>JAKSZT010053783.1:6113809-6306607 GCA_026826555.1 Tolypeutes matacus
TAGTAGTAGTAGTAGTAGTAGTAGTAGTAGTAGTAGTAGTAGTAGTAAAACAGAGATGCTTTAGCTTTATCTTGGATTTAGTTGGGAAGAATCCAATCTACACAGTGAGCTACCTCACACTCCCACTCCTTTGTAGATCACCACGAGATAACTACTTTAGGAGGATTTAACCTTCATTATCTAAATATTTGTAGGATTTCCTCCCCACCAGAAAATGATGCTTCCCCTCAACGCCTTGTCAATTTAAGCAATATTATGAGAAATCTCACTAAGGAAATGAATTTTCAAAACATTAAAAGACAGACTATTTTGGACCGTGAAAATTAGTAGCACATGAGAACTGTCTTCAAAGAGGTATTCCCTGATGATTTGCTTAAAGTAGCCACCCGCCACTCTCTAGGCAATCACACTTTAAAATCTCTATACAAAACTTACTACTCTCAGATATTTTTGCTCTCTGCTTCCTCCCTCCCCACACTAAGTAAGCAAGGGCCTTGTGTGTCTTATTGCTGTAAACCAAGAGCAATACGGGGTCATAGTAGTAGTTACTCAAATATTGGTTGTGGAGGAGCAGCGAGAGAGAGAGAGAGAGAGTGCCAGAATTTCCAGGTATTATTACATTCTAGTAAAAGGAGAACTGTTTAAAAACTTCCCTTAGTGATCTGCAACTTCATGTGAAATATGTTTGCTCCAGGAATGGATGATGGAAGGATAAACTGTACTTTTCCACAGGCTAAAGTCATGGCTAAAGAACTAAAGCACCAGTTTCCCTCCCTCCTCAGGACAGCCTGCTTTCTGAGACCTTCCCTTCACTCCCAGAAAGACCACCAGATATAAGATCTTGCACTATCCAGCCTATTTAAATTCATCTAGTCACCAACAGTTTTCTAAGAAGTGAGGTAAATTGCCATTTCCTCATGTGACTGCCTCCTAAGATGTAGCCGCTTTATAGAAATTAGACAGTCTGAAGTGATGACACTCCAAATGACTTCATACTTCTTTTATAGCCTCAAAGCCTTGCTTCCTTTTATCCCACCCCCAATTCTAGCTCAACTATTACCTCCTCACACATACTTTGGCAAGGAAATTCTGCCTGCCTTGTTAAACATACCCCAAAGCCTCCAAGGTTGACCACAAGCAAGCACAACTCTGGGTGGAAAGATAATCATTCCCTATGTTAAGATACATTTTTTTTCCCTGTGAATTATCCGAATATTTGCTCATTTTAAAATTAGGCTATTGTAATCAGAATAATGGTCCTCCAAAGATGTCCATGTTCTAATCCCCAGAACCTGTGAATATGTTATGTTACTAGGCAAGAGGGGTTTGAGGTAGCAGATGCAATTAAGATTGCATATCAGCTGACCTAGATGGGAGTTTTCCCAGTGGGCCCAATGTAATTACAAGGGTCTTTAAAAGTGAAACAGGGAGGCAGGCGTGAGAGAATTAGGGAGATTTGAAGATGGTACACTGTTGGCTTTGAAGATGGAGGAAGAGGCCATAAGCCAAGAAGCACAGGGTGCCCAAGAAGCTGAAAAAGGTAAGGAAATAGATTCTCCCTAAATCCTCTGGAAGGAACACAGACTTGGTATACTCTGGTACCAGGAGTGGGGTGCTACTGTAACAAACATCTTAAAATGTGGAAATGGCTTTGGAGTTGGGAAATAAACAGAAGATGGAAGAATTCTGAAGAACATGATAGGAGAAAAACAGATTTCCTTAGAAAGCCTGTATGATTGCTAATTTCCTGAGTCAACTTGACTAGGTTATGGTGTACAGTCCAGTTATTTGGCCAAGCAAGCACTGGCCTGATCATTACTGTGAAGGCATTTCATGGATTTAAATCATTAGTTGACTGCATCTATGGCTGATTACATATACAATCAACAAAGGAGATTGCTTCGACAATGAGAGAGTCTCATGCAATCAGTTGAAGGCCTTAAAAAGGGAGAACTGGTGATTTCAGCAGTAAGAAAGAAAAAATTCTCTCTCTACTTCAGCCAGCAGCTTCTCTTGGGGAATTCATCAAGACCTTCATCAGAGGTCCCAAATTGAGGTCCCCCCTATGGAATTTGGATTTGCCAATCCCCATGGTTTCATGAGCCAATCCCTATAATATATCTCATAATATTTACACACACACAGTCAATTCTGTTTATCTGGAGAGTAGAAATATGGATATCAACAACTCTGCTAGTAAGGACTTAAAAGGAAGTGAGGAGCATGGAGCATAGTAAAGAAAATACTTTTTTTTTTTTCCCCTTTGGAACGCTTCACGATTTGCGTGTCATTCTTGCACAGGGGCCATGCTAATCTTCTCTGTATCGTTCCAATTTTAGTATATGCACTGCCGAAGCAAGCACAAGCATGGGGTTTCTTTTTTGTTTGTTTTTGAGGTTCGGGAGATTGAACCTGGGACCTCGTATGTAGGAAGGTGGCACTCAACCACTTGAGCCACATCCACTGCCCATATCTTAGAGAATACCTAAATCATGACCAGATTGTTAATACAAATATGGACATTAAAGGCGCTGCCAGTGAAGGATGAAATGGAAATGAGGAGCATGTTATTGGAAACTGGAGAAAAGAGGATCCTGGGAATATAGTGGCAGGAAGCTTAGTTGAACTGTGCCCTGCAGTTTTGTGGACAGCAGAACTTGTAAATGGTGAACTTGGATATTTAGCTGAGGAGATTTCCAAAAGTTTTGAAGATGTGTCTTGGTTTCTTATAATAAGAAAATTTGAGAGGAAAGGGATGGATTGAAGGAAAAACTATTAAACAAAAAGAAAATAGGATGCGATGATTTGGGAAAATCTCAGCCTATTCGGACTGTAATTAGGAGATTCGCTGCCAAGAAAGCATGCTTTGGAGAGAAAGCCAAGGGTTTGGTTTAGACAACCTTTTTGCTAGTGCCTTGGAAGATCAGAGTATCCTGGATTTTCCAGGTGGCCCCTCTGTAATCACAAAGGTCCTTATAAGTGAAAGAGGGAGGAAAGAGAGTCAGAAAAGACGTGGTGATGGAAGTAGAGGTCAGAGTAATGCAATTGTTGGCTCTGAAGATGGAGGAAAGGAGGAAGAGGTTGTGAGCCAGGGATGCAGGCAGCCTCAGGAAACTGAAAAAGGTAAGGAAACTGGTTCTCTCTTAAAGCTTCCAGAAGGAACCCAGCCTTACCAACACCCCATGAGACCCATTTTGGACTTCTGACTTCCAGAACTGTAAGATAATACATGTGTGCTATTTTAGGCCACTAAGTTTGTGGTGATTTGTGACAGAAGCAATAGAAAAATAACACAGTCATTCTTTCTCTTACTGACTTATAGGAATTCTTTGTATTTTAAGAAAATTAAGTCTGTCTCCACAATATGAGTTGTATCTTTCCAGTTTCAACTGGAAATAAGTTTTTCCAGTAAATACAATTTTCGCTTTTACATAATCAAAGTTATAAATCTTTTCTTCTACAGACTCAGTTTTTGGTCATACTTCCCTATTCTAAAGATTATCATAAAATCTGAGGCATACCACTTTAACACCATCATCGATGAGCAAACCTCCTTTGTACTTGAATCCTATAAGGACAAGTACAAGAAAGACATTTCCTTCCTGCAGAGCCCCAAGGTCTTTCCCTTCACTCCAGTTTCTTTTCTAGCAGGCCAACCATTTCTCAAAGCAAAAGACACCAGGAATGACCTCAACCTTCAAGTTAAGACTCTGCTCCTAATACACTGGTATTGGCTTAATAAAGCTAAATAATGTACCCAAAACAAGTCTGATGGCCCCATCATGAATGAATGCCCACTCCCTAAAGGCTATATATCCTCCTAACTCCCATGAGTCTACACGGGCAACCACACCAGTTAAAGGGAAACCAGCTACGTGAGCATTAAGCTAGGAACACAAGTTTGAGGAAACGTTTTCAAGGCCCACCAAAGCAAGTCACTTAGTCGCACTAGCTGTCACTGAGCTGGGGCCTGGGCTGGCTTCATGATTATGCTGCTGTGCTTACCACTTTTTTTTTTTTTTTAATAAAGATTTTATTTATTTATTCATTTATCCCCCCCTTGCTGCTTGTGCTCGCTGGGTCAGCTAACCACGCCGTCCGGGCAGGCTTGCCTTCACCAGGAGGCCCCGGGAACCGAACCTGGGGCCTCCCATATGGTAAACGGGAGCCCTACTGATTGAGCCACAGCCGCTTCCCAGTTACCACTCTTTTGATTCTTCTTTATGTCCACTTCTGATCCAGACCGTGGAGGGACAGAGGCTGCTGATGGGGCGTTCCACCCCAACATCGCATTTTCCTTCTAAGAGCTGGAATTCAGCATCTGAACATGTCAAAAGGACAAACACTTTACAGAAGTAAAACTTCTTAAATGTTACCCCAGGAAATGCTTATTTGGAGTCACACCACTAGTTCACTGCCTCAAAAAGTTACTTAAGCAACTAACTCACACAGAGCACTATGTGAGAACATTATATGCCTTACTTAATCCTAAAACAGTCACATAAAATACTCTTATAGTTTAGCTAGAGAAGCTGAGGAATAGAGAGGATCAAGTAACTTGCCCAAGTTTATTGAGCTAGCTCTGCTGTATAGCTGGGCTTCAACCCCAAAGAGCTCAGGCTCTTAACCACTCCACGGTACTGCCTGTGCTGGGCACATTGCCACAGGTGGGTGTGAGTTGCGATTAAAGGGGCATGTACGCAGGAGGGGAGAGGAGTGCACTTGGGTGTGTGTACTGAACCTTTGATGAACTGGTGACTGGCAAAACGCCAGGAAGGCAGCAACAAAGAAACAGCCTTTTCCCCAGGTGTGGATACTGGTCGACATTTAGGCATGTAGGTCAAGCTTCTGGGTTTAAAAAATGTACTGAAAATTCCTGCCCTTTGTTTTTCAAATACCAGCAAAACTTGTCTGACTTCAAGTACCTGAAATACTTAAATACGTCTCAATTTAGATGCTTAAATATATTAATAGAAAATATTCTTAGGTAAATATTATAATTTTTAGTGACATTGAAATTGAGTTTAAGGATCATTTGAGGTGCTAACAAAGTTGTCCACATTTAGGTGGCAACTCTCTTGCTTTGTTTGACGAAACCAGGTATTGTCAGTAAATGCATTGTTCCCACTTCAACCCCAATCGTGGAGTGGGGGCCAGGTGGGGACCTCTGTCTCAAGCTCAAATGCCAAAGTGAAGGGGAAAAAAAAACAAACAAACAAAAAAAAAACACTTTGGTTCCATTGTATTAATGCTCCCTTGCAGATTTCATAAACCACACCTGAAAACAAGCAGAGTCAAATCATGGTTAAGCAGCTTTCATTATAGAAGACTGGGTTTAATTAGGTTTTACATTTTTAAGTATTTTAGGTTCACCTAGTGCCTTGAAAGCACATTGGGTCCAGGGCCCAGAGAGATTAGGAAACTGAAATTAATTTTAAAGACCTTTCATAAAAGAAAGCAAAACTCTTAACTTGGACCATATTCATACCAGAAAGGAGTATGTGGCACTGATGTGTCTTAGTGAGAGACTTGGTTAAAAAATTTTATAAGGTGGAGCGTTGGGCCAGGTGATGTGTAGAGATGTCACTTTACATGTCCCTTCTAAAACCATGTTGAATTGTGTTGAAATAATATGTTCTGTGATAAGGGAATGGAATATGAGGACAACATTGTGGTAAGATAGAGAGGAGCCACCGCCTTTGTTGTCTCATGTCAATCATATGATTTATCTTTAAATGCTGATGACACCCAAATTCTTCAGCCCGGTACCTCTTTCCTAAACTCCCAACTTGTGTAATTCAAATGCCTACTCAACATCTTCATGTCTTCACATGGATGTCTGACAGCTCAAGCGTAACAGGCCCAAATCAAACTCCTTATCTTCCCCCACAAAACCTGTTCTCTTAGTCTTCCCCATCTGAGTAAATTCTCTCTCTCATACCCCATTATCTTTTTAGCAAGTCCTGTTGGCCTATATTCAAAATATATCCAATGGGAATGTAAAATGGTGCTGCCACTGGGAAAAGCAGTATGGAGGTTCCTCAAATAGTTAAATATAGAATTTCCATTTCACCCGTCAATTCCACTCCTAGGTATATTCCCAAATTGAAAACCAATAAGCAGACAGATATTTGTACAACAATGTTCACAGCAGAATTATTCACAATAGCCAAGAGGTGGAAACAACCCAAGTGTTCATCAACAGATAAATGGATAAACAAAATGTGATACATAAAATACAATGGAGTATTTTTGGCCATAAGAAAGAATGATGTCCGGAGACATGCTGCAACAGGGATGAACTTCAATAACATTATGCTGTGTGAAATAAGGCACATAATCCTGTATGATATCACTTGTATGAAATATCTAGAAATAGCAAATTCATAGAGACAAAGTAAATTAGAGGTTATCAAGAAATAAGGAGAGAGGAAGAGGTGGAGTTGTTGCTTAGTGAGTATAGAGTTTGTAAATGTTGGAACCTATACTTTATTTACACACACACACACACATATATATACACACACATCCATAATCCACTCTACTACTGTCAGCCTCGTACAAGGCACTATCATCTCTCACCTGATTTTTTTTTTTTTTTTTTTTACCGGGAGGTCCCAGGGATCGAACCCAGGTCCCTCCATATGGGAGACGGACGCCCAACCAGTTGAGCCACATCCTACCCCTCACCTGGATTATTTTAACAGCCTCTTAAATTGTCTCCTGCTTCTGCCTGTCCTCTCCCTCTTCCCCACCCACATGTGTTCTCAGTCTAATTAATTTTAATATATTTTATTTAAACCAATATATCCAAAATATTTCAGCATGTAATCAACATAAAAATTATTGAGATATTTTACACTCTTTTATTCATACTAAATCTTCAAAATTTGGTGTGTAATCTATACTAACAGTACTTCTCAATTTGGATGCTAAACTTTCACTGGAAATATTTGATATGTATTTAGATATCATAAAATTTAGAGTTTATAAAGGAATTCACATGCCCAAGGTTCTCTAAGCATACTTAAAAGATTTCCAATAACTGAATCAAATAACAGTTTTTAAATTTAGATTAACAAAAATTAAAATTTCAGTTCCTTAGTCACATTAGCCACATTTCAAGGCTCAGTAGCTACACATGCCTAGTGGCAACTACATTGGACGGCACAGTTCTAAAATAATTACACAAATATCAATGCCCCTGCTTCAAACCCTCTATTGGGTTCTCATCTCAGAGTAAAAGGCATTACAAAATCAGATACTGTCAGCAACTGTCTTCACCTCCCATTACTCTCCCCCACTTCATCACTCTGCTCCAGAAAAGCTCCTGTCTCAGGGCCTTTGCACTTTCTGTGCCCTTTGCCTGGAATGCTCTTCCCCCAGATACATGCATGAGTCACTCCTCAACTCCTTCCAGTCTTTGCTCAATTTTCAACTGCTCAGAGAGAATTTTTTTGACCTCCCTATTTAAAATACCTATAACTCTCATACCCTACAATTCCTATTTCCCTTTCCTGCTTTATTTTATTTTTTAAAAGATTTATTTTATTTATTTATTTCTCCTCCCCTCCACCCCCCATTCTTTGTGTTGCCGTCTGTTCATTGTGTGCTCATCTTCTTTTTAGGAGGCACTGGGAACCAAACCCAAGACCTCCCATGTGGTAGGCAGGCTCCCCCCTGCTTTATTTTTCTTTCTTTTCACCATCTGACATATTAAGTACACCTTTATTTGATGATGTGTCTCCTCCCACTAAAAGGTAAGTTTTTATAAGGGGGAATTTTTATCTATTTTATTCACTGCTGTATTCCCTGTACCTAAAAGGGGGCTGGATAAACAAGCGAATGAATGACTAAAAGTAAACATTGCTTTTAACAATGTGCACAAATGATAACTTCAGAGGGTGGAGGAAAAGAGATAAGGAGGCCATGCTGGCCACTGTAAAGGAGAAATGGCTGAGAGTCTTTGCTTTCTGACTCTATACAGGAAAAATGCAGAAACTCCAAATGCTAGGGAGATGACCCAGGTTAGAGTGAGAAGATCTTGGAAGCAGAAAAAACACGGCCCTAGACCTAAGACCTAGCCCTCAGCTTTGAAGCAAGTATAAGAAGGGTGTTTTTTGTTTTTTTACCTCTAAATTAAATCAGTTTGAAATGAATTTCACTCGGTGGTAAAAAAAAAAAAAAAAAAAAGAAGAAAAAAACATAAAAACATAAAAACATATTAAGTGAAGCAAGCCAGACACAAAAGAACAAATACTGTATGACTGTGCTATTATGAACTACATATATCGTGTAAACCATAGAGTTAATAGTTAGAATATAGGTCATCAGAAAATAGAATGAGGGTAAAGAATGGAAGGCTGAGGGTTGGTCTGTGCAGAATTGGTAAAAAGGTTGTAAATCTTTGGAAATTAATAGAAATGGTGAAAGCACATTGTGGCAGTTTGATATTATTAATGAATTCTAAAAAGATATACTGATTATGTTTGTCAACTGGTCTGTTCCTCTGGGCTAGTGATACCCTTAGATTGTATTAAATTCAGAGGTTTCACTTTTACTTGATTAAGTTATGACTAGGGCTTTGATTGGGTCATGTCAGTAGGACATCGAGTACCCACCCTCTTGGTGAGTGGGGACTCAGAGAGAAAACGACAAAGCAGAGGAGACAGAGTTTTGATCCTGGAGCCCAGGAAAGTAAATACACAGAGAAGCAGATACATGAGGTAAGACAGAAGGCTCCATTAGGCCTGGCAGAGTCCCCAGGAAGAGAGATCAGCCATTCGCCTGATAGTTTACAGCTGGCCTTGTGGAACGAGCAGAGCAGCTAAGCCTGGAGAGAAACAAGCTCAGGGAGAGAGACTAAACTTATCCCAGCCTACTGCTAATATTGGAAGCAGCTTGGACCACAGAACCTTAAGAGGAAGAGGGAACCTGAACCCTTGCAAATGTGGGCAGCCATCTTGCTCCAAAATGTGGCAAGAGACTTTGGTGAGGGAAGTAACTTGCACTTTATGGCCTGGTAACTGTAAGCTTCTACCCCAAATAAATACCCTTTATTAAAAGCCAACACATTTCTGGTATTTTGCATCAACACTCCTTTGGCTAATATACACATCATAGTGTTTGTAACTAGCAGAGCTATTATATGGGTATGAAAGTGGTTGAAAGGGGAAGTCTAACATCATGTATATTACTAGAAGGAAAGCTAAAAAATGTAGCATGGAACTGAATAACATAGTGTAGCAGTCTGATATTGTTTATGAATTCTAAAAATAGATATTGGATTGTGTTGGTAAACTGGTCTGTTCCTCTGGGTGTATTAGATTGTATTATCTTTAGAGGTTTCACTTTTACTTGATTAAATTATGATTAGGGCTTTGATTGGGCTACATTAGTAGGATGTTGAGTCTCTGCCCTCTTGGTGGGTGGGAACTCACAGAGAAAACAACAAGGCAGAGGAGTTGGAGTTTTTTGCTGCTGGAACCCTGGGAAGTAAACACACAAGAGAATAACACAGAGGAACAGAGACAGCTCCAAAGACATGGCAGAGGCCCCAGAAAGAGAGAGAGCCTGGCAGTCTACAGCTGACCCTGTGGAGAGAACAGAGCATCTGAGCCTGGAAAGAATCAAGCTCCAGGGAGAGAGACAAAGCCTGAAGGAGCTGGGACCACAGAGCCTTAGGAGGATGGGGGAGGCTGAACCTTTGCAGAAACCGGCAGCCATCTTGCTCCAACATGTGGCAACAGACTTTGGTGAGGGAAGTAACTTACACTTTATGGCCTGGTAACTGTAAGCTTCTACCCCAGATAAATACCCTTTATAAAAGCCAACAGATTCCTGGTACTTTGCATCAGCACCCCTTTGGCTGACTAATACACATAGTGAAACCTCATGTGAAATACGAATATGGGTAATATTGCATATATAAGACTGTTTTTCCAAAATATAAATACAAATAAACTAGAGAGACAGAAACAGAATAGTAGCTATGTACAGCAGAGGAAACAAAGAGATTGAGTGGTGATGAGGTTTTTCTATTATTATTGGAATAATGAAAATGCTCTAAAAATGATTGTGATGAATGCACAACTATGTGTGTATACTGAATACCACTGATTGTACACCTTGGATGGATTTATGCTTTATTAACGTATCAATAAAATTGATTTGTTTAAAAAAAAAAAAAAAACTCCCTGAATTAAAATAAAAGACTGGGGGACGGATGTGGCTCAAATGGTTGGGTGTCCGTCTCCCATATGGAGGGACCTGGGTTCGATCCCTGGGACCCTCCTGGTAAAAAAATTTAAAAATTTTTAAAAATTAAATAAATAAAAGACTGCTTATGACTGAAATGCTATACTAAGTCAGAAATGTTCCTTTCAAGGTTTGTTGTTTTTGTCAAATTCCTTGAAGCACACTGAAGCTATGCACAAAGTTTAGATTAAATGTACAAAGATTTTCATGAATTAACTCAACCAAAATCTTGGGTATATCATTTTAAGCCATGATTGAAAACAATAAAGGTAACTGTTTGTACTTATATATGTGTATTATTAAGTATTGTGTCCTTTAATACTTGCATCTTGATTGAGCTCTATTTTTCAATAGTAAATGCATAATTTAATGGAAATGCATGCAGTTTTCTTCATGTCCTTAACCGGGCCTGTGAAAGGCTTCACTGTTCTAACCACCATCGAGCTGCTTGCCCAGATGCATAAGCCAGACCCAGAGTTCTCTGACCTCTCCTGATCTTGAACATTGAGTCCACCTTTTAATCTAGCTCCTTGACCAGCTCTAGACTCTTAATTTCTTAACGCTGCCCTTATTATAATACCATCCCCTCTTGCCTGAATCACTGTACCTTACTGGCCTTCAGTCTTTCTCTCTCCAATCCAAGTAAAACAAAAGACAAATCATCTCTCTTCCTTGATAAAAGCCCTTCAAAGGCTTCACGTAGAGCCTAAACATTTAAAGTAGCCTACAAGGTTTCCTATGATCTTGCCCTTGAAGCAGCATAGCATGGCGATTGTGGAGCAAGGAGAAAAGCTGTCTAAATTTGAATCCTCGTTCTGCCATTTATTAGCTGTGTGACTGAGGGCAAATTATATCACATCTCTATGCCTCAGTTTTATCTGTAAAACAGGACAATAATAGAATCTATCCCATAGGGTTGTTGTGAAGATTAAGCAAGTATAATATGCATAAAGCGCAAAACACAGTACCTGGCACGTACTAAGCTTTATGTAAGTGGTAGCTATTAAGTCCCCTTCTTAATCTCCCCCAGTCTTCCCAACTTTGATTCCAGACATTCTGTATCAGATTGGTCCTGGAATGCCTCCAGGGAATCATGCTTCCAGATATTCCCACATTCTGCTCCTCTGCTTGGAATATTCTAGCCCAAATCCACCATTTTCTCTATCGTCCCACTCCTTCCATCTTAGTTTAACCACCAATTGCTCTGGAAAGCCTTTCCAGAAAAGGCTAGTTGCTCTTATTATAGGCTCCCTTGAAGCCTAGATAGGGCTGCCAGGTATATAGCACACACACACAAAAAAAATGCAGGATGCCCTTTTAAATTTGAATATCATATAAATAAGGAATAATCTTTTAGTACGAGTATGTCCCATGCAATATTTGGATTTCCAATAAACAATTTTTAATATAAATGTCCTGTGCAATATTTGTAAAAAAAAAAATGAAACAAATTAAAAAAAAATTACAAAAAAAATATTTGTATTGGTTGTTTAGCTGGAATTCACATTTAACTGGATGTCCTATATTTTATCTGGCAACCCATACCCCGAAGATCCTCTACCATAACCTTAGCATACTTTAATAATTTAAATAAGTGCAGCAAGTGCTTCTTTGTGTCCGCCCACTGGAGTGTCAGCTCTGTGAGGGAAGAACCCATGCTGTCTAACTCATTGTTTTAGACCCAGCACCTGGCACAGGCACCAGCTGTTGAAAGGTGATTTTAAAAGCACAGCACAACTAGCTTTACAACTACAGGTGGATAAAATGAAGGTACTGTTTTGCAGAATACCTCCAGTGTGATAATATTGTTGACTCCCCAAAGATGGCTTTAAGGTAACTATTTCACATTCAAAAAGTACTCAGTTTTCACATCTATTTCACTTGATCCTTAAGGCAGGTATTAACATCCACATTAAGCAGATGAGGAGACAGATTCGGAAGGTAAACAGTTTGCCCAAGATGACCAATAAATGAGAGCCACTAATCAGATCCTGAGGAGTTGACTTCCTGCTCTTTCCACTATACCACACTGCCATCTGGGCCAACAGGAAGAATCAGACCCCCTGGGTTCTTCCTCCTCACCCAGAAAGGTCCTAGGACCCCCTCTCTACAGATTTAAAGACAATTGCTCTTCCCAGAACAGTTTCCCAACAGTAGCCTGAGAAGAGGCAAAGAGGCCTGTATGTGCATTTTGAAAAACCTTCCCAGGTGATTCTTTAGCTAATCGCCCATGTTACAGAGGACACTATTTAGGTCAGAAGACTAATAAGCTTCCTCAGAATTACAGGGAAAGTATGAACCTGAAATCAATTCCTTTTCTTTTACATGCATCGCTTAGAGACTCCACCTTCTGCTAAGTTTCTCCAGACAGAAATTTACACTTTTGATTGCATACATTTGTCACCTTTCTTCTGGAATGAGGTGAGAATGGCCGGCCCTGCTCTTGGTATTGAACCTGGTAGCCTCTGCTCTTCCAGCACTTCTGGAAACGTCATCAGATTGGGCTTTCCTCCACTGGAACATGCCTAAGTTTGATTAGATGCCACTTGGGTTCCCAGTGCCCCTTCTCCAGTTGTCAGTCAGAACTGCAATCCTCCTAAAGAGTCAGAGCTCCTCAGGAAAATTCACTCAGGTCAGAGAAGGTCTTGAGCTTCTCCAAGTCAGGAGTCTGTGAACTAACGCAGGGGTGAATCAAGGAAACTGCCCGGCCAGTCCAGCCTCTACAGTCTGGGGTTTTGAATTCTCGCTCAACTTTTGTGAGTTTCTTTAGCCCTTAAGGATTGGAAAGGAAACCGGAAGCAGGGAATAACGTAGACCGATTTGGGTCATCAGGGGTAGAGACGCAGAAGATAATGACCTAAAGCAAAATGAGCAGTGAGCAATTTGATAAAACCAGAAATGCAACTCTCCAACAATATTTTGTTCTTAAACCGCTGCAGCCTCAGCTTACTTTGGGGTGGAAAGGGCCAGAAAAATATTACACGACAGCAGACTTGCTGTGTGGTATTTGTTGGTCGGTTTTCTATTGTGTTTTGAGCACGAATGCCTGCCTGGTTGGACTAGCTCCTAGATATACAGCAGCCCAGAGGAGCCTGCTCCCCGAGACCAGAGGAGGGAAGGACTCTGACTACTCGAACACCGACTCAAATAAACAAACAAAATACACAAACTCAATTGAACTAAGATTACTGCTTATATCCCGTATGGGTCACTGAAGAAAACCCTCTGCTAACAAGAATTCAAGCCGGCGACTAATTTCGGAGCTCAGAAGCGGGTATCTACAAAATTACCGACCTGCATCAGAGCCGGCATTCGCACGTGTCAAGGCCATCTGGCCTAGGACTAAGATGCCCCTGAGACACTCTTTTACCCGGGCCGAGCCCCTCGGCAGGGCCGGGGGTCTCACCTGGTCGCGCTGCAGTCCTCCGCTCGCTTATTCCCGCCTACTCCCGCCGCTACCCCTGCTCGGGTTGCCTGGGTAACACCTACGCGCGCGGAACCCGCGGAGAAAGGCGGGTGTGCGGCGTCCGCTGCAGCTCCTCCTCCTCCTGCTCCTCGCGGGCGGCGGAGGCAACGGGCTGCCCTGGCTGCGCTGGAAGCGGTTCTTTAGCCGGGAAAGCGTGGCTCTCGTGCCTCGCTGGGTTCAGCCAGTCAGAGGCCGGGGGTGTGGCACAGGGCAAGGGGCAGGCCTGGTACTTAGAGCCGCGCCCGGCGCTAGGCTTGGCCTTCTTTGTGCGCTCGCGCGTACCTTCGGCCCTCGGCAGCCGGGGCTTTGGGGGGGGTGGTCGAGCGGCCACTGACCGCATCATGGTGACCCCCTGCCCCATCAGCCCCGTGAGCCCTGCCTCCTGGGCGGGGAGGCGGGACAACGACCAGAACCTCCGCGCCCCGATGAAGAAGAGCAGGCGCCCGCGCCTCGGTAGGAAGCAGCCGTTGCAGCCCCTGAACCCACTCCCGCTCCCCGGCGACTCCGGCATTTGCGACCTGTTCGAGTCCCCCAGCTCCGGCTCGGACCGCGCGGACAGCCCCGCGGCGTCCGCGGCGCGGTGCTGCAGCCCCCTACCCGGCCCTGTCCAACCATTGGCGCAGCTAGATCTACAGACCTTCCGCGACTACGGCCAGAGCTGCTATGCCTTTCGCAAGGCTCGGGAGAGCCACTTCCACCCGCGGGAGTCGCTGGCGCAGCAGCCACAAGTGAGGCGCTGGTCGAGCCCGCTCCCCGCCGCTGCTTTTCTTCCTCCCCGGGGCTCTCTCCTTTCCTGCTCTGTCTGCTCTCCGCGGCGCCCACCTAGCCCGCCGCGCCCCGGTCCGCCCGGTTCCTGCCCCGGGTCGGAGTGGGAAGGGGCCTCGGAGGGCCGGCCTCATTTTAACAGATGGAGAAAAGTGGGGCGTAGACGGCATGAGACCTGCCCGAATTCTCCAAACTGGTTAGTTGAGGGCACGGTAGCGTACAGAGGAGTTAAGACAGTTTCTAGGCTCCAGCCCGGACTCCTACCGACCTCGGGCGAGTTATTTAAGCACCCCGAGCCACCGAAGAAACCACCTTGTTTCTTCATCTGCAAAATGGACCCCCACTGACTTGCTGAGAGGATTACACCAGGTAATGCGTGTGACGCGCTCGGCACGGCGCCAGGCACGAACCCGGGCGTCCGGGCTCCCAGCCCCACCGGCGCTCTTTCGGCAGCGGCGCTGCCCGCGTGTTTCCTAGTTTGCAGTACATTTAGCTTTTTCCGCCTCTTCCTGCCTCTCTCCGGAGAAGCTCCCTGGGTCTTGGTGACTCTTTCCTTCCCTTCCACAGCCGCCCCTCTGCCCTAGGCTCAGCTGGTCCGCCTCCCTTCCCCCTTCCGGCAGGTGACGCCGGAATCCCGCTGTAAGCTGCTCAGTTGGCTGATCCCGGTGCACCGCCAGTTCGGCCTTTCCTTCGAGTCTCTGTGCCTCACAGTCAACACCCTGGACCGCTTCCTCACCACCACGCCCGTCGCTGCAGATTGCTTTCAGCTGCTCGGGGTCACGTCTCTGCTCATCGCTTGCAAACAGGTACGTCCACGGGGCATCGGGGCGGGGGGTTGGGGGCCAGCCAAACTCCCGCATACTCACTGGCCACTTGGCTCTCCAGAGCGCACGGTTTAGTGCTGGGTTCCCTGAAGCCATGCTGGCAGTCGTTTGCAGATGCTTGCATTCCACCGCTTTAACTTCACAGTTCTCCCCATACACAATCCTTTCGCACATCCCCAAATGGTCTCTAGTCGATCCCAAACAGCTCTTGTAGTGCCCGCTACTCTAGTCTCTTAAAAAAAAAAAAAAATTTTTTTTCCCAAACCTTTTTTAGCCCAACAGTAGTTAAAGAAATTGTGCTGGAAATCCACCCCAGTTGATCTGAAGTGGAAGTAGTGGAGAGGCGGAGACCGGGACGTCTCGCTGAAAGGCGTAGAGGGAGTCCCGGTTTTCTCCCGGGTTTGAGAGGGAGGGTTGGGCCTTGGGTTGTGGAAGCCGCGCGGTGGGAACTGAGCGCGCCCTGCGTCGCAGGTGGAGGTGCACCCACCGCGCGTGAAGCAGCTCCTGGCCCTGTGCTGCGGCGCCTTCTCCCGGCAGCAGCTCTGCAACCTTGAGTGCATCGTGCTGCACAAACTACACTTCAGCCTGGGTGCACCCACCATCAGCTTCTTCTTGGAACATTTCACCCACGCGCGCGTGGAGGCCGGGCAGATCGAGGTCTCCGAAGCCCTGGAAGCGCAGGCCCTGGCGCGCGGAGTGGCGGAGCTGAGCCTGGCAGACTACGCCTTCACCAGCTATGCACCCTCCCTGCTGGCCATCTGCTGCCTGGCGCTGGCTGACCGCATGCTGCGGCTCCCGCGCCCGGTGGACCTGCGCCTGGGCGAGCATCCCGAGGAGACGCTTGAGGACTGCCTAGGCAAGCTGCAGCTGCTGGTGACCATAAACAGGACCTCCTTGACTCACATGCTGCCTCTCCAGATCTGCGAGAAGTGCAGCCTCACCCCGAGCTTGAAATAAAGCAGACCCTCGCTTTCCTATTCCCTATTTGCTGGACCTCTCCTGTTACTGCGGAAAAGAGCAGTATTGGTCCACAGAGAGGAGTTCAGGGACCTCCCTTTGTCACTTGCAAGTTGTAAATAGTGTACAATAGCAGCGATCTGTCGTTTATTTATTTTGCTGAGAAGGTGCGAGGGAGTGAAATCTTCCCTTCTCCCAATAAAAAGTAGTTTGTCCCAAAGCTGCTATTGTGCGTTTCTGTCCACGGGGAACGAAGGTGAAGTCAGCCAAAGAAGGAGTGGTCAGCAAAGATCGAGTGTCCTTTTCCCCAGGTCCATTCTGTAGTTGGCATCTCTGTGCCTGAATGCCCTAGGTCTAGCAGAGACCCCTGACACTGCTGTTCTAGTGATGAAGGGAGTTAGGGTCTTTAGTAAGCCTGGGTTTCCGGGACCCTCGGGTCTGGAGACAGAACTGCACCTGTGTAGGTTCCAAAGAGCACGGTAGGGTGTGAAGCTGGGGGTGATGCAGGGTTGGGAAACTTTGTGGCCAGCACAGGTGTGTTAGGGGAGGGAGAAGCAAGAGGTCCCCATACAGAAAAACGTGGGGTACAACCAACGGATGTTGGAAAGGAAGGTTTTGCAGGTGGTCATGGCCATTACAGATCATGTCAGATTACCTTACAATCACATGGCTCAACGGTTCATGCTTGCCTTACACTCCTTCATGTGAGCCCAGAGTATGGATAGCATAATAGTGACAATGGCTCTCACTGAGTGTTTATGATAGGCCAGGTACTGTCAGGCTGTGTTCAGTATTTCTTTTAGTCCTCCAAACAATTCTATGAGGCAGAATATTATCCTGTTTTATTTTTTCCAGAGGAAGATTCTGGGGCTCAGAGTAACAGTATAGGAGGCAGGATTTGAAGGCAAGCAATTTGAAGTCCAGAGTCCCACCCTTAACCACTCTTCCAAACTTCTCCCACTTAACTGGTTTCTAGAAATTCCCCGTAAGAAATCTTCCTGAGGTAGGACCCAACTCCGTGTCTCCATTCAATAGGGACTATAGAGGACAAATTTGGAGAACCAGCCCAGTCCTTGGCCTCTAGGCACATTACAGGACTCATTTTAAAGATGAGTTAAGAATGAGACAGAGGGTTGCTGGAGTTCTGTGGCTCCATGGGTGTCATATCCTCCTCCTGCTGACTGGTGAATCTGTAGACTATTGTCTCTGAATCTCAGCTGTCACTTCCAGCAAGTTTCTTAACCTCTCTGAACCCTATAATTGATACTAGGGCTGCTGTGAAGCATAAGTGACACTGTTGTGAGGGGGTATAAAATAGTGATTTAACAAGTGGGGTTTGGAGCCAGTTTGCTTGGGTAACGTTAAGCAAATCTCCAAGTATCATCTGTAAAGTGGAAGTGACAATAGAACCTACCTCATAGTGCTGAGGTATGCATCTAATCATAGCACAGGTCCTGGCCCATAGCAAGCCTTCAAAAGATGATAGCTAATGGTAGTCTGCACAATGATGGACAGGTTTATGCAGAAAAACTCAGAGCAAATCAGGATAAAACAAATATGGGAAAATGTTAAAAATTGGGGCTGGCATACAGTTTGTTTATTGTACTGCTTTTTCCCCACCCAGATTTTCCATATGATTGAAGAAATCTTATAAAAAGTCTGGAGGGGGGTGATGCAGTGATGTCCCACTGCATTTAGAATAAATCTAAATGTGTGACAATTGCAAATATAAAAAGCAAATAAACTCAAAGCAAATTTAGAGAACCTTCTTGCACTTCTCTCCACATGCATCCTTCCAGAACTCTCCATAGCCACGGATGCTTTACTCTGGCCTCCCCAGACTCCCCCTCTTCTGATATATTGGTATGCTAAGCCCTCCTCCTCCCTCATTCCGGGAGAGGGAAGTGGGGGTCCCCAAGCTGTTTGGAGGAAAGTTGTTCTCTAACGATGAGGTGGATGGACGATTAAGCTTGTCCCAAGTCCCCAAATATTTGGAACCTTCAGCCTGGCTGTGAGAGGGAGGGAACTGGTTTTCTGCAAGAGTGAATTTGGAAGGAGTTGTCTTCACCAGCATTTACTCTGTCACTCGGCCAAGATTGATATGGGTGATTTGGTTCCAGGGTCATCCAGACTAGGGGTCATATAATCATGTTGGTTATCCACTAGTTCAGTTCCTGTTGCCACAAATAATCATTGTATATTTATATATACAATGCCTGTAAGTTTCTATCCAACTTTGGGACTCATTGATGAATATTTGAAAAATGATTCTGTTCTGAAAAATCTGTGATGGTCTCCATGTCTAGAGATCTCCCCCAAACTCAGCCACAAGCTCCCCTACTCATTTCACAGATTGGAAAGTCAGTAAGGAAGGGTGAAGGGTCTACTGGCTAGTGGCCAAGCTACTCAGGAGCCAGAGGAAGCAGGAGTCAGAGCCAGAAACAGGCTGTGGGAGGCTGGAGGTACAGCTGAAAAGGCATCTTTAAAAAACAACAACATTCACCAATCCATACCAAATATCAGTCACTTTACATAAATGTTCATCTTCACAGCACCTCCATGAGGTCAGTGTTAACTGTTTTTCCTGAAGAACTAGGTCTCAAGGATTTAGTCATGCATGAAGCCAGGTTCCAATCCTCAGCAGTCTGACCCTAAAACCAGAGCTCTTCACCATCCTAGATAGCAGGCAAACTCTAGCTCATTGAACCTCACTTCAACTCACTTCCCACATCCGTAAAATGGGTCAGAGGTCTACCGTTGGGTTACCCTCCATTACTGTTAGGGGAATCTTGTTTCTTAATCCAGATCATGGATGCAAATAAAAGAGAATCATGACATTCTAAGAGTATCTTAAGGCACTAACAAGGTGCCCAATAGAAAGGGACAAAAGGATGGTAATTTCAGATATTGTTTCAAACTGGATATGAATAGATGGGAGAGTGGTCCTGAGAAAGATCTCCTTCCCCAAGGATCTGGGGGTGTCCCTTGCTGGGAGAGGCCGCTGGCAGCCAAGACTGCAGCTAGAGCAAGTGAGGCTGGCTGTTCAGAGAACTGGAAAATCTGGGATGGGCAGCTGAGGCCACCAGGGGAGAGAGACGGTTTTTTGTTTTGTTTTTGTTTTTAGGTGATTTGGGGCGTTTTCAAAAACTGGAGGAGAGTTTATGTATGTCACTTTTTCTTAACGTCCCTTTAAAGGCTGTGCTCAAGCGCTGCTGCCCGGGAAAGTGCTGGGATGGGGCTGCGGGTTTGTGCTCTAGACATCAGACCAAGAGACAAAAAATGCAAGTCAGTGAGGCAAGAACCGAAGTGCTCCCCAGTCTTGGGGGACGGGGTTTCTGTTATCTGGGTGCTGTGCTGGAACTCCCTGCCGGAATTCCACATTCCCACCAAATCCTGCAGCACAAAACAAATGCCAGAGTCTGACTTTAGCGAGTGCCATCCCACAATCTATTTAGTGCCTTAGGGCTAGGATGGGAAGAAGAGGAAGTAAGAATTTTTTACTTTTCCATCCCCGTTGACGAAAAGGGAGAAGGCGGTACCCCAGTGTTAGGGACGGGTGGAACTCGGCCGCTTTTCCTTCCTTCCGTTTAACTTGGCGCGGCCGGGAGGCGGCGGCGCCAACGCGAGCCAAAAAGGCGCTCGCGGGCCGGGGCCCGGCCCGGGTGCTCGCGGTTCCCAGGGGAGCGACGTTGCCAGGTTGGGTTTGACGCCTCCGCCCGCGCGCAGATTGTCCCAGGCTGAAGGCGCCACCTCTGGCGCTCAGGCGCGAGCCGCCCCTCCCGCGCCGTGGTCCTCCGCCTCCTCCCGCACCTCCCTCGCCGCCCCGCGCCCCTCCCCAGGCACGCGCCCAGCGCGACCTCGGCTGGCTTCTGAGACTGCAGGCAACCGGCTTAGCGCAGGCTGCGGGTCGCCGTCCCAGCCCAACCCGCCTTCTCCGAGCAGTCGGCGCGGGATTCCGGGGTCGAAGCGGGCCCCGAGGCAGGATGCAGACCTGCGGGGGCAGCGCGGCGGGACGCCGGGCCTTCGACAGCATCTGCCCCAACAGGATGCTGGAGCTGCCGGGCCGGGCCCTCGTCAAGCCCGGGAAGCTGGAGAGGAAGGTGGGGCCGGGCGCCGGGGCCGGGCGGGGTCTGCGCGCTCTGGACCTGGAGGGTTGACCCGCGCTCACCGTTTCTGTGCCCGGCTAGTTCGCTCCTCCGCAGAAGTTCTTTTCTGGCTGCAGCGGCGCCAGTCGGGTGTCAGTATACACGGATCCCCCGGACCCGGAGCCCGCTGCGCTGCCAGGTGAGCCCCAGGTTCCCCGTGCGCCCCCTCGGGTTCCCCGCGCCGGGGGCGCGGCAAGCGGCTCGGAAGAGCCCCTCTTCCCCGGGCTCCGACGTCGTGGTGGGGGTCCCGGCGGCGAGGACCGGAGGAGAGGCTCAGGGTTCGCCCGGCGCGCTTCTCCCGGTTTCTCCGCGCAGCCCTCACCACCATAGACCTTCAGGACCTCGCCGACTGCTCCTCGCTCCTCGGGTCCGACGCGCCGCCTAGTGGTGACCCAGCCGCCTCGCAGGTACCGTCCCTTCTTTCTTGTGGAGCCTGGCGACCTCCGTTAAACTAAACCCGACTCTGGAGCGGTGGGTTTGTTTCCGCAGCCTTTCGGCTCGGGCAAGGAGCGGTTGCTGGGGGGAGGCGTCGTGCGGGTATCTGAGCTCGGGGACCCGGAATTCCTCCAACCTCCTAGTATGTAACGACAGCCACTTTCCCCGAGCTTTTCTGACCACCTCTGGACAGAGTGGCTCACCTGGAAGGCTCCGCTACGGGATGGGTCCTTCGCCTACCCGCCACGCCCACTGTCCCCTGGACCTACCACAAGGAAGTGCAGAGGTTATGCACTGAGGGTCAGGCGCGTGGGTGAGAGCACAGCTGTGCGCTGGGGGTCTGATGCAGGACCTGCTGTTCCTCTAACGCCCCCTTCCCGTATGTTCACAACCATTTTAATTCTGCGGGCATCTAAGAGGAGTGGAAGTCGGTGGGTAACTTCTCGCTCAAGACTGGAAAAGACAAAGAGAGTTTGCACTTGGGGGAAAAAGAAAGGTGTTCAAAAGACTCCGGGAGAAATCTGACAGAAAACTCTCTTCTCTGCACAGACGCCATTCAGCAGCTGCACTTTTTAAAAAAAAGTCCTTTTTCTTCTTCCTCCAAAGGCTCTAGTCACTTAATCCCATGGGGCAAAGAGACGTTTGTTTTTTTCCTTTCCCCCCAAACCTTCCATCCCACTTCCACCACTTGCTAGGGTTGACACTCCCCAAGCAGAGGATGGAACTTCCCACCACTGGTGTCTGGGAGGCCAGAAACTTGGCTCATTCGTGGGATATGAAGTGCCCAGAAGGATGGGAGGTCTTCTCTAGATGGAATCCACAGGACCCAGCACAGAACTCTCTAGAAGATGTGACCACCTCCCGAAGCTGGGGTGGTGGTGGAGCAAAGCTTCCCAGGTCTTCTCAGGGCCAAAGACCTCTTAGAACCTTAAGATAGAGTTCAGGGGCCTTAGGGTAGGAGGCAGAGATTGTTAAGGCAAGAGGTATGAGTGGGTATTGATCTGCAGAGTCCATTTTATTACACTTTTTAGATCTGGATGCCCAAATAAGGAAAGACAATGCCTGGGCATCTTTCAATTGACCCAGAGGCCTAGATTTACTCCCTCACTCCAACATGTTTATTTTACAGGTAGCAAAAACCAAGCAGACTCTTGCTGAATTTTTACTTCAGTATACAGACTTTAAATTTGAACATCACGCTTTCCATGTTAAACTTTTTTTTTTTTTTTCTGTATTGGAGAAATGCCAGACGTTTACCTAATAGAAAGGTAGGATTCAAAGTTTCAAGGACAGAGATAACAGCAGGTGGACCAAAGGGTCCAGAGTTTTTCCTGTGGAAGCCAGAGCTGGTGCAGAGGGAGAGGCCCCTAAGGGAAGATCCCCTGAGGACACCCCTGGCCAGGGCACAGCCTGGTCACATTTCCCAGCCCCCTGCCTGCTGGGGAAGGTGGAAGGAGAGAGGAAGTGCTCTAGAAATGTTTGAGGCCCAGAATGTGCCAAAGTAGGGGAAGCATTTCCTGAGTCCCAGCCTGCAGTCTCCTCATGGTAAGGCCTTTTTCCAAATCTCTTCTGAGAGAGAGACCTTGGAGAATGAGTCTTATTTCTGACCCCTTCAGCCAGGGCAGAATTCATGCTTCAGGATTTGTCTGGAAGCCTTCAGCCCTTCCTTTATAAGCTCCTTTCGCCTAATAGCCTCAGTTCCTAACTGGTGACAGGGACCTCCCCGCTTGACTCTCTCATCCGGGAGGGAAACTGATAAACTTGTCCAGTCTTTGTAGTTAGGGTCGGAATAAATTCCTCTTCTCAAGATATATTTGAATAGTAAAGAAGGCTGCTGGCAGAAGAGTATGATTAACACAAAGGAATGAATCAATAATAGTGGAATGTTCCTGGAATCTAGAATGGATATTTCTGAGTAGGAATACTGGGTGAATCTCTCACACCACGTCCTTTGAGAGACTTGTTTTCTCTTTCTAGCAGACCTTCGCTGGAAGCTCGTCTTTCCCAAGAGGGAGCTAAGCACTAGAAGCAGTGTAATATAGAGGAAGGAGGACTGAAATAGGCTCCAACCTTCCAGGGCAGGAGCTGTGATTCCACCATTTCCTAGCTGGGTGACTTTGGGCAACTCAGTTTCTCTGAGCCTCAGATACTCCATCAGATAAAGAGGAGTCACTTGGCAGCCCTGACTGCTTCCCACGATTGGTGTAAGGATTAACTGAAAGAGTCTCTGTAAAAGAGCCTTCTCAATGCTAAATGTCTGTGAATTAGGGAATAAAAAGGCTCCTGGGTCGCCAGCCTCTTACTATTGCCTTCCCCCTCACGTACCCAGGCACATTGCAGGAACTCAGGCAAGTGGCCAGTTCCAAATGTTGAAAGCACATCAGGCGGTAAGGGAAAAGTCAACTCCACCTTTTTGAGAAACTGGAAAGAGCAATAGGGGCCATGCCTGCTGAGTGGTAAACAGAGGCATTTTCCATAGCCCACCCTCCCCTTTCTTTATATTGGGGGAGGGGGTGTGTGACCGAGGCTCGGCGGGAAACACGGCCTCAGATTACTGCTTTGCACACTATCGCGTCTGGGCGTTGGCACTGGGAGCTTTCTGCTCTTAGAACGGTGGCCCCTTGTTGGGTCCAGGAGAAGGCTGGGTTAAGGTTCCACAGGAGCGAGAGGAACGCGCCCTGCCGCTCGGGGGCAGCTCGTTGGCTCCGGACCCGCCAATGAGGCGGTGCGGGGCGCAGTGCAGGCTGCCTGCGGAAGACGGCGGCCCGACGCAGAGCCGCACACAGGCTGGAGCGTCGCGGACCGCATCCCGGCGCCGGGCCCAACTCCCCAGCATGGCGGTGCGAGCCTGTTGGGTCCCGCGTCCCGGATGGGGCTTTGATTTTCAAGTACGACGCTCGGTTGCTAACTCGAGCACGCGCAGAACCGCCGCCGAGTCCCGGAACTCTGCGTCTAGGAAGTGTTCGCGACCCGACAGACTCAACGCTTAGCCCGTTTACGCCTCTGGTTTCTTTCAGAACCATTCTCTGCAAACGGATACGGACTTTGACCTGCAGGATTTCAGGGACACGGTGGATGACCTCATTGCAGGCAAGTGCAGTTAAGCAGCAGCGGGGGTGTCCTCCCCCCAAAACTAGATTTCGTGGTCTTGAAGGTGCTAAATCAGCCAGCTGTCAAACGACTCCCCAGCAGCTCCCCAGTCAGGCTCTTTCATAGTTACGACCCTCCCTCCCTAAAGGAGAAGATGAATCGCTGCATCTGTAATGCTCTCTTGGTTTGCGGGTGTGAGTTCTAGAGAGGGAGCCCCACGCGGTGATGCGGTGGGAGAGAGGTTGCATGACGCGAGTGTGGAGAGAAGCGAAGGCTCCTCCAGGCCCAGGTAGGTTTGCCTTGGCCACCGCGGAGATTCAGTTCAGTTCAGGTCAACTGAACAGGCGTATGTTGAGCACTTTCTGGGTTTGTACAGAGTCTCAGGAAGGACCTGGAAATAGTAGAGGTTGCAGAGGAAGGGGTGCTCTGCTAAACAAAAGCCTTAACATAAAACCCTTCACCGGTGGGGCATTTTGCACCGGTCCCAGACTGCAAACCCAGCCGCCGCACTTCCCCTAGACTCGTCCTCTTTGATGTCGCCCCCGCTGGACGGCGGAGACTTCCCCTTCTCGCCCTGCGACGTATCGCCGTTTGGGCCCTGCCTCTCCCCGCCGCTGGACCCGCGTGCCCTGTCGTCGCCGTCGCTGCACCTTCCAGACGTGCCCCCGCCAGAGCAATACTGGAAGGAGGTGGCCGACCAGAACCAGAGGGCTTTGGGGGACGCGCTCGTCGAGAATAACCAAGTAGGGACATGGGCTGGCGGCCAGGAAACCTGGGGCGGGGGCAGGGGTTTGGTGGAGCATAGGGCGGAAGTGGAGGGTCATCCTGGGCGTGCAAGGATGTCAAAACCGGTAGACGGGCTAGCGGTATATGTAGCTGCTTTTACTCGAGTGCCGGGGTTGTTAACAAGGGGTCCGTGAGCTTGAATTGAAATAAAAACAAAACAAAACACATTGTGGGGACTGTTGGTGTGGGTGTGATCTATTTATTAAATCATACACAGTATAGTGTGGGCTTAGTAAGGGGTCCGTGGTGTTCACCTGACTGGCAAAGGGGTCCATGGAACGAGAAAGGTTAAGAACCCTTGCCCTAGTTTCCACTTCACTAAATGGGAATAATCCTAGTCCACCGGATTTTAAATAGAGTCGCTAATATTTATTGAGAGCTTTCTATGTATTTATCAATTTACTTTCTCCTCTTATACTCACAATAAACTCTTGAGGTAGGTACTCTTACCAGCCCCATTTTACAGATAAGGAAACCGAGGTATAGGAAGGTTGAACTTCATATCCAAAGAGGCAAAGCCAGATTAGAACCTAGATCTGCCTGTGGCCCCAGGTCAGTATTCCTCACACCACACTACACTGAAGATTAATTGAGATACATTTTGTCGAAGTGCTTTGCAAAAAAAAAAAAGTAAAAAGTCAAATAAAGAAAAGTGATTATTAGTCTCACCATGCAAACGTCCTTGGATCTGGGTTTAATTCATGCACCACATGCAGACGAAACCACCGAGTACCGTGGCCTAACAGTGAAAAATGGGTCTCCTCTCCTTGCAGCTGCACGTGACGCTGACCCAGAAGCAGGAGGAGATCGCCTCGCTCAAGGAGCGGAACGTGCAGCTGAAGGAACTCGCTAGCAGGACCCGGCATCTGGCCTCGGTGCTGGATGTAAGTGCGGCGCGCCGGAATTTGCTCGGCGTCGGAAGTAGTCCTGTGCACCCTCCACCCAGCTCCCAGTGTGGGGTCCTGGCGGGGGACCAGGGAGGAGGAAGACCGTTCGCTGGACCACCTGCAGGGGTTCCTGAGTAGCGCCGAGTCCGCGACGTGCTTTGTACGACCAGGTCTCCTTGTGCGCTCCCCCCCGGGTGCCCCTCCTCACGCGCCCCACTGCGCTTCCTCTCCATCTTTCGCAGAAGCTGATGATCACGCAGGCCCGGGACTGCGGGGCAGAAGCCGAGCCCTTCCTGCTCAAGGCGACGGCCAAAAGGAGCCTGGAGGAGCTGTTCAGCGCTGCGGGACAGAATTGCACCGAGGTGGATGCCATCCTAAGGGAGATTTCCGAGCGCTGCGACGAAGCCCTGCAGAGCCGCGATTCCAAGAGGCCCCGGCTGCAGCCGGAGCCCGCGAACACGGACGGCAGGCCCGGAAACCTGCACGGCGCTTTCCGAGGGCTGCGCACCGAGTGTAGCCGCAGCGCGTTGAACCTGAGCCACAGTGAGCTGGAGCAGGGCGGCTCCTTCAGCACCCCCATTCGCAGCCACAGCACCATCCGCACCCTCGCCTTCCCCCAGGGCAACGCCTTCACTATCCGGACAGCAAACGGGGGTTACAAATTCCGCTGGGTTCCCAGCTGAGCCGGGATGCAGTCTTCCGAAACACTGCCTTGTTTCCCCTGCCTGAAGTCCCTGGCGGCCGAGCCCGCGTAGCTGTAATAGTTTCCCGACCCTGCCTTTTCAGAAGAACGCCCCCTGCAGGGCAAATGCCACCCTGGACCTTGTTTTTTTTTTTTTTTCAGGAACAAAAATGTCTTGATACTATTGCACTATATTTAAAGTTCTGGTGTAAAGTATATAGCCTCACCTCTTTTCATGGCGAAACAGAGGGAGTGGGGGGGAGGGAGGAAGTTATATCTACAGTCCATTTTAAAAATATTTATTTTTAGAGCTTTGAATTATGTACGTTTAGAGCTGGAAGGGACTTAAACACTACTTACTTTTATAATTATGTAATGCCCTGGTTTTAGAAGGAAGAGCAGGTTCTGAGAGATTAAATATTTTTCCACAGTAGGAAGAACTGTCTGAAACTTTCAATCACTATCATAGTTAGAGATTCTGGGCCAGGTCTTTGGGTGAATGTTTCAATCTATCACTCAATTTCCCCCCAGTATGGAAGGACGTCTAATTTTGTTACTATTGAAAACTGTTATTCCAGCTGCCAGGATGAAAAATCAGGAGAGTAACCTAAACAGTTATTGCCTTGGGTGGATCAAGTAGAGAAGAATGCAGGTTCTCAGGGGCAGTGGGCTACCAACAAAATGGTGCTAAACATTTGTTTGTAATGATCTTCCATATAATTTTGTAAAATTTATGATAAATGCTTATATCAATTATATATGCAGTTTTATTTGTGCAAACAGAACAACCACCTGAAAAGCAATTTTTTCTTCTAGGAAAATGGCATAGGGAAGCAGATGTGGCTCAAGTGGTTGGGCTCCCGTTGACCATATGGGAGGCCCCCTGGTGAAGGCAAGCTGGCCCGCACAGCGCAGTGAGCTGGCGCAGCCAGATGACACAACAAAGGGAGACAAGCAGACACAGAAAAAGGCACAGTAAATGGACACAGTGAGCACAAGCAGCAAGGGGGGGATAAATAAATAAATAATTTTTTTAAAAAAATGGCATATACCACATGAGGGAGTGTTCACAGTTTTGTTGTTGTTGTTGTTTTCTACCAGAAACCAAGTGCAAATGTTGTTAAAAGTAAAACTTTATTGATTTGAATTCCATGGATAAACTGGGGTGCACATTCATGTTTTACATTTCTTGGCTTGATATCCTAAGAAAAACTTACATGTTATATAGCACCTTAAATTTGACTTTTTCCCCCCATTCTCTTTTGTTTGGGATTCCTATTTCTAACCTGTTTTGAAATTATGTGAATGGCATATGTCAAGGGGTGATTTGTCTCCAACCTCTACAGTTCTCAACATGAGGGCTACTTCTTACATTTGGAAGCTCAGCTTGGGCATATTTCCAACCCTATTACACCATTGCTGCTTCTGCCATCTGACTGGAGATATCAGGTAACAGGTGAGCTGGGTAGGGTGGCAGAACCTGCTTCTCCAGTTTGCAATGTGTACTGTTATCTGTATTTAAATAGCCATTTAGGAAGGGAAAAAAAATAATAAAATAGACCACATTTCCTCATATTTCAGTTAACAAATGGACTTTTGAAAAATACAGTGGATGGTCCACAAATTTTTGTTGCATTGGCTCAAATATAAAATTACCGCAGTTCAGGATCAAAAGAAAAACTTATCCTGTCATGAAAAACATTTGGCTTGGCTTGTCAAAAGGAGTTCTTTTCCTCTCCATTCTTCAACTAGTATTTTCATAATGCATAAGCTTCAATGACAGGGTGATTTTCTTTTGTGAACTAATGGCACAAATCACCAACTTTGCATTAATTAGCAGTGATAGGTTAAAAATGATTAGGTTCATTCATTAATTCAAAAGATGTTTATTAAATGTTACCAAGAATCTAAGGGATATAGATACCAAAGAAACAGCAAAGAACAAAACAAACACTCTGCCCTTCCATGAGGAGCTTACTTTCTCCTGGGAAGCAATAAGCACTAAACAAATAAATGTATAAGTGCTATGAAGGGAAATGAAGAAGAGTATGGAAGATAGAGAATCTCAGGGGCAGGGGATACTATTTTAGAAAGGGCACTCTGGTCAGAGAAGGTGACATTTGAGCAGAGAGCTGAGGAGGTGAGGGAAGGAGCTTTATGAATATCTGGAGGAAGAGCATTACAGGAAGATAGAACAAGAGGTGCAAAGTCCCTGCGGGGGATAGTGTGGCTAGAACAGAGTGAACAAGGGGGCAAGTGGTGAGGCAGAAGAGGGACCAGGGTCCCTCTAGGCCTTTCTGAAGACTTCGGCCAAAAGAGTAGTTGCATGATCAGGTTTAAATTTTAAATGGAGTGCTTGGGTTTCTTACAGAGAAATGGAGTGGGGTGGGCATGGGAAGTAAGGATGGAATCAGGAAAACCCATTTGGGGAATATTGGAATAATCTAGTTGAGGAATGATTATGGTTTATATCAGGGTGACAGTGATGGGGGTGGTGAGAAAGTTGTCTAGTTCTGGATATATTTTGAAAGTGGAGCCCGTAGGACACTGGTGGATCGACTGTGGGGTGTGAGAGAAAGAGAGGAGGCAAATATTTTGAAAGAATGGCGTTGCCATTTAGTGAGATGGAGAAGGCTGTCAGAGGGGATTTTGTGAAATCAGGAGTTCATTTTTGTTCTTATTAAGCTTAGAAATCCAACTAGTATGTTGAATTGGCTGGATATGAGCCTGGAGTTCAGGGGGAGGATGGGTCTGGGGGAAATAAGTTCATGTATGCATTTATTTTTTTATTTTTTTATTTTTTAAAGATTTTATTTATTTATTCATTTATCCCCCCCTTGCTGCTTGTGCTCGCTGGGTCAGCTAACCACGGCGTGTGCGGGCGGGCTTGCCTTCACCAGGAGGCCCCGGGAACCGAACCTGGGTCCTCCCATATGGTAAACGGGAGCCCTACTGATTGAGCCACAGCCGCTTCCCTCATGTATGCATTTAAAGCTACATGACAGAATTAAATCGTTGAGGGAGTGATGGTAAAGAGAGAAGTCTGGGGTCAGACCTGAGCACTACAGCGGTGATGAGGAAGAACTTTCTATTCAGACACTTTGTTGCTACATGTAATGCTTATCAGCAGTATCATCTTTATCTGAAGCAGATATTTTTTTTCCAATTGTAGAGACAGTCCTTCAATACAAATTAATTCAATGAAATATCTATTTACTATCTGAAAGGGGGTCTGGAGTGGAATTTGAAAACTGACAGGGTCATTGGGGGCCATTTAGTCCAACTATCTAATATTAAAACTGAAGAACTGAGACCCACACTCTGGGATCCAGTGTTCTGCTTTCTGTCCTTCTATAAAGAAATGAGGATGAGCTTCTTTCTTCTCTCAAGATAAAGAACTTAGTGGATGAGTGGTCTATTATGGTTAACCCTCTGTTTTTGGACTCTCATATTATCCTGGATCATTTTATGTTTCCCAGATAAAAATCAGAAAGGCAAGGAAAATCTTTCAAAAATGAGTCTTGAAAATCAGATCCAAATCTAAAACAACTTCATAAATGAAGATAGCAAATAGCCTAAGCCTAGAAAATTCAAGTGTCTAAATATAATAGATTTCTCTGCAAGAAAGCAATTCAATTACAAGAAACAAATAGGAAAATAAATATTGTGAATAATAAAGACAATATATCAAAAGTATAACTACTAAAATTAATAATGGTAATTTTATGGGAGATTTGTTATCACTCCTTGGAAGATGAAGAATAAAGAATAGATGACCAGGTATATTTGGGGAATTTCCCAAAGGGCATTGTTGAGATTATCTCACCTAGGAAAATGGAATGTGAGAGTCATGCTGAATTTGGTTTTTCTTACATTGTTTTGAGTAAATAAATTAGAGATAACTTTGTCATTATGAACATGATCTGGCCACAAAGACATTTTACTTCCTGACATTAGTTAAATTTTCTCTCTCTAAAAGATCCCTGATTTTCTGAGAGGTTCTTAAGAGAACATATGCCAATGACAATAAGTCCCAGCATCTGATGAGTGGGGAGACGGAGAAGTGAGGCCGGACCTGCTTTGATTGGAGGGAGTGGGATACACAAGTGTAGAGCCAAGGGCTGGATAGGCCCTTTGACTTCCCCCATGGAACAAGCTCTACAGTTGAGTTTGATTCCTTGTGAGCCACATTCTTACTGAGGATCTTCCCTTAGGACTGGGATGGGCTCAGGGAGATCTGACTAAAGGCAAAGTCCTCCTGCCCACTACTACCAATTTTCCCTCAAAAGAGGGCCCATTGACAACTCTTACAACAGCTTTTAAGGTCTATGTCCAATTACATTTTTAACTATTTCTGGAAGGGGGAAGGTCATGCATGATGAGGTGGTGTAGGAGTATGATTCTGTAAAAAAGACAATACAGAATTACGTAACTGTGGCATGCCAATAATTTTTACACTGTAATAGGCAGTCTTTGGGACTTCCCTCTGCTGGGTGAGCCAACTCTGAACTCCCCTGATCTGGTACTTTCCCTACTTCTTGGGAGCAGTTAATCACCCAAGGACTGAGTGCTTCTGTGAGCAATGAGGGAGGCACTAGGGATCTGTGTCCACGCACATGAGTCCTCACGGTGCACATCCTTTGCCCTGCTTGTTCCTGATTTGGTAATCCATCTCAGCGAGAGCAACTTTGATCTGAGTCTGAGTCATATTCCCCATTATTCTTTGAAGCAGACCAGCTCTACGTGGTCTAGTCTAGCTCAAGAAGACATGTTAGCCTTAAATCATCACAATAATCCCTTTATTTCCAATAGGGCCAGACACTGTTCTAGGTGTTGGGATGACAACCATAAACAAAACAAAGTCCTTGCCCTCATGGATCATGCATTCTAGTGGGAGAGACCAATACTAAAAAATAGATATATGATGTCAGAGATAAAATGTGTGTTATGAAGAAACTAAAACAGGTATAAGGATAGGGTGTGATTTGAATTACTGTTTTAGATAACATGGTCGAGTATTTCTAGAACACCTAACACCTTTTTAAAAAGGAGGCATGTGCATTTAAATAAATTATCCCTAAGGGATATGACCTCATAATTGCAAGAGTTGGAGGTTGTAAAGCAGTGGTTCTCAAACTGTAGTGTGCATCACAATCACCGGAGGGCTTAAAGCCCAGCCTGCCGGGTCCCTACCCCAGAGTTTCTGATTTGGTAGATTAGGTGTGAGGCCCAAGAATTTGCATTTCTAACACGTTCCCAGGTGATGCTGGTGTTGGGGTCTGGGTCGCAATTCAAGACTCACTGTTGTAAAGAAACTTAAACACTTAAAAAGTTTCAAATAAACAAAGAAACCAATTGTCCTAATGTTATGCAAATGATTCATGTGATTTAGGGTTAAATTTTTTATGGTAAAATCATGTCTAGGTTCACAAAGAGCTATATTTTAAAAGGTTAGTTGGAAGTAAAGATACTGTGCTTTGAAAAATGATGTTAGATGACTGAGGGTGGCTTCAGTGGAGAGGAAGATACAGATGTTGAAGATACATGCGAAGAGTTTGAATAAAATTGTTCAAGAGATATGTTAAGGAAGCTCAATTCAGTTGGCCCTGATATGTGTGGGTGGAGGGATTAGGATCTAGTCCTAATTCCTTTAGTTAACTCAAAAGTCACATATAAGAAAAGCATAATTAAACTTTCAGTTGAAGAGTTACAGTATTATTAATTTATAATATTAATTAGTGATATATTTGCATCTGCTATTTTCTCTAAAGGTGAACTAAGGTAGTACAATGATAGCTAAATAATTAAAAATTATTTGGAGCAAAATGGGAAAAGAATCATTGGGTGACGTACTCAAATGACAGAATCAAACCTGTTAATCTTACTGTGTTAGCCTTAAAGTGGATGCTATGGGCTGAAATCTGTCATAAGTAATGATGGCTCAGCTTCAGCATAAGACCATGGGACATGACAGAATTAGAGATATGAAGGGACCTAATGTGGAAATCACACACAAACAAGTTTCCCCGAGTTCCCTTTCTCTCCTCCCTTCTCCCCTGTTCTCCCTCCCTGATCTCTATATCTCACAGAGAAAAGCACTATACTCTTGAGGTTCTGTGCCAGGCATTTGAGGTAGGGATGGAGGTGATTGCATTTGCTTGAGTTTTAAACTAATAAGGTTTTATTTTCCATTCACAATAATAAGTTGTGACAGGAGTTGCTAGCATTTGGTTCATCTGCTCAGTGTTGCCATCAGTCAACTAGAGTCTTTCTTTCTGCTTTATTCCCCTCAACTTGTTAGCCCTTTGTCGTCATACTCAATGCTTCATGATCAAAAGATTGCTGCTGTAGCTCCAGACATCATGTCTACATTCATAGTGGAAAGAAGGAAGGCAGAAGGACTGCACTGTCTCTGTCACTTTTATTAGGGAAGCAAAAGCTTTCCCAAAAAACTACTAGTGTACTTCCACTTAAGTCTTATAGCCAGACCTGAGTCACATTGTTATCCTATATGAAAGGGAGGCTGAGAATCTAGTTTCTCACTTTTCTAGCCAATACAATAGGAGGTAGGCAAAGGAGAGGGGGGTAGGTGAGAAAACTAACACTGCCTGTCAGAGAGGTTTGGTTAATCTCAATATCTAAGGAAATCTGAATAAAATTATTCATGAAATGCATTAAAGGAGACTCCTTTCAGTTGGCCCTTATGTGTGGGCAGAATTGTTAGGCTCTAGTCCTTATCTGCTAGTACCTTTTCTTCATGTCATTCTTCCTAGAGAGTTATTCTGATGATCCAAAATAAAATTAAGAAAAAATTTCAATTTATAATCGCATTTGAAAGAATAAAACACAAATATAAATTTAACAAAAGAAGTGCATATGTACATTCTAAAAAGCACAAGACATTGTTGAAAGAGAGATTTAAGAAGTTCTAAATAAATGGAAAACCATCCCATGCTTTTGGACGTGAAGACAAAAATATTAAGATGGCAATACTCCACAAATTGATCTACATAGTCAACGGAATCTCTGTCAAAATCCCAGCTGACTTCTTTGCAGAAACTGACAAGCTGAACCTAAAATTCACATGGACTTGCGAGGGACCCAGAGTAGCCTAGACAATCTGGACAAAGAACAAAGTTGGAGGGCCGCTCCTGCAGACCTTCCCCCACCTCAACCACTGCCCCCTGCCTTTTTGGTGCCCCAAGTTGCCCACGAACTGAAAAAAAAAAAGGTATGCATTAGATGTTGACAGTATGGGCATGGGTGTTCCAGAACCTGTTTGTCAAGTGGAGGGAATCTAGAGAACGGCATTAATAATGAATACTGGAAAACATTCACAAGAGTGTCTTAACACTTTTAGGCCATTGGTGGGAGGAAAACCAGAAACAGGGAAGGAAATCAGTTCTTGCCTCCCAGTGGAATTCCCTGCTTCAAGGGACCTCAAGCTGAAATATGGAAGGAGGGTTGCCAAGTTCCCAGAGGCATCTTGGTCCCAATGCTGTGCAAAAATTTCCCCGTGGAAAAAGATGCCGTTAGTTAAGAAGAGAACATTTTTATACCCATCTCAATGTTTTGGAACTCTTACCAAGCCAAAATGCATTTTTATAATGTCACCATTGGCCTACTAAAAAAAAGTGTTATTTATTTTTTCTGTTAACTTGGATTAACAGAATTTGTATTGCTATTCTAAGTACCTAAATAGATCTTGCTCTGAAAAATTCCATTCTCATATTAAGGGATGTCATCTTCATCCAGTAACTGCCTGGAAGTTACTTTGTCACTTTTTAAACATTCCCACCCCCCCTTGTTATCCTGACTCAGTGAGTCCTCGTCAAGATGCTGTCAGTATTTTGCCCTTGACTATATAATTTGCCATTGATTCTTGTAAAAAGGTTTTTAACTCCCTGCTTTCCTTTCCTTTAAAAATTTCCTGGACCAACTCTTTCCCATCTCTGCCTGCATTTCCCAGGAGATGGACTTGAAATAACAGTCCAGGACCCAATACATTCCATATTGACTTTGTAAAACAATGTCTCCTTCCTGTTATTATGTCTTTGATTCACTAACTTATTTATTAAGGCCCTATATCTATTTGTTCATCTATTTGTTTATATTTATTGCCACTTACATCCAAAAGCAATATGAGACCATTTGTAATAAAAACTTACATGTAACAGGATAGTTAAAATTGAGTACTATTAAGTATAAGGAAATCAGTGCAGTTAGACAGGATAGTAATTTGCTTTGGTTCAGTCATTCCTAAACTTGCAGACTTATAGCCTTCCTTTAGGCAAACACCTGTTCAAACTTCCATAGCTAACGACTATTTTCAATATTTACTTTTAGCCGCTTAACAAAATACTAGGTAAATCAGACACTACAATTATCTACATTTATTCATATTGGACTGATATACGGGAAAGAAACACCACAGATTTACTTAAATTTATATGGGCAGCCAAGTAAGTATAAGAAATTACATTTAGATATAAGATGTGGAAAATTCAATTATGTCCAAGCCATGCCATAGTTTAAGGCAAATACAGACAAATCATGTTCTGTGAGTGATAATAATAGCTTTGAGCACTTGCATAAGATCATTCCTAACTCACAAGGTTCCAGGATTTGTATTATGTTTATTTTTTAATTGAAATTTATAATGTAGAAGACAGCTCTTTGAGGGGTTTCCAGGATCATTGTAATTCCATTTTCTGGGAAGAGACCCCAGTACACAGGGTTGGGTCTGTTTGTATGTGCTGGTCATCACCCTCCCTCTTGCCCTCCAACCCCTTCTCCCCTCCCCTCCCCTCCTCAAAGGCTGATTGATCCAGGAGATTCTTTTTAAACAGACTTATTAAGATATAATTCATATAATAAAATTCACTCATTTAAAGTGTATAATTCAATTTAGTATATTCAGAGGGGGTTGCAATCATCCTCACAATCTAATTTTAGAATATTTTTGTCCCCTCTAAAATAAATAAAATATCCATTAGCAGTCACTTCCCTTTTTTTCTTTACCACATCCAACCCTAGGCAACCACTAATCTGTTTCCTCTACATAGATTTTCCTATTCTGGACATCTCATGTAAATGGGATCATGTAATATATGGTCTTTTGTGACTGACTTCCTTCACTTACCATAATGTTTATAAGATTCCTCCATGTTATAGCTTGTGTCAATACTTCATTCCTTTTTATTGCCAAATTAATATTCCATTATATGGATATACCAGATTTTATTTATCCATTCATCAGTTGATGGACATATGAGTTGTTTCCACGTTTTGGCTACTATAAATAATGCAGCTATGAACATTTATGTACAAGTTTTCGTGTGGATCCATGTTTTTATTTCCCTTGAGTGGAATTCCACCTAGGTGTGAAATTGCTGGATCAAGAGGTCACTCTGTGTTTTACCTTTTGAGGAACTGCCAAACTGTTTTTCAAAGCAGCTGCACCATTTTGCATTCCCACCAGCAGCATATGAGGGTTCCCATTTCTTCATATCCTTGCCAATGCTTGTTAATGTCTGTCTTTTTAAATTATAGTCATGCTAATGGGTATGAAATGATCTTTCATTGTGGTTTTGATTTCCGTTTTCATCATAATGACTAATGATATTGTACATCTTTTCATGTGCTTATTGGCCATTGTGTACCTTCTCTGGAGAAAATCTGTTCAAATTGTCCATTTTTAAATTGAGTTGTCTTTTTATTATTTAGTTGCAGGAATTCTGTATATATTCTGGATATAAGTCCCTTGTCAGATGTATATTTACATATACTTTCTCCCCTTCTGAGGATTATCTTTTCGCTTTCTTTTTTTTTTTTTTTTTAATTTTACCCGGAGATCCTGGGGATCGAACCCAGGTCCCTCCATATGGCAGACGGACGCCCAACCATTTAAGCCACATCCGCCCCCCCTTTTCGCTTTCTTCATGGTATCATTTACTACACAAACGTTTTTAATTCTAGTGTAGTGCAATTTATCTATTTTTTTCCTTTGTTCCTTATGTTTTTGGTGTTGTTTTTAAGAAATCATTGCCTAACCTAAGGTCACAAAGATTTACTCCTATGTTTTTGTCTAAGAGTTGTATAAAGTTTTAACTGTTAATTTAGGTTTATGATCCTTTTGAGTTAATTTCTTTTAAAGGCTTATTTTATTTATTTCTCCCCACCCCTTTGTTATTTGCACTTGCTGTGTCTGTTCATCTTCCTTGTTTCTTTAGGAGGCACCAAGAACTGAAGCTGGGGCCTCCCATGTGGGAGGGAGGTACCTAATCATTTGAGCCACCTCTGCTCCCTGCTTTGTTGTCTCTCTCATTATGTTTTTCTTCTTGCGTCTCTTGTTGCATCAGCTTGCTGCACCTGCCCGTCTCGCCAGCTCGCTGTCTTCTTTAGGAGGCACTAAGAACTGAACCAGGGACCTCCCATGTGGTAGGTGGGAGCCCAATCGCTTGAGTCACATCTGCTTCCCCTTTTTCAGTTAATTTTTAAAAAACTTATTCTGAACATATAAGCAACCAAAAATTTCCCATTTTCAATTATACAATGTAGTGGTGTTAATTACATTCATAATGCTGTGCTACCACCACTATCATCCATTACCAAAATTTTCCTTCACCCCAAACAGGAACTCCATACCAATTAAGCATTAACTCCCCATTCTCCACCCCCATTCAGTCCTGGGTAAACTGTATTCTAGTTTCTGACTTTATGAATTTACATATTCTAATTATTTCTTGTAAGTGAGATCACATAATCTTTGTCTTTTTGTGTCTGACATATTTCATTCAACACTATGTCTTCAGGGAAGCGGCTGTGGCTCAATCAGTGGGGCTCCCGTTTACCATATGGTAGGCCCCGGGTTCGGTTCCCCGGGCCTCCTGGTGAGGGCAAGTCCGCCCGCACGGCGTGGTTGGCTGACCCAGCGAGCACAAGCGGCAAGGGGGGGATTAATGAATGAATAAATAAAATCTTTAAAAAAAAAAACACATAAAAAAAACAAAAACAAAAACAAAACAACACTATGTCTTCAAGGTTCATCCACGTTGTAGCATACATTTGAGTTGATTTTTGAGTTTGGAGTGAGGCTAGGGGACCAACTTCATTCTTTTATCATTGGGTATCCAGTTATACCAGCACCATTTGTTGAAAAACTATTTTTCCCAATTGAATTGTCTTGGTACTCTTATTGAAACTCAATTAACCATAAATGTAACGGTTTATTTTTGAATTCTCAATTCTATTCCACTAATCTGTATGTCTATCCTTAAGACAAGACTATACTCTTTTGGTTACTGTAGCTTTGTAGTAAGATTTGAAATCAGGAAGTGTGAGTACTCTAACTTTGTTCTTTTACAAGAATTGATTTGGCAATTCTGGGTCCCTTATATTTCCATATACATTTTAGAATTAGCTTATAATTTTCTGCAAAAACCCCACAAAAAATGAACAGTAGCTTTGATAGGAAATGCACTGAATCTGTAGATCAATTTGGGGGTTATTGCCATTTTACCAGTATTAAATCTTCTGATGCATGAACATGGGATATCTTTCTCTTTATTTTGGTCTTCTTTAATTTTTTCAGCAATGCTCCATAGTTTTCATAGTACAGGTCTTGCACTTATCTGTTTTATTCTTTTTGATGCTATTGTAAATGAAATTGTTTCCTTAATTTAATTTTGCATTTTAATTGCTAATGTATAGAAATACAAATGATATTTGTATATTGCTCTTGTATTCTACAGCCTTGTTGAAATAGTTTACTAATTCCAATAATTTTAAAAATGAATTCCTTAGGATTCTTTATATGAGACCATGTCATCTACAAATAGAGATATTCATTTCTTGTTTTCCAATCTGGGTATCTTTTGTTTTTCTTGCTGATTGCTCTAAGGCCTCCAGTACAAGATTGAATAGAGGTGGGGAAAGTGAAAACCCTTGTCTTATTCCTGATATTACACCATTAAATATCATGTTTATTTGTTTTTTCCCCTAGATGCCCTTTATCAGATTGAGAAAGTTCTCTTCTATTCCTAGTTTATTGAACATGTTTATCATGAAAGGGTGTTGGATTTTTCAAATCCCTTTTTTGTGTCTATTGAGATGATCATGTGTTTTTTTTTTGTCCTTTCTACTATTAATATTTTTTATTACATTAATTTTTGATCTCAGGAGAATCTTAACGTAGGATAAGCCAATCAGAGCTCCCTTTTCTGGGAAAACTGAAACTTGTAACTGAGAGTTTCAGAGACTTGGTGTAATTTTAGGGGCAGAATTCTGGGGAGAAGATCCAAAATTTCATAACATCAAAATTTTGGGAGTAGCACCATGCAGGGTAGGCGTCTGTTGTGAAGGTATTCCAGGTGGCCATCAGTGAAGTGAGCTGTGAGTCTTGGAAAGGCTGCATGTGTCTAACAGAAACAGGTGAAACTCTCCATTGAATTGCTTTAGCACATACTGAAAATCAATTGACTATTTATGTTTAGGTCTATATTTTTAACTCCATCTGTTCTACTTATCAATTTTTCTATCTTTATTCTAATATCACATATCTCTGATTACTATAGATTTATAGTACGTCTTGAGATCAAATAATATAAGCTCTCTAACTCTGTTTTGCTATATATGTATATTTGGTCTATTCTAGTTTCTTTGCATCTCATTTAAATTTGGGAATCAACTTTTCAATTTATCAAAAAAAGCCTATTAAATGAAAAAATAACCTTTATCGAGTTATAATTTACATATCATAAAATTCACCCATTTTAAGTGTACAATTCAAAGATTTTTAGTAAGATTACCAGGCTGTGTAACTATCACCATTTTCATTACCCTAATCAGATAATTTCTGCCCATTTACAGTTTACTCCCCATTCCCACCTCCAGACAAACACTAATCTACTTTCTGTTTCTATAGATTTGCCTTTCTAGACATTTCATACACATGGAATCTTAAAAGCTATGGCCTTTGTGTCTGTCTTCTGTCATGACTTTGGCACATCTTCACTTTAACTCTGATTTCCTCTAAATGGTCACCCTGGCTTCTAGGCTCCAGTACCAACTTTTGTTTCCATTGAACTTCTAGCTTTTGGAGTATTAGTGGCTTTTTCTTTTTTAATCTCTAGCTTGCCTCAGGAAACTCTGTTTTTGTTTCTCAGTTTTTTGTCACCCATGCAACCAATTTCCATCTTCACTGACAAGAAGTCCTAATTCTGTTTTGATTAGCAAACCTATTTTGTAAGATTTTGATATTTTGAAATCTGTTGACATTTGTTTTATGGTCCAGCATATGGTCTAAATTGGTGAATGTACCATATGTATTGAAAAGAAGGTGCATTGTACAGTTACTGAATATCATTTTCTATAAATGTTAATTAGATCAAGGGACTTGATATTATTTTCAGATCTTCTATGTACTAGCTGAGTTTTTGCTTCTTTGTCCTTTCAGATACTATTAAAATCTCCAAATATAATTGTGGAATTGTCTCTTTTCGTTTTGTTCTGTCGGTTTTTGCGTTATGTGTTTTGGATCTCGATTTTTAGGCACATACATTTATAATTCGTATACATTTTAAGGTATTAACTCTTTTGTCATTATGGATTATTCCTTTTTGTCTAGAGTAATACTTCTTGTCTTGAAGTTTATTTCTCCTTATACTAAAATAGATACTACAGATTTCCTGTGCATGTTGTTTGCATGCAATATCTTTTTCACTTGTTAAAATTTGAACTTATTTGTTATCTTTTAATTAAATTACTTCTCTTATAGAGAGAACGTACTAGCCCTTGCTTTTTTATCCAGTCTGACAATCGCAGCCTTTTAATTGTAATGTTTTGTTCATTTATATTTCATGTAATTATTGTTGTAGCTGGATTTAGTTCTTCTATTTTGCCATTTGCTCTTTATTTTTCTTTTATATATTTATGTTTGGCTCCTCTATTCTTTTTTTCCTTATTTTGTTTTAATCAAGTACTTTTTAGTATCCCATTTTAATTCCTCTATTGGCCTTTTAACTCTATGTCTAAGCATCAATTTTTTTCAGTGGTTGCTAATCTAGGAATTAAAATATGCACCTTCAACTTATCACAATCTACTTAGAGTTGATATTGAATTACTTCAGGTAAAATATATAAAATTTTCAATAGTATAATTCTCTTGATCATCCCCTCATCGTTTGATACTATTTCATATATATATATCATCAATAAAGGTTATGTACCTAAAAATTACAGTGTCAGAACTTTTGCTTTTAACAGTCATGTAGGTAAAAAAATCAAGAATAATATAACCTTTTATATTTTTCCACATATTTATAATTTCTGGTGCCCATCATTCCTACTTGTAGATCTGAGTTGCCATCTAGTATTATTTTCCTTCAGCCTGAGGAACTTCTTTTATCATTTCTTTAGTGAAGGTGTGTTGTCAATGAATTATTTCAACTTTATTTACTTGAAAATATCTTTATTTTGCTTTAATTTTTGAAGGACAGTTTGCTGGGAATTGAATTCCTGATAATTTTTTTCTTTTAGCATTCTGCATATATATCATTCCATGTCTTTTAACCTCTTTTGTGTCTGTTGTTATGGTAGTTTCTAAGTATATTATTTTTTTGAATGTAGTGTCATTTTTAAAAAATGTGGCTGCTTTCAAAGTTTTATCTTTTACTTTAGCTTATAGCAGGTTAACTATGTTGTACCTAGATGTAGTTTGCTTTCTATTTATCTAGCCTGGGGTTAGTTGGATTTCTTTGATCTTTAATATAAATTTCCCCCATTTTTTCTTTATTTTTAAAAGAGATTTAGATTACATAAATGTTACATTGAAAATATAGGGGATTCCCATATACCCCACCCCCTCCACCTCCCACACTTTTCCCCATTAACAACATCATTCATTGTGTTACATTTGTTACAACTGATGAACACATATTGAAGCATTGCTACTAAGTATGATCTATAGTTTACATTACGTTTTACACTTTGTACCGCACAATTTTATAGGTTTTGACAAAATGTATAAAGGCCTGTATCCGTCATTGCAATATCATGCAGGACAATTCCAGTGTCCCCAAAGTACCCCATGTTACACCTATTATTCTCTCTCCTTCCTCTCAGAACCTCTGGTGACCAGTGTCTTTATATCAGTCACTGTTACAAGTTCTTCCATTACCAGAATAATAATAATTCTACTCTAGTCCATAGTTGCATTCTCCTTTATGTTTGTTCATTCCTCATTCTTGAGGATTTGGGGATGGTGATGCCCACTATACTTCTGATTGAGAGGGGGCTTGGATCCCATAGGGCAGATGGATGGAACTAGCTTGCTTGCAGTTGTAGATACCCTCTGCTTCTTGGGTTGGGCATTGTCCATCATCATAATCCTTTTGTTAGTTGTCCTGGGTGAGTTTGATGAGTTGGAGAGTAGATATTGGCTGCAGCTCTACTGAGATTCAGAGCTCAACCAGCATATGAATAGCCAGAAGATTTAAATTTCTAGGATATATATATTTAAGGGGTATAGTACTAATTAGAGGTTTAAATAAATGGGGCAGAAGAACCATGTATAGGAAAATTACAAATGAGTCTAACTCTGATACACTGGGGGAGATGTGTTATCATATATTCCAAGGTAAGGCCCACTGACGGTGTACCAGTTTCATGGGATTGTCTGCCCTGCTTATAGTGTCTAGATGTCTCAAGAACCCCCAGGAGCACCCTTACTTGAGGCACTGTTTACTGTGTCAGTCAGTGATATCCTGCTGAGACGTGCATAAGCGTAACCTCTGGAATGACCTCCCGACTCACTTTGAAATCTCTTAGCCATGAAATGGAAATGAAAACTTATTTCCTCCTTTTGGTCTAGGCCTTTATCCAAATGCATTTTAAGATAAGGTTTTTCACCAAATTTGAAAAGTATTCTACCTTTATTTCTTCAAAAAAATTTCTTCCTCTTTTCTCTCTGTCTGGGACTCCAATCTTGCAAAATTGAGACTGCTTTATATTGTAACACAGATCTTTAAGGCATGGTTCACTTATTTCAATCTTATTCTGTTTTATTCAGATTGGATAATTTTATTGATCTGCTTCAAAATCACTTTCTTTTCTCTGCTCTTTCTAATATACTATAGAGACCATCTAGTGAATTTTTCATTTCAGATTTTATACTTATCATTCCCAGTATTTCTATTTGTTTTGTTTTTATAGTTGCTACTACTCTGTTGAAATTCAGTTTCTATTCACTCAATGTCTATTTTATTTTAATTCCTTGAACACATTTCTAACAGATGCTTTTAAATCTTTGTGAAATCCACATTTGGACCCATTTGGAATCATTTTTCTATTGAATGCCTTTTTTCCTCGAGTATGGATCACATTTTCCTGTTTGTTTACAAGTCTAGTAATTTTTGGTTGAAAAATGGATTTTGTTAATAATATGTAGTGGCAACTCTGGGTTCCTTTGTTTTCTCTAGGGGATTTTTAGTTTTTTGTTCTTGTTAGCATTTAACATATTTGAACTCAAACCAAACACTTGGTGTCTCCTGAAAATGGGACAGAAAAAATATTTGAGGAAATGATGGCCAGATGGTTTTCAAATTTTAGAAGAGATGAATTTATAGATCAAGAAATTCAAGGCACCTCAAGCAGGATAAATATAATTAAAAAAACACACCTAAGCACACCATAGTCAAATGGCCAAAAAGATAAAAGAAAAAGGAAATATTGAAAGCAATAAGAGAAAAATAACACATTACATATGGTAATGATTTGAATGACTACTTAAATGCAAGAAGGTATAGCTAAAAACCAATAAATAAATAAATAAATAAAGGATGTAAACAACAATGACAACAACTATTCAGTTAATCCAAGGAGGACAAGGGGAACAAGAAAACAGGGGACCCTAGAATCAGGTAGTAATTACGTAGATCTACTCCAATCATTACAATAATTATATTAAATGTAATATGTTGCAAATACATTGAACACTCCAATTAAAAGGCAGATATTGTTAGAATGGAAAAAAAAGCAAGACATAGCTATATATTATTTACAAGAGATGCACTTTAAATAGAAAATATATAGGTTCAAAATAGATGTCTAGAATAGCATTACATGCAACCAGTAACCATAATAATCATAGGGTGGCTAGGTTATCTCTTGGACAAAAGAAGATAGAGCTATCTCATAATGTAAAATGGTCAATACATCAGGAAGATATAAAAACTGTAAAAGCCTACTGACAGAGCTTCAAATTACATGAAACATGAAACAAAAATTGCCAGAATCAAAGGGAGAAATAGATCCCTCCACAATCTTAGTTGGAAATACATCTCAGCAAATGGCAAAATAGAAAAAATCAGCAAAGACATAGAAGATCTGAACAACATTACCAACCATCTTGATCTAATTAATAGTTTAAGGATGATACTCCCAACAATTGCTGATTACACACTCAGTTTTCAAGTGTACATGGTAAATTTAAGATAGACCATATGCTGGGCAATAAAGCAAGTCTCAGTCAATTTATTTATTTATTTATTATACAATTTATTGAAGTGTATCATTCATACATGAACATACATAAACTATAAGTGTTCAGTAAACATCGTGAACTTACAAAACAAACATGCATAACATCATATAGGGCTCCCACACATCACACCCCCCTCCCAAACACCCTGCATTGTTGTGAAAAATTTGTTAACAAATCACGAAAGAGCATCGTCAAAGTATTACTAACTATAGTCTGTATCTTACTTCCCTATACGTTTTTTAAAAGGATTTATTTACTTACTTTTATCCATTTTTAACCCCTCCCCCCCCATTTTTGCTGTTTCTGTGTCCATTCGCTGGGCAACTCTGTCCATTTCCTGCCCTCTTTTCTCATCCTTCTCCTGTTTTCACCGCGATTCCATCCTTGGAACTTCCGATGTGGGGGAGAGGCATCCTACTGCCTGTTCCACCTTAGTTCCTGGTTTTTCAGTGCGTCTCATCTTGGTTCTCCGTTGTGTCACTCTCCTATTACATCATCATCTTGCTGCGTGGCTTGCGGGGCCTGGTGGCTCACTGGCTCGCTGGGCCTGGCAGCACACTTGTGCACAAGGCCTGGTGGCCCACGTGCCTTCCGTATTTTTCTTTTTTAGATTTTTACCAGGAGGTCCTGGGGATTGAACCCAGGTCCCTCCATATGGGAAAGGGACGCCCAACCACATGAGCCACATCTGTGCCCCTGCTATATCTCTTAAGGTTGACCAAAGATACCCAAAGTTACAGTCTTTTCCCATACAGGATGGTCATATAATAAATCAGGCTTAGTTTATCACCAGCATTCTAAAAACCAGACCTAGGGAGAAAAACTAGGTCTGGGGACACATGCATGGTTTCTAATATAGTGAATGTTTAGCCTACCCTGATTATCACAAAATCAGGTCAGCGAGAATATTCGTATAGTCAATTTAAAGTATTGAAATAATACAGATTATGTTCTCTGACCAAAATAGAATTAAATTCACAATAGGATATCTAGAAAAGCCTCAAATACTTGGGAAGAAAGTATACACTTTTATATAATCCATGAATCAAAGAAGAATTCACAAGGAAAATACAAAATATTTTAAATTATGTAATGAATATTCAACATATCAAAATTTGTGAGATGTAGCTAAATCAGTGTTCTGAGATAAATTTATAGTTTTAAATCCTTATAGTGGAAAAGAAAAAAGTCTAAAATCAATGACATAAGGTGTCGCCTGAAGAAGCTAGAAAAAGAAGAGCAAATAAAACCCAAATATTAGAAGGAAGGAAATAAAAAAGATTACAACCGAAATCAATGAAATAGAAAATGTGTCAACAATGGAGAAAATCAATGAAACCAAAAGTTTTTGAAAAGATTAATAAAATTGATTATTTTCTTGCTAGAATGAATTTTAAAAGAGAGAGAGAGAAGACATAAATTACTGATATCAGGAATGAAAGGAGCACTGACTTAAAATTCTACAGATGTAAAAAAGACAATAAAGAAATAATATTAACAATTTTATACCAACATATTCAACAATTTAGATGAAGAGGAAAAATTCCTTAATGAATACAATTTACCCAACTGATACACAATGATACAGAAAATTTGAATAGCTCTACATTTATTAGTAAAATTGAATTTCTCATCAAAAACTTTCCCACAACAACAAAAAAACTCCAGGTCTAGATGGTTTCACTTAGGCCTAGATGGTTTCACTGGTAAATTCTATAAAACACATAAAGAAGAAATAGCACCAGTCTTAGACAAATTCTTTCAGAAAATAAGAGGAGGAAAGAACACTTTCCTATCTCATTTTATAAGGCCAGTATAAACTTTAATACCCAAACATGAAAAAGACATTTAAAAATAATCACAAATATCCTTCATGAGCAAAACCTTGAAAATTTTTAAGTATTAGCAAATCAAATTCAGTAAATATAAAAAGGATAATACATTATGACCAAGTGGATTTTATTCAAGGAGTGTAAGATTAGGTTAGCATTAAAAAAATTAATCAATGTAATTTGCTACATGAACAAAACAAAGGATAAAAGCACACAATTATTTCAACAGATGATGAAAAATCAGGCAAGAATATTCAATATCCTCCCTCATGATAAAAATTCTCAGCAAACTATTAAAAGAAGGGAACTTCCTTAATCAGATAAAAATCATCTAGGAAAAACCTACAGCTAACACAATCCTTAATGGTGAAAGGATATCCCCTCTCACCATTTCTAGCCAACAGGGTACTGGAGGTTCAAGCCAGTACAATAAGGCAAGGAAAAAGAAAGAAAAGTGATAAAGATCAGAAAGGAAGAAGTAAAACCAATGACTGTAGTTTCATTCTTACTGCAGCTGAACTAATTCTCCAGACACAATATCAAATCTGAGAACTTTTAAAAAGAACCAGTTATTTGGATATTTAGTTCATACCCTACATCTGATTTAGATGGTTGACTTAATAACCTTTTACATTACTTTGCTTTTACTAGACTTTGGTTCCAACTAGATGTAGACATAAGTGAGTTGGAGAGATAGCCATTATGTTGCTGAATTTAGTCTATGCTATTTTGACATAATTTGGCTTGCCTTGACACGTTTATATATATTTTAAAATAAACTTTTTTAAAGAGCAGTTTTAAATTTATGGAAAAATTAAGAGGATGTGCAGAGAGTTCCCATATATCCCCTGCATTTAGTTTCCCTCTGATCAAAGCATGGTAGGTTACAGTCAATGAACCAACATTGGTATATTAGTCCTAATTAAAATTTGTACTTTTTCCAGATTTCCTTAGCTTTTACCTAATGTCCTACTGCATTACATTTAGTTGCCATATCTCCTTAGACTCCTCTTGGCTGTGACAGTAACACTTTTCCTTGTATTAAATGTCCTTGACAGTTTTGAGGAGTATTGGTTAGATAGGATGCCCCTATTGGAATTTGTCTGATGTTTTTTTTCATCATTAGACTGGATTTTGGGAAGGAAGATCCCAGAGGTGAAGTGCCATCTCCATCCTAGCATATCAAGGGTACCTTCTATCATCATGATTTATAAATGTCGATGTTGACTTGATCACTTGGGTGAAGTAGTGTTTGTCAGGTTTCTCCACTGTAAAGCTACTCTCTTTTTCCCCCTTTCCGTACTGTACTCTTTGGAAGGAAGTCACTATGCGAAGCCCACACTTAAGGAGTGGGGAGTTATTTTACCTCTCCTTTGTGATGGAATTGGAGTGTCTGCATAAATTATTTGAAGTTCTGCACAGATTCGTCTCTTCACCCCATAACATATTTTAATGCATCTTGCTCTCTCAGTCTCTCTCTCTCTTTCTCTCTATCATCTATCATCTTTCATTTTCAAGTTAAGCAATGAAAATAGTAGAATTTATCTTGCTCTATAAGGCAATATTATTTCTAAATCTAAACTGACTTGTTTTTATCTATTCCAAAATGTAACTAAGCAAAATAACGTTATGTTTGCTTTCATTTTGACTAATATTTGGCTTTTACCTAAAACTTTATAATAAAATCCTTAATACCTTTTTATTATTTATTTTTTGTAATAGTTTTGTCTAAGACTAAGACTATTAACCTTGTTTTACAGATGAAGGAACAAAGTGGAACAAAGTGGTTAAGTGCCATTATTACTAAGTCCTTATAGCAAATCAATGAATGAGCTGTCTCGACATTTGATTCCTAACTTTGTTCCTGCATTGCGTTTTATCATCTCTTTGTAAATGTTAAGACTTTAAAGAAAAAAATCCTTCCCATTTGTTTCTTGTGTTTAGGTCCTCTAGTTTAAAGTTTTCCTATCTTTGAATGATGAATTTTATACATATTTTAAAGGGGAGAAATTAAAGCTAGATTTTTTCTGCAATGCTCAGGAAACCAATTAGCAAAAACTAAAATATAAAATCAGAATGTTACTCTGAAACCAGTATTGCACAAACAAAATATAAAACTACAAATCCAACAACAAATAAAGAACTTACAGGTGTTACTACTTAAAGAAACTTTAGCTTTAGGTTCTTTTGTTTCTGAATTGAAAGCAAGACATGTTTGCGTTTAAATTTGGAAAGTTTTGCTGATGCCTATTCTTAAAAGTAAACACTCCACAATAAGTGGCTTAACCATAATGTGTGTATACCAGGAATAGAAAGTTGTTCTAAGGAGATAGAATGGAAAGAAGAAATGAAGGTGGAGCTTGGCATGAAGAAGTTGAGGAAATGGACTATTTGTTAAACTTACTTTTATGGGAATTTAAAAATGAACTCAAAGTTGTTAAATGAATTATCTTCTTTTGTAAATTTCCCTCCTTTGTATCATTCTCTGGCTCATTTCTAAATTCCCACATGTCTCTGCTGGTCCATGTCAAGTTGATTAGTTCTTTGTATCTGGAATGATATGCTAATAACAGGATTTGTAGTCTGTCTACAGTTGTTCTAATGTTCAGTCTTCCAAATATAGACTTTCTACGTCAGCTACGGAGACTCCACTAATTATACTACGTGGTGCTGTTTTTGTTCTTCTTTCCTATTTATGAAAGCTGGTGTGATGTAGTGAATTTAGGTAGTATGATGATCCTTTAATTTAAACATATTCTACCTTTTTTAATATTAAAAACAGCAGTTTATTAAAAATAATAACAAAACAGAATCCTCAGGGCAGGATGGACCAGCCTCTACCTTTTTTTATACTTGTGCATAAAATATACTTGTGCATACCTTCTATACAATGATACCTAGTGCTGCAATAGGTAGGACCAGCCTCTACCTTTTTTTATACTTGTGCACACCTTCTACACAATGATCCCTAGTGCTGCAATAGAAGAGGTTTTATAAATTGCCGTGGCTCTAATTGAGAATATGGAACTGTATAGTATTTATGATTAAATGATTTTGTTATACTGAGTTGTTTTCTCCCTACTTCCTACCCAAGGTCATATATATGTGTTTATTCATTTGACAGAACAGACACATTGAATGACTCCCATGAGCCTAAAGAAAGGAAGGTAGAGCCCCCATTTCTGAGGAACTTACAGTGGACTTGGGGAAAACTGTATCAACAAAAGGATGAGTGTATAATGGAAGGGAAGGGAAACAGGTCACTTGGGAAACAGGACAACTCCATCCCCCAAGGTAACCAAGGAAAGAAGTCCACAAAAGAACATAGAAAGGTGGCAAAGATAAATTCAAACTAAGAAAATTTCCTGGAAAACACTAAAGGGAGTTTTGCAGCTAGAAAAGAAAACACAAGAGAGAGAGAGGCCTGGAGGAGAGTGTAGAAGTGAAGACTATCATAAAGGATAACCAAAAGGTTAAAAAGACAGACAAAACTGAGTTATGACATATGAAAGCCAAAGGATAAAATGGTTGAAGTAAGTAATGCCTTTACAGTAATAATGAATGTTAATGGAGTAAACTCCCCAATTAAAAGACATAGGCTGACAGAATATGTAAGAAAACATGAGCCATCCATGTGCTGTCTTCAGGAGACTCACCTTAGACCCAAGGATGCAAATAGACTGATAGTGAACGGTTGGAAAAAGAAATTTTACACAGTTATCAAGAGAGAGCAGGGGTAGCTATAATGGTGTCAGACAAAACAGACTTTAAATGCAAAAAAGTGATAAGAGATGCAGAAGGTCATTATTTATTAATAAAAGGCATAATCCACCAGGAAGGAGTAACAGACATAAATATCTATTCATGAAACCAGGGTGCCTCAAAATACATGAGACAAACTCTGGCAAAACTGAAAGGAGAAATAGACATCTACAATAAAAGTTGGAGACTTCAACATACCACTCACATCAATAGATAGAATAACTAGACAGAAAATCAACAAGGAAACAGAGAACTTGAACAATATGATAAATGAGCTGGACCTGACAGTCATATACAGAACATTACACCCCAAATCATCAGGTTATCCATTTTTCTCAGGTTCTCATGGATCTTTCTCTAGGATGGACCCTATGCTGGGCTACAAAACAGCTCTCAATAAATTTAAGAAGATTGAAATAATGCAAAGCACCTTCTCTGATCATAATGGAATGAAGCTGGAAATCAATAATAGGTGGGAAAGGGGGAAATTTGCAAATATATGGAGGCTAAACAACACCCCTAAACAATCAGTGGGTCAAAGAAGAAATTGCAAGAGAAATTAGTAGATATCTCAAGACAAGTGAAAATGAAAACATAACCTATCAAAACTTATGGGAAACAATGAAGGCAGTGCTGAGAGGTAAATTTATATCCCTAAATGTCTATATTAAATGTCTATATTAAATGTCTATATTTAAAAAGAAGAAAGAGCTAAAATCAAAGATATAACTGAACAACTGGAGAAACTAGGAAAAATAAAAGAACAGCAAACCAATCCCAAAGCAACCAGAAAGAAAGAAATAATAAAGATTAGAGCAGAAATGAATGAAATTTAAAACAAAAAACAGTAGAGAAAATTAACAAAACCAAAAGCTGGTTCTTTGAGAAGATAAGTAAAATTGAAAAACTCTTATCTATGCTAACAAAGAAAAGAGGAGAGAAGATGCAAATAAATAAAATCAGGAATGAGAAGAGGGACTTATGACTGACCCCAAAGAAATAAAAAGGATCATGAGAAGATATTATGAGGAAGTGTATGCCAACAAATTAGACAATCTAGATGAAATAGAAAAATTCCTAGAAATGCACAAACAACTCACATTGACTCTACAAGAAATATAGGAACTCAACAAACCAGTCACAAGTAAAGAGATTGAATCAGTCATCAAAATCTTTCAATGAAGAAAAGTCAAGGACCAGATGGCTTCACAGGTAAATTCCACCAAACATTTCAAGAAGAATTAACACCAATCCTGTTTAAATTCTTCCAAAAAATTGAAAAGGAGGGAAAATTACCTAACACATTTTGTGAAGCCAACATCACCCTAATATCAAAGCCAGATAAAGATATTACAAGAAAAGAAAATTACAGACCAATCTCTCTAATGAACATAGATGCAAAAATTCTCAACAAAATACTTGCAAATTGAATCCATCAGCATATTAAAAGAATTATACACCACGATCAAGTGGGTTTTATTCCTGGTATGCAAGTGTGGTTCAACACAATAAAATCACTTAATGTAATACACCATATTATAATAACAGATTGAAGGAAAAAAAAAACAACACATGATCATCTTGATTGATGTAGAAAAGGCATTTGAAAAAATCCAGCATCCTTTCTTGATAAAAACACTTTGAAAAAAAGGTATAGAAGGAAAGTTCCTCAACATTATAAAGGGCATATATGAAAATAACACAGCCAATATCATACTCAATGGGGAGAGTTTGAAAGCTTTCCCTCTAAGATCAGGAAAAAGAAAAGGATGCCCACTGTCACCACTGTTATTCAACATTTTGCTGGAAGTTCTAGCTAGAGCAATTAGGCAAGAAAAAGAAATAAAAGGCATCCAAATTGCAAAAGAGAACGTAAAACTCTCACTATTTGCAGCTGACATGATCTTATATTTAGAAAATCCCAAAATACCTACAACAAACTTTTAGAGCTAATCAATGAGTTCAGGGAAGTGGCAGGATACAAGATCAATATGCAAAAATCAGTAGTGTTGAGCACTGCTCAGACAAATGCTGGCTTACTCCAGGATGGGCCCACTCCTAAGGACCAAGCACACATAGTGCTCCACCCTGCTCCTCTACCTCAGGGGATGCTGGAGAGATTTTTCTACCACAGGTCATTGCCAATAAAATACCTTTCTATTTGTTCAGGATAAATTTACATTTAAAATCACTTTTTTAAAGTATATGGGGGAGGGGACATATGAGAAAATTGGTATCTAATTTAATAATAGACTGTAGAGGTAAAAAAAAACCACACTTGATGGGGACAGATGTTTTTGAGGTTTTTATGTTGTATAAAGATGTTTTAAAATTATATTACAGATGTAAATATATATTTAAAGGTCATTGAAGGCATTTCTGATTTCTAGCCACATTTTGCATTTCAACACTTAGACAAAAAAGCAATTGTTCGAGTGTTGTACCTTTTTTACTCTGTACATGTAAAAAGGTAAATCAAATAGGAAAAGAACACAGAGGAATAGAGGACAGCTCTCAGACACGGCAGAAGCCTTGGAGAAAGAGACAGAGCCATTCGCCTGATAGTCTACAGCTAGCCTTGTGGAGAAAATAGAGGAGCTGAGCCTGGAGAGAAGCAAGTTCCAGGAAGAGAGGAAACCAGGAAGCCTGAACCCTCACAGACATTGGCAGCCATCTTTCTCCAACATGTGGCAATAGACTTTGGTGAGGGAAGTAACTTATGCTTTATGGCCTGGTAACTGTGGGCTTCTACCCCAAATAAATACCCTTTATAAAAGCCAACAGATTTTTGGTATTTTGCATCAGCACCCCTTTGGCATACATCCTCCATGCCTTTTCCTCCTAGTATAGTGGAAGATAATCCAAAACACCCGTGAATCTTTTTGGAGCTTTAGTGGGCAGAGTTAATTCCAACATTAGCATTGGGTGCTTTTGAGATGTTTCTGCAAACAGACTAGAGAGCATTTGGGAGTCAGAATTCTCTGTGGGGTATTCCAGCTCAGATCCCTGGCCCTGTGCGCTTAGTCATTCAAAAGAACAATGCCATTTGAGAGTGAAGTGGTCTCTGCTGCTCTAAAGCCTCCTTGTAATGTTTCTTATTTGGAGGCAGCTGAATTCTTCCTGTACCAATCATAACCTCTCCAATGGACATGAGCAGAACTTCAGCACTGGATTAGGGCTGTGATGGCCACTCTAAATACTATGGTTCAACTACCAGTTAACTCATGCCCTAGCACACCATGGGTACCTGCTGCCATTTGCCAAATTCCACTTCATTCCATCTAAAATTTAACCTTCTTGGTAGCCTTGTGTCTTTAGAAATAAAGAGTATAAGAGAAAACTATTTTTTAGACAGTATAAATATTGATCTGATATAGCTCAGTGGTTAAGCACCTGCTTCCCATATATGAGGTCCCAGGTTCAATCCCCAGTACCTCCTATAAAAAATAAAATAAAATAAAGACTTATATGAACAGGATGAACATTTTCTAAAAATGAAAATGTTCCCCACCTATAATCAGGGACTTGGCAAAGTGTTTCATCAATAAATAGAACCTTTAGGGTTGTAGATAAATATGGATATGTGCAGGTATATGAATTCTTTGCAATGTAGTTGTGGCATCTCAAAAGGGAGTAGGAGACAGAACTGTTGAAATATTTGGCAAATCAATAGATTGAGGTGATGCCCAGGAAGTACTGTGTTTATTTGCAGTGATGTTGGGCCATCTGCTGTCTTGAAATGTATTAATTACTTAGTATAATCAATGTATAATCTCTTATTGGGCCTAAACATTTTTATATATCTACTGATTCAGATATTGAAGATCAATAGGCTAAGAAAACAAACAAAAAACTCTAGCTATTTTATGCTGCAAGAACCAGGCACATGATTCTCCAGTCAGCACGAGAAATAACCTTAGATTCTGCTTCTCAACTCTTCTCCTACCATTTTTTCCCCAGAGATCGTCTTGCAGCTTTTCCCCAAAGAAGAAACAAAACCAGTTGCTCCTTAAACCATGGACATTTTTCCTCAGGTGCTTCAAATAGTTTCCTATGCAACATGTCTTTTTTTTTTTTTTTTTTTTTTTTTTTTTGTTACCGGGAGGTCCCGGGGATCGAACCCGGGTCCCTCCATGTGGGAGACGGACGCCCAACCAGTTGAGCCACATCCGACCCCCTGCAACATGTCTTGTAGCACAAATCAAATCCTAAAATAAGTAGTAATAAACTTTATTTGGATATTTTAATCTGTTAAGTGTGTTTGTTTTCTGTACCCAACCAAACTTAAAACAAAACAAAACAAAAATCAGTAGTGCTTCTATACACTAGTAATGAGCAAGCTGAGGAGGAAATCAAGAAAAATTTTCCATTTACAATAGCACCCAAAAGGCTCAATATTCAGAAAACTACAAAACACTACTAAAAGAAATCAAAGAAGACCTAAACAAATGGAAGGACATTCTGTGTTCATGGATTGGAAGACGAAACATCATGAAGCTGTCAATTCTACCAAACTGATTTATAGATTCAACACAATACCAATCAAAATTCCAATAGCCTACTTTATAGAAATAGAAAAGTCAATTACCAAATTTTTTTGGAAAGGAAAAGGGTCATAAATAGCCAAAAGCATCCTAAAAAAGAAGAGCGAAGTTGGAGGACTCACATTTCCTGAACTTAAAGTGTATTATAAAGCTACAGTGGTCAAAGCAGCATGGTTTTAGCATAAAGAGAGACACATTGATCAATGGAATCAAATTAAGAGTTCAGAAATAGACCCTCACCTCTATGGTCAACTGATTTATTTTTTTTTTAGGAGGCACCAGGGATGGAACCCAGGACCTCATCATACATGGGAAGCAGGCGCTCAACCACTGAGCTAAATCTGTTCCCCTCAACTGATTTTTGATAAGCTTACCAAATCCACTTTTCTGGGACAGAATAGTCTCTTCAATAAGTGGTGCTAGGAGAAGTGGATATCCATAACCAAAAGAATTAAAGAGGATCCTTATCTCACTCCCTATATAAGAATCAACTCAAATTGGATCAAAGACCTAAACATAAAAGCCAGGACAATAAAAACTCCTAGAAGATAATGTAGGGAAATATCTACAAGATCTTGTAGTAGGTAGGGGCTTCTTATACCTTACACCCAAAGCCCGTGCAACAAAAGGAAAAATAGATAAATGGGACTTCTTCAAAATTAAACACTTTTGCACCTCAAAGGACTTTGTCGACTCAATGGGAGAAAATATTTATAAATCACATATCTGATAAGGGTTTTAATATCCGTGATGTATAAAAAGATCATACAACTCAATAATAAAAAGACAAATGACCTAATTTAAAAAGTGGGCAAAAGACATGAATAGGCATTTTTCTAAAGAACAAATTACAAGTGGCGAAAAAACACATGAAAAAATGTTCAATATCACTAATGATTAGGGAAATGGAAATCAAAGCTACAATGAGATATCATTTCACACCTATTAAATGGCTACTATTAACAAAACAGAAAACTACCAGTGTTGGAGAGAATGTAGAGATAGGAATGCTTATTCACTTTGGTGGGACTGTAGAATGGTACAGCCACTGTGGAAGTCTGTTTGGTGGTTCCTAAGGAAGTTGGATATAGATCTGCCATGTGACCCAGAAACATTACTAGAAGACCCAAAAGAACTGAGAGCAGTGACACGAACAGCATCTGCACACTGATGTTCATAGTGACATTATTCACAATTGCCAAAAGATGTAAACAACCCAGGTGTCCATCAACTGACAAACTGTGGTATATATACACACAATGGAGTATTATTCAGCTGTAAGAAGAAATGAAGTCATGAAGCATATGACAACATGGATAAACCTGAAGGACATTATTTTGAGTGAAGTAAGCCACACACAAAAGGGCCAATATTGGATGATTTTGCTATTATGAATTAAATATAATTAGCAAACTCATGGAGGTAATAGCTAGAGTATAAATCACCAGAGAATAGAATGTGTTAGAGAGTGGAAAGCTGAGGCTTAATCTGTGCAGAATTGGTAAAAGTTGCTTGTAAATGTTTGGAAATGAATAGAAATGGTGAAAGCACATCATAGAATTTGTAATTAGTAGCACAAACATTTGGGTACAATGTTGTTGCTGTGTGTTTTTTTTTTTTTTTTTTGTAATGAAAATGCTCTAATATTGATTGAAGTGAGGAATGCACAACTCTGATTATACCAAATGATACTGATTATACACTTTAGATAAATTGTATGGTTTAGAAAAAAAAAATAGTGGGGTAGGTTGGGGGAAAAATGCACTAAGTGTAAGATATGGACTGTAGTTAGTAGTAATACTTTGAGGATGTTACAAATGTTTCACAGCGATGCAGGGTGTTGGTGGTGTGTTGAGGTATGGGAGTCCTGTATCATGTTATGCATGTTTGTTTTGTAAGGTCACAACTTTTACTATACACTTATTGTTTATGTATGTTCATGTTTTGAATGATACATTTCAATACATTTTTCAATGAAAAAAAAAATCAACAATAACAACAACAAAATTTTCCTAGCTAAAACTAATTGAGGATGTGGAAGGTAGAATAGTGGTTACCTACAGGGATAGGGCATAAGGAAACTTTCCGGGGTGGTGAAAATATTCTATGTCTTCAACTGGGTGATGGTTACACAGGTGTACTCAAGTGAAAAAAAGTCATCAAGCTATACATTTAAGATTAGTGCACTTTATGTATGTTATGCATCAATAAAAAGTAAAAGATTTCCCCCATGGGGTTGGCCGTCCGCCCAAGGTGGGTGAGGCTTCGGAGAGCTCTGCTTCTCCTGCTCTTTCTGCACTCCCTCAGCCCTGCTGACAGGACCCAGGACTCAGGCTTGTATTAGTAATACCATGGCTCTGCTGCATTTTAGGTTAAAAAGGCTTTTGGCACAAATTTTGGAAGTTAAATGCCATTTAAAATTAGTTCTATAGGAAAACGCAATTGATGTATTAAAGAACATCTAGAATGCAGTTCAGCAAAAAAATTGTGTTAGAATTGTGCTTTCTGCTGAGAAAGTCTCCAGGAGGAATGAGACCAGGATCCTATTGGCAGGAGCTTGATCTTTCCCAGGCCAGGGTCTTGCCCTTATTATTATTGGTTCAAGTCTTGATTTTTTATGTTTTAAAAATAATCAAAACATTTGTCTTCGTCTCAGGAGGATCTCATTGACAGCCACAGTAAACAGTGCCTCAAACGGGTGCTCCTGAGGGCTCTAGAGACATCTAGACACTACAGGTAGGTAGGCAAGCTCAGGAATTCGGCACTCTGTCAGTGGGCCTTTTTGGAATGTATGCTCCCAATGTGACAGAGTTGGACTCATTTATAATTTCCCTACACATGGCTCCTCTGCTCCTTTTATTTGAACCTATAACTAGCACTATACTTGTTAAACATATGTCCCAGAGACTTAAATCTTTGTCTGTTCATATGCTGGTTGAGTCATGAATCTCAGCAGAGTTACAACACTTACTCTCCAGTTCACTGGACTAGCCCAGGACAACTAACAAAAGGATGATGATGGACAATGCCCATCTCAAAAACAAAACAAAACAGAGTACAGGCAAGACAGTTCCATCCATCTGCCCCATGGGATCTAAGCCCCCCTCAATCAGAAACACAGTGGGCATCACCGTCCCCAAATCCTCAAGACGAGGAAGGAACAAACATAAGGAGGGAACGCAACTATGGGCTAAAGTAGACTTATTATTATTCTAGTAATGGAAGAACTTGTAACATTGATATAAAGGCCATGGCCACTAGAGGTTCAAAGGGGGGGGGGGGCACAGAAGAGGTGTAACTTGGGGCATTTTGGAGACATTGGAATTGTCCTGTATGACAGTGCAATGACAGATACAGGCCATTATATATTTTGTCAAAACCTATAAAATTGGGTGGTGCAAAGTGTACACTGTAATGTAAACTATAGACCATGGTTAGTACCAATGCTTCCATATGTGTTCATAAATTCTAACAAATGTTCCACACTAATGAAAGATGTTGTTAAAGGGGGGAGGGGGGACGGTATATGGGAATCCCCCTATATTTTTGATATAACATTTATATAATCTAAAGCTTCTTTCAAAATAAAACAACGTAGTGTCTTATGAAAAGATGCTCAACATCATTAGCTATCAGGGAAATGCAAATCAAGACCACAATCAGATACCACTTCACACCCACTAGAAGTGCTATGATCATTAAAAAGATAGATAATAACAAGTGTTGACGAGAAATTGGAACCTTCATACATTGGTGCTGGGAATGTAAAATGGTGCTGCTGCTTTGGAAGACAGTTTGACAGTCCCTCAAAAGGTTAAACAGAGTTACCACACGACCTAGCAATTCTACTCATAGCTCTTTATCCAAGAGAAATGAAAACATACATCCACACAAAAAATGTACAAGAATATTCTTAGCAGCCTTATTCAAAATAGCCTAAAAAGGTGGAAACAACCCAAATGTCCACTGACTGATGAATGGATAAACAAAATGTCATCTGTTCATACAATGGAATATTATTCTGAATAAAAAGGAATGAAGTCCTGATACAGGCTAAACATTGTTGGATATCAAGAACATGCTAAGTCGGGAAGCGCCTGTGGCTCAATCAGTAGGGCTCCCGTTTACCATATGGGAGGCCCCGGGTTCGGTTCCCGGGGCCTCCTGGTGAAGGCAAGCCCGCCCGCACGGCGTGGTTAGCTGACCCAACGAGCACAAGCAGCAAGGGGGGGATAAATGAATAAATAAATAAAATCTTTAAAAAAAAAAGAACATGCTAAGTGAAAGAAGCTAGTCACAAAAGATCACATCTTGTATGGTTTCATTTATGTGAAATGCCCAGAGTAGGTAAATCTATAGAAACTGAAAGTAGATTAGTGGTTGCCGAGGGCTGGAGTATGGGAAGAATGGGGGGTTACTGATAAACAGTATGGGGTTTCTTTTTGGAGTGATGAAAATGTTCTAAAATTAATTGTGATCATGGTTGTGCAACTCTGTAAATATACTAAAAACATTGAATTGTATACTTTAAATGGGTGAATGATATGGTATGTGCATTATTATCTCAATAAAGCTGTTATAAAACGTAACATATATGTTTTGGCAATGATACCAGAGTGGGTTAGAGATGCTCTGGAGCAGGCCACCTCAATTTTAATCCTAGCTCACCCATTTAAAAAAGCAAGTTATTTAACCTCTCTGTGCCTGTTTCCTATTTGGAAATCAGGATATTGGTAGGGTCTACCTCACTGTGATGGTTAGGCTAATGTGTCAACTCGGCCAGGTAATTGTGTCCAGGTGTTTTGTTCCAGCAAGCACTGGGCTAATTGTATTATAAGAACATTTATGGCCTTCTATCACCAGTGAGTTTTACTGCATGGATGGCTGATTACATCTGCATCAATAAGGGAGATTGCATGATCAGTGGGTGACGCTTTTATCCAATCAGTTGAATGTCTTAAAAGGGGAAGTGATTTCAACATTCAGAGAGAATTTCCTAGCTCGTCTTTGGATAGCCAACTTCTCCCAGAAACTTATCAAGGACCTTTCATCGGAGTCCCTGGTTTGCAGCCTGCCTGTGGAACCTAGACTTGTGCATCCCCACGGTCACGTGAGAGACTCTTATAAAATCTCATATTATTGACAGATATCTCCTGTTGATTCTGTTTCCCTAGAGAACCCTAATACACTCATTCATAGGCAATGTACGCAGGTTCTGTGCAAAACTGAGTTAATAGGTACGTGTACAGAGCCCATGGTTAGAGCTCAGTATATATTAGCTTTTATTTGTAGAGTGCTAAGACATTTATAAACTACTCTTACATATGTTTTCTCACTTGATAACACAAGTACCAGGAATTTTCATTCCATCTGCCAGAGTTAGTTTTTTTTTTTCTTTCTTTTTTTTCTTTTTTAATATGGAAGGCTTCACGAATTTGCGTGTCATCCTTGCGCAGGGGCCATGCTAATCTTCTCTCTATCATTCCAATTTTAGTACATGTGCTGCCAAAGAGAGTACCAGAGTTAGTTTTGAACTGCTTGTTTTTGGCACTCGAAACTCTCCTGATGTCTCGTTGACCTCTCTTACCCATGAATACCCAAGTCTTCATCCTTAGTTATTTCTTGCTTTTACCTTATTTTTGCCAAGATGTCAATAAATAGCATCTAAAAATGTGACCCAGCCAAGAAAATTTGCATGTTATATCTTAAAAATGTAAAAAAAGCCTGTAGGATACAAAGGAATGACTCTGAATCATATCATTTAGGAGGCAGCCTGTCCTACCCACTCCGTAGGGTGGGTTCTGATTCTTGGGATGATTAACATGTAAAATTAGCCTATTCTAAAATTAGCTTAAAAAAGTCTAAAAATGAGAGGATCCTCTATTATATATAATTTATACTTCTTTTCCTTAGAGTTATTTATTTTTCTTTATTAGAGGTTTACAGAACAATCACACATACAATACAGGATTCCCATATATCACAAAGCTAACAATTTGCTTTGGTGTGGAACATTTGTTACAATTGATGGTATTTTTATAGTTACACTATTAGTTAAAGTCCATGACTTATTTATTTATTTATTTATTTATTTATTTATTTATTTTTAGGAAGCACCAGGGATTGAACCTGGGACCTTGTACATGGGAAGCAGGTGCTCAACCACTTGAACTACATCAGCTCCCCCACTTTACTTAGGGTTCACTATTCATGTAGTATAGTTTCATGGATTTAAAAAAAAAATTTATTCTGTTACCATATATACAATCTCACATTTCCCCTTTTAATCATATTCAGATATATATTTTCAGTGCTGTTAATTACATTTGCAATGTTGTGCTACCATCACTACCAAAACATATCCATCATTCCAAACCTTATTTAAACCTCAAACCTTAACTTCCCATTCCCTAGCCCCACCCTGCCCCCTGGTAACCTATATTCTAGATTCTGACTCTATGAGTTTGCTTATTCTAATTGTTTCAAATCAGTGAGATCATATAATATTTGTCCTTTTGTGTCTGGCTTATTTCACTTAACATGATGGCTTCACAGTTCATCCATGTTGTCACATGTATCAGGACTTCATTCCTTTTCATGGCTGAATAATATTCCACTGTATGTATATACCACATTTTATTTTTCCATTCATTGGTTGATGGACACTTGGGTTGCTTCCATCTTTTGGCAATTATGAATAATGCCTCTATGACATCAGTGTGCAATTATCTGTTTGATTCCCTGCTTTCAATTCTTTTGAGTGTATACTTAGTAATGGGCTTGCTGGGTCACAAGGTAGTTCTATAATTAGCTTTCTGAGAAACCACCAAACAGCAGCTGCACCATTTTACATTGCCACCAGTAATGAATGAGTGTTCCTATTTCTCCGTGTCCTCTCCAACACTTGTTATTTTACTTAAAAAAAAAAAAAAAAAAGCAGCCATTTTAATGGGTATGAAATAGTATCTCATTGTGGTTTTGATTTGCATTTCCCTGATGGCTAGTGATGTTGAGATTCTTTTCGTGTACTTTCTGGGCATTTGCATATCTTCTTTGGAAAGATCTCTGGTCAAGATTTTTGCCCATTTTAAAATTGGGTTGTCTTTTTGTTTGTTAAGTTGAAGGATTTCTTTATATATACTGGATATTAATCCTTTATTGGATATGTGATTTCCAAATATTTTCTCCCATTGAGTAGCTTTTCCTTTTAGTTTCATGATAAAGTCCTTTGAGGAGCAAAAGTTTTTTATTTTGATGGGGTCCCATTTATATATTTTTTCTTTTGTTGCTTGTTTTTTGGGTATAAAGTCTAAAAAACCATTGCCTAATGGAAGGTCCTGAAGATGCTTCCCTAGGTTTTCTTCTAGGAATCTGATAGTTCTAGCTCTTATGTTTAGGTCTTTGATCTACTTTGAGTTGAGTTCTGTATATGGTGTAAGGTATTAGGTCCCCTTCGTTTTTTTTTTGCATATGGAGATCCAGTTTTCCCAGCACCGTTTGTTGAAGAGACTATTCTTTCCCCATTGAGTGGTCTTTGCCACCTTGAAAAAAATGAGTTGGCCATAAATATGGGGGTTGCTTTCTCAGCTGTCATTTAGATTCCATTGGTCTATGTGTCTGTCCTTGTGCTAGTACCATGCTGGGCGCTTTTTGTTGTTGTTGTTTTTCTTCTTCTTTTTTTTTTTTTTGTATGTTTTTCCTTTTGTTTATTTTTTCATTTTTTTTTGTTTTTTGTTTTTAGTACTGTGATGGTTAGGCTAATGTGTCAACTCGGCCAAGTAGTTGTGTCCAGGTGTTTGTTCCAGCAAGCACTGGGCTAATTGTAATACAAGAGCATTTATGGACTTCAATCACCAGTGAGTTTACTGCGTGGATGGCTGATTACATCTGCATCAATCAGGGAGATTACATTATCAATGGGTGGTGCTTTTATCCAATCAGTTGAATGACTTAAAAGTGGAAGTGATTTCAACATTCAGAGAGAATTTCCCAGCTCATCGTTGGACAGGCAACTTCTCCCAGAGACTCATCAACAACCTTTCATCGGGCTTTCATCGGAGCCCCTGGTTTGCAGCTTGCCAGAGGAACCTGGACTTGAGCGTCCCCACGGTCGCGTGAGAGACTCTTTTAGAGTTCCATATTATTCACAGATATCTCCTGCTGATTCTGTTTCCCGAGAGAACCCTGACTAATACAAGTACCATGCTGTTTTGATTACTGTTGGCTTTGTAACACATTTTTTTTTGTTTGTTTGTTTTTCTGAAGTACCAGGAGCTCGGGATGGAACCTGGGACCTCGAATGCGGGAAGCCGGTGCTCAAATGAGCCACGTTGGCTTCCCTGAGTTCGTTTTTTCATTTATTTTGCTTGTTGTTTGTTTTTGTTTTTCTCAGGAGGCACATGGAACCAAACCCAGAGCCTCCCATGTGGGAGGCAGACGCTCAACCACCTGAGCCATATCCACTCCCTGTAATAAGTTTTAAGATTGGGAATTGTGAGTCTTCTAACTTCATTCTTCTTCTTCAATATGATTTTAGCTATTTGGGACCCCTTACCCTTCCATACAAAATTTTAAAATTTTTTTAACTTTTTAAAATTGAAGTTCATCATTCCTACATGAACATACATAAACAATAAGTGTATAGTAAAAGTTGTGAGCTTACAAAACAAACATGCATATCATCATACAGGGCTCCCATACATCATCCCATCCCACATCATCCCATCCCATACATCATCCCATCCCACAACTTGCATTGTTGTGAAACAATTGTTACAAACCTTCCATATAAATTTAATGACTCACTTTTCCATTCCCACAAAGAGAGTTTTTGGAATTTTGATTGGCTTTGCATTGAATCTGTAAATTGCTTTTGGTAGTATTGACATCTTAATGATATTTACTCTTCCAATCCATTAATATGGAATGCACTTCCATTTATTTAGCTCTTCGTTAATTTCTTTTAGCAATGCTTTGTAGTTTTCTATGTATATCCATGGTTAGATTTATTCCTAGATATTAGATTCTTTTAGTTGCTATTGCAAATGGAATTTTTTTTTCTTGATTTCTTCTCCCAATTGTTCATTGCTTGTGTATAGAAACATGACTGATTTTTGGGTGTTGATCTTGTACCCTGCCACTTTGTTGAATTCATTTATTAGCTTTAGGAGCTTTGTTGTGAAATTTTCAGTGCTTTCTGTATATAGGACCATATCATCTGAAAATAGGGAAAGTTTTACTTCTTCCTTTCCAATTTAGATACCTTTTATTTATTTTTCTTGCCAATTTGCTCTCTCAAGAACTTCCAGTACAATGTGAATAACAGTGGTGACCATGGGCATCCTTGTCTTGTTCCTGATCTTAGAGGGAAAGCTTTCAGTCTTTCACCACTAAGTAGGATATTAGCTGTGCACTTTTCTTATATGCCCTTTATCATGTTGAGGAAGTTTTCTTCTATTCCTAGTGTTTTAAGTGTTTTTTTTTTTTTAATTTTTTTTTTTCAAGAAAGGGTGCTGTATTTTGTCAAATGCCTTTTCTGCATCAATCAAAATGATCATGTTTTTTTTCCCCCTTTGTTCTGTTAATGTGATGTATTATATTAATTTTCTTATGTTGAACCAACCTTGCATACCAGGGATAAATCCCACTTGATCATGGTGTATAATTCTTTTAATATGCTTTTGGACGTGGTTGGTTTGATAGTATTTTGTTGTGGATTTTTGCTTAGATATTCATAAGAGATATTGGTCTGTTATTTTTCTTTTCTTATGGTATCTTTATCTAGCTTTGGTATGTGGGTGATGTTGGCCTCGTAGAATGAGTTAGAGAATGTCCTTAGATTTATTAAGACTCTTATGTTAATAAGCTAAGATTCTAAAATTTGCTCTAAATTGTGGGAATTGTTTTTATTCTGAAATGAAGCATCTTACATTTTTTCTGTTTTAAAATCAATGACTACAAGAAATAATCTAAAACACTCATAATATTCCCATTTTGATGTGTTCCAGACTCTTTTGTGTGTGCATACAAACATGTACTTAAAAAACAGGAATTATACTCCATGTGTACCTGCTTTTCCTCCTACTTAATGTTAATGATTCTTTCATGATTTTTATTTCAGAATTATTTTTAATGACTTCATATTATTATATAGATGCAAATAATTTAACCAATATCCTGTGATTGGATATTTAACAAATCTGCAGTGGGTCATTATTAACTTTTTCTATCATTATATTGTTTCAGAAATGAACAAAATGCCAGGAAATTAAAGGAAGTAAGGATTTTTTTTTTCAAAATTCAGTCCTTTGGGCTTTGTAATGGTCGGGTATAGTTTTGAGCTCGAAAATCTAAGATAAATAATGAAACTTGAGGATTCAGAGGAGGCCAGTAAACAAAGCATTGAGAAATAGGAATTGAAATTATTTAACCTTAAGAAGAGAAAGCTTAAAAATGACTATATTAATTTATACAAAAAGAATATCCTATAGCATCTTGTATTTTCATTATGTCCCTCTCACAGTTTATCAATATTAGGGTTATTAATGGGTATGTACCTTCTTCTTTCTTAGCCTGAGACTCCCCAGAGGGCAGAAACTATCTTATTTATATATTTTCCTAATACTATATACTGTTTGAAAGTAATGTTTGTTGGACCAAAGTGGAACATAATTATGCCATCTCAAAGGATGATAGAGCAGAGATAGTTTAGTCCTGGCTACAATCACTCAGCTAATTTGAATAAATTTCTAAAGGAATTGCCAGACATGTGACACTGTAAATATTGCTAGTATGCTACTGTTTGTTTCTTATTCCCATGAAGAAGAATTTAAGAGCTTTCCTTTTACTGTCTTACTGCCATAAATCAGGTCCTTGTGTATAATGTTACTGAAATGTAAACATCATTGCACTGAAATTATGACCCATTTGCTAATTTGAACTGTATTAAATGTTAACTAAATGCTTCTGTATTTACACAGGTTTGTTTGCTTACTGGATAAGCATAGTTGGAAGTGTTTCATTAGGTATGATGATCTGACAGTCTGGTGGTACAGCCGAGGGACAATTTTGCCATAATAGCGATACAATTCAAGTTTTCTGGGCAGTTACGACAAATTACCTAGGAGATGATATTGTGGGATGTCTACAGAAAAATTAAGAACAGTAGTTGTACCTATGGCACGCGCCAGATCCATTTATTCAAATTATGCTGTCTCAAACTTTGAAGGTTGTTATAAAATTTTACCAGCCTCTTGAGCAATAAGGTAGCTGTAAACTTTCAGATTGTTAGAACCACATTTGATGATAAAATAATTTAGGTGGTGTGTGCCTTGCTAATCTAGATCTGATTCTGGTGGGGGCTGGTTGTTGTTGTTAACAGAAAACAGAAAATGCCCTTGATTAGATGTTTATTTATTTTTTGGTAGAAGGTGACAAAATAAGGACTCATATTTAGTCAAGTCTGCAGTTAATGAAGACAAACATCCTATATTGATTTCTTACCTGTTGTCCTAGAAAAAAAACAGAGAAACAAGTTTATAAACTCTTAATTTTCCTAGCAAAATCAAGTAATTTGGATTTGTGAGACTTAAATATTCTTTTAAAATAGCTCCTCTCTTTCCACCACCATTGAAGTTTGTACAAAAATGCTCTAATGTATTTAAAGTGCTTAAAATAGTGACTGACTCATAGTTAGCATTTAATACATTTTAGTTATCAGGTTTTGTTAAGAAGACAGTTTCTTAATATAAAATCTCATTCAAAAAGTTAATGAGTGCAGCTATAACAGAAAATAATTCTGATCTCAAAAAGGAAGAAGATTCAAAATGATAGGAAAATAACTATTAGGATTATCAAAGGCAGCAGAATAACTGAGAGGCATATTATGTTGCATTTTTTAACCTAATAAGATAGTCCTATAGTTTATGAATAAGTTAGTGAACAGTGCCAATAACTTTTCTGTGTTCACAGTGCCACCTGCAGGAAAGAGAAAAGTTTATTTTAATTTGGTGAAAATGCATCCTAAAGAGCATATGTGAAAAAGACAGTGTTTGTCTTAGCTGAATTGGTTGTCACTGAGAATGCCTACTCTGATTCTCTTGGCCTGGGTATGTTCAATCCAGAAGACAATCTGTGAGCTTTTACATTGTGAAGTGGGGCATTAATAAAAAAAAAGATTAGAAATGAAATGCCTATGGTTTCTAATTTATTTCTTGTGTTTTGGAACACTATGCATAGGTCATCAGTTCCCAGTGCCTCCTAAAAAGAAGATGAGCAGAGAGTAAGCACAAAACAACAGGTGGGGGGTTGGGGGGTAGGGGGAAATAAATAAATAAATAAAATAAATCTTAAAAAAAAAAAAGGCATAATTTACATGGCATAAAATTCACTCAATTTTAGTGAACAGTTGTATGAGTGCTGACAAATGCATACAAGCCTGTAATCCACTACAATCAAGATAGGGAACAATTCCATCCTCTCAAAAAATTCCCCTGTGCCCTCTTTATAGTCAGCCCCTTCCCCATCTATCTGGGCCCTAGCAATTACTGATCTATTTTCTTTCCCTATAGTTTTATCTATTCCAGAATGTCATATAAATGGAACTAAATGGGTTGTAGCCTTGTTAGTCTGGCTTCTTTCAGTTAGCATAATGCATTTGAGATTCATCCATGATGTTGCAATTGTCATAGTTTGTTACTTTTTATTGCTGAGTAGTGTTCCATTGTGTGCATATACCACAGTTTGTTTATTCATTTTCCAGTTGAAGGGCATTTGGGTTGATTTTGGTTGTTTCCAGTTTTTGATGATTGGCCCTTATCTTTCAAAAAGAATTTTAATAATTATTTCATTTGATTTTCTAAGTAACCTGTGAAGTCAATATTATTACTATTTTGCGTATGAGAAAGCTGAGGCTCTGGACACTCCTCTTGGGTTGCTCATGCTCCTGTACATCTTGCTGAGTATGTTAAGGATGCAAGGCCCTGACTGCTCTTTATCCTGGCCATTTCTTAAGATTGTTTTTGCAGCAAGCAGTCTTGTTAAAATTAATCAACTTTTCGTACGGGTTTATCTAAACTGCCCCTCTAACTCTTCACCATCTAGATTTATTTTAAAAAGGCCCTGTGTTTACACTCTAAGGCCTCAAATTACCCCTATAGTGGTATCTGCTTTCTTGCATGTTAAGCTCAAAAAAACTAACTTCTCACGTGTTAGATGGGTGATGTTCCAGTGAGCTGTTTCGGGAGGAGCTTCCTATTAAGAGTACCATGCTGAGGTCTCTTAGGCTGGGAATTCATGAACTGTATTTATGACACACAGCTGAAAACAATGTTAGAGAACGCTCAGTCTATTTTCATTTTATAAGTGATCAGACTTTAGGGTGAGGAATAACTTGGCCAAAATCACACTCCAAGTTAATGGCAGAGCAAAAATCTAGTGCACCTGAGTGTTCTGATCCCCACTCCACTCTGATTCTATTCTACTTCTCTAGAACTATTCCTAGTTTATAGAAATTAATCTCTGGGGTTACTGACTTACATTAGCCAAACTCAAATCTGGTGGATAAACCAGAATCCAATTCTTTCACAATTGGAGTTATGTAACGGGGCCAGAGTAGGGTCACTTCCCTTTCAGGGGTAATTCTTCCCAGACTTAAGCTTAAATCATAAATCAAAAGGTTGCATGGTGAGCACAGCAATGGAACATGTTTAAATGTATATTCCCCATTGACATGACCATCAAACTAGACTAGCCATCTGGATTCTTCTTCAATTTAGTATATTTGATTAAAGAACTCAGTTGGAATTCTAGAATTTATTCACCTGTATCTAGTATTTATTGAAGACCTACTATATGTGTAGGCTCTGGACCTGCAGATCCTGTCCTCTGGGCAAGTGCTGTGTAAAGACTAATATTTTTATTGTCCAAGTCCTCTTTTTAACTAGTTATCTAAGTGCCATTACTTCATCCCAAAAGAAAGAAAACTACACCTTTAGGGTTTTCTATTCTCTAACATGATCTTCATCATAAATCTGTGCAGCAGATAACTATCTCATACAGATGAAGAACCTGAGCCTTAAAGGGATGGAATAACGTGGTTCAAGTTATGCAGTTAGAAAGTGCAGGCCTAGGAAGACCCAAATCTACGTTACTCCAATCACTGTTTCTTTCCAATACACCTTTTAACTCACAAATTTCTTGAAATTGAGTTTATCACATTCTAAGTACTGCTATACTAAGGTCTTTCATGCATGACTATAATCTTAGTTCCATGATTTGGGAAAGGTCCTAATTTCTTCTACAAGTCAATTCAACAAACATTTATAGAGCACCAACTATGTGCAAAACTTACTATGTACAAAACATTGAGTCAGTCTCTCAAAAGGGTACACAAATGTAAAAGCTAACATTTTTGTGTTCTTGGGGTTTACAATGTAATAGAGAATGTATATGGGAACACAAGGAAGAGAAAGAAGAAATTCCAACTAGTGAGATCTGAGAGGGCTCTTTGGAAGGGGTAGCGGTCATCTGAGCTGAACTTTGGAGATTTTGATAGGAGAGGATAGGGGAAAAAGACAATCCAAAATGAAGCAAACTCAGCAAAGGCCTGAAGGCAGGAGAGTGCTAGGCGTAAACTACATCATGGTCGAATACCAAGTCCAGAAAAAGCCCCCATATTACAACTGCTTTTCCCTCTCCCTGCCCCCAGAGACTAAAGTGGCCACTGGCTCCACATCAATGTTATAATTTCTTCCATTGCTAGAATCACAATATGTCTATAGTAGAATACCAGTAGGTCCATTCCAGTCCATAGTTCTTTCCCCAATCCTCAAGATTCTGGGATGGTGATGTCCACTCCACCTCTAATTGAGAGAGGGCTTATATCTCATGGGGAAGATGGATGGGACTATCTTGCTTACAGCTGCAGACTCTTTCTGTTCCTTGGGATGGTGGTTGTCCATCATCATCTCCTTGTTAGTATTCCTGGGTGAGTCCAATGAGCTGTAGAGTAGGTGTTGAATGACATTGCAATGACAGATAGAGGCCATTTTATATTATCACATAACATGCAGAACTATGTGAAGAGAGTGTAGGCTACAATGTGAACTATGGTCCAAGCTTAATGGCAAAGCCCCAGGATGCATTTATCAATTGCAGTGAATGTGCCACACTAATGAAGGATGTTTATGTGGGAGGGAGTGGGGGGTATAGGGAGTGGAGCATATGGGAATCCCTATATTTTTTTGTGTAACATTTATGTAATCTAAATATCTTTTAAAAAATAAAAAAATATAAAACCTACATCATGGGGGGACAGGAGATATCAGTGTATTGAGGGAGATGAAGCAGGAAAGGTAGAGAGAAATTAAATCATCAAGGGCTTATATATGAGCTAGAGAACTTGGAACTTAATTAAGTAAGAAAGGTCCTTCAAGGGATTTTAGTCAGGGGAGAAAATTACATTTATAGCTTTAGTATTGGATCTCCACTGCTTTGCACAATGAATGGCACTTGCTGAGTGCAAATAAATGTTAAATGAACAGACTAACCGGGATTAGGCTGGATGTAGAGTGATCAGTTAGGTTAAGGTAATCAACAAGATGTTCATGAAGCACCGGGCAAAAGTAGTGGAAAGATGAGGGCAGATCCAATCAGCACTGCAGAGGTGAGTATAACTGTCTTTGATAACTGGATTTGAACATATGGGAAAGAGAGAATTAAAAAAAAAAGCCTTATTTTTACTGTTTCAACAAGAATATGGGGATATGGGGAACAGGGCACATAGGAGGAATGATGGTTTGGGGAGAATGAGATTTAAGAAAGATTCTTAGTTCTGTTTTCAACTATGTGGAGTTTGAAGTGCTGGTAGGATATGTTAGAGATATCTAGCAAAAAGATGGACTTTCAAGTCTGGAGCATTCATGGGTCAGCTGTTTATTGGGGAGGTTATTATCTTCATTTACATGATTACATCCATTGTTTTGTACATGTTTCTACTAATTTCAGTTTGACGTTGTTTTCCTTACATTGCCCTAAATTTGTGGGGACGTACTTTATTTGGTTAGTACCCAATGTAAGACTACCATTAGGAGAAAGAAAAGGGAAAAAAAGCATTACAAGAAAGAAATGTTGGAGGTGATCTTCTGATTTTCATGTTTTAACCTCTTACCCATTCAAACTTTAACCTCCATCTCATCAACTGGGGTATGGTTGGGAAAAGAATTTTAAGTACAGACCTGTAATTTAGAAATGGAGTAGTTATAGAAAAACATGCACATATATGAGCTACATATATTTGAAAAAAGTAATAAAGCCATGTAATCCGGGGTGACTTGCTACTTAATTGACTACTCTATTGACTCAGGCTTCTAGCATCTCTGGAAACTTTGAAAATTAAGTTTTCAGAGTTCTGCTGATAGTCTGCGTTATAAGGGATTCATTCATTCCTTCCCACGCGCTATTCTGAGCTATATACTATGAGGAGCAGGCACATCCAGAGTTTTTTGGTCAGGGACACAATGGTTTCCTTCCCTTTCTTTGCACTCCACAGCTATCTTCCTCACCCCATCACAGTGTAGATGTCCTGATCTCTCCATCTTGCCCCAAACCTATAGGTCACGGCTCACTCCCCTCCATCTGCACATCTCCTCCCACAAACCCCGACCAGGTTTTAATCCCCGCGGGCCTGGCGCGTTCCCTCAGGTTCCCCCAGCTCCGGCTCTCTCAAAAGCCCCAACGGCGGGAGCACGTGCCCCAGGGACCGTTGGCGAAAACACCAACCGTCCCTTTTGACCAGAGGGCGCGCGCTCAGGCGCGAGTTCCGGCTGGCGCGCGGGAGCTAGAGGCGCGAGCCCGGGCGGGCTGCCTCAGGAGGGGTGGTGTGGGAGATTTGCGGGCGCGAGCCGGGGCGGCCTGGCGCGGGAGGTGGGGGCGCGAAAGCCGGCGCGGGGCGCGCGGGAGGTGGAGGCGCGCGCAAGGTGGAGGCGCGCGCAAGGGCCCTCGAGCCCGGCGGGAGCGGCGCGCGAACCGGCGGTTGGAGTTGGGGATGGGTAATTCTTCGGTTTGTATTTCAGGAAAAGCAATTGAATACAATGAAGTAGAAAAAGCAAAACGATAAGTACAATAATATCCATTTACCTAGAAATAGTAACGGAGCCAAACTCTTTATGTGCACTGGAAAAGGTCTGACGAAGCTCTTCGGGGAGTAGGTTGGGAGAGGCGATAAAGGGAGCTTACTTTGTACATTGTGTATGTCTGAAATGTTTAGTATTGTTTAAAACGAAAATCGAAGAATTAAAGAAGAATTGATAAATTTAAAAAAGATCTGAATTTGAGAACCTTGGCTACCCTTTTTCCCATCGGTAGGGAACTTCTTAGACTTTCAGAACATCAGGAAGATTTGAGTCAGGAAAAACTATTCCTCACTAGCCCCTTCTCCTTTCCTCTCTGCTCCATTTCGGCCCCTCATCACCATCTCACTTGCAAAGCTTAGAATTTGCCTTTGCTGAAGAGCCTTCTTCACAGCTTTTCTCATCACACAACCTACCTGCAAAAGCAATTCTCACAGAGAAAACATTTTGAAAATAGTAAATTACTCAAAGACACATGGAACATTTGAATTATTCTAAACCACATTTGATAAAAAGTAAGATAAAATCTTAATTCTTCCCCAAACACGTTGTACCATAGGGTTTTTGTAGGGGAGACCAAATGATGTTAAATTTGATTTTTTATTTTTCTCATTTTGAAATTTCAGATTTAGAGAAAAAGTTACAAAATTAATATAAAGAATTCCATTATAGCCTTCATCTAGCTTCCCAAATGTTAACACATAACCACAATACAAGGATCAAAAACAACCGACATTACTACTATTCTATTAACCAATTTACAGATACTATTCAAATCTCTCCAATTATTTAACTGATGTGCCTTTTTTTTTTTTTTTCCTGGTCCAGGATTCAAATCAGAATCTTACATATCACCTCAGTTGTCATCTCTACTTGGTTTCTTCTAATCTTTGACAGGTTCTCAGTCTTTCTTTTCCATGACTGTAATACTTTTGAAGAGTACTGGTATTTTGTAGAATGTTCTTCAATTGGGTTTGACTAATATTTTCTCATTCTTAAATTCAGATTATGTGTTTTGGCAAGCATACCAAAGAAGTTAGTGTTGTGCCCTTGTCAGTGCATCATATCAGGAGGTACATGATGCCACCATGTCTCATTGATAGTGATGTTAACTTTGGTCATTAGGTTAAGGTGGTGCCTGAAGGCATCTCCAATGAAAAGTTGTGAGTTTTCCTTTTCTATTTAATCTTTTTCTTTTTATTAGAGAAGTTGCAGGTCTACCAAAAAAAAAAAAAATCATGAAGAAAACAGAGTTCCCATATACCCCGCCCCCCCCATTTTCCTATTATTAACACTTTACATTAGTCAGGTACCTTTGTTACAATTGATGGAACATATTATTATAATTAAAGTATTAACTATAATTCATAGTATGACAGTTTTAAATTTATTTTATGAATCCCCAAAAGATAAGTATTATGTTTGTAAACTAATCTAGCCCTCTGGGTGTGATACCCCTTGATTGCATTAAATTCAGCTGAGGGGTCTTTGATTAGATTACTTGATAAGCTGGCTTTGGGGCTTGTGATTGGACTACATCAGTGAGGTGTGACTAAGGTTGAGTCCCTGCCCCCTTGCTGGGTCTGATATAAATGGAAACACAGAAAAAGACTCATTCAGAGGAAGGAAGAGAGAGCTCTGCCATTTTTTATCCTGCTACGTGACAGACAGGAGAGGTTCAAACAGCTGAGGCCCCAGGGATAGATGAGCCATTTGCCTGATAGCTTACAGCTGAATTTGGGAAGCGAGCGGAACAGCTGAGATTGATATAGGAGTCCTGGAAAGAAACAAGCCCTATGCCAAGGAGAGAGAAGACTACAGGCTCACAAGCCCCAAGAGGCTGGGCCCTTGGAGCAGCTCAAGAGGAAAGGGTGAGCCGGGAGGGAAAGGCTGAAACTTGGGCAGATATTGGGGGCCATCTTGCTACACCATGTGGCAACACACCAGATCAACAGTAGCTGACTTTGGTGAGAAAGAATCTCTGATGGTGCCTCAGTTTGGACTTTTCATGACCTTGGAACTGTAAGCTTTCATCCCAAATAAATACCCTTTATAAAAGCCAACAGATTTCTGGTACTTTGCATTAGCAGCCCTTTGGCAAATTAAAATACATAGTTTATATCAGAGTTCACTGTGTTGTACAGTCCTATGGTTTTTAAAAATTTATTCTAGTAACACATTCAACTTAAAATTCCCCCTTTGAACCACATTCAAAAATATAATTCACCGGTGTTAATTACATTCACAATGTTGTGCTACCATCACCACCATCCATTACCATAACTTTTCCATCCCCCCAAAAGAAATTCTGAACCAATTAAGCATCAACTCACCATTTCCCACCCCCACCCTAGCCCCTGGCAACTGCATTCTAGTTTCTGACTCTATGAGTTTGCTTCTTTTAATTATCTCACATCAGTGAGATCATATAATATTTGCCCTTATGTGTCTGGTGTATGTCACTAAACATGATGTTTCAAGGTTCAACCATATTGTTGCATGTATTAGAACTTCATTTCTTTCTATGATTGAATAATATTCCATTGTATATATATACCACATTTTACTTATCCATCTGTTGATGGACAAATGAGTTGCTTTCATCTTTTGACAACTGTGAATAATGCTGCTCTGAACATTGGTGTGCAAATATCTGAGTCCCTGCTTTCAATTATTTTGGGTAGAAACCTAGAAGTGGGATTGCCAGGTTATATGGTAGTTCTAAACTTACTGAGGATCTGCTAAACTTATCTACAGTGGGTGCACCATTTACATTACCATCAGCGATGAAAAAGCCATTCCTATTTCTCCACATCCTCTCCAACACTTGTTATTTTCAGTTTTTTTTTTTAAGTAGTTGCCATTCTTTTATTTATTTATTTATCTATTCATTTATTTATTTATTTATTTATTTATTTATTTATTTATTTATTTATTTATTTATTTATTTATTTAACCAGGAGGTCCTGGGGATCGAACCTGGGTCCCTCCATATGGGAGACGGACGCCCAACCATTTGAGCCACATCCGTCCCCCAATAGTTGCCATTCTTGTGGGTATGAAGTGGGATCTCATTGTGGTTTTGATCTGCATTTCCCTAATAGCTAATGATGTGCTGAGTATCTTTTCATGTGCTCTTTTGGCCATTTGTATATCTTCTTTGGAGAAATGTCTATTCAACTCTTTTGCCCATTTTTAATTGGGGTGCTTGTCTTTTTGTTGTTGAGTTGTAGGATTCCTTTATATATTCTGGATATTAAACCCTTATCAGATATGTGGTTTCCAAATATTTTCTTCCTTCTGTAGGTTGTCTTCTCACTTTCATGATGAATTCCTTTGATGCACAAAAGTTTTTAATTTTTTTTTTTTAAGATTTTATTTATTTATTCATTTATCCCCCCCTTGCTTCTTGTGCTCGCTGGGTCAGCTAACCACGCCGTGCGGGCGGGCTTGCCTTCACCAGGAGGCCCTGGGAACCGAACCCGGGGCCTCCCATATGGTAAACGGGAGCCCTACTGATTGAGCCACAGCCGCTTCCCAAAAGTTTTTAATTTTGATGAAGTCCCATTTATTTTTTCTTTTGTTGCTCATGCTTTGGTATAAAGTCTCAAAAACTATTGCCTAACACAAGGACCTGATGATGCTTTCTTCTAGGAGTTTTATAGTTTTGATTCTTATATTTAGGTCTTTGATCCATTTTGAGTTCATTTTTGTATATGGTTTGAGGTAGGAGTCCACCTTTCATTCTTTTGCATATAGCTATCTAGTACTCCCAGCACAATTTGTTGAAGAGACTATTCTTTCCCCATTGAGTGGACTTGGCACCCTTGTCAAAAATCAATTGGCCATAGATGTGAAAGTTTATTTCTGAGCTCTCAATTCAATTCCATTGGTCTATATGCCTGCCCTTGTGCCAGTACCATGCTGTTTTGATTATTGTAGCTTTGTAATAAGTTTTAAAATCAAGAAATGTGAGTCCTCCAACTTCATTCTTCTTTTTCAAGATGGCTTTGGCTATTTGGGGCTCCTTACTCTTCCATATAAATTTGAGGCTTGGCTTTTCCATTTCTGCAAAGAATACTGTTGGAATTGTGATTGGGATTTTGCATTGAATCTGTAAATTGCTTTGGGTAGAATTGATATATTAACAATATTTAGTCTTCCAGTCCATAAACATGGAATGTATTCCATTTATTTAGGTCTTCATTGATTTCTTTTAGTAATATTTTATTGTTTTCCATGTATAAATCCTTTACAAACTTGGTTTGATTTATTCCTAGATATTTGATTCTTTTAGTTGCTATTGTCAATGGAAGTTTTTTTCTTATTTCCTCATCAGATCATTCATTACCAGTGTATAGGAACAATCCTGATTTTTGTGTGTTGATCTTGCACCTTGCTACTTTGTTTAATTAACTTATTAGCTCTAGTAGCTTTGTTATATATTTTTCTGGATTTTCTAAATATAGTATCATGTCATCTGCAAATAGGAAAAATTTTCTTCCTTTTCAATTTGAATGTGTTTTATTTCTTTTTTCTTGCATAACTGCTCTTGCTAGGACTTCCAGTATAATGTTGAATTTCAGTGGTGACAGTGGGAATCCTTATCTAGTTCCTGAAGTACTGAAGGCAAAGCTGTCAGTATTTCCCCATTGAGTATGATATTACTGTGAGTTTTTCATATATTACCTTTATCGTGTTAAGGGTATTTCCTTCTATTCCTAGTTTTCTGTGTGCTTTTATTAAGAAGGGTGCTGGATTTTGTCAAATGACTTTTCTGCATCAATTGAGATGATCATGTGGGATTTTTTTCCTTCATTATATTAATGTGGTATATTAAATTAATTGATTTTCTTGGGTTGAACTACCTTTGCATATCTGGGACAAATCCCGCTTGATTATGGTATATAATTCTTTTAATGTTGTTGGATTTGGTTGCTAGTATTTTGTTGAGGATTTTTGCATCTATATACATAAGAGATATTGGTGTGTAATTTCTTTTCTTGTGCTATCTTTATGTGGCTTTGGTATTAGAGTGATATTGGTCCCATAGTATGAGTTGGAAAGCGTTCCCTCCTCTTCAGTCATTTGGAAGAGTTAGAATGGAATTGTCGTTAATTCTTCTTGGAATGTTTAAAATTCACCAATGAAGCCATCTGGTCTTGGACTTCTCTTTGTTGGGAGTTTTATTTTTTTAAGCTCTTTATTGTGAACTATATTCAAATTTACAGGATATTTATAAAATAATACAAGCCCCATACAGAGAATCCAACATACTTCTACCCCCAGATAAACAGACCCACCAATTTTAACATTTTTCCACATTTTCATATCATTCTATATCTATATCCATCCATCCATCCATCCATCTATCCATCCATCCATCCATCCATCCATCCATCCATCCATCCATCCATCCATCCATCCACTACTGTACACTTGAGTGTAGGTTGTATACATCATGCTCCTTGATCACTTAATACTGCCATGTATATTTCCTAAGAACAAGGATATTCATGTATGTAACATCCTAAAGTGCAGTTATCAAATTCAAGCAATTTAACATTACTATAAGGCTTACAGTCTGTATTCCAACTTTTTCATATGTCCCAATAATGTCCCTTTGAGCCTTTTCTCCTCCTTAACTGAGCAAACTCTACTCTTTATTGGTCTGTTGAGATCCTGTAACTTCAGAGTCAGTGTAGATAGTTGATGTGTTTCCAAAAGTTGTCCATTTCATCTAGGTTATCTAATTTGTTGGTGTACAGTTGTTCATAGTATCCTCTTAAAATCTTTTTTTATTTCTATGGGGTTGGTAGTAATGTCTTCCCTTTTATTTCTGATATTGTTTGTGTCCTCTCTTTTTTATTTTGTCCGTCTAGCTAAAGGTTTGTTGATTTTATTGATCTTTTTAAAGAACCAACTTTTAGTTTTGTTAATTCTCTCTATTGTTTTTTTATTCTGTTTCATTTATCTCCATTCTAATATGTATTTCCTTCCTTCTGCTTGCTTGGGTTTAATTTGCTCTTCATTTTCTAGATCCTACTGTTGAAAGGTTAGGCCTCTGATTTGAGGTCTTTCCTCTTTTGTAATGTAAGCACTTAGAGGTATTAATTTCCTTCTTAGCCATGTCTTTTCTGCATCACATAAGTTTGGTATGTTGTGTTTTTGTTTTCATTTGCCTCGAGATATTTTATAATTTTCCTTGTGATTTCATCTTTGACCCATTAGCTGTTTAAGATTATGTTATTTAATTTCTACATCTTTGTGAACTTTCCAGTTGTTCCCTTTGTTGTTTTCTAGCTTTAATCCACCGTGGTCAGAGAAGATACATTGTATGACTTCAATATTTTTTAATTTATTGAGACTTGTGTGAGTTAACATATGGTCTCTCCTGGAGAATGATTCATGTGCAGTTGAGAAGAATGTATATTTTGCTGCTGTTGGATGAAGTGTTCTATATAGGTCTGCTAGGTCTTGTTGTTTTATAGTCTTCTATTTCCTTATTGATATTCTGTCTAGATGTTCTATCCATTATTTAAAGTAGTGTATTAAAGCTGACTTACTATTAATGTAGAACCTTCTATTTCTCCCTTTAAACCTATCAATATTTGCTTCATATATTTTGGGGTTCTGCCAATAGGTGTATATATATTTATAGTTATGTCTTCTTGTTGAGTTGACCCCTTTATCAGTGTACAGTGGCCTTCTTTGTCCCTCATAACAGTTTTTGACTTACAGTGTATTTTTCTGATATTAGTATAGCTACCTCAGCTCTCTTTTGTTTACTATTTGCATGGTATATATTTTCCCCATCTTTCACTTTCAGCCTATTTTATGTCTTTGAATTTTAGGTGAGTCTCTTGTAAGTAGCATATAATTGGATCATGCTTTTTAAAATCCATTCTACCAATCTCTGCCTTTTGACTGGGGAGTTTAGTCCATTTGCATTCAGAGTAACTACTGATAATGCAGGCTTTCTTCTGCATCTTGCTATTTGAACTTTCTAAGTCTTATACCTTTTATGTCCCTCAATTTTTCCATTAATGCTTACTTTCATATTTATTTGACTTTTTTTTTTTTTTTTTTTTTTTGGTATTGTACCATTTTGAGTCTCTCATTTCTTTCTGGATATATGTTTCAGGTATTTTCTTTGTGGCTACCATGGGGTTTAAATTTAATATCTTAAATCTATAATAATCATTTTTGAATTGGTACTAATTTAATATCAGTAGTATATACAAACACTGTTCTTATACCCTTCCATCCCCCCACCTTTTTGTTGCAGCTTTTACAAATTATATCTTCATACACTGTAAATTGGGATTTACCATAGGTTTATCATTATTTTTATGCATTTATATTTTAGAACCTGTAAGAGTTAAAAAGTGGAGTTACCTTCCAAAAAACTTCAATAATATTGGCATTTATAATTACTCATATGGTTGTCTTTACTGGAATCCTGTATTTCTTTATGCCTCTTGATCCACTCTTTAGTGTCCTTTTTTAAGAACTCCTTTTATCATTGCTTGTAGGGCAGGTCTAATGGTGATGAAACCTCTCAGCTTTTGCTTATAGGGGAATGTCCTAATCTCTCCATCATGTTTTAAAGATAGTCTTGTCAGATATAAAAATTATTGGTTGGCAATTTTTTTCTTTTAGCACTTTAAATATTTCATCCCTCTGCCTTCTTGCCTTCATGGTTTCTGATTAGAAATTGGTAATTAATCATATTGGGGCTCCTTTTGTACATAACACTTTGCTTTTCTCTTGCAGCTTTCAGAACTCTCTCCTTGTCCTTGGCATTTGACATTTTGACTACTATTGTGTCTGGGCATGTTTCTCTTTGAGTTAATCTGTTTGGTGTTTGTTGGACTTCTTGAATATGCCTATTCATGTCTTTCATTAAATTTGGAAAGTTTTCTGCTATTATTTCTTTGAATATTCCTTCTGCCCCCTTTTCTCCTTCTGGGATTCCCATTATGTGTATGTTGCTATGCTTGATGGTGTCCCACAGGTTTGTTCACTTTCATTCTTTTTTCTTTCTGCTCCTTAGCCTGAATCATTTCAATTGTCTTTTCTTCAAGTTAACCAATTCTTTCTTCTGTCAACTCTAATCTGCTGTTGGAACTCTCTATGGAAATTTTCATTTCAGTTATTGTGGTCTTTGAGTGTTTCTGTTTGTTTTATTTTTAAAATTTCTCTTTATTGAGATTCTCATATTTTTCGTTCATTGTATTTCTGATATCCTTTAGTTATTTCTCTGTGTTTTCCTTTATCTCTTTGAGCATATTGAAGATCATTTTTTTAAAAAAAGTCTTTGTCTAGTATGTCCAAAGTCTATTTTTTGTTAATGGTTTGTGAATTTTTATCTTGTTCCTTTGGATGGGCCATCATAATGTTTATTTGCTTGTTTTCTAATCTTTTATTGCACATGGTGCGTTTTAATAGTTTAAAGCGTTAACTATGGGATTTAGTCTCTGAGTTACCTTCTTCTTAAGTTGGCATTGCTTGTAGGGCAGGCCAAGCAATGACCTGATGTAGGGGTTACTCTGCTCCCTCCTGAACAGAGCCAGGGTCACACATGATGGGAGCACAGGCTGGCTCCGTACCTTGTTGGGGAAGGGTTGGGGGATGGGCATCAAGGGCAGTACAAACTTCCTGTTGTTTTTTCAAGCTGTGTTTTCTTTATTTGGCACTTGCCTAGTTATTGCAAGCCTTTAACTGTTTTCTGGGTGTCTGAGGAAGATGGCTTTGCCAGTTTTTGCTAGTTGTCCAAAGAGTCTATGGGAGAACAGTACACTGAAAAATCATTCTCTGCCATCTTGGTTGACTAGAAGTCCTGTATTTTATCTTATGGGACAAATATCATCATTATATTCACATGAATTTTAGCATCCATGATTCTTGACTATAACAGTTATTACTGTGGAGTTTGCCAAGTGTTGAGTTTTCTATTTCCATCATTCTGATGTTAAATTTTAATCTGAATATTTAAATGCACAATCTTTTAAAGTGAAGAAATATGACTAATATTTTTCTAGTTTACACTTGGGGGAAAATGCAGTTGGAGGCTCTGTGATATGCCCCTGGATTAATTGCTAAAATTGAACTTGTAAATGTATTACTTACAGATAACTGCATTCTAAGCAATTAATTCACTATTATTATTAGCACTTGTAAGAATTTGTATTTTAAAAACTCAATTTTCATGATTTTATGGGTTCATTGATTTTTTTTGTTTTTGTTTTTGCCCATGAGCTTGTATCTGTCCTTATAAATGGATAACTGTAAAAAGATATTTAAAATTTGAACAAAAAGTAAAAATTCTTGCACATTATTTCCCATGTTTTTCTAATTTTGGTTGGCATTTGTAAAACTGATCACATAAATTAATAATACATCTTGCCCTCATCCAATGATAGTTCACTTTATTTAGCCTCAATGTTTGCTGAAAGAATTTACTGGAAGCTGGAATTAGTACTCCCTTGAATGCACTGCAAGGAAAGTAGAATTCTTGTGGGTAAAACTTAGAGATCATTTAATCAGTAGTTAATTTGACTATTAAGCATTTTGATAATCTCATTTGAAGACTGAGTTATCCTGTTCAATAGTTTCCCTAAACTTTACCATTGTACATGGAAAGCTAGTCAAAGATTGAGTACTAGTTTTAATGCCAATTTTTCTTGCTTTCAGTTTGAAGGGAAGCAAGACAGTGAGCTTTAGCTTTTGGGGAATCACTGACTTTTAAAGTGGCTGATATCTATGAATCCTTTCGCCAGAAAAATGCACAAACTCGTAATACATTAGAGCAAAATGCTATCCAATGTCAAATGGGGGTGGGTGGGAGGTGATAGGGGAGGGAAAAGCCCCTGCGAGACTGAGGTTTCCAGACACAGTTTACCCTCCTGCCATATGGCACAACTCGCCTTTCTTGGCAGGGCTGCTGGGCACCAAGTCTGCACAGCCCTTCTGGAGACCCGTCATTTCCCTCCAAACCCTTCCCTCTACCCCTCAATATCATCCTCTCCTCTTTTAGCCCCCAGTCAGCTTGAGTCCCTTGCTGTTTCTTCACTCTTTTCTCACCTCCCTCACCAACCAGCCACCTGTTGGGGAAGATAGCTCAGAAGATCAAATGAGAAAACCTGACCACTTCCAAATGGATAAGGGCAAAGAATTGTGAATAAATACACCAAAGCCCTTCCTTCTCATCAGCGTAGAAATCTTGCCACGTTTTCCCTCCGTGACTGGAGATGAGGAAGAGGTGAAGAACACGTTGGGGGAATACGTCTAAAACCAATCGCTTTTGCAAACGGTGACCACTACCAATGAAGAGAAAGCCCTAGAGTTATTGCACCCCTTCACTCCTTCAAAGGCAGGGTGGGATGCAGAAAGGAAGGGGGGGGGGGAGAGGGGAAGGGTCGAGGAAAGGGACCAGGATCGGTTATAACGAAACCTTTTACTGTTTCGAAAAATGCAAAGAACTTGAACTTTTCGAAACCTCGTCTTTGCCCGTTAACTTCCTTACCTCTTGCAGCTTTAACAGTGGGCGCGCAGCCCAGCCTCAGGCCCGCCACCGCTCGCGGCAAAGCTTGGCGCTCTTGTGCGCGCCCCCGCGGTCAAAGAACTTGTGGCGGCCCGGCTAGGCGCGAGCCGAGGGTGGGTGGGGTGTAGGGTGTGGGTGGAGTGGGGGAGAGGCGGCGCGCTCGGGACTCCCCTCGGGCTCTGACGTCAACGAAACGCTGACCAATGAGAAGCCGGAGAGGGGGAGTGCCGCCCCAGCTGCCGCCCAGCAGGCTTTATAAGTGGTACCCTGGGGAAGCCCTCTAGGAGCAGTAGGAGGAGCGGGGGCAGATGCAGGCTGGGGGTGAAATATGGCCCCGGAGGACAAGACTCTAGGGTTTGATGATTAAACGTCTAGGCTGTCTTAGACCAGGCAAGGAAAACCAGAGACCACTGAGGAAAAACCAAAGTCCAGATAGGGCAAAGTTCGCTGGAGATGGAGTGGAAACTGGAGCGCACCGCCCCACGGAGGGTCCGGACGGAAGAAGAGATGCTGTGGGTGAGTACCGCCGTTTTCTTTCTTCATTCCAACTCCTAAAAGGACGTCTTGCCACCGTTTCAAACACCTGTTTAGGACCAAGAGGGACAAAACTCTGAACTCTGATCTTAATTTTGAATTTGTAATTAAATTATATTCTGGAGGTACTTGGTTGCTTTTTTAAAAATTTTAAAGTAAATGTGGTTTGACAAGCTCAGGACCTAGTAACATTCCACACCTAAGTTGATGTTTTTCCTGTGTAGTTTCTCTCAACATGTTATCTCTCTTTCAAAGGAGAATGTCATGCGGGTGCTGGCCAAAGACATGGAACAGAAGAGAAAGCAAGGATCCCCCGAGGTGAGTGTCCAATGCTTGCTTTTGCTCTCTGTCTTAATTCTAATCTTGAACTAACTATAATTCTTGCTAAAGAAGTTATTTTTAGAAATTATAGGCTGGTCTGCAAAAAATGAGAATTTTTCTGTTACCAATCTCCTATAATATCAGTAACTAATTACAATTTACCCAAAATACTAAAAAGCTTATCAATTAATAAACAAATATTTAACATTTAATTATATACTAAAAATAATTCTTTAACAAAATGATGTTTATTTATATCTGAATGGTGCTTTCTAGTTTTTGCCTCAACAGCAAAGATGAAGCCTGGGTGTGTCAGGTAGGCAGTGCATTGCTAGCTGGCTGTTACAATATCATTTTAACAGTTGCTAGTAGCACTCCCCTCTGTTGCATTCAAAAGCATCCCCCCCAAAGAAATGGAAATGGGGCCATCTTCTGGACAATAAGTAGAAGTGAAATAATCCACAGCCTTTAGGTTAGCAATTTAAAAGTTGATCCAATGCAGTATTTTTTTCTCCTTGAAAGACCAGTTCCACTGATTACAAAGAAGGTGTAAAAATCACGCAAATTTAAATGCTTTTCTTATTTTTCCTTACAGAAACAGCCATCATATACTTTAATTCTCCCATCATTACAATTCATCTTGCTTCTCTAGACTAAATAGTTCACGGTCCTTTAACCTTTATTCATAGACTCTAGTTTGAAATCCATCACCATTTTTATAGCTTTTTCTAGATCTCTAAACTTGTTTATGTTCAAGTGGCAACACCATAAATTGAACACATAACTGCACTTTCAGAACACAATGACGAAAGTCATTTATAGTGGGAAAAAACTAATGACATTTAAACCCTTAAATTCCCTAAATACTTTAATATTGATTTCTTTCCAACACATATTGCAGTTTTGTCTCATGCCCAGCTTATGTATTACTACTTGATATTTTGCTGCCAGATAAAAACAACTGATCTTTTGGTCAGTAAATAGAAATAATTTGAAAAGCTATAGGTTACTTAAGTAACTTTGTTAATTCATTTCTACTTCAATAACATGTTTTTGTTATCCAAGCTTTTAATTTGGAAAACCTAAGTGTGAGTATTCTGAGAGTTTTTTTTTAATTTAAGTTTTCACTGGATTAAAGTGATATTGGTTTTATTTCTTATAATAGTTTTAGAGGCACAACTTTTTGTCAATAAATTTTCTTTAATATAAATATGAAGATTAAAGTTCTGCCACTGTGTTTCATATTAGAAATTTAGCCTCAGCGACTTAATGGGCCATGAAAAGCAGCAGTGACCTGAATCAGGTAGGCAGTGTATTGTTAGCTGGCTGCTTTGGATCAATTCGGCAGCCAGGACTACCCTGCCACCTGCTTCTGGATAAATTCATCTTGTTAATGAAGTGCATTGGTTACCTGTGTGTGATGGGTTGGCAGTGTATTGTTAGCTGGTTGAATATATGAATGGCATCAGCTAACATTCAGCTGCTATCTTATTGCATATACTATGAGCACCAGAGTGTAACTTAAGTGTGTAATTGATATATATCCTTTTTTTTTTTTGAAAATGAATAAGTGAGTTAAAAAATATATAATTTTGAATTAAAAGTATTGTTGGGAAGCGGCTGTGGCTTAATAGGTTGGGCTCCCATTTACCATATGGGAGCCCCCGGGTTCAATTTCCGGGCCCTCCTGGTGAAGGCAAGCCAGCCTGCGTGGTTGGCTCACTGTGAGCCGGTGCAGCAAGATGACGCAACAAAGGGAGACAAGCAGACACAGAAAAATGCAAAGCAAATGGACACAGAGCACAAGCAGCAAGGGGGGATAAATAAATAAATAAATAAACAAACAAATAAATAAAAAAGTATATTGTTAAAGTCAATGGATATGATTAAATTCTAGGCTTAAATTCCCTTAAATCATATAAGAAAAATCACGTATACAGAAGAAAACTGTTTTCTCACTGTGCACAAAAATAAAAATTTTACACATTTATAATAGAAAAAAATATATATCCTTTTTGCTATGAACCAGGGCACTCTTTACCATAAGTTATTATTGTTATTCCAGTTACTCAGTTATAAAGCAATGGACAGCTTTATAATGGTGAAGACTCTACTTCAGCTAATTATTTAAAAAATTTCCAAGCAATATTTTTGGAGTTTTATGCAGGTTGTAGTAAAGTATGTGTGAAATTACATATATACATATATTTAATGTAGAATTCATAATATAATGACAATTTGGATTGGAAAGCCTAAAATGTTTGCTCAAATTTTAAACTAAATCTCTAATATTCTTTCTGGGCCCTCAGTTTCTTAATATGGCATTAGAGTAGGTCTCGATAACTATGTGTGTATACTACTTGAAGGGAGAATTAAAGTAATTTATCAGATGAGTAAAAGTCAACTAAAACATTTTCAATTGAAATATCAAGAAAATTTGGGAGTTCTTTTTTGGAGCGGGGGGAGTAGGTTGAATTGTTTGGAAGACTTGCCTTAATTCTTCACTTTATTTTCTGTAAAATCACAGGCTCATAAAATGCTTGGAAGAAAGCATGAGATTTAGCTTGTAAATTGGGAAGAACTGAGCATACAATATGATTTTACATGTTTTCTCCTTTATTTGGAGGCCAGTTTGACCCACAGTGCAGTGTCACATGTATGCTGGGTTCCAGCCACATAGTCCATTCACGTGGACATTCGCAGCAAGTTAGTGTAGTTGGTTTTGGAGGTCTGGTCAATTAGTTACCCTCTAAGTGAGATGTGAGAAACATAACATACTATCTACTGTATTGGGTGATAAGTTATTGGTAAAATAATTTTTATTCTAACATTATTTAAATTTAAACATTTTTCTAGAACCATGGACTAAGCAGATATCTATAATTTGATTCTAATGCATTGTACTATTTTCAAATCTCATCCATTCTTTGCTTTTGCCCAAGATCACCCCATTTTCAAGATCATTGTGCTTATGTGTCCCTTCCATATAAATATTGCTTTTGTCTTTTTTTTTTTAAGGTTAAATTTCAACATGTTATTTTCTATAGAAAGCCTCTAACCTATTGATAAAAATAAATAAAACCTACTTAACACAGAAGGCTTGACTTTTGTGTTTTAATTTTTTAAATTAAAGATAAATGCGAACATTTATACTCAATAAATAGAACAAATATTTAAAGCAGTTCTTCAATTCCACATCATTAAGAGATGATGAGAAAGGGAGGGAGGAATGGAATGAATTGAATGAAATAAAGATAAATGAAAGAGATCAATGGGTAAGGAGGAAAACAAAGATATAAATTCAAAATGAAAATGTTTCCATAGGAGGGAGAAGGAAAGAGAGGAAACCACACCTGTGAAGTCAAGGGAAAAGCAGAGGGGAAAAGGGGGTTAAAAAGAGAAGGAGGGAGGCTCTGCTGGTTATGAAGTATTTTCTCCCAGGCGTTTTCTCTTGGGATAGCCACTGTGCTGTTCACTTGTGCTGACAATATAACTACTTCTCATCAGTGCCCACTGAAAGGCTTCCTATATACTAGATGGTCCTTATTCACCCCCAAAAGATAATGCTTATTTTGCAAGGTATGGCATTAACAGTTTGAATGAGGAAGGAGAAGGGAAAGGTGAGAAGGAGTGTGATGTGTTAGCTTCTAGAAGATAATAGGTATTAGAATTTTATAATTTGATGGGATAAATGAAATCAAGCTAAGTACCATATATACAGAGTGTCCCTATACCAGCTCTGCCCAAAGCAACTCCACTAATTAACATATTTTGTACATGGACCACTCAACACTTTTCAGCTTATGCAAGGCAGTCTTTCAAAATACAGTTAATATTTTTAAATAAAATAAAGAGAAATGTAGTTTTTTTTCTTCTTGTACTTTACATTTCTTTTCTTTTTTTTTACTGGAGTATTTTCCTATTTGAGATTATCTGTAGACAATTCATTTAGGCTATTAGGTTTTAGTGTGTTTAGGCAGTAGTTAGCAGCTTTCCATAATTCAGCAACTACATATAATTCCATATTTTTACATAACCTTCTGTCAAAATACTATATTATAGTAAAAATAAAGAGTATACATATGATATGTTTTTGCTCTAGATTTTTCTTTTTGGAAATCTTTAAGACACCCTGATTAATTATGATACTTAAGAATTTCTGTGTGCTGGTAATGGTTTATGAAAAATTTAGATTGCTAAATTTTGCAAGCCAGTTGCTAAACTGTTGGTAGCTTGAAATTGGCTATGTGAGAGCATTTACACCGTGGAAATTGACAAATTTTACAAATCAGGACTTCCTCTCCAGAGTTGGTTGTTAAACATTTAACACCACCACTGTATATATGTTGTTTACACTGTAATTTTCCACATACACATACTATATGTACTATAATTATTAAACATTTTCAAAAATGAAGTACAACTTTCAGGCAAATTCATATTTATTTCAATCCCCAGGACTTTCTACTGGTATATCTACCATGAGATGATAATCAGGAATTAGTATGAGAAATTCCCCTCACATCCAAGAAACATAAAACAAAGCAAACCTCAAGTCAATGAATTATCTACTGCACTTAAAATACACTTGATTTTATCCCTTTCCTTTGTCATGAAGGCAACAATAGAAAACCCTTCTGTGACTCGATATTCTTGTTATACTTCTCATTTCAGACAGTCTTTAGTGGTCTATGTCCCAGATTTTTTTGATGCTGAGACAGGGAAGATATTATGTTCAGTTCAAGAAAGATGCAACTTTTCCTCATTGTGAGCTTGCGTGACAGTACACAAGACGTATGAGTTATGGTAGCACATCAGCAAATTGCTCCACTCCATTTTAGCACACGCGGCCTAATTGTCACAGAACCCTGAATAGACAGGGTTTTCTTTCTCTCCAGGCAATACATATGGTGCCCTTTCAAATCCCCATCTGCCTGCACTGCATACACAAGAAGTCAATGGGAGAGGATCAAGCACTGACAGTAGCAGAGACTGCAGGTTAATAAGGTAAACAGGATTGGCGGCAAAGAAACCAGCTTTATATGACTTTGGAGAGAACTTATGGCTTCAGGCATGATGGGCATCTGAATTGGTTCCCTAGTCCTGGTCGCCCCCAGTGCAGCTCCATTACCATCTCTCTTTCGTGGGAAGTCTATGCTGTCCACATGTTGGCATATACAGCTCTGTTCAAACCCCTAAGGTGAGCATATAAAGTACCTTGGCAGTCCTACAGTTTGGGTATGAGCTCACAGAAGTCCTAAGTGGGGTTGCATGGCAAGAGTGCTCTAGAAGCAATGCTTGGAGAGGTTGCCCTGGGACAAAATTTGCCTTAGAGACCCAGAATTCAAATAGCTAATAGGATCTTGGGGCAAAACTGCACAGGACAGACAGACTTGTTAGGTGGTTTCTCTTCACCAACAATCCTAGTTAGCCCTCAGATTTTTTCCTGATCACTTAAAACACCTTGGTAAGTATGTTTGTTGACTTTTGGAGTTGGAAGGTTTTTTTTTTTAATTCAGTTCAACCCCCACCCCCCTCAATTTACAGATGAGAAAACTGAAGTTAAAAGTTAGTTACGTGATTTGTCCAATGTCATGCAGCTAGTTAGTGGTAAACCCAGCTTTGCTGACATACTAATCTGGAATTCTTAAGGTATACGATGATACATCCCTATAAATCTTTTTGAGCATTTTAACTGTATTGACCTATGATGGAAATTGCATCCCCACCTACACCAAATTTCTTGCTGTATTCTTACACCATATTTCTTAAATATGTTCATAGCTAGGTGGTTGGACATATATTTTGAAGCAGAAGGTGCTTCATGAAATAATTTTGGTTTCTCCAAGAAGTTTAGATGTTAAAAGCAACTTCATTTTGCCAATCAGTTCAGAACTTGGGGGCCAAGTCACAAGCTGTTTTAAATTGGGTCTTCTTTTTTAGCCAAATTTCCCCCCTCAGTCTTATTTATTTAGTGGGTATATATTTCATAGGGCAAAAATGAACCTTCACCAACTTGGAAAGTTGTTTTGTTAGCCAATAAGACTGACAAAATATAAAGGTCATGACTTTGGGAGATAAAGAATATTGGGACTCTACCAAATGGGTGTTCAGTGATTGTTGATCTACATTTTAGGACTCATATAACTGTTCTTACATTCTTTTTTTACATTAGAGTTTTGACAGTTAAGAACTCTATTATTTCAGCCATCAGAATGATTCAGCATTATCTTCCTTCCAAATGGCTAATCTAGTCAGACTATATTAACAACTAAAATCAAGCTAAATGATGGTATACTCATGGTCTTTGTCATACACTTTGGATTTTCACTTAAAATAAAGATTGTGACTCAGTTCATATTCTGTTTATGGAATTTGAAATGTTTTTGGGAAATAATAGGGAGGGTAATATTGCAAATGATGAAGGCATTTTCAAATGTTATGATAAATGTCAATTATAAATGACAATTTGGTCAGATGTAGCAAAATGCACTAGGCACCGTACTTAAAAACAGAAAAAACCCCATACATGAAACAAAAGTACATAGATTTGAATCTATGTTTAACATTTTCCAATATTTCTGTTGTGTTTCATTACATCAAAATAGCCATTTACAATGAGTTACTCCAAAAATTTCTTGAATCCAAACTGTGGTTTAGTGTGTTAGCATTTCCATCAAGTATGAGCCTAGAAAATGTCAAGTTGAACAACAGGACAATGAAGCACGTTGGTAACTATGTATTCTGAAGTTTTTTTTAGTTTGGTCAGATTAAGTATTTATTATATTTCATTTTGAATCTTTTTGTCCTTTACTTTTGCTTTGGGTAACATCTCTATCATTACCACCGACTAAATTAAAACAATCATCCTTTAACGCCACATTTGTTAGAGCATTTAAAGTGAGACCAAATCAACAGGAAGACATTTCCTGTTTTGACTGTCACATTAATGGATCAATAACATTTTCATAGATCCTCATTCTTTTTTATAATCATTTGTCTAATCAGAGCTGCTATGTCAGGTCTGATGGCTTCAATGGGCTCCTCTGGCCTCCAGAATTTCACAACTTGCCCCTCAGGGTTGATCAGATACTTCCAAAAATTCCATCTTGGTTCCTTCTTTGAAGAATCTAAAATATTAGAACATATTTGCATGAGCATAATTTTAATTCTTTGTCAATATTTTCATTTCTTTTTAGTATCTGCATAAGTGACAACTTTAGAATCAGTTTCTAGGCTTGTCCTGTCAAAAAACAAAGCACCCAAACAAAGCAAAATTCAAGGTTTGAGTAACTGGATCTCTATATACTTGCTGACTTCAGTGATTATCCTACTGATTTGGAATCGTGAAATGAAACAGTTGTTTATTTTGGATTTGTTGATCTAAACAATAAAAAAATGTACCTAGTCACCAGCTCAAAACTTTCAGTTTCTGTATTCAAAAATTTTAAAGATAAGACGACGTTCTAAAGGTACTTGGTAACAGGACTGTATGGATTACTTTCCATATTAAATATATTGATGTATTTTTAATATCGTCACTATGATATAGCTGAAAACTAAGGAATTCTAAATGATTATCTTATTTTGAGAAATTACGATTTCAATAAATCTTAATTTATGCAAGAAATATAGATTTTTCCATTTATATCATACAGGATTTATGTTCATATTATTAACTAAGGTGAGAAAAAATATGCACTTATATGTATATAATAATTATAACTAAAATTTATCAAGTGGCTACTATGTGCCTAGTCATGTGTGTTCATGCTTTAAATGGATTTTCTCATATGATCTTTACAACAACCGTATGAGGTGGGTATTGTTGCTATCTGCACTTTACAGATGAGTAAATGGAGTAAATATAACCTATCTAGACTCAAGGTTACACCACAAGTGAGTGGTAGAACCAGGATTGAAAGCTGGGCCTTCCTATCCCAGGGCTCTTGCACTTAACCTCTGGGCTGTATTATCTTTCCAGGGAACATGGCAGAGCAAGCAGATTAGAGGAGGAAGATGGCAGTGTACACAGTGGGATTCAGGTCTCTGTGTGATACCTAATCAGAGGAAGCAGCTTGATATATGGCTTTGGAGCTTAGAAGAGAGAGTTGGCCCAGGGAAAGGGGGTAGAATAAGAAGAACCCAAGTGGAAGGTAGTAGAATCCAGGGGATCAGCAGAGTTAAGGGCCGACAGCAAAAGAGGCCCCTACAAAGGAGAATTAGAAGGCCAGAGAGGAAATCACTTGTATCCCTACCAGCTGGGCTCAGGAGCATTATGGAGGAAGAAGCCAGATAAAGTGATCTAAGGAGGACTTGGAGACAGTGAAGCAGAGATAGCAAGTGTTAACTATTTCAAAAACTGCTGAAGGTAGTCAGAAGGAACACACTGTTAGAATTTTTAAAGATGGGGGATACTTTACTTTATGCTTACAAAATGAGGAAGTATAGGTTAAAAATAAGTAAAATAGGGGAATGGGTATCAATGGTTTGAATGCCTGCTTTCCATGTACGAGGTCCCGGGTTCAATCCCCAATACCTCCTAAAATAACAACAACAACAAAATATAATCTTTGGGGAGCAGATGTAGCTCAACGGTTGAACGCCTGCCTCCCATGTACGATGAGGTCTTGGGCTCAATTACCAGTACCTCCTAAAAACAAAAACAAAACAACAAGAAACCTAAAATAATAAGTAGCTAATATTTACATGTGCTTTGCATACCATGCCAAGCATTTAAATTTATTTCATTATTAGATAGTAATATTGCTGATTAGATCAAACTTCAATGACTTGATATGAGCAACATATTACATTAAAGCCTGGTTAAAATCATTTTGAAAAAAAAATAGCCATTTTCTATAATGGAAAATGTGTTTCTAAAAATAACATCTGTTCAGAGCAGGGCTCTCTCTAGCTGATGTGACATCTTTGTGTGGAGTCAGAAAAAGATGCCTCTCTGATTGGCTATAGCTCTCAGCACTTGCCTTGGCAAATGGAACTTTGGTTGTGTTTCAGCCCGCATTTGCCTCTTCAGCCAGATGCCCTTGTTTGGTGAACAACATGCACACCTGTACACAATGGTCCTATTTATGACCAAATGGTTAGTTACTGCCCATTTTGTCCAGTTTTAAAAGATCTAATTTTCATTTGGCCAAATCTCACAGTCTTTATCTTTTAGAGCTTCATCTAACTTCATTGAAACCTTTAATCACTATTACCCTTTTGATTGCACAGGGTAAATGGGATTTCAGAAGCTTTTTTAATGATACAGGGGAAGAAGCTAGAAGCTATTTTAAGTATTTGGCTGCCATAATTGAGGAATGATTAGTTTAAGGGCATGTACTCTGGCTTTTCTTTCCTCAGTGTACCCAAGAAATGAAAGGAATGGAAACCTCACTGTGGTTGCTATGCATGGTATAAGGTGTTACATACTGACTTTCCATACAATTTAGGGATGGTTTTTTAGAAGATTCTGATTTCATACTTACATGAAATATTATAGAGCATCATTATCTGGTTTGTTGGGTTGGAAGCCTAATTGCCTAATTGAGGTCAGAGTTTTAGCAAAACTCAAATTATTTATAGCAAAAATATTACTGTGGATATAGTCAGAATAAGTCAGATGAAAGGATATTAGTGGAAGGTCCTTTAGAATAGTGTCTGGTACACAATAAGTAGGGTATAAATACTTTACTATTATGATCAACACATTTAATCCTTTATACAATCTTGGGTGGTAGGTACTATTGGTAGCTTCATTTTACAAACAAGGAAACAGGCACAGAGAAACTATGCAATGTTTCCAAAGCAACAGCAGACCAGGCACTTGAACCCAGGGAGTCTGGGGCCAGAGGCTGTGCTCTTAACCACTGTAACCACACTGCTTTTCTGTTAACCAAACGAGGAGTCTTTAAAGAGATTTCTGTAGCTAGCTTAATTGTAGGGATAACCTAACACAACCTCCTTCCAAAAAAATCGTTATATTCTTTAATAAATTATAGCAAAAAAAGGTATTATTCGTTCTTGGAAATAATGTCTCATATAAGTGAGGAACATAAAATTAGCCACAAGGTTACATTTAAATAATCATGCTCAGCACTAGTCATGAGCAATGTACAGATTTAATAATAGGACATTTCCCCACATTAGTTAAATGAGAGAATTGAGATATTTTATAGAAATGGTCACAGGCACGCTTCAAATAAATTCTTCAGGAAGATATCATAAAGAATAAAATACATAGTGTTTTAGGTTGATTTCTTTTGCCATTCAAGAAGTTAAAACAATTTCAGAGACGCATACCTTGTAGAAAGTTATACAGGATGAGATTCTGGCTCTTTGATAGTTTTATAAAACTTTATAAAGTAAAGCATTTCAAATGAAACAGGAACGTGTGGTCCTGGTATATTTCTTTTAAAAATGAAAAGTAAAAAGATTATATTGGTGAGGCAAAGGAGATATTTACCAACGAGAAATCTAAATGCAGGTTCTGCTTCAGATCCTAGAATCTTAATCTTGTGGAAGATGGGGAATGTTACTCCGTAGTTATTTCTTGCAAAAGATTCTACTTCCTTGCTTGGGCGGGGTTCCGAGTCTCCAAACTGATTGCACGGAAAAGCCAAGACGGTGAAGTGAAATGGTCCAAAGTCTTTGTGCAGTTTCTGCAGTGCTAAGTAATTTCTGTCTGTGAGTTGGCAGTCACTAGCCACGTTTACAACTAGTGAAACCTCCCGGAAAAAGAAAAAAATCCAACCGGAAAGTGAGGCAAATAAAAGATTCTTAAAAAGCTTGCAAGTAGTTGAGAAAACTAAATCATTTTGGAGGAATACAACTTCTGATAAAGGGCTATTTGGCATTTTTTATACATTCCCAATTTTATTGAAAACCATAACCCGGATTTGTGAGTTAAGACCCTGAATGAAAACTGCTATTAAAAAAGTATTTTACTCACAAAAGTTTATTTTAAAATGAAGGATAATAGTATGATCATCGATAGAATGGTTTTTCATGTTAGATTATGGAATTAATATTTTTATTAATTTCTCCATATACATATTACCAACTATTAACATTTTCTAACCAACTTAATTAAAGTATTAGCACATAAACGGAAACATTTTTAAGAAAACAAGCAGTTTATCAGAGATATATAAAATATCAGAATTCTGATTAAGTGACAATAACATTATTTTGAAGACGAAATTCTAACTTCAGATCATTTAACCACAAAAAGTGGATTCTACTAAGAGAATAAACAGAGAACATGGAAAAACATTTAAAAAATAAGAATATGCAACTTACTTTGCCTTTAAACTTTTCCAGAGAAACAGCTCTTCCTTTTGCATCTTTCACTTCAAAGGTATAAAAGCTGTTGATTTTAGGCCTTAGGAATTTTAATTGTAAAAGAAATAGCATTACTGTGCATAGAACCATAGACAGCAAAACTGCAAATAACTTTGCTTTGGGCCCCGAACATTTTAAAGAGTAAGCTGTAAGAGGCTCCATTTTGGATAACTCTAGAGAGAAGTCTCAGTAGCCTGGAATTCAAGGAGGAGCTGAAACTTGAAACCGGTTCAATTTAACGGAAAACCAGGAAGGACAGACTACCTCCTTTCACTGTTAAGGAATAGAAAGATCCTTCTTAGAAGAAGAATGGAGTTAAACTTCTGAAAGAAATAGAGATCTAAAGAATTTCAATGTATTTGTGGTATCAACTACAGTTTTTGCTAGAAAAATCAAGTCATTTTTGGTAGCCTTTTAACATCCTTTCCACAAAGAAAACATTTCACCAGAAGATGGTGCTCTTGTAACTTGAAAGCTGTCAAGTGCTCACAGCTGGAGAGCATCATTGTGTCTTTATAGAGCAATTGGTCAGATGTAGGGGATTGGTACCTAACACCCAGGAATGGTTCAAAGTGTAGATTACACATGATCTATTAATATGTGTGACTCGAAGGAGTCTTATTATATGTGTGAATTAAATATGCCATACAAGTACAAGGAATTTATAGGGGAAAGAGCAGTGGCATATCTGAAAAGCCTATTTATCCTGACCTCAATTAGCTAAAGCAGTCAAATACCAGATGAATACAGTAAAAATAGATTAAAAGCAGTTCAGGCTTTAAAAAAAAAAACCTGTCATAAAGCAAGCTTTTTTCAAGCTTTTTGATGAATCATCTGCAGTAAGAAATGTACTTTACAATAATTCCTAGTAATACACACACACATGCACATGAACACAAACATAATTGAGAAGTTTCATGAAAAAATACTTTCCATTTGAACTACAGTGCAGCCAGGTCCATTGTATTTTAAAACAGCCTGGCTTGGCCCACTAAAATGATTTCATGCCTCACCTGTTGGCTACAATCTGTGGATGGAAAAATACTGAACACTGTAATAAAGTAGGGAATTTAACAGTGAAATAAGGTAAGTCTACTTATTGGGTAACTGTACTTGGGTCCATCATCTAATTGCTTCATTTTTTAATTTTTTTGAACGAAACAATGGACAAACGAAGTCTCCATTTATTCCAGAATGGGTTAAAAGTTGAACATCCAAGCCTTTGAGAAGGCTTGCTGCATTCTTGCCTAGAATTTTGTCTAGAGGTGTCAGCACAGGCCAGGGAAGGGCACAGCATGGGGCTAACATTGGAGCCTGGGGGCTGAGGCTGACAGCTGCAGAGGACTGACTGGGTCTGCGTGCCCAGATGCTGAGTGCTGCAGGGTGGAGGGCAGGTGGGTGCTGGATGGCTACTCCCAGGTCAGACTGGACCCCCGGCCTAAAGGGACAACCAGAGCCCCAGTGCCTCTGCCATGTCCACAGAGGTGGAAATCCTGGGTGTGTCCTCCATTACTGCTTAGTGGCCCTCCTTTCCCAAGGTCATTAACTCCCAAAACATCATCCAGGGATCAGCCCAAAATTCCCTGCAGGGTGGGCCCCTCTCCTGATGCCATCTCAGACACGTACATGTCCAGTTGTTCCTTCAGTCAGGGAGTCCTGTTCCCTTCCTCTTTTCCCTCCAATGGTGTCCTGAGTCCTCGAGGGTGGCATGGGCCTGGTCCCGTTATTGATGCCCGCTGCCTACCCACCAAATACCCCATTAGTTGCTTCGTTTTTTATCTTTATTTTTCCTTGTGCTATTGCCTGCCACAGAAGGCCTAACTTTGCTGTTGCTAAAGGTTATGAATTTTGTAGGCAGATGTGGGTGAAACAATTGAGGGCTGCATATCCTAAAATCCATGGTTCCTTCAATCAACTTAGAATCTGCTCTGATTAAGACACATACAAGTTCTGAATCAATGTGCTTTGTCCCACTTGGGCCTGATTGTTGATGCGGTGATGTGTTTCCAGAAAGTGATAGGGAAGTGATAGAATGAGCTGAGATGCTTGTGGGAAGATGACTGGATCTTTGGAGGATGTACTAAGGAGGCTGCCCAGGTCTTGTGGTAGCTGCGTGTGGTGTGTGTGCTTGGGGGTGGTTGAGCAAAGCCCAGAGCTTAGGCATGTAAAAACAGAGAAACCATTTTACTCCCACTGTCATGGCCTGATAAGAATGGTACAACAAAAAATGATTATGCTGAAAGTATTCCCTTTTAAGCAAAATTTCTAGTAAAGAACAAAAATGTACACAACACGAGGCATATCTCTTCTTTCCCCCTAACAAACTGATGTATTTCTTCTCAGTTTCTTTTCTGTTCATATTTTAAAAATTTATTGAAGTATATCACTCATACATAAACAATAAGTGTATAGTAATAGTTGTGAACTTACAAAACATACAAAACATCAGACAGAGCACCCACACCTTACCCCACCACCAATACCTTGCATTGTTGTGAAACATTTTTAACTAATGATGAAAGAGCATCCTCAAAATATCACTACTAACCAAAGTATCTTACATTTGGTGTATTTCCCCCCAACCCACCCCATTATTATTATTTTTATATCATTTATACATGAACATACGTAAACAGTAAGTGTAGAGTAAATGTTGTGAACTTACAAAGCGAACAAGCATAATATCATAGAGGGGTCCCATATATCAACCTACCACCAACACCTTGCATTGTTGTGAGACATTTGTTGCAAATTATGAAAGAATATTGTCAAAGTCCTACTGCTAACTGTAGTCCATATCTTATATTTAGTGTATTTTTCCCCCAACCCACCGTATTATTGTTTTTAAAAATATATTTTTATTACAGAAATTTTGAACTTACAAAACATTCATGCACATGTGCAGCATTCCCGTACAACACCCTTCTGTTAACACACCACACTGTGGTGGAATATTTGTTACAGATTATGAGATAATATCATCAGACTATTACCACTAACCATAGTCCATTGGCACACTATTTCCATACTCCCTCATTATCAACACAGTACATCTTTGGCATAGATGCAAGAATATTACAGTATTGCTGTTAACCACAGTTCATACACAGTCCAGTTGTATTTTTCCTATGCTTCTCCACATTCCCACTACCCTGCAATAGTGATGTAAATCTGCTCTAGCTCACAAAGGACACTCTTGCATCTGTACCATCAACCACAATTCTCATCCACCTCTGGGTTTACTGTTATTCAGTTCCTAGAGTATTCTCTAGCTTTCTTTCAATTGACATTTACATCCCTAGACTACCCTTTCCAGCCATATTCCCATTTATAAACCATTGTAATGTGTAACCATTTCCACACTTTTACAGTAAAGTTAATTAAAATTTCTACATACATTAAGCATCAATAGTCCATCTCAGTCCTCCTCTTATCTCTTTTAAGAGTCCACCACATACTACAAGGTCTTGAAGATGTTTTTCTAGAAGCTTTATAGTTCTTGCTGTTTTATTTCAGTTTTTGATCCATTTTGAGTTAATTTTTGTATAAGGTGTGAGATAGGGGTTCTCTTTCTTTCTTTTGTCTTGGATATCTAGTTCTCTCAGCACCATTTGTTGAATGGACTGTTCTGCCTGAGCTGGATGAGTTTGACAGCCTTGTCAAAATTCACTTGACCATAGACGTAAGGGTCTGTTTCTGAACCATCAGTTTGTTTCCATTGGTCTATGTGTCTGTCTTTATGCCAGTACCATGCTGTTTTTACCACTGTAACTAGGTAATATGATTTAAAGTCCGTAAGTGAGAGCCCTCCAACTTTGCTTTTCCTTTTAAAGATGTTTCTGGCTATTCAGGACCCTTTACCCTTTCAAATAAATTTGATAATTGTGTTTTCTATTTATTTAAAAAATGCTGGTAGTATTTTTATCAGTATTGCATTGAATCTGTTTATCAGTTTGGGTAGAATTGACATCTTACTGATGTTTAGTCTTCCAATCCATGAACATGGAATGTTCTTCCAATTATTTAGGTCTCTTGTGATTTCTTTTAACAATGCATTGTAGTTCTCTGAATACAAGTGCTCTACATCATTGGTTAAGTTTATTCCTAAATATTTGGTTATTTTAGTCTCTATTGTAAATGGAATTTTTTCCCTGACTTCCTCCTCTGATTACACATTACTAATGTCTTTTAAAGTCTATTTCATCTGATATAAGTATAGCTACTCTCACTTTTTTTTCCTTTGTTACTGCATGCGTGGAATATCTTTTTCCAGTGTTTCACTTTCAATCCATTGATATCCTTGGGTCTAAGGTGAGTCTCTTGCACACAGCATATAGGTGGCTCATATTTTCTAATCCATTCTACCTGTCTGTGTCTTTTGATTGGGGAGTTTAATCTATTAACATTGAATGTTATTACTGTAAAGGGAGTTCTTATTTCACCCATTTTGACCTTTGGGTTTTGTCTGTCATATTTTATTTTCACCACTCTTTTGACACTTTTAGTTACTTTTACTGATATTATCTTCATTTCTAGACTCTCTTTCAAACCTCTCTCTCCTGTCTTTTCTTTTCAAACTGTAGTACACCCTCTAGTATTTCCTGAGAAGCTGGTCTCTTGATTACAAACTCACTCAGTTTCTGTTTTTCTGTGAATATTCTAAATGGGCCCTCATTTTTGAAAGACAATTTTGCTGGATATAGGATTCTTGGCTGGAAGTTTTTCTCTTGCAGTATCTTAAATATATCATACCACTGTCTTCTTGCCTCCATGGTTTCTGATGAGAAATCGGCACTTAATCTTATTGGGTATCCCTTATATGTTATCCATCGCCTTTCTCTTCATGCTCTCAGAATTATCTCTTTGTCTTTGGCATTTGATATTCGGATTAGTTACATGTCTTGGAATTGGTCTATTCAGATTTATTCAGATGGGAGTACGTTGTGTTTCTTGGACATGGATATCTATGTCCTTCAACAGAGTTGGGAAATTTTCTACCATTATTTCTTCAGATATTCCTTCTGCCCCTTTTCCCTTCTCTTCTCCTTTTGGGACACCCTTGACACATATGTTTGCACATCTCTTGCTGTGGTTTAGTTTTCTGAGACCTTGTTCAATTTTTTCCATTCTTTCCTTCATTTGTTCTTTTGTATGTTCACTTTTGGAGGCCATTTCTTCAAGCTCACCAATCCTTTCTTCTCCCTCCTCAAATCTGCTATTATATGATTCCAGTGTATTTTTAATTTCATTTAATATGCCTTTCATTCCCTAAGATCCGCTATTTTTCTATGTATGCTTTCAAATTCTTCTTTGTGCTCATCCAATGTCTTCTTAAAATCCTTAATCTCTTTAGCCATCTCATTGAATTTATTAAGGAGATTTGCTTGAACATCTATAATTAGTTGTCTCAATTCCTTTTATGTCATCTGGAGGCTTATCTTGTTCCTTTAACTGGGCTATATCTTCCTATTTCTTGGTATGGATTGTAATTTTTTATTGGTGTCTTGGCATCTGGCTTACTAGATGTATTTATTCTGGGTGCAGTTTCTCTCTTTAGTTTAGGGCTTTCTTGCCCTTTCTCCCTTGCTGGTTGGGTAGTAGGAGCCAAGGATGTAGTTGGTCCTATAAGCTGTGGAGGCTAAGCTGCCTGTATTGCCCCAGGGACCGATGAAGCTTCTCCTACCTTTCTCCTTTGCCAGGCATAGGGACAGAGCCACAGTTGTGTGTAATAATACTAGATGTGCAGTCCTAGATTGTAGTTGCCCAGAGAGACTGATGAAGCTTCATGCCCCTTCCTCCCCTGTCTGGGGCGTGGATGGAGTTGCAGGTGTGGGCAGCAATCTATGCCGTGTGGGTCCGAAGTGACTGCAGTTGCCCCAGTAGGCTTCTGACTACTCAGTCTGTGCCAGCTGAATGTACCTGCAGTTACCTGAAGAGGTTGGTGCAGGTCCCACCAGCTTCCTCCCTGCCAGAGGTGGGGCTGAATCCTAGGCTAGGGTTGCAGTCCGATCTGGGTAGAAAGAAGCCGGTCCCTACAGTCATTGTGATTTTCAATCAACCTGGTTTCCCCTCATGCTGGTGACTGACCTCTTTCCAACTTGGACAGGTTCAAACTTTAGCTGTTCTTTGAGTTTTACTTTAGCCAGCTGAATTTACTAATCAATTGGTGGCCAACTGTCTCTTCCACCCGTTTTTTGGGAAATGGAGCTTCCAACTCCAGCCACAGAATAGCTCCTGAGGTGGCTTGTGCTGCCAGAGTAGGATGATCACCAACCTCCATGGCGTGGTCTTTATTTTTCCAGAAAGGCCTGTGCAGCTCCCCCCAGCTTCCTCCCTGCTAGAGGTGGGGCTGGGGCTTAGGCTAGAGCTGCAATCTGATCTGGGTAGAAAGAAGCTGGTTCCTACCAGCACTGTGATTTTCAGTCTGTGCTGCTTTCCCTTTTGCCAGTGGTGGAGTTAAAATGGCAGCTACCAGTCTCTTTCTGACTTGGATAGGTTAAAACTTTAGCTGTTTTTAGGATTATATTTTAGCCCGCCGAATTTACTAATCGGTAGCTGCAGTTGGTGCCCAACCGTCTCTTCCTCCCCCGTTTTTGGGAAGTGGAGCTTCCAATTCCAGCCACGGAATAGCTCCTGAGGTGGCTTGTGCCTCCAGTGGAGGATGGCCACTGGCCTCTGTGACGTGGAGTGCTCTACTTATGAATCTTCTCTGCAGATGGGCAGTCTCCTCCTTCCATTCTTTCAAGGATGTTGCAGGATGCTCTTCTGGTCTCCTGGGTCCCCCAAACAGGTGCTTTAGATAGCTCTGGGTGATTACTAACTGCCCTGTAGCACGAGCTGACTCTAGGAGCTCCTTACTCTGCTGCCATCTTGCTGGCTATCTCCATATCACTTCTTAATGGTGATAATTCTACGTTGGTGTTTTCTGGCTGAGTTGTTTAAAAAGTCAACATTCCTAAAAAAAAAAAAAAATCAACATTCCTGTGTTTAGATTACACCTTAACACTACCATGTCACTTAAACTCTAAGGCTGTCCTTCTCAAAAGTGTGATCCTTGGATCTGCAGCACTGCATTTTCCTGGGTGCTTGTTGGAAAAGCAGAATCTCAGGCCTTACCCTGGATTTCCTGAATCCAAATCTGCATTTTAACAAGTTCTCTAGATGGTTTGTGGTACCTTGCTTTAGACCTCTTTTTTTTTTTTTTTTTTTGATTTTCAGAGCAACAAGCTTCTTTGGTTTACCTTTGTCTTTCAAAATGGAAGTGTTTCATGTCTTCTATGTCTACACTAGATATTTTAACCAAATCCTTTGTCTATCCAGGCCAATGGCTTTAGGAACTTGAGTTTTAAGAATTAATTCATAGAACACCTGTTGTAATTCGAACCATGTAAACCCATCCCATTACTATTGTGCTTTGAGGTGAGGGAGCAAAGGGGTTACCTCTGGGAGGAGATTGACTGACCACCCAGACAGAGATCATAGGGTGATGTTATTTTGATAAAATCATTATGTTAGTTTCTAGTCCTTTGTTTCGTTTGTGTAGAAACTTCCATCAAGTGATCCAGAGATGAATGGTCTTGGGAAGGCCAAAATTATGCTGTACAAATTTTCGGGAGATTTCTGAATAAAGCAAAATGTAATTTTTACAATCAGAAATAAAACAATTTGCAGACCTGATGCTCAGGCTGGTTTGACCAGAAAATTCCTTCTGTAAAAACTACTGTATGAAAACTAAACCTTTTGTCCAAAATAAAATCAGAGTTAGTTTAGTGATTCTTAAGGCCTAAGAACTTCAAGCAATGAAAGCATGATATATAAATAAAGGTCCATTAATCAAATCCTCACAGCAACAGTTTGGGGAATTTCTCCTCTGTACAGTGTTGGATGAACACAGATTTAGGTTCTTAGACACATTTTCTTGGTTCATTAGGCAGATTCTTTCTCTATATACATTTAAAAAAATATTTTTATTAGAGAACTTGTGAACTTACAAAACAATCATGTATAAGATACAGGATTCCCACACATTACCCTTGCACCGACATCTTACATTGTTGTGGAACATTTATTACAGATTATGAAAGAACATCATCAGACTAGTACCACTAACTATGGTCCGTAGCTTACATTTGGTATATTTTTTCCATATACCCCCATTATTAACACCATATATTAATATTGTACATTTGTTATAGTTCATGAGAGAATGCTTTCATATTTGTACGGTTTACCACAGTCCATCTTCCACCACATGATTCACTGTGTTATACAGTCCCATGCTTTATACCATCCACCAAAGTGTATACTCTGTGGCTCTCAGTTTTATCACAGAATTGTGCAGTCATCACCTCAGTAAATTTTGGAACATTTTCCTTAGTCCAAAAGAAAAATTCCCATACCCTCTTATTATTGACACAGCGTTGGTATAGTACCTTTTTTGACATTGATGCAGGAATATCACAATATTGCTGTTAGCTCTAGTCCAAAAGTTACATTAATTGTATTTTCCCATGCATCACTATATTCTTACCACCTTGTAATAGTGAATACATTTGTTCTAGTTCATAGAAGAACATTCTTGTATTGTACTATTAACCACAATCCTAATCTACAACCAGGTTCACTATGCTATCCAGTTCCTAGATTATTTTCTAACTTTCTTTCAATTGACATTTACATCCCTAGATTACCCCTTTTAGCCACAATCCCATTTATAAACCAACTGTGTTAGTTATACCCACTATAACTAGCCATCAACTCTATCCATTTATATACTTGTATAGTCAAGCTAATTAAAAATTCTACAGAGGAGCAGATGTAGCTCAAGTGGTTGAGTGTCTGCTTCCCATATGAGGTCCTGGGTTCAATCCCCAGTACCTCCTAAAACAAATTCTACATATATTAAGCATCAGTACCCCTTCTAAGCCCTAATCCTATTTCTTAGTAACCTGTACTGTAGATTTTAACTCCATGTGTTTATTCTTTGTAATTAGTTCATATTAGTGAGATCATACAATATTTGTCCTTTTGTGTCTGGTTTATTTCACTCAGCACAGTGTCCTCAAGGTTAATCCATGTTGTCATAGTTGTCCCAATTTCATTTCTTCCTATAGCAGCATAGTATTCCATCAAATGTATATACCACATTTTGTTTATCTATTCATTGGTTGATGGACATTTGGGTTGTTTCCATCTTTGGGCAATTGTGAATAATGCTGTTATGAACATAGGTGTGAAAATGTCTGTTTGTGTCCCCGTTTGCAGTTTTGGATAAATTCCTAGTAAAGGAATTGCCGGATCATATAGCAGTTCAATATTTAGTTTCCTGAGGAACCATCAAACAGTCTTTCACAGAGGCTGCACCATTCTGCATTCCCAACAGTGAAGGAGTGTTCCTATTTCTCCACATCCTCTCCAGTACTTGTGGTTTTCTGTTTTTTTAATAATGGCCAGTCTAGGAGATGTGAGATAATATCTCATTGTAGTTTTGATTTGCATTTCCCTAATAGCTAGTGATAGTGAACATTTTTTTATATGCGTTTTTTTTTTTGCCATTTGTATTTCCTCTTTGAAGAAATGTCTATTTAAGCCTTTTGTCCATTTTGTAATTGAATTGCTTACCGTCTTATTGAGTTGTATGATCACTTTATATAGCATGGATATCAAACCCTTATCAGATATGGTTTCTAAATATTTTCTCCCATTTAGTAGTCTGCCTTTCCCTTCTTGACAAAGTCCTTTGAAGCACAAAAGTATTTACCATTTTTTTCTTCCATTGCTTGTGCTTTCAGTGTCAGGTTTAAGAAACCACCACCTACCACCAGGTCTTGAAGATTTTTCCTATATTTTCTTCTAGAAGTTTTAAAGTTCTAGCTTTTATAGTTAGATCTTTTTTTATAGTTAGGTCTTTGAAACCTAAATATAACAAAATGGTTTGAGTTAAATTTTGTTGTGAGATAGGGGTCTTGTTTCTTTCTTCTGGAAATGAATATCCAGTTTTCCCAGCAGTATGTGTTGAATAGACTGTTTTGCCCAGCTGGGTGTCCTTCACAGCCTTGTCAAAAATCACTTGACCATAGATGTGAGGGTGTGTTTCTGAGTTTTCAGTTTGGTTTCAATGGTCTATATGTCTATCTTTATACCAGTACCATGCTGGTACCATGCTGGTTTTACCACTGTAGCTAGGTAATATGATTTAAAGTCTGGAAGTGAGAGTCCTCCAAGTTTGTTCTTCCTTTTTAAGATGTTCTGGCTATTCAGGTCCCCTTACTCTTCCAAATAAATTCGATAATTGGATTTCCATTTCTTTTAAAAAGGCTGTTGGAATGTTTATCAGGATTGCATTGAATCTGTAAATTAATTTGGGTAGAATTGACATCTTATCAATATTTAGTCTTCCAATCCATGAACTTGGAATATCCTTCCATTTATTTAGGTCTTCTTTGATTTCTTTTAGTAATGCATTGTAGTTTTCTATTCTTTCTCTATACACATTTTTTTAAAAAGATTTTATTTATTTACTCATTTATCCCCCCCTTGCTGCTTGTGCTCGCTGGGTCAGCTAACCACGCCGTGCGGGCGGGCTTGCCTTCACCAGGAGGCCCCGGGAGTAAACGGGAGCCCTACTGATTGAGCCACAGCCGCTTCCCATCTCTATACACATTTTGATGTCATTATTTCTCAGTCTTCTGGAGATATGTCATCATTGTTTTCATGTTCTGTCTATAACAAAACCATTCTTAGACTATAAATGTGTTAATGTTGTAGCTTTCTTTGCATAGGGGATAGTTTGCTAGAAAAAGCACCAGCATTCTTTAAGATCAAGGAGCACTTCCTAAAGGAGGGCAATAGATTGATGAGTTGAAGGTCAAGCTTGGGGGAAGCTACTGGGTCAAGAATGGGATAAACAGTTGATTCAGTTATGCAACGAACTCAGGCACTGCAAAGGATTCAAATAAATGTAAGTGATGGAACCAGCCCCACACAAGTTTAAAATCAAATTTGGAAATAACACATATGAAAATATAAGGCAGTAAATAACTGAGTGTTAAATAAATTACATGTTTGTGAAAAGCTATATACTGCACACAATTCCCTTTAGCATGTACGTTATTCTTTAGTATATACAATAATTCTTTGAAACAGGAAGAAGTTAATTACCCAAGATCACGGACTAGTAAGTGGAACACCCAAGACTAGAGTTTAGGATTTTCAACTTCATAAACCACAGTGATTTCAACTACATTAAACCACTTCTCTGTGATAGGTAGAGTGTGTTTACTTAGCAGAAAACACGGTAGGTGAGATTGCTGTAGTACACTGGTGAGGGAACTGATTAATCAGGAGACATTTAGTTTTATAAGAAATCATTGTAAGGGCCCAGAGAGGACAGGGAGTAGAGAATAATGGCAACAAAAAACTTGGCCATGCGTGCTGAAGCTAACGGTAAGGGGTCACAGAAGTCTGCAAAGGAACAAGTTAGAATGAGAAAAGACAGGGTCTTTATGAAGGCCGCCTTGTTCAAAGCAATAGCAGGAAAGAGACAGATGCTAAAGAAGCTCTGGAGGCCCCCATGGCAGGGAACGGCCAGGGAGAAAAAAGGATAAAGTCCTACCTGAAAATGATCTTGACAGTTTTTGCTTAGGTTGCACTGCCCACTAGGATGCGGAAGTATTGGAGCTTCCAAAATGAGAAGGTGAACATTTTGGTCTTCATGATTAATTTGAAAAAGTATTGAGACCTTACATTTGCAATGTCTTGTGGACAGAATGCTGCTGTGTTGGGCTAGTGGTGGTGGGATGGATGGGAAGAAGAGACATTCAGAGGCTAAGGAAGGGGAATTGGAAGGATATACCTGAGAGTTAATGGGCTCATCTTTGCTACTTTTGTCTCTGCCATGTGGTTCTAGAAAGATGCTGGCATCTCCAGCAAGTCTTTCCTGGAATGTCCATGTTTTCCGCACTCACTGAATATTTGTGTGTCAGATTATTTATCACTATATATATTTGTTTCTATTTTCCCAGTTGTTGCATTTTGTTACTTCCTGACCCTATTTTTTTTGCTTGTTAGTTTTTTTCTTTTGGTTTTTTATTTTTTTTATTTTTTATTTTTATTTTTTTTGTGTGTGACCCTATTTTTAACCTCTCTAAGTTCCTTTCTATTTATTTGTTGGCCCCCATGCTCTGAATTCCTCCCAATTTAGTGTCAAGAGTGAACTCTAAAGGTAAACAAGCCAAACTGATATGCTTGTCATTCATCCTTTTTCCCTTCTTTGTCTTATATTTCTTATCTTCCTCTTCCTCTCTATTAATAAATACTTGAGTCATTTAAAACTATGTGACAGGCATTTCCTCAGCAGGAGATAGAGCCTGGAACAAAAGCTTAAAAACATTGAAAATGAAATAAAATATAAGCTGCAGTTATTTGCATACCACCTCCGTGATTTTTGTCATTTTCTCATACTATGTTTTATTTAAATAGAATCATTTTTTAACTTGGATTATTTTTTATAAGAAAAGACTTTATGTTAACACTGAAAAGTTTAAAGCAGGTTTTAAAAATGCACATTAAAATACCTAATTATTAAAAGAAATGTTTATCTGTATTACTACAAACAATGTGCCCCTAGTGGAGGGACTGAATGAGAACTTTATATTCAAAGTGTTACAGAAAATTGTGCTCTAACTCTTTCAAAGGTCCTTATGGCGAACAAGACTTTGCTTCTTCCCAGTCACTGTTTCTGGTTTTGTTCTCAGGAGCAATATAGAGTAAGTTTTTTTTTTTTTTAATTATAAATCACAGCCCTTTAAATATTTGAAGACAGTTCGTTTTGGTTCTTCTTTCCTCTTGACTAAACATGGTCTGTTACTTCTCTCTGTTCATATGTTCCTCCTTTCCTGCTTTTCCTGATCCCCCATCATTATGGTCTCTTTCCTCCAAATGAACTCTGGTTTTGAATCCTGGCTTATCCATCTCCCTTCTTAAAAAAAAAAAAACAGTTCTGGACTTGATACGGTTCTCCAGATGATTTCTGACCCATGCAGAGACAGTGGGGTTTCACCCACTGGCTCTTTTTCTGGGCACTGTTTTCCCACTTATGGGATGTAAAATTTCACTACTTAGTCTTTTTCATTTCATGCCAGTTCTCTCCTATCCTATGCCTGTGCAATGAAAAGAATTTTTAAGTGGGAAGCTTTTTTTCATTTGTCTTTATTGAATTTAATTTTGCTGATTTTGGTCCTTGTTACAGATGTTATTCTGAATCTTCTTCTTTCCTTTCTGTCCTTTAATAATTTAACTATCTTCTCAATTTAGGATAATCAATAATTTTGATAAATAAATCACCATTTAAGCCATTGATAATATGCTGAACAGCATAAGGCCAAGGGCAAAGCCCTGCAGTACATCATAAGGGAATTCACTGAGGCTAACATCCAGCCAGAGAGATTTGTGCCTTTAGGACATGGGCAGCAAACTTTATTTCTTATTCCTTCTATTGAAAACCATGAAAAAATGTGTCTATCTTGAGTGGGAGGGTGTTTTTCTCACTTATGTTTTTTCCATTGTTGTCAAATGTGTTTTCATTTATTTGGCCCAGGAGAATGTACCTATTTGTTTAAAATGCCCAGATGCACTCTTTTTTTTTTTTTTCAGTTTAAATTTTGTCTTGATTTATTTTTTTAATATACTTTTTTATTTTTATTTTTTTTAAAGATACTTAGATTACATAAATGCTACATAAAAAATATAGGGAAATCCCATATGCCCCGCTCTCTCCCTTTCCTACATTTTCTTACAGTAACAACATCTTTTATTAGTGTGGTACATTTGTTACAATTGATGAACACATTTTGGTGCATTGCCATTAAGCGTGGATTATAGTTTACGTTGTAGTTTATACTCTTTCCCGCCCAATTTTGTAAGTTATGACAAGATATATAATGGCCTGTATCTGTCATTGCAACATCATTCAGGACAATTCCCATGTCCCGAAAATACCTTCATGGCCACTGCCTCCACATCAATGATAAAAGTTCTTCCATTGCTAGAATCACAGTAAGTCTATAGTAGAATACCAGTAAGTCTACTCTACTCCACTCTTATTGTCTCATTTATTTTGCTTTCCAGTTTCTGCAAAAATGCTTATTTTACTCTGTCCTATTTGTGGATTGTTCTTCTTAATGGAGAAGAAAGAATAAAATGGCTTATTTCGTTCCCTTTGGATTCTTAAATTTCATTTTCCTTTTTTTTTTTTTTTTTTTTTAATTTTAGCACAAATTGCCTCTAGGGGGAGAGATTCCTTCATTTATTCATTCAATATTTAATGGACCTCCTAGATGCCAGTAAATGTGCAATGCACTTAGGGTAGTAAGATGAAAGACAAAGCCTGTGGTCTTAAGGAGTTTATTGTATAGTAATAGAGAAATAAAAATAATCAGAAAGTGGGATATGAGCAGAGGTGCTAAAAATACAGGGACTGGCTCGATTTGTCAGAGTTCTCACCTTGAAAGGGTTGCTCTGGTTGGTTGTGAAGGTTGTACACTGCATATTCCAAGGATTGCCACTCATAAAGACAGCAACCCATACAACAGTATGCAGTGGCCTGAATCCTGGATCCACTACACATTAGCTCCATATCTTTGCTGGAATTGCTTAACTCTATTACACTTCAAATCTATAGAATGGGAGTGTGGCAGTTAGAAGCTTTTGTGGACCCCAGAAAATCCTGTTCTTAAAGCTAATCCTGTTCTTAAAGCTAATCCATTCCTGTGCATGTAAACCTATTGTAAGTAGGACCTTTAGATTAAATTACTTCAGTTAAGGACCTTTGATTAAGTAGCGTGACCCAGGGTGGGTCTTAATCCTCTTCCTGGAGTCCTTTATATACAGAGGAATAAAAAGCCTCAGACACAGAAAAATCTTCAGAGACAGAGAGGAACCCAGAAGCTGAGAGAGAAGGCTCCAAGAGCCAGAAGCTGAAATCAACAGAACATAGAAGCCAAGAGGAAGCCACTTTAGCCAGAAGCTGAAAGCAACAATGCTGGAGGAGAAGGGAGAGAGGCTGCCATGTACCTGCTTGTCCACAGCTGCAGCTTGAGAAGAAAGCATCTTTTGATGATGCCTTGATTTGGACACTTTCACAGCCTCAGAACTGTAAGCTTTTAAATTAACAAATCTCCATTATAAAAGCCAATCCATTTCTGGTGTATTGCTTGACAGACTTTAGCAAACTAAAATGGGGAATAATAGTACCTACCTCTTAGGGTTGTGATGAAGTTTAAATGAATAATCCATCCAGTGCTTGGGGCATGTTGAGTTCTTGATAAATGTTATTATTAATACAATGTGGTCATGTTCTAGTAGAGGGTGCACATGAGTTATGGAATCACAAGGAGGGCTGCCTGACCCAGTTTGGAATAGGGAGGAAGGGAATGTGAGAGACACTTTCCTGAAAGAGCTGATGGCTGAACCTACTGCTGAAGATGGGCTAGGACTGGATGGTTCTTAACCTATTTTGTTCCACGGACCCCTTTGCCAGTCAGGTGAAAACCATGGACCCCTTACTAAGTCCACACTATACTGTGTATTATTTAATAAGTATATCACACCCACACCAACATGTCCCCACAAGAATAATTTTTTTTTTTTTTTTTAATTCAAGCTCACTGACCTCTTGTTAAGAACCCCTGGGCTAGGAGTTAACCTGGCAAAGAAGCATGGAAGAGCATCCCTGCTGGGGAAACAGTATGGAGACAGTGACAGTGGATGAGCCAGAGAAAACCAGACCTGCCAAGGCAGAGTGAAATTTTAACACGAAATTTCTAGATCCCTTCTTTTAGCTGACATATTACTGAATTTGACTCTTCTTTATCTTCCCTCTTTTAATCGTAGGATTATTTTGTTTTCCTAATGTGTATTTAAAATCTGATACTCTGAGGAAAACTTTCAGCAGCATTTCCTTTATCTGTCATGTTTGCTGCAAATTAAATACATCCTCAGATTTGGTGGCTCCTTCCTTTCTTGGCACCCAGAAGCATGAGGCTAGTATTGTGGAGGTTGCCTGTAGAGCCCGTGGCCTTAACGTGGCCCACAGACATGCTCTGCTTAGCCCTATAGTGCTTTAAAAAATCGGAATCAGCTGAAAGCTTTAAAAAAAGTTCACATGAAAAATCTAAATTTCCAATTTCTGTTAAAAAATGGAACAACGTGCCCTCTGACCGATGTTCTGCTTGGCAATGGTCAGCTAAAACAGGAGCCAGTTGCTATGATTCCCACCAGCCAGTCTCTGGGGCCAGTCTCCGTGGTCAGAGAAAGTGGGAAAGTGAAAGTTCAAGAGGGCCACATTTCTCATTCCACGGCTGCTTCTCTCATCACCTTAAGTACTGCACTGTTCTGTAGTCTAAACTTTTGAGTTTGAGATGCTTGATTTATATTTACAGGCCTCTTTCTTTCCCTCTTTTCAGCTTTCTCCTTCCTACTCAAAAATCAGGAACAAGGGTAGAACAACTAGAAGCACAGACAATTGACCCCAAACAACACTGCTTACAGCAGCCATGGCCTCAGGCTGCTGGCTTCTTTTTTATTCTGGGGAGGGTGTTCCCTCAGTGCAGTTTCTGAAGGAAAACTTGGAGAACAGCAGTGAAGGAGAGAGCTTATCCAGCCCTCTGGAGTGAGAGAAAAAACTCAGTGTGACTGTCAGCAGGTGGGCGGCAAATGGCGTGGGACCATCACCCTCACACAGACTTACTCAAAAGCAGCACAAAACCAATATTTATCGCTCAACATTCTAGCACATTTCTTTCCTACTTTCATTTATATACAGGAAATGGGACATTATTGGAATACTAGTTCATAGCCTCCATTCGTCACTTAGCAACATATTGTAAACATTTTCATATCATGGAATATTATCCCATGTCACCATTTTTAATGACATTAATGATAAGACTATTCACTTATATGGCTGTCACATAGTTTACCTAGTCAATTCTCCATTGGTAAACATTTAGGACCCCTTTCTTTCCTCTCCTCCTGCATTTTTTTGTCCCTCTAAGTAATACTGCAGTATACACTCTCATGCTGTCAGTTGACAGCCTGGATTCTGGAGTCAGAGAGATGGAGCTAGAGTCTAGCATTCCCACTTACTCACTGTGTGGTCTTAGGCAATTTGTTCAACTCTGAACCTCAATGTCTTCATAGATTAAAAAGGGAATAAATAACAGAGCTGCTTCACAAGTTGTTTCTAAGGATTAAATGCAAATGTGTATAAAACCCTAAGTATAGGGGGGCGGATGTGGCTCAAATGGTTGGGCGTCCGTCTGCCATATGGAGGGACCTGGGTTCGATCCCTGGGACCTCCCGGTAAAATAAAAAAAATATATATAGAAAGCGCATGGGCTGCCAGGCTCTGTGTGCCACTGAGCTGTCGGGCCCGGGAGCCATGCAGCAGGATGATGACGTAACAGAGGAGAGACAAGACGAGATGCTCCGAAAGCTCCAGAAGCCAGGAGCTGAGGTGGCGCAGGCAGCAGAATACCTCTCTCCTACATCGGAGGTCTCCAGGATCAAATCCTGGTGAAGACTGGAGGAGGAGGATGAGAAGAGATGGCAGGAAACAGACACAGAGAATTGCCCAGCAAATGGACACAAAAACAGCAAATGGGGAAGGGGGGTTTAAAATGGATAAAGTAAATAAATAAAATCTTTAAAAAAAAAAAAAAAGAAAAAAAAAAAAAAAAAAACCTTATTATAAGGGCTTCTTCATAGTGAGCACTCCATAGATTCTGGATGTTCTTCTCCATCTTTGCCCACATCTTTATTTCTTAAATTCCTAGAGATGACATTGCTAATTAAATAGAGGTCAGACACATATGTGAAAACTTTTAACACATATTGTCAAATTGTACTTCCCAGATATTCATCTACACCCCATCAGTAGTATATACTAGTATTTTTTCCTAGCACCTTCCCTGAGCTCCTGAGACCTCATATATGGGAAGGAGGCACTTAACCACTGAGCTATGCCCACTCCCCTGTTTCTAGCACCTTCAGCACGAGGGGTTGTCACTTTAAAAAATTGCTGCTAGTATCTTGTTATAAATTTGCATTTCTTTGATTACTGTGAGGTTGAATATTTTTCATAGATTTATTGGGCATTTATACATCTTTTGTGAATTGCCTCTTCATGTCCTATACCTACTTTTCTATTGAGTTTGTAAACGCTTTCAAATTTCTTTAAGAGCTCATTATACACAGGCTTTAATCTAAATGTCTGTCATTTATGTTACAAACAGTTCATTATCAGTTTGTCATTTTAATCTGCATTTTAATTTCACGTAACTGCAAGGCATCATTTACCACTACAGGATCTCTAAATAATGACCTTCTGGTGTTTCTCAAAGGGTATGGACCTCTGTTTAGAAAGTTACTTAACTTCTCTAGGCTTCAGTATCCCCATCTGTGAAATGAAGAATTTGGACTAGGAAATTGCTGTTTTCAGATTTGAAATTTTATGATTTTATATAAACATCTTGTACATTCAGTATATAGCAGGGGTTCTTAACCTTTTTTGTTCCACAGACCCCTATGCCAGTCAGGTGAAAACCATGGACCCCTTACTAAGTCCACACTATACTGTGTATTATTTAATAAGTATATCAGACCTGCACTAACATGTTCCCACAAGAATAATGTTTTTTTTGAATTTCAATTTAAGCTCATGGATCCCTTGTTAAGAACCCCTGGTATATAGTGTTATTTCTTACTTCAAATTTTACATCAACATATGATAGTAATAACCATAAATATAATTATTCCCTAAGCTACATTGGTATGTCTTGAGACTCTTGAGCAATGACTATCAGTAAGTAATGGTATTTTGGAGGAGTAATATATAATATTTGGATATTTGGATATATGGATGCATGGGTGTATGAGTATATGGGTATATTTTATTTTGTCCACTACCATATTTACATATAATATATTTGACCATTATGGCATATATTATGCTCATAATATATATGCCCATATATATATTACAATTCTCCCAGGTTTCAAGAATTAAAAATCTCATATATATATTTCATTTGTTTTGTACAGGATGAATCACTTATTCTCTTTTAAGGACTTTTTACTTTTGCATCATTGAAGCCACTATAAATTACATCTCTTTTTTCTTGTTAAACAGGCATTTGAGGCAGTTAACACTACATATTCTAACTTTAAGAGCAACTTTGTGAAGAGACTTTCAGCTGAGATTTCTATTGTCAGTAGCCCAATTACCACAAGGTGGCGGCAAAGCCAAACCAGGGATTTGGCAGCCCACTCCTTCAGGGAAGAGCATTCAATTACTGACCTCCCAGAATCTTCTGCATCAGTGCTGAAGAAAACACCTGAGAAAGAGACCTTGATTCTAGGTAAGGTGATAGGAATATAATGCCATAGCCTAGTTACAATATGTTAAAAAAGGATATATTCCTGAGAGAATCTTTTTCTTGCAGAACTGTCTAGTATCACATTTAGTCAATTGCTTTTCTCCTCTTTTACCTTTGAATAAGAAATTTCCAAGTTGGGGGCAGGACATGAAACAAAGATGAAAGAAAGTGTGCTGTGTTTTAAATGTGTTTCTGAGACTAGCACTGGTAGATGATCACTTATGTAAAGAGATATAAGCATGTATGACTATATGTATGTATGTGTATATGTATATATATGCAAATATATGTATGTCCTTGTTTTGCAAAGTATAGAATTCCAGTGACTCTGGTAAGATTCTTCGTCTACAGCAGTTAGGATAAATATATATCAGCAGAGAGAATCAGGTGTAAAACAGACGAAAAGGATGAATACAGGAGAGGATAAGAGGAAGACAAAGTAAAAGAAGGAAACGAGAAGATCCAGAGAGGAGAAAAGGGAAGATGGAGTGAGAGACAGTCTGATGCCTGTCCCTGAGGCAGAGATGGCACACAGGCACCAAATCCCTGATCTGATGGATAGGGACCCAGGATCCACTTGTCAGACCCTGACCTATAAGCAACTTCTCATTTGAGCACCATCTTTTTACTCCCCTCCTTCAGAAGCAAAACACACCATCCATCATCTTGTGATTTAATTCCTATTCCTCCCATTTGAAATCTTAGGCAACAAATTTCTTTGACCATCAGCATGTTTAGTTAAGACAAATGTTAACAGTTGTGCCTTCTTTTCCTCAAAGACACTAGACACAATAAGGCATTGCAGTCTTAAAGCTTTGAAAGGGGCCCAAATCTTTTATTTTTGAAAGATTTAGTTTATTTCTTTATTTCTCCCCACCCCCTCTTTGTTTGCACTTGCTGTGTCTGTTCGTCTTCCTTGTTTCTTTAGGAGCCACTGGGAACTGAACTCAGGACCTCTGATGTGGAAGGGAGGTGCCCAATAGCTTGAGCCACCTCTGTTCCCTGCTTTATTGTGTCTTACATTCTGTTTTTCTTCTTGTATCGTTGCATCATCTTGTTGCATCAGCTTGCCACGTCTGCCCATCGTGCCAGCTCGCTGTCTTCTTTAGGAGGCACCAATACCAACTATGGACCTCCCATGTAGTAGGCGGGAGCCCAATCGCTTGAGCCTCATCTGCTTCCCCCCAATTTTTCTTTTCTTTTTTTTTTAGGGAGGAGGGCTTTTTAAAAAATTAGAAAATGTTATTGAAGTGTATCATCCATACATGCACATACATAAACAATAAGTGTATAGTAAAAGTGTGAACTTACAAAACAAGCATGCATATCATCATACAAGTCTCCCGTATATCACCTCACCACCAACACCTTGTATTGTTGTGAAACATTTGTTACAACTATGAAAGAGCATCCTCAACCAAATCATTTTTTTTCCTCATTGGTCTTTTTTTTTTAATTTTTAAAAAAAATTTAAAGAAGACTAGATTACATAAATGTTACATAAAAGTACAGGGGATTCCCATATGCTCCACCCCGACTCCCTCCCACACTTTCCCACATTAACAAAATCTTTCATTAGTGTGGTACATTTGTTACAATTGATGAACACATATTGAAGCATTGCTACTAATCGTGGACTATAGTTTACATTATAGTTTACACTGGGCATCACCATCCCAAATCATTTTTAAACAAACAAAATTTCCATAAAACAATAAGTATCAACACTCAATGTAGCTGGTTTAAGCAGTAGGAGATAAAGAGTTGTTCAAAATGTCATCCATAAAGCTGTCTTCTGAAAGAAATCTTTTATATCTCCTTGTAATTGAGGGGCAGTTTTCAAGCTGATTGTTTTAGAGGAATTTCTGGCTAAAATTAGGGGCTTCCTTTTCCTTTCTAAGCCCTAAATTAATTTATCGTTTCTTTTTTCTATAAGGCATTGAATGAAAATTCAAAACTCCAAGAGACAGACCTTAGTCAAAAGGATGTTACAAGAAAGTCCTTTTAATTTCCTGCTTAAGTTGATATTGGCTATTGATCAGATCTGGTGGTCTCTTAGTGCTTTGCTGGGGTAGGGTTCTTTATTTTTGTTTAAGAAGAATGAATAATGAAGATCCTCCCATCCTAAAAGGGACATGTGCAGAAAGTTTCATTTGCAGTCATGCTCTGTGGACAAAATCTGAGAGGTCCTTGCTTTCTTAAGCTGGTAGCCTTGATTCTTTGTTTATAACCTGGTGATTATCAGAACTAACATCCAATTGCAACTTTAAAGTTCTGAGAGCTAACTTCCTCTCCTCTATACTTGTATAGAAATATCATGCAAGAAAGCAAGTGTGTATAGTTTCTCAAGACCAAGAGCAAGATCTAAAAGCTTTCCTAATATTTCATGTTTTCATTCCCCTCCCTTGATGTAACATATATCTCTTAGCTTCTGAATAGCTCAGGACTGATGGTTCTGGGGCTTGGGAACATTAGTGACAATTTATCAAGCCCATCTTTGTCCAAATGAAGAGGGGATTGTCACATGGCAAAAGGCCAAGATTCTCTAATAGTTCCTGGGCCCCTCTGATGAGTAAGTGATATGGCAGATACTGGATTTTAGAAGTTTTCTGTGCAGTTAAAGTATGGTAAAGGGTGCTAAGTCATTGAAGGGCTTTATCAATCATGAGCTGAGAACAGATATGAATAATAATGATGCAAATAACATTGACTCTCCTATTACTATAATTTAGTATTTCACTGATGTCAACTCATACTATCCTTACAACATCTTTCTGCAATAGGGAGGGGTATAGACAAAATGATTTACTCATGGCTGTGCAGTGAATGTCAAATGATTGGCAAAGTAATTGTCCCATAGTGGTTTCCTGGCAGGATAAATAGAACGTGGGCCAACTGGATACTCTTTGTGCATCATTTTAAAATATTGAACTATTTGTACACATTCTTCAAAGTATAAATCTGTGCAGGCAGAGGGAAGCATTTCTGCAGCTGCTGAATTTCCTTCCTGCTCTAGAGGCCATGAGGCAGCTTCTCGCTGAGTGTTCTCTTATGGACAATCCTCCACTCCCACAAGGAGAGCGATAGCTTGGTCCTTCGAATTCTGTTCCATGGTGAAAGCCGCCCTATGCAATCCTCCAGCCAAAGTGTTATCTTGTTTTAAAAACAAAATTCAGAGCTAAATGTCTTCTCTGCAGGATCCTGTGAAGAACCACTGAAGACTCCTGTCAAGGAAAGTTTTAACACAAATAACTCTGCTTTCCATTTTTGCAAGACACCCCGTTCTCATTCACTGGTCAGAGGCTGGAAGGAAAACGTTGCCTTAAAAAGCCAGGTAGGTAAAGGGAGAAAACTGAAGATCTCACACCAAATGTGAGGAAAGATCTGGCTCAGTTGCCCTCACAAATCAACTAGAAAAACATGAATTCCTGATAGAAAAAATATGAGTGTGTGAAGTTCAGGAATAGAGGCACTTTATAAAAGAAATAAAATGTCTATAAATACATGAGAAAGTGTTTACTTAGTATCAAGCAAAGAAATGAAGATGACAATAACCATGAAATACTGTTTTTATCAGAGGTAAATATTAAAAATATAATTATACATATTATAGTATGCTTCCTCTCTGCCCGAAGATTTCTTGCAGCAGCCATTTCCAACTATTTGGTGACTTGTTCTGCCCTTCATGGTCTCTCAGGATAAGTTAAATTCTTCCTTTATTAGATGATCTTTTAAATATTTCCCTTAAGTCTTTGTGGTTGTAGTTTGTTTCCTATGTGCACTTAGTTTTTTTTTTTTTTTTTTTAGGTATCTCTTATTTGTTATGGTTTTAAGATCTTAGGAGTCCACCCTCAATCCTTTGGGCATATTAAATATCAGTAGCGTATTTCAGGTTTATCAAACGAATAAAGAACCTCTGATGTTAACAATTATCTTCTCTACCCTCTACTGCTGATTGGAGTTTTCACTGCCCTGCCCCTCAGGACTTTTTCCTTCCCCTTATCCTATTTGGTAACTCGTGGCAGCCAAGTTGGTGGTACTGTCTATGGGGTCACCATGGTGTTGGCAAGATCCCACTTTCCTCAATTGTTATACCAGCCAGAACATCGTCCCAGCAGGGGCAGGGAATAAAGGAATATGTACTTGCTAATAGAAGCTGTTTTACTACTTTATGTGGAGCATCTGCTGTCATGGCTAGTTAGGAGGTAAATAACAAAGGCTGAGGAAGGTATTAGTGGGGTCTTTCACATGTACAGTAAACGTGTGTGTGGTCTTCACGTGGTCCTCACCGATTGCCTGGATGGGGTTGCTACAGTGAGGCCCTGCACTAGCTTTGGAGACTTTCAGGATCCTCATATTTGATATGCTCTATGCCTGGTTCCTCACTGAGTAATGAGTAAATCTCATCTTGGAAAGAGCACCCCTGGGTACATGGGGCAGAAGCCCACTGTGCTGGGCAATGCTTGGGCAGCTTTGTGCTAACTGAGGGATTCTGAAGACGTGAATCTGTGTGAAGAGTCACACACACTGAGTTACTGGCCAGCAGGCTGCTTTAGGAATGCTATTTTCCACCAGTAGTTCCCAACTCGGGATGATTTTGTCCTCAGAGGACATTTGGCAATATATGGAGACACCTTTGTACAACTGTTTGTGTGTGTGTGTGTATGTGTGTGTGTTTATGTATGTGTTCTTGGCATCTAGTGGGTAAAGGCATTGGACGCTACTAAACATCCTACAATGCACAGAACCTCCCCCCGCCCCAACAATGAATTATCTGCCCTCAAATGTCAAGAGTGCTGAGGTTGAGAAACCCTGTTTTATATTAATTGTTCTACCATGATGACCTAAACTGCGACTCACTGACTGGCAATGCCTTTCTTGTGACATAACATCCAGGTGAAAAACCAAAATATGAAGGCCTACCAGAGAGACTTCTTTATGGACTATGAAGATCTAGTGATTATTATACACAGAAGAATAAATATATTGTGAAGGAAACAAAAATCTTTGCTTTAACCATTCTCTTTTATGTTTTTAGAAAATTCTAATAAATACTTTTCTTTCTACTAATTTCCCTATTTGTTTTTGATCTAGATTGACTGTAAGAATGTCAATGGTGCCCTTTATATACTGGTCCAAAGAGATAGCAATCAGATTTTTATAGGCATTGGAATTTAGGCAAGTTTTTTAAGATTTCTGTCCTATTTCTAATGGGTAACAGTTACCTGGAAAGGACTTCTAGGATGATTAGTCCAGGCCCCGCATATTACAGATGACGAAAATTGAGGCATAGAGAAAATCTCCAGAAGAGACTGAGAAAACATCTTTGGCCCTAGTGCTGAGAAGCACTCATGGAAAGAAATCTTTCTTGGAACATGTGGTCTTAATAGTGCTCAATCTTAATACTTTGGGAAGGTCTTTCAATTTCAGCAAGTACTAGACTTATTTTGAAATTTCCAATTCTTGCAGCCTTTGGTGATATCAGCAGCCTTTGATTGGTTTTCAGGCTAAAAGGATTTTTAGGCTAGAAGAATAAAAAGGATTTTATTCTAGCTGAGAATACCTCTATGGAGTTATTGGGGAGATTAGAAATAATACATGCAAATTACTCAGCACTGTGTTGGTTACACAGTGGTTAGTTAATGAATAGTACCAGTTATTGTGGTATACTTTTGACAATGTGGAATCTTTGAACTTTCAAGTGAATTAGGAGTTGTAACTTTATATCATGCATCATGTCTAAGATGTACTTATATTTTTCTAATATATTACATTTACTTTCTGTTTCTCTTTATGTGTGTTTGTTTGCAGAAATGCCTAAATCAGCTATTTTCAACCCAGAAAGAGGATCACCAGGTTAATGGAAAAATGCAACTCTGTGAGCAGTCCCAATGTGTTTGGAAAGGTATGGAGCAACGATTTTCAGTTTGTCCTTCTTTCCTACCCTCCTCTCTCCCTGTCTCCTTCATTTCTTCCTTATCTTAAAATATATTGATTTTTATATGTATTAGATTAAATCAACATAATTGTAAAATTTAGATAATTCTCATAGACCTCTGTCCTAACTATCCCACCCCAAAGTCATATTTTCTATGGGTGGCTATGCCTAGCTCTCCAGTTATTTTCATGGGTATTGACATCTATTTTATAAATAATATTTGTAAACTAATATTTCTTGCAATTTTAGACTTTATCATGACTTTTTAGCACAATAGATAAGAACTTAGTTCTCCTCCTGCCTCTTTGACCTCCTTCAGCCTCTTGTTATGGTTATATAACACTTTTTTTTTCTTTTGGTAAAATAAGTAGTCAGTGTTTACATTATATTACTATACAACTTTTATTCACTACCGAGACAAATATTGTACTATAATTATGCTTCTTTTCTAGTATAACTCTTAGTTTTTTTCTGGAAGTAAAAGTTGCCTTTTTTCCCCATTTGAGTAGTTATCTATGAAACTATTAATGTTTTTCCTAAATGCCCCAAAGTTTTGTTATACAGTCATCAATAGCATTTTCCATGCACTCACCCAAGTCAGTTTCAGGTTTTCCTTGATGACTTCCCTCCCAGAGCCTACTGAACATGCAGTTCTCCTGGCTGGTTGAACAGTTCCAATCCCAGGACTTCTCTTCTCTGATGTGAGAGCCACTATCTCCTGGCACTTATGCTGTCTTCTTTCTGGGTTTCCTGGTCTGGAAGTCTCCTTATTCCATTCTTACACATGACTGAATCTTTGGCTTGTTATAAATTCTAGTTTCACTCAGCATTTGAATGTATCAAGTTATTATTGTTTTCTTGTTTCCTATACTTTGTATGCCACTTATTTTCCTTGTGGATGCTCTTAGAAAAATCTCTTATCACAGTTCTAAAATCACATGATGTTATATAAAGCTTGGTGTGCCTTTTCTCCACTCATGATGAATGAAATCCCACTGGGTGGACTGTTTCAATCTTGGAAACTCATGTAATTTAGTTTTTGGAAAGCCTTGAATTATTCTTTGGTAATTGTGATGGTTAAGCTAGTGTGTCAACTTGGCCAGGTAGTGATGCCCAGTTGTTTGGTCAAGCAAGCCCTGGGCTAATTGTAATACAAGGACATTTCATGGACTTTAATCATCAGTGAGTTGATTGCATAGATGGCTGGTTACATCTACAATCAACTGAGGAGATTGCCATCAGCAATGAGTGGCATCTCATCCAATCAGTTGAAGGCTTTAAAAGGAGAAGTGATTTCAGCACTCAGAGAGAGAATACTCATTTATACTTCAGATAGCCAGTGTCTCCTGGGGAATTTAATGAGGGCCTTCATCACAGTCCCTGGCTTGCAGTCTGTCCTACAGAATTTGGATTTGTGCATCCCCATGTTCGTATAAGACAATTTTATAAAATCTCATACTCTTAATGGATATCTCCTGTAAGTTCTGTTTACCTAGAGAACCCTGACTAATAGAGGTTGGTACTGGGAGTGGTTCTTGAGGAACAGAATCTTAAAAATGAGATTTTAAATTGGTTCTGGGATTTTTGTAATTGGCTCTCAACTCTGATTATATTCAAGGTCACTAATGACTCTATTTCCAATAATCAAGAGGCCACTGACAGTCCATGGCATGAATTGGCAATAGAGATATGCAAAATATCACCACTGGATATGACTATTTCCATGCTTATAAGAGGCAAAGGTCTGAGTGAGAGTATTTTTAACACCTTAACAAAGTTTTGTGGAGCTAAAAGGTACAATGATGTTGGGTGGCTGTTCCTAAATACACTGGATACAGTTATAAAAGAAAGGATGAGCTGAAGGCTTCAAATTTGCAACTTAAGCACCACATGAATAATGTGAAAGTTTCTATGTGTGCTCTGAAAGAAAATCTTGTTTCATGCAGCCACAGACTTGATATCTCTGAAAACCAGACTAGAGTCTTATTGTACAAGTAGGAGAATTAAAATGGAAAAAATAAAACCTCAAACTTGTAGGGTGTCTGCTGATAAAGTGAGGGCATTGATTTGAAAGGAGTAGAATCATGAGAATTGGGATGGAGACATATTGATGACGGCAGTGAGGACATTGAAACCCTAAATTCTGCTGAGACTTTGCTAGATAAACTGGTAATGGTCTGCACTGAGGAGATCACCCAGTGTCAAGCTTGCACCACCCAACCTTCAGCTTGATCCACCCAACCTTCAGCTTGCCCCAAGGGGTCTCAACCTCCTCCCAACCCTGAGGAGTCTGTCATCCAACCCCACCTGAAGAGATGAATCCTGTCTCACTAGATGAGACTGCAAGGAATGCCCTGAGGTAATTGGCTTGAAAGATACTTCTCATGCTTCTCCTTACCCACTCCCACTATCTCTCTTCTCTTCTAGACCTAAACTGAACTAAAGTCACAAAAAGCCTCCAAAGGTGAAGTACAAAGTATGACCCATGAGGAAGTATGCTATACTGTAAAAGAACTGCTTGGTTTTTCTAATTTATATAGACATAAATCAGGGACTATGGGTAGGAATGAATATTAAAGGTATGGGATAATGGTGGAAGAATATAAAGTTGGATCATGCTGAATTTATTGATATGGATCCACTAAGCAGGGATTCTGAATTCAGTGATGTATCTTGAGGGGTTAGAAAGGTCTCCAACAGTTTGTTTGGGTGGCTGACTCAAACATGGATCAAAAGATAGCCTACAATGTTTGAGTTAGAAATGCCAGGTTTACCCTAGTATACTGTTGATGAGGGGACCCAAAGGCTTAGAGAAACTGGAATGCTAGAATGGATTTACCATTTAAGAGCTGTCCACCTACCACAGGAATGTCCAGAGGACACACATTTCACCAGGACTATTAGGAATAAATTTGTGAGACTAACTCCATCTTCCCTGAAGAGCTCTGTGGTTGCTCTTCTCTGTAGGTTAGATATTACTGTGGAAACTGCTGTCATGAAACTAGAATCCTTAAATACTGTGGGGATGATCAGATCCTGTGCTGACAGAAGCCATGTAGCAACACTTAATCACCAAATACAAGGTGGGCATGGCTACCGCAATGAAAAGCAGACTCAAAGCAGTAATCAAGAGTCTGAGTAACAGACCTATGGCATTGGCTAATAGATCATGAGGTACTATGGGCAGTTTATTAAATTCTTACTTGATCTGTATAAGCATAAGAGTTCTAGGTCGAGTGAACAAAATCTTACCTTGAATTACAGAAACAGAGAGTCACATTTCCTTAATCAATTCTCAGACTTGAGACAGTTTAAAGACCCAGAGCCCCTTGAATGACTGGAAGGCCAGGTCCCCTTGGGGAAGGATCCTGTTACATTGCCAAAAATTTATATTGTTAATCTTCCTCCTACCCTTCCCCAAAGAGACCTATGGCCTTTTACCAGGGTAACCTTGCATTAGGGGATAGGATATGATCAGAAATTTTAGGGATCATTAGACACTGGCTCATAGTGACATTAATTCCAGGAGACCCATAATGTCATTGTGGTCCACCAGTCAGAGTAGGGGCTTACGGAGGTCAGGTGATTAATGGAGTTTTAGCTCAGATCTGTCTCACAGTGGGTCCAGTGGGTTCCTGGACCCATTCTGTGGTTATTTCCCCAGTTCCAGAATGCATAATTGAAATAGACATGCTTAGCAACTGGCAGAATAGACATATGCAGCACCTGTGGAATGAGGGCTAATATGGTAGGAAAGGCCAAGTGGAAGCCACTAGAACTGCCTCTCCCTAACAAAATAGTATATCAAAAGCAATACTGGATTCTTGAAGGGAATGCAGAATTCAGTGCCACCATCAAGGACTTGAAGGATGCAGGGGAGGTGATTCCCACCACACCCCATTCAATCCTCCATTTAGCCTGTGCAAAAAACAGATGGATCTTGTAGGATGACAGTGGATTATCATAAACTTAACCAGGTGGTGACTCCAATTGCAGCTGCTGTTGCAGATGTGGTATCATTGCTTGAGCAAATCAAAACATGCCCTGGTGCCTGGTATGCAGCTATTGATCTTGCAAATGCTTCTTTCTCAATTGCCATTAGTAAAGACCACCAGAAACAGTTTTCTTTCAGCTGGCAAGGCCAGCAATATACTTTCGCTGTCCTACCTCAGGAGAATATCAACTCTCCAGCCGTATGTCATATAATTGTCCGCAGGGACCTTGATCGTCTCTCTCTCCCACAAGATATCATACTGGTTCAGTATATTGATGATATGCTGTTTGGATCTAGTAAGCAAGAAGTATCAATTACTCTAGACTTACTGGTAAGACATTTGCGTGAGAGAGGATGGAATATAAATCCAACAAAAATACAGGGGCCTTCAACTTCGGGGAAATTTCTAGGTGTCCAGTGGTGTGGGTCATGTTGAGATATCCCCTTCTAAAGTGAAGGATAAGCTGTTGCATCTAGCCCTTCCTACAACCAAAAATGAGGCACAATGCTTAGCCGGTCTCCTCAGATTTTGGAGACAACATTTGGTTGTACTACTCCAGCCATTTACTGAGTGACCAGAAAAGCTGCTAATTTTGAGTGGGAACCAGACAAGAGGAGGCTCTGTGACAGGTCCAGGATGCTGTGCAGGCTGCACTGCCACTTGGGCCATTTGATCCAGCAAATCCAATGGTGCTGGAAGTGTCAGTGGCAAATAGAAAGGCCATCTGGAGCCTTTGGCAGGCCTCTATAGGAGAATAACAATGCAGACCCTTAGGATTTTGGAGCAAAGCCCAGCCATCCTCTGCAGATAACTACTTTCCTTTGGAGAAACAACTTTTGACTGCCACTGGGCCTTAGTAGAGACTGAATGCTTAACCATGGGCCACCAATTTACTATAAGACATGAATTGCCTATCATGAGCTAGATATTGTCTGACCCAACAAATCATAAAGTTGTTCATAAAGTGGAAGTGGTATATGTGAGATAGGGCTCGAGTGGGTCTTCAAGGTACAAGTAAGTTACATAAGGAAGTGGCCCAAATACCCATGGTTACCATTCCTGCCACATTATTTTTTCTTTCCCAGCCCACAGCTATGGCCTCTTGGGGAGTTCCTTACTATCAGTTGACTGAGGAAGAGAAAACTCGGGCCTGATTTATAGATGGTTCTGAACAATATGCAGGTACAACCTGAAAGTGTACAGCTGAAGCACTGCGGCCCTTTCTGGGATGTCCATGATGGACAGTCATGAGGGGAAATCCTCCCAGTGGGCTGAACTTCCAGCAATGCACCTGGTTGTTCATTTTGTTTGGAAGGAGAAATGGCTGGAGGTGCATTTGTACACTGATTAATGGGCTGTTGCCAATGGTTTGGCTGGATGGTCAGAGACTGGGAAAGAACATGATTGGAAAATTGGTGACAAAGCAGTCTGGGGAAGAGGTATGTGGATAGACCTTTCTGAGTGGGCAAAAATCATGAAAATATTTGTGTCCCACATGATTGCTCACCAGAGAGTGACTTCAGCAGAGGAAGATTTTAATAATCAAGTAGATAAGATGACCTGCTCTGTAAATATCAATCTGTTTCCCCAGCCACTCCTGTCATTGCCCAATGGGTCCATCAACAAAATGGTAATGGTGATAGGGATGTAGGTTATGCATGGCTCAGCAACACCCACTTCTCCTTACCAAGGCCAACCTGGCTACAGCTACTGCTGAGTGCCCAACCTGCCAGCAGCATCAACCTATACTCAGCCCCCAGTATGACACAATTCCCTGAGGTTATCAGCCTGCTAATTGGTGGGAGGTTGATTACATTGTACTACTTCCATCATGGAAGGGGCAGCATTTTTTTCTAACTGGAATAGACACATACTCTGGATATGGGTTTACCTTCCCTGCATCCAATATTTCTTTCAAAACTACCCTTCGTGGACTTAACGAATGTCTTAGCCACTGCCATGGAATCCCATACAGCATTGCTTTTGATCAAGGAACCCACTTCACAGCAAATGATGTGCAGGAATGGGCACATACTCATGGAATTCACTGGTCTTACCATGTTCCCCATCATCCTGAAGCAGCTGGATTGACAGAACATTGTAATGCCCTTTTAATGACTCAATTATGGGAAAAACTGGGTGGCGATAACTTGCAGGGTTGGGGTAATGTCCTCAAGGAGGCTATGTAGGCTTGAAATCAGTATGTCCACTCTATGGTGCTGTTTCTCCCATAGCTAGGATTCACTGGTCCAGGAATCAAGGGGTATAAATGGGAGTGGCACCAATCACTGTTACCCCTAGTGATCCACTAGGAAAATTTTGCTTCCTGTCTCAACAACCTTAAGCTCTGCTGGTCTACAGTCTTAGTTCCAAAAGGAGTGCTTCCATCTGGGAATACAAAAATGATTCCATTGAACTTGAAATTAAGGCTGCCACCTGGCCACTTTGGGTTCCTCATGCCTCTGAATCAACAGGCAAGGTAGGGAATTACTGTATTGGCTGGGGTGATTGATCCTGACTATCAAAGGGGAAATAGGACTGTACCTATACAAGGGAGGTAAAGAAGAGTTTTCCTGGAATACAGAAGATCTCTTAGGGCATCTCTTAGTACTACCATGCCCTGTGATTAAAGTCAATGGAAAACTGCAACAACTCAACCCAGGTAGGACTAACAATGGCCCAGAATCTTCAAGAATGAAAGTTTGGGTCACCCCACCAGGCAAAGAAGCACAGCCAGCTGAGGTGCTTGCTGAAGGTAAAGGGAACATGGAATGGGTAGTGGAGGAAGGTCATGATAAATATGAACTTTGACCACTTGACCAGTTTCAGAAACAAGGACTGTAATGGTCATGAATATTTCTTCCTTGTTTTGTTATGAGTATGTTTGTATATGCATATAAAACCAATACCTTTGTTTTCTTCCCTAACTTTTCACCTTATCATATTGCATAAGTTGTATTAGCTTCATGTCAGTATTTAAGGATGTCAAGTTTATGCGTGAATATTACCAAAGGACTTGCACCCTATTCTGGAGGGATTTAGTGCAATTCTGGCTGTACACAGGATAATTGAGTCCTGTCAGGTGGGCAAAGAAATATATGCCTGTCATTGTTTATATTTAGAGACTAAGTATGGCTTAAGGTGATGGGTATGGCTGCCAAGTTGACAAGGGGTGGTCTGTGATGGCTAGGCTAATGTGTCAACTTGGCCAGGTAATGGTGCCCAGTTGTTTAGTCAAGCAAGCACTTGCCTAATTTTAATACAAGGACGTTTTATGGATTTTAATCATCAGTGAGTTGATTGCATAGATGGCTGGTTACATCTACAGTCACTTAAGGAATTGCCATCAGCAATGAGTGACATCTCATCCAATCATTTGAAGGCCTTAAAAGGAGAAGTGATTTCAACATTCAGAGAGATAATCCCATCTTTACTTCAGATAGCCAGTACTCCTGGGAAATTTAATGAGGGCCTTCATCGCAGTCTCTGGCTTGCATCCTGCACTATGGAATTTGGACTTGTGCATCCCCATGGTTGTGTGAGACCATTTTATAAAATTCATACTCTTTACGGATCTCTCCTATAGGTTCTGTTTCCCTAGAGAACTCTGACTAATACAGTAATTCACCTTTCTTTTCTCTCTTTTTCTGAAACTATTTGTTGGTCCTTGAAGATTGATTCTCTAATTTTCATATCTTTTCTGTTCTACTTCACATTTCATTTTGTCATTTTTTATCTTCTGAGAGATACTTCAACCTTGTCAACCAGTCTTACTGTTAGATTTTTAAAATGTTGGCTTTATCCTGGTTTTAATTACTTAAGAGCAATATCTGTATTCTGTTCCCTTTTTAGAGCATTCTGTTCATACTTCATAGTTATATCTTTTCTTATTTCTCTGGTGATATTTATAAGTTTTAAGCAGCATTCTTATCCACATTATCTCTCTTCTATTTTCCTTTCCCCCTATTCATTTTTTGTTTCCCTCCTTTAGAGTAAAAGCTTTCCTGAAATATGTAGTGTTCTGAAAATAGAGCAAAGGGCTGTGGGCTACCTAAATTCAATATAAAGATTTTCACTTAGTCCTGTTTTTGGCTCCATACATCATTCTTTCTCCACAATGCCTGGTCCTCTTGAAATAAAAGACTGTAATTTTTTATTCATCCAGGAAATAAGCCTCTGCTCTCTTCTGCCATGTGCACATATTTGTGTGCACATTTATGTGGTTGTGTAGGGTATGTATGTGTTTGTGTGTGCACATGAATTTGACAGTCTTTCGGTCAACCCACCTCACTCTCAACCTTCTCTGTGCCTCCAAGGCCTGACCCCTTGTGGGGTTTTTGCAGAACAAATAAGCTCGCTTTTCTTTGCTATCCTCCTCAGTAGGCACTTTAGGGGTGGTTTCTTCTGGTCTTCCAGGTCAAATTTCAATCCGTCGTCCTCTTTCCAGAAAATTGTCGTAATCTCTTTCCTTCTGTTTCAAACACTCCCATACTGTTTGTTCTTGTGTTTTCATGCCTACAAAGAAGTAATTTACTGTCACTTTAGTGATATTAGAATAGGAGGCCATTCCTCAACACGATGTACAAATCTGTGTCATCTATTTTAGATAGATCTCTAGTGACAGCATTGAGGATAGAGTTCAAGGGAAGAATGTTGAAGGCAGGGAGACTAATGGAGAGAACATTGGAATATTCTGTATAGGGCTCTGTTATTGTTTCAAAGGGATTTAAAGCATGAAATACATCCTATATAAACCAAGTAACTGATCTTCAGCAAGTAGATCAGTGGGACAAATCTCACCAGGTGCTATGTATTTAAATAAAGTGTTTCTTCATGCCTTACACATATTTGCTAAAACACTAAACTCTCAAAGTAGGCAGCTCTTGTGACTTTCAAGATTTGCAGTGGGTAAATCTACAGTTATATAGTGGAAAGATAATTGCCTGTGGCAATTTCTAGAAGGTTCTGTTTACATATTGCATATAGTCCCAAAGTCATTTTTACCTTGAGCCTCACATGTTCTTTTTCCTACTTTCCCTTTCCATCTTGGAAGTCTTTGTGTTCTTCATGAGATTGTTATCATGATTGGAAAATAATTGAGGAGCAGCTTGAATTCTATATGAGAAACTTGTTGAGAGAATAGTGGTTTATTTCACAAATATCAAGGCAACTTGCCAGTTATATTTCCCTCTCTCATGAGTTCTGGTGAGCAAGTCCATGGGGTGCTTTGGGAAGGCCTCAGATGTAAATGTAGACAAAGAGAGAGAAATCATCAATGCCAAATTATACCTCTGATTTTATGTCCCTTCCTATTTCTCCATTTTTAAATAGTTTTAGAAATTTTCTTTTAAAAATTGTACAAATAATACATGGATACTGTAGAAGTTTGATATTGTTTGTGAATTCCAAAAATAGATATTGGATTATGTTTGTAAACTGGTCTGTTCCTCTGGGCATATTAGATTATATTGGATTTAGAGGTTTCACTTTTACATGATTAAATTATGATTAGGGCTTTGATTAGGCCATGTCAGTAGGATGTTGGTGGGCAGGGACTCACAGAGAAACCCTACCGCAGAGAAGGGAGCTTGGAGTTTTGATTCTGGGGCCCGGGAAGAGAGATGAGTGGTTCGGATGATAGTCTACAGCTGACCTTGAGGACAGAGCAGCTGAGCCTGGAGAGGAACAAGCCCCAGGAGAGAGACTAGACTTATCCCAAACTACAGGTGATATTGGAAGAAGCTGGGACCATGGAGCCAAGAGAGGAAGAGGGAGGCTGAACCCTTGTATCTGTATTAGTCAGCTGAAGGGGTGCTGTTGCAAAAGACCAGAAATCTGTTGGCTTTTATAAAGGGTATTTATTTGGGGGTAGAAACTTACAGTAACCAGGCCATAAAGCATAAATTACTTCCCTCACCAAAGTAGTTGCCACGTTTTGGAGCATGATGGCTACTGATGCCTGCCAGGGTTCAGTCTTCCTGGGTTCCTCTCTTCCTAGGGCTTGTATCTCTCTGGGCTCAGCTGCTTTCCTCTCTCCACAAGGCCAGCTGTAGACTATCAGGAAAACAGCTCATCTCTCTTCCTGGGGCCTCTACTGTGCCCAATTGAGCCTTCTGTCCTTCTTCATGTATCTGCTTCTCTACGTGTTTACTTCCAAGGCTCCAGGATCAAAACTCCAAACTCCCTTCTCTGCGATGTGCATTCTCTGTGAGTCCCCGCCCACCAAGGGAGCTCAACCTCCTACTGATGTGCCCCAATCAAAGCCTTAATCATTATTTAATCAAATAAAAGTGAATCCCCTGAATCCAATATAATCTAATATGCCCAGTTTACAAACATAATACAATTTCCCTTTCTGGAATTCATAACCAATATCAAACTGCTATACTTGCCAAGACACAGAAAATGTACCTATATTATTCTGATACCCTAGACTATTTTCACTGCAAGAATTCTGGCTGGAATATTCTTCTTACTTCATTAAGGCTACCTTATCCCTAATGATAGTTTCTAGTGCTAACTTGGTAAATGGCCAACATAAGGAAGAAAGGATGTAAAGTCTACATCTATGAAAGGGAAACAGTTTTGAAATTGTCAACCATCTTATTTCTAAGAACTCATTCAGAAGTCCAAACTATTTGAATGTTTTCATTCAAACATTTCAGTTAAATCACCACTTGAAAGTGAGTTGAAAGCTACTGGGAATGGTGCTGGTTCATTTTTTTTTTTTGTTTTTTACTTTTAGTGATCCTTTAATATCAGTATTTTCAGTATTTCTGGCCTCTGCAGTTCTGCTCACAACTGGAGGTTTTCTTAGTAATACAGAGGCAGGAATTGATGGGTAACAAGCTGGTTTCTTGAAAAAGCATTGTGAAGTGCTCTTCTTTTTATCAGAAGCTCTCTGATCAGACACCACAAGCCACATATCTAGACTCAGTTCCTGTTGTTCACGTTATTTTCAGTTTAATCACAGGTGGAGTGGTTGGAAGATGAAAAGATAGTGGCCTGTGGTTTGCAGTTAGTGGGTCTTTTGATGAAAATTAAAACTGAGCACAAGATATAACCCTGACCTGAGATGGTCATGGTTAAAACTAGCCAAAATAGTAACTCTGTTTGTTCTGGTACAGAGACAGTATGAGAGAGAGTCAAAATCAATGAATCAATACTTACTGACAAGGACTCAGAGTAGAGCTTAGTTCTACTAGGTAAATGTTGGCATGATAAACATATAGACATGCAAAAATCACTTGGGTTTTGATATCATACAAATGATGCAATAAATATTCAGAGAATGATATAGTATCATTCTCCCCACAAGATCTATCATCTACATCTGTCACTCATGTTTTTTTTTAAATTAAAAAATGCCATTGAATAATTTTCAATATTCTTGTTTAAATAATTGAAGTCCTTCTTTTCCCTTTCTTCCATTGCTCTTCATAATTTAGTTTTATCATGATGACCACTTTCTTTTTCACTCCATTATCTCTTTATACCTGCAAGAACAAAACATTATGTTTCCAGGAATGCAGAGATATATAGAACTGTTTTTAGTTTGCTTCTTGTAGGCTGCAGAGATGGAGTTAGAGATGAGTCCTTCCATCTGAAGAGGTTCAGTGACATAAACTATTCCATACTCCACCCAGAGGTGAAGATACATCTTTCTGGCCTTCGAAATGACTACTGTGAGTTATTGTTTAGATCGTGAATTAAAAAATGGAATGACAAAAGGTATCCTGTACTCTGGTATAAACTTGAAATTTGATTCTAGAAGAATTAGATGGCCTTTTGTGTTTTATATCCAAATGGTGTAACATTCAAATGTGATTAATATACTTGGTTTTCTCTGTGCAATTTTCATGCTCAGAAATGGGTGTTGTTGCTTAATTGTATTAGAATATACTGTACTAATGGTGGTCTATTCTTATGTTTAAGCATGGGTAAATGTCATCAAACAACCACATTAAGTCTGCTTGTTATGTGCCTAGAATTGCATTAAGGAATTCTAGGCAAACAAAAGAAATAACTGCTGGTACAGAATTTGTCATCTAGTTGGGGAGACAGGACTACCCATGTGGAACAGCTACAAACATGCCAAGGTAGAAAATAAATCATGAATTTTGGGTGTAATTGTAGGGACTATAAGAAGCTCTGTGAGCTTTGAGTTGTACGGAAAGACTATGGAGATAATCAGACTCAAGCTGGGCCTTGTAAGATGGGTAGGACTTGGAGGCATTGGTGGGAGAAGAGAGAGCATTTCCGGTGTTGATAAAAGCATGAGCAAAGGCAGGATGCTGGTAATTAATGAGAATTAATGGCAATGAAGAGGATACATTGGGAACTAGTAAATAGGTGGATGCAGATTATGGAGAAACTCAAAAGGCATGTAAGAATTTCAAATTTGTTGTGGGAGTTGTTGACTAGGAGACACAGCAAAGGGAAATTCAGGGTATGCAGAATGCACTTAGTAGAAGAGAGCTACCAAAGAGTAAGGAACCATTTTCTCCCCATGAAGAAAAATACATGACAGGAGGGAAAAATTCAAGATTATTTCAAGTTTTTGAAGTAGGGGAATGGTGGTGTCATTGGGAAGAGAGGTTGGCAGTTGGAGTTGGTTTGGGGAAGGAAGACTGTTTTTGGAATATTACTTTTGAGGAGATGATGTAGCATCAAAGAGTTTCTGGCAGATCATTAGAGATGAGACTGGTAGTTGTAAAAGGGGATAGAGTAGAGTGTAGGTCAGATGATCATATTTGAAGCCAGGAGGTACGTGAGCTTTCTAGGTGAGGGAAAGAGGAGCAGAGGGAAGATGCCTGGGCTCTGGGGACTAGCCACAAAGGAAGGGACAAGAAGGAGAAAAACCACTAACAGGGGCAGTTCTCCTATCTTTCTAACTGTTCCTTCTGTAAGAGAATTTATTGTCATGGCTAATGAAGGAGGATAAATTTTCAAGAAATGTTAAAAACACCATTATGGAAAAACAAAACAATTTTTTGTTTCTACTTCCCCTTCTAGTCAGATCTCCTTTTTTTTCCTATCCCTGGCAACAAAACTTGTCAAAAGATGTCTAGAGTCACAATTTTTTCTCTGTCTCCTTCAATTGTCTCTTGAATCCACCCCAGTTAGGTTTCAAGCTCATCATTCCATTAAAATTCTTGCTTTTTAAAAGTTTGAATTCTTTCTTCAATTTACCCGCCCTGCTTTTGTTTGCTTTCCAGAGCCCTCCAGTATTTGTTGTTTATATTTGTATGATAGAGTTTGTAGTTGTCGTCTCTGGGAGGAACGGGTTGTAGGGGGCTTACTCCACTGTGGTGGAGCTGGTATGCTTCATGGCTTTGTGCTGAGATGTGTCAGTTAGGATAAGAGTTTCTGTCTTAGAAGAAGTAAGGTAAGGATACATTTTAATAAGTGGCCTTATAGATATGATTTCTCCTAGCTGTCAAAGAGTTCTTATAGTATAAGCTAGAAAACACTGCTGAGAACCTCTAGGTGTCATGAATAAGTCAGTGTTCACCTCTTCCAGATATAGTTTAGTTGGATGGTGTTTTTGGTGAGGAATGAGGTGATACTTCTTGAGTGGATGCTAGGCCTAAAGATGTGTCCATTAGAATTATTTGTTCTTGATTTTTAGTGAAGTTCATGTAAACTAAAATATGGTAGATGAAGCTGCCAAGTTCTCTGAATGCCTCTACATAAGTATATTTGGGCATAAATGATAAACATTATTGCTTATTAATCTGGGAATATTGATAGGAGATTCTATTCCAGTTTTTGTTTTTAAACTTCTAATAATCTGCTTGGATCCCTAATTTTATTTTCTAACTGACTATGGGGAAGGTATTAATCTTTCCACCTTAACCTATAAATAAACTATTTATTTGAAAAAAAAATTTTTTTTTTTTTTTTTTGGCTTTTCTTATAGATCTGAATATCCTAGACTGGAATTTTCAAGATCTTGTTGCTATAGCCCTTGGATCTGCTGTATACCTCTGGAATGGGGAAAAACACAATTGGATTGACAATATAGACTTAAGTCTCACTTGCAACTATATATCTTCTGTGTCGTGGATAAAAGAGGGTAACTGCTTGGCAGTTGGCACCAGTGAAGGAGAAGTGCAAGTACTAGACGGTTTTCTTTCCTCATAATGTACTCTGTGAAATTAGTGGATGACTAAAAGTGATGTTTAGTAACATTTTAATATAAAATAGAGAAATTAGGTTAGGTGTGGCACTTGAAGCTATGGGGAGTGAGAGGATACAGTATTTTTTTTTGAATGGCATTTAATGAGAACTTAAGGATACTCTGTGTAGCCCCCCAATCTTTCTTCTTTGTCATATTTATTATATTTTTTCTTTTTTATTCTCTTTATTTTTGTCTTTGCTTTCAAATTAGAGTTGGGCTTGTAGAACTCCCAACTTTGGAACTTTGGAGAGAGGAAAAATAACCTTCTCCTCTCCTTTCTTGCCTCAAGCCATGATCAGGAGTGGAGTTATATAGAATGAGTCCTTTTTTTATTTTTTTTTCCCCCTCTAATAGCCTCTCTGAGATGGGTATTTACCCAGTTTCCATCAATTTATCTAATTTCTGAGGTCTCAGTATTATCATTATTGTTGATTAGCAATAATGTAAACAATACGGCCCACATGTTAGATGATTTTGGAGGGCCGCAGATGACTCTCACTGCTCCTGCATCTTCAGTCATGTTGGTTGCCATCCATGAAGGCTGTGTCGTGACTTCTTCTTACACAAAAGTTGCCATTCCTCATACCGGTCAGAATATCATCTCTACCCGGCATGAAAGGAGTCTCTTATGAGTAAATGAAATTCCTGACTCTAGGGTGCATTTAGGTACCCAAATCATTTATGTTTGTTGTTAACTTTAGGTGGATTTCCAAGTTTGGAATTCCCACATTCTAGAAGGTGCTGGAGATGTGATAATGATTCTCAACCTTTAGTGCACATTGGAATCACCTGGTGATCTTTAAAATAAATACCATCTCTCTGGGTTTCACCTCCTCCAGTTGAATCAGATTATCTGGCATCCATATAGTTTTAGACATTCCCCAGGTGATTCTAATATATGGCTAGTGCTGAGAACTGCTGGCTAGGGTCAAAGGGGCTGAGTTTTCACATAGTTTAAGGACTGGCAGTAGCAACATTAAGTGGTTATCATGCCTTTGAGAAGAAAATGGGCTGTGAAAATGCCAATGCTACACAACACTGCTTGTTCTTTTTTTTTTTTTTTTTTAGTTATGGGATGTGACAGTTAAAAAGCAGCTGAGAAATATGCTTGGTCATTTGTCAGTGGTTGGGGCTCTGAGCTGGAATAACTATGTCCTCAGCAGGTAAGAAGCATCTTGTTGGAGCCGGTTATGTTTGTATCACCGATTGATTATTGGGCTGAGTGAACAGAACAATGATATTAAAGCCAAAGTCAAGCACAAATGAAACAAAACAGGACTTTAGACTTCTGTCAGCTATGATCTACCCTCTCAGGTATTCAGATCTTCTGGTGATATAAGTGTCCACCGGCCACATGTAGCGTGAAGGGCTGCGTGCCTTCTGCATGTACTAGTATCGGAAGGGGAGGCTGGGGATTTGTTGAATTGTTCAGATACAATGTGAAACTCGCTTCAAGCAAGATTTCTCTGTACAAATACTCTCCAGAAGGCTGTTTTGCTGAAATCAAGTATTTATTGCTATCAGTATCAAAACTTTGGACTATATTATGCTTTCTGGGGCACATTTCCAATTCAGTATCACAGAGGTTAGAGTTGGAAGGAACCTCTTGAGTTATCCAGTTCAGTGATTCCCAAACTTGAGTGAGCATCAGAATCACCTGGAGGAGGGCACCTTAAAACAGACTGCTGCCCTCTCCCCAGCCCCTACTGGAAATTCTGATTCTGTAGGTCTGGGGTGGGACCTGAGCATTTTGTGTTTCTAATTCCCAAGTGCTGCTGATCCTGCTGGTCGGGGACCACACTTTGAGAACCACAGATTTAATTTGCTTCTTTTCAAAGAGGAAACAGGGTCCCAGAAAAGTTGTGACTTGTCCCTATGATCCTACAAACTGGTCTAAATATATATTGCTTTTAATAATAGTCATTCATTTTTATATAGTATTTCTTGAGGTAGATTTAAGTTAAATTCCAAAACCTTTCACAATTTAAGTAGCTCACATGTAAGAGTTTGATTTTAATACATTGTGATTGTAGGCTAAACTTAAAACCACTTAAGCAGGAAGCCTTATAAAGGCCTCAGTATTCACCCTGAGAAGTTGTTGCAGTCCAGTCAACTCTTTACATGAGTTCCTTTCCCAGACTGGATTGCTGAAGTTTAGCTTCATTATCCACGAGGAATAGGAACAGGCCCTTTCTTACACTGATAATAGCTAACTTTTTTGGACTATTCTGTGCCAGGCACTGTGCTAGTCTCTTTATGGGCATGATCTCATTTTAATCTGGTAATAACTCTATAAGATAGTTTCTTAGCCCCTATTTTTTTCCCCCCAGATGAGTAAACTGAGACACTAGCCTGAAGTCACATGGTTAGTAAGAGGTAGAGTCAGGAGTTGAACCCAGGTGGTCTGGCTTTAGAGCCCATATTGTTAATCAGAAGGTTCTTCAGTGTTGTGCCTAATTTTAAAAACTATGATACTGCACTTTGAGAAATTTCAGAAATATCTTAATTTTAGGAAGTTATTTACTTGTTCCTTGGAGAAAGTTAAATTAGTGCAGAAAGAGTTCATTATCTTTTAAAGGGTGCTATGATTCTTATCACTGTATGGGTCCAAATCACTGAGAGTCGGGTAGAAAGATATATTATCCACCGATTTTGAATCATGTTGCAACTTGCTCTGGCATTAGATACTTTTATACTCTTTTTACTTATTAGTAGCATTAGTAAATTCCATAGTCAATCCATAGATTAATAAGAATCTGTTGGAAGGAAAGCACACATTTCTATTTCTAACATTTTACTATAAATATTTACCCAAATCATTTCATTGAGATATGAAATGGTATGAATTCCAGAAAAGTATTATTTTCTAACTCCAGTACACAAACTAATACTGTAAAAATCTGGTGGTCTTCTAAATTTATCTTTTTCATGGCTACCTATCTCATATTAAAGCCATTAGAGATATCTACCGAAGGATATCTTCTTGACTCCAGACTTGCAACCTGTCAGACAACTCTTTTTAACTTACGAAAAGAATCATCTGGGTAGAATACTCCATTCTTTTGAACCCAAGCAATTTCAACCTGTGATTTGAATCTATCTTAAGGAGTTTTTAATTAGTTTTGCAGTGAAACTATGTTTCCTGCAATATCCTCAAAAGCTTAGATAGTAATAAATATTTTGGCTACATTTTCCTGTCAGGTAAACCTGCCCCTCTACCTCCTGTGCAGTGGATCGAGACTGGGGCGTGTGTATCATCACGATGTTCGGGTGGCCCAGCATCACGTGGGAACACTTCACCACCAGCAAGCTGTGTGTGCTCTGAAGTGGTCACCAGATGGCCAGCTGCTTTCCAGTGGCTGTGCTAATGGACTGCTGACTATATGGCCCCACGATCCAGGTGCAAGTGCCCAGGGTCAATCACTAAAAGTCATACCGCAACCTACAGCAGCCAAGGTAAGAAATTCAACAGCCCTTCTTGATTTCCTTTTACCGAAAGACCTCTGGGTTTCCTTCATATCTAGAAACAAAACCACTAGCCAAAATTTTGTGGTTTATTTCTCCCCCCAGAATTTGTTTCAGATTTTCCATTTCTCTCCTGAAAGACAAACCTGTTTATATACGTCAGGTATGAGGACTTTTTTTTTTCGCTTACAAGTGACTGAAACCACAGTCAAGCTTTAAGTTTAAACAAAAAAAGTAAATTAATTTTCTTATGTAACTTGAGGGTCCCGGGGGTACATACAGCTGTTTCAATATTAGCTGGGTTTGGGTCCTTGAATAATGTCATCAGAGCCCTGTCTTTTTTGCCATCTCTCAGCTCTGCTTGTCTCTCTTTAGCTTCACTCTCCATTCAGACTCCATTTTGTGGGCAAGAATGCTCTTGGAAGCCTCTGATGCACTTTCCCCCAGGTTGGAGGTGGGTGAGAGACCATCTTCCCAGATAACTCCGGTTGCAAGTTCCCAGAGAGGGCTCTCTTCTGGCTTTGGTCACATTCTCATCTCTGACTTGATAACCATGGCTAGATTTTTCTTTTCTTTCTTTTTTTTTTTTTTTTTGGCTATAGCTCATAGTTTACATCATGTGTACCCCCCCCATAGCACCTATTATTAACAACCTTGTGTTAGTGTGGTGTATTTGTTATAATTCATGAAAGAACGTTTTTATACATGTACTATTAACTATAGTCCGTCCATCATTTACAATAGGGGTCACTGTGTTATATAGTCATATGTTTTATCTATGTTTATTCTAATAACATATATATGACCTAAAATTTCCTCTTTTAACCACATTCACTTATATAATTCAGTGCTGTTAATTACACTCACAGTAATATGCTTCTATCGCCACCATCCAAACTATACAATCAACATAAGTAGAAATTGTGTACTAAGCATCAACTCCCCATTCTCTACCCCCAACCCACCTATATTCTAGATTCTAACATCATGAGTTTGCTTATTCAAATGATTTCATATCAGTGAGATCATACAATATTTGCCCTTCTGTTCCTGGCCTATTCCACTCAGCACAATATCCTCAAGGTTCATCCATGCTGTCACGTGTATCAGAACTTCATTCCTTTTAATGGCTGAATAATATCCATTGTATGTACATACTATATTTTGTTTATCCATAGATTTTTCTATGTTAAAAATGTATTCAATTGTTACCAAAATTTGAGGAAGAGTACTATTTGGTGCCATCCCCTTTGGAAGTAACTTCTAGCCCCCACAAGAAGTAATTTCTGGATGGCATAGTTGTCCCTGCCCTTGTATCGGAGGCTCTTGGGTCTGAAGTGGGGGCAGATCTCTGGGAATTCTGCTTGCCTGACTGCATCACATTCATGAGTTCACCTTCTCCAAGGGTGCACCAGTCACGGTTCTCTAGGGAAGCAGAACTGACAGGAGATGTTTGTAAATTGTATGAGATTTTATAAAATTGTCTTATATTATCATGGGGATGCACAAGCCCAAATTCTGTAGTGCAGGCTGTAAACCAGGGGCTCTGATGAATGTCCTTGATGAGATCCCAGGAGACAGTGGCCATTTGAAGTAGCGATGGAAATTCTCTCTCTGAATGCTGAAATCACTTCCCCTTCTAAGGCCTTCAACTGACTGGATGAGACATTACTTATTGCTGGCGGCAATCTCCTCAGTTGATTGTCGATGTAACCAGCCATCTATGTAATCAACTCACTGATAATTAAAGTCCATGAAATGCCCTTGTATTATAATATGCCCAGTTCTTGCTTAACCAAACAACTGGGCACCATGACCTGGTTGAGCTGACACATTAGCCTAACCATCACAAGGGGTGACCTGTTTTGCTATTATTTGGAACTTTACAGGCTATGGATTGGTGTCCCTGGCAGTCTAGAGTCCTTGCTGTTGGAGGAGGAATGGAAGATGGACACTTACACATCTTGGATATAAACACTGGGAAGAGCATTCAGACCCCAAGCACAAACTCACAGGTAAATGTCTCCTCTGGGTTCACTTTCATTCTAATTCTTCTAGCATCTTGTGAAATTTTGTGGTATAGTATAGGACCCAAACACACTTCCCCTTGCCTACTGAGTCCATAAGGAATTTCAGATCTCAGGAGTTCCTTTTTATAAAACCTTTTCATCTGTGAGCCCAAAGTTAATCTAAGTTGTGTTTTCTTTTTTTTTCTCATTTACCTTCTTTCTCACCATTGCTTTGCCTATGAAACTCGAGAGCAGTCTAGTTATTGCTAGCCAATGGTCATAGTCCACTTAAATTCACAGCATCATTGCACTTGAACCTATCGTGTACTTGGTGCTTTGTTGCCTTGAGATATATATTCCTAGAACTAATGTAATTCCTACAACACCGTAACCCCAGCTGTGGTCTGGAGAATGGATGGTAGACAGAGCATACTTCCTAGAACCAGTTTAAAATATATTCAGAATGAATCAGAAATTGCCATTATTCTGTATGTTTTTGGCCATTATTGCAGATTTGTTCCCTAATCTGGCTACCTAAGACAAAGGAGATTGTGACTGGCCAAGGTGCTCCTAAGAATGATGTGACTGTGTGGACATATCCTGCTCTGGCCAGCTTGGGTAGATTTTTTGGTAAGTAAATGTGTTATCTTTTATTGGCTTATCATTCATTATTCAATTAGCAAATTGGTTATCATTCATTAAAATGCCTGGAATGAAATCTCTTTTCCTCTGGCTCTTTGAAGTACATATTTCATCACTTAAAATTGTCAGTTTGTCTCTCTTTTGCATATGTGTATGGGTGATGGAGTAGTGATCTTGGACAGTTTTGAACTCTAGAGTTAGCATCACAACTTATCCTACCTTATTTTGAGAGAGCACCAGCAGTGCTGGAATGTGTGAGAAATCAGGAACCTTGAAAGGAAGAGACAATGTCGTGTGTGGGGAGGCCACTGAAGACCATGGCCTCTGGCGAGCCTCTGCCCTTTCAAGGGGACTCCTGTTCCTTTTCAACTTAGTTCTACAAGCTTTTACTGGGTACTTCTTGAGAGTAAGACCCCATGTTGGGGAACAAGGCCCAGGCCCTCCTTCAAGTGTCTTGAATCCTCTTGGGTGTAGTCTGGAATCTAAAAGGGATTGAAGGGTGAGCAGGTATCTCCTTCTACCCAGCCCTGGGAAATAAGAAGATAAAAGTGGTGGTTGATGAAGGAACAGAGCACTAAGGTGCTGTAGAACTCTGATTATGCATCATGTCTTCTTCCTCTCTCCACTCAGCCTCTCCTCATTTATTTGGCATCTGCCTGTTAAGCATTTAACTCTGTACCAGGCACTGTTTGAGCTGCTGGGGCTACATGGGTGAACAAAGCAGACAATGTCCTTGCCCTCATGGGATTTATACTTTTGTGGGAGGAGACAGACAATAAGTGTTAGGTAGTGACAATACCTTGACTATCTTTGGAGAATCTGAGAATGTTCTTTGGCAAATAACAAATACTATTTGGCAAATAAAACACACTTTTCAGAGAGACTTCCTGCCTCTGTCAGAAACCTGGTTAGAACTCTGGTTAGCCTCAGAATAACCTTTATATCCTTCAGCCTAAGACACTGTGTGGTTTGGTAACTAAGAACACGGGTAACTCTTGACAGATCAGCCACAAGTGTAGGAGGAGTATGAGTTTATCTTTTGCATGTTTATTTTAATCATAAGACATGCAATTGCCTTGACCTTTTCACATTAGAGAAATATTTTAAATCAAGTCTTAAAACTGGCTCGTTATAAGACTATACTTCCAGCAGCCAGGTAGAGCCTTTTTTAAAAAACACATAGTGTGAGGACATGTGGCAAATATTTGACTTAATTTGCTGATGCTGGGAAGACATAAAGAATGCATTCATCACAGCCTGGAGAGCTCAGCCACATTCTCCAAGGGAGCAGAAACAGTTCCCCGAGTGCAGAGGCAATGTCTGTCCAAGGAGGATGGTCCACTAATGGGTTCTTGTTATTGATGACTAGCCTTATGAGTCTTTGCTCTTATAATTGAAACTTAGCCTACTGTTATGGGGTGCCTAAGTGTTGCCACCTGACAGCCTCCTTGTTGCTCAAATGTGGCCTCTCTCTGAGCGAAACTCAGCATGTGAATGCATTACTTTCCCCCCAGCATGGGACATGACTCCCGGAGATGAGCTTCTCTGGCAACAAGGGATTAATACCAAGTGCCAACTGGCAATATGACTGGAAAAAGACCTTGAATAAAGGGGGAAAAGCTAAAGACAAATGAGTTCATGTGACTAAGAGACTTCAAAGAGTCGGGAGGTCATCCTAGAGGTAACACTTACACACACCTCAGTAGGATCTCATAGAACAGCAAAGTGGATATTATCCCAAACAGAGAGGCTCCTGAGAGCTCTGGAGACACCCAGGTCCTATATAAGCGGGAATAGCTCCAGACATTGGTGCCTTATCAGTGGGCTATACTTTGGAATCTGTGCTCCTGAGAGTGACAGAGTTGGACTCAAATAAGTCCTCCCTGCACATGGTCCATCAGTCCCTTCTATTCAAACCTATATGTGATGCTGGAGTTTGTAGGTGTACTTCCAGAAACTGGAGCCTTTGGCCTGCCCATGTGCCAGCTGAGCCTGGAATCTCGGTGGAGCTGCAACTCCTACTCCACAGCTGAATGGACTCACCCAAGTCACCTGACAAGGAGATGATGATGGACAACCATCATCCCAGGCACTGGAAAGAGTTTGCAGCTGCAAACAGGATAATCCCATCCATCTTATTCATGGAATATAAGTCCCGTCTCACTTGGAGGTGGAGTGGACATCACCATCCCAGACTCCTCAGGATTGGGGGAAGAGCTATGGACTAGAGTGGACTTACTGGTATTTTGTTGTACACATATTGTGATACAAGCCATGGAAGAAATTACAGCATAGATGTGGAGCCAGTGGCCACTGCATGCTTCCGGGGCAGGGAGAGGGAAAAGCAGTTGTAATACAGGGGCTTTTTTGGGACTTGGGAATTATCCTGAGCAACATTACAACGACAGATATAGGCCATTTTATATCAGCATACATGCAGAACTGTGTGGGAGAGAGTTTGGTCTACAATGTGAACTATGGTTTGTGCTTAGTGGCTAAGCCCCAGGATGTGTATATCCATTGCAGTTGATGTGCCACACTAATGAAAGATGTTTAATTGGGAGGCTATGGGAGGTGGGGAACATGGGAATCCCCGTCATTTTTGTGTAACATTTATGTAATCTAAGCATCTTTTAAAATAGTAAATAAATAAATAAAAAGTAATATTATAACAATGCTATTTCAAAATTTGTAACAAATATTTCACAAAATGCAAGGTGTTGGTGGTGGGTCAATGTTTGGGAGCCCCATATAATGATATGAATGTTTGTTTTGTATGTTCACATCTTTTACTATACCCTTTTGTTTATTTATGTTCATGTATGAATGGTATACTTCAATTTTTTTAAATGAAAAAATTCATTTCACCTTTAAAAAAAAAAAAAAAAGAATGCATTCATCAGATGTGTTTCCTTTTTTCTCTGGTATTAACAAGCTATGCTTACTTTAGTTTTAATTCCTTGTGAATTCTTTTTTTCATTGGTACCAGACAAAATTCCAAAGTACATTCAATCTTTTTTCCTTCTTTTAACATGTTTATGGTTGGAGATCCAGTTACCTTTTCAGCTATTAGACACTATTTTTATCTCTAACCAGTAGTTTTTTTCTTTATACAACATTTCCCCAAAGTGTTCAGCAGGATAGATGTTATACAAAACTGTGTTGGATAAGTTTGGATATGCTGGGTTAAACAGCATTAAACAGCTTCTCCCCCCTTAGAACATCTTAAAGTCTTTGGTATACTAATGTATGCTATGACTCTCTAAGAGGTTACAGGGCTTAGTGTTTCCCAAACACATCTGGGAAATCTTTTGTATGGGAGTTTCTTGAAGGACTGTTCCATGAACACCCTTCAGGGAACACTGCCATAATGCATAGATTACTTAGGTGTTTAATTTCCCTGCATTTGCACTGTGAATCAATATTTCTTTCCATTGTGGGTAAAGGACCCTGGTGATTGAGATCTAGATCAGGGTCTTTCAAACCGGGAGTTATGACCTATTGAGTCATGAGTGTAATGGGTTGAGATCATGAAGTGGAAGCACATAGAATGGAAAATATCAGAATGGAACAATGTAAGAAGGATAGGTATTATTTTGTGAAACTTTTGTTTTAATTATGCAGCACATGTATGGGGTCACAGGCCCGTAAAATGTAGCTCTTACTTGGGTTGTAGTCAAAGAGTTTGGAAAAAAGCCGATGACGGTCACACATTTACTCTGCCTCACCCTGTTAACCACAGTCATAGTCCTTTGGGGGAAATTTTCAGTTAAGGAGAGCTCACCTACCTGTCTATAGAAGAAAGATAACTTATAATTGACCCTTCTCTCCCAAAGAGTTGTAATTTCTAAGCTTTAAAACAGGAGTAGGTAACTTTGTAGTCTACAAGCCAGATCTGACCTTTGACTTAGTTTCACGAGTCCATTGAGCATGTATCAGTATGTGGTCTCATTTATGATTATAGCTGCCTAGAAAAATCAAAACTTTCAACATTTTCAATGGCAGTATCCTCAAAACTCAGGGATGTGAACCCTCTTTTAGGACATTTGAGATAAAGATGGCATTCCACACTATATAGTAAGATAGGATTGTCAGTGATGCGGAGGAAAATGTGAAGGATACTTTTGCTTCCAGTTCAAATACCATTTTCCTAACAAGTTCCAGTGGTGGCTAACCAATTAAAAATTTTTTTAATAGACTTTATTTTTTAGAGCAGTTTTAACTTTATAGAAAAAATGCTCAAAAAGTACAGAGAATTCCTAAAGCCACCCCCATTTCCTTATTATTAACATCTTGCATTAATACATTTGCTACATTAATATCTAAAGTCTGTAGTTTGCATTAATGTTCACTCTTTGTGTTATACAGTTCTATGGGTTTTGACAAATCCATAATGTTGCATGTCCACTATTACAGTATTATACAGATTAGTTTTACTGCCCTAAAAATCCCCTGTGCTCCATCTGTTCATCTCTCCCCACTTTCTCCACTTCCCCTCAACCACTGGCAACCACTAATGTTTTACCATCTCTATAGTTCTGCCTTTGTCAGACTTGGGATCACATAGTATGTAGCCTTTGCAGACTGGCTTCTTTTACTTAGCAATATGCGTTTAAGGTTCTACCATGTCATTTCATAGCTTGATAGTTCATTTAAAAAAATTGCTGAATAACACTCCATTGTATGGATGTACCAGTTTGTTTAGTGTGTGGTGATTGCTGGATTGTATGGTAAGACAATGTTTAGCTTTGTAAGAAGCTACCAAACTGTCTTCCAAAGTGACTGTACCATTTTGCATTCCCACCTAGCTATTCAATTTTTAAGTCTAGATATTTTTCAAGTTCTGTTTTGGGAAAGATTTGGGTTCTATTTTTTTCTCCTTTATTCTTTTTTAGTTTTATATTTATTTATTTTATTAGAATAGTTGTGAGCTTACAAAACGATCATGTATAACATGCAGAATTCACATAAATCACCCCTCCACCAACACCTTGCAATGCTGTGAAACATTTGTTACAGGTTATGAAAGAGCATCATCAAAATATTACTGCTAGCCATGGTCCATAGTGTACATTTGGTGTATTTTTCCATATACCCCTATTATTAACCTATGCATTCGTATTGTACAGTTGTTATAGTTCATGAGAGAACACTCTCATATTTGTACTGTTACCCACAGGCCATCTTCCACCACATGGGTTCACTGTGTTATACAGTTCCATGCCTCGTACATTCTATCCAAAGTGTACACTCAGTGGCTCTCACTTTCCTCACAGAGTTGTGTAGTCATCGCTCCAGTAAACCTTTGAATGTTTTCCTTAGTCCAAAAGGAAAAATCCTATACCCCCTACTATTGACCCTTAGAGTTGGTTTCGTGCTTATTTATTTATTAATTAATTATAGTACTTTTTTGACATTGATACAAGACTATTACAATATTGCTGTTAATTATAGTCCATAAGTTATTAATTGTATTTTTCTCCTGCATCACTATGTTCTTACCACCGTGTAATAGTGATGTACATTTGTTCTAGTTCATAGAAGAACATTCTTGTATTTGTACTATTAACCACAATCCTCATCCACCTCTGGGTTCATTATGTTATTCGGTCCCTCGATTATTCTCTAACTTTTTTTCAACTGACATGAACATCCTTAGACTACCCCTTTCAGTCACAATCCATTTATAACCAGCCGTGTTAGTTATATTCACTATAATGTGTTGCCATTAACTCTATCCATTGCCATACTTTTACAGTCAAGCTAATTGAAAATTCTACATTCATTAAGCATCAGTACCCCTTCTCAGTCCTCATTCTATCTCCTAGTAACCTACAGTCTAAGTTTTAACGCCATGTGTTTATTCTTTGTATTTAGTTCATATTAGTGAGACCATATACAATATTTGTACTTTAATGTTTGGCTTATTTCACTCAGCATAATGTCTTCAAGGTTTAGCCATGGTATCATATGTGTCTCAATTTCATTTCTTCTTATAGCAGCATAGTATTCCATTGTATGTATGTACCACATTTTGTTTATCCTTTCATTGGTTGATGGACGCTTGGGTTGTTTCCATCTTTTGGCAATTGTGAATAATGCCACTATGAACATCAGTGTGAAAATGTCTGTTCGCATTACTGTTTTCAGTTCTTCTGGATATATTCCTAGTAGAGGATTGCCTGATCATATGGTAATTCTATGTTTAGGTTCCTGAGGAACCGCCAACTATCTTCCACAGAGGCTGCACCATTCTACAGTCCCACTAACAGTGAAGGAGTGTTCCTATTTCTCCACATCCTCTTCAGCACTTGTTGTTTTTTTCTTTCTTTCTTTTTTTTTTTTTTTTTTAGGAGGTACCAGGGATTGAACCCGGGTCCTTGTACATATGGAGCAGGTACTCAACCACTGAGCTACATCTACTCTGCTGTTTTCTGTTTTGCAAATAATGGCCAGGCTATGAGGTGTGTGATGATGTCTCATTGTAGTTTTGATTTGCATCTCCCTAACAGCTAGTGATATTGAACTTATGTTTTTTTTTTTTTAAAGGAGGTGCTGGGGATTGAACCCAGGACCTCCTACATGGGAAGGAGGCACTCAACCACTGAGCTATATCTACTCCCTTGAACATTTTTTTATGTGATTTTTTTGCCATTAGGATTTCTCCTTGGGAGAAATGTCTTTTTAAGTCTTTTTTCCCATTTTTAAATTGGACTACTTGCTCTTTTATTGTTTGTTGCATTGTATGATCTCTTTATATAGCATGGAAATCAAACCCTTAACGAATATGTGGCTTCCAAATATTTCTCCCATTGATTGGGCTGCCTTTTCACTTTCTTGATAAAGTCCTTTGAAGTGCAAAAGTGTTTAATTTTGAGGAAGTCCCATTTATTCATGTTTTCTTTCATTGATCAAGCTTTTGGTGTAAGGTATAAGAACCCTCCACCTACCACCAGATCTTGAAGATGTTTCCCTGCATTTTCTTCTAGGAGCTTTATGGTTCTAGCTTTTATATTTAGATCTTTGATCCATTTTGAGTTAATTTTTGTATAAGGTTGAGATAGGGATCCACTTTCTTTCTTGTGGATATGGATATCTAGTTTTCCCAGCACTGTTTGTGGAATAGACTGTTCTGACCCAGCTGGGTGGGTTTGACAGCCTTGTCAAAAATCACTTGACCATAGATGTGATAGTCTATTTCTGAACTATCCATTCAGTTCCATTGGTTATATGTTTTATGCCAGTACCATGCTGTATTTACTATTTTAGCTAAGTAATATGATTTAAATTCTGGAAATGAGAGTCCTTCAACTTTGTTCTTCCTTTTTAAGTTGTTTCTGGCTATTTGGGTTCCTTTACCCCTCTGAATAAATTTTCCATTTCTTTAAAAAAGGCTGTTGGAATGTTTATCAGTATTGCATTGATCTATATATCAATTTGGGTAGAATTGGCATCATAATGATTTTCAGTCTTCCCATCCATGGATGTGAAATGTTCTTCCATTTATTTAGATCTTCTTTGATTTCTTTTAGCAATTCGTTGTAATTTTCTGAATACGCCCTTAGTTAAGTTTATTCCTTAATATTTGATTCTTTTTGTTGCTATTGCAAATGGAATTTTTTTCCTGACTTCTTCCTCAGATTGCTCATACTAGTGTATAGAAAACACTATTAACTTTTGTATATTAATCTTGTATTCTGGCAATCTGCTGGGTTCATTTATTAGCTGAATAGCTTTGTTGTCCGTTTTTTCGGGACTTTCTAGTTATAGGATCATATCATCTGTGAATAGTGAAAGTCTCACGTCTTCCTTTCCAATTTTGATGTCACCCCCCCCCCCTTTTTGCCTAATTGCTCTAGCTAGAACTTCTAGCACTACATTGAACAACAGTGGTGACAGTGGGCATTCTTGTCTTGTTCCCTATCTCAGTGGGAAGGCTTTCAGTCTTTCACCACTGAGTACAATGTTAGCTGTGGATTTTTCATGTATGCCTTTTATCATGTTGAGAAAGTTTCCTCTAATTATCTTTTGAGTATTTTTTTTTTTTAATCAAGAAAGGATGCTGTATTTTGTCAAATGCCTTTTCTACGTTAATCAATATAATAATGTGATTTTTTTTCTTTGATTAATTAATGTGGTGTTTTATGGTGATTGATTTTCTTGTGTTGAACCACACTTGTGTGCCTGGGATAAAATCTGCTTGACCATGATGAATAATTCTTTTAATGTGTTGTTGGATTCAATTAGCAAGTATTTTGTTGAGGATTTTACATCCATATTCATTAGGGAAATGGGTCTGCAATTTTCTGTTTTTGTAATATCTTTATCTGGCTTTGCTAATAGGGTGATATTGGCTTCATAGAATGAGTTTGGTAGCATTCCTTCCTGTTCAATTTTTGGGAAGAATTTTGAGTAAGATTGATATTAAATCTTCTTTGAATGCTTGGTAGAACTCACCTGTGAAACCATGTGGTCCTGGGCTTTTCATTTTGGGGAGTTGTTTGATGACTGTTTCAATCTCTTTGCTTTTGATTGGTTTGTTGAGATCTTCCATTTCTTCTAGGGTCAGTGTAGGTTGTACATTCCTAGGAATTTTTCCATTTCATCCACATTGTCTAGTTTGTTGGTATACATTTGTTCATAGTATCTTCTTATGATCTGTTCTATTTCTGTGGGGTCAGTAGTAATGTCCCCATTTTCATTTCTGATTTTATTTATTTGCATCTTCTCTCTTTTTTCCTTTGTCAGTCTAGCTAAGGGTTTGTTGATTTTGTTGATCTTCTCAAAGAACCAAATTTTGGGTTTGTTAATTCTATTTTAAAATTTCTGCTCTGATATTTGTTATTTCCTTCTTCCTGCTTGCTTTGGGCATAGTTTTCTGTTCTTTTTCTAGATCCTTCAATTGTTTAGTTTGGGCATTGATTTTTAGCTCTTCCTTCTTTTTTAATGTAAGCATTGAGGGGTTTAAATTTCCCTCTCAGCACTGCTTTCACTACATCCCATAGGTTCTAATATATTGTGTTCTTGTTTTAATTTGTCTTAAGATATTTATTGGTTTCTCTTGCAATTTCTTCTTTGACTCACTATTTAATAATAGTGTGTAGTATATCTACATATATTTGTGGATTTTCCCTTTTTCTGCTTGTTGATTTCTAGCTTTATTCCATTATGATCGGAGAAAGTACTCTGTGTAATTTTGATCTTTTAAAATTAACTGAGATCTGCTTTGTGACCCAATATGTGGTCTGTCCTGGAGAAAGAACCATGACTTATTTTCTAATTTTATTTTTATTTTTTTAATGGCTTAAAGTGAAAACCTTTATTAATCATGATTTCTTTCCATCAGGAACTCAGGGGAATCAGGTGTAGCCTGCAGCTCAGGGTGTTTCTCAAGGCTCAGGATGTTGGCCCTTGCCAAAGTCATTTCTAGGCTCAAGGCTGGAGGATCTGTTCCCAAGCTCACTTTTGGAACAGTAGGCAGGCCTCAGGTCCTTGCAGGGGTTTTGAAGCTAGTAGAAGTCCAAAGTCAATATTTTGGCAAGTCTGGCTTTCTTCCCCAAATCTGTAGCATTCTGGTGCTAGCTGCCAGTCTGCTCTGGGGTTCCCTGGCTTGTAGCTCTGAATTCTAGCCTGTGGAGATGCTTGTGAAGATACCCTCTCCTTTCTGCATCTGTTCATCCCATATCTTCTGAAAAGCAAACCTATTGACTTTTCTTAACCTGCAGTGTCCCAAATTAATGTGAACATCAAACACTTTTTTTTTTTTTTTTAAGAGGTACTGGGGATTGAACCCAGGACCTTGTACATGGGAAGCAGGCACTCAACCACTTGAGCTATATACAATCCCCTCTTTCCATTTTTAAGACCTATTAACCTCATAAAGAATGTTCTTTGGGAAATGATGGGTTAGATAACAAAGGGAGTATTGTCTCTAGAAATCCATAAGTAGGACTCATGTGTGCTTTGTGGGAGAGATTTAGGGTCCTTTCCCATAAGGTACATCAATTTATTTGATTAATTTCTTGGAACCTGGGTTACCAGGGATGAAAATGGTTAGTTAACTTTGGGGAAAGGATAAGAGGGATGGATGAGTGGCAGGAGTACAGTAATGATAATTCCTGAGTCTTGGTGGATTAGAGAAAATAGAACTAATAATGGTGTGAGGAATGAGGTGTGGTAGGCTGAAAAATGGGTCTCCAAAAAATATCTAAGTCAATTCCTGGAAACTGTGAATGTGACATATTTGGAAAAAGGGTCTTTGTAGATGTAATTAAGTCAAGGATCTTGAGATGAGATCATCCAGGATTATCTGGGTGGGCCCTAAATCCAATGACAATTGTCCTTATAAGAGACAAAAAGAGGAGGAGGTTTGTGACCATGGGGGGAGATATTGGAGTGATGTGGCCATAAGTCACAAGTTGAGGGCTGTCTACAGCCACCAGAAGCTAGAAGATACTTGGAATGGAGTCTCCAGAGGGAGCATTGCCTTGCCGACATCTTGATTTCAGACTTCCGGCCTTAGAACTGTGAGAGAATAATTTCTGTTGTTTTAAGTCACCCAATTTGTGGTCATTTGCTGCAACAGCCACAGGAAACTAATCCAAGGGTAAAGGGCACTGAAGGGGGAAACATTGAACAAAGTCTCAGCCTGGACAACTTTAGAATGTTGTCCAGAGTCAGGCCTGACTGGCCTTTGCCAAAGCAAAGGCTCAATAGGAATCAGGTCTGAATGTGGCAAGTACGGAGAAGCCTTTTATTCTCGGATGGGTTCTGTGGCCCACCCGAGGTTGCGTTCTAGTCCTCTGCACCAGCCCTTGTAATGTGGAATATGAACTGTGTCTTTCCTTCTCACAGGCCACAAAGGTAGAGTTCTGCACCTGGCTTTGAGTCCAGACCAGACCCGGGTTTTTTCTGCTGCAGCTGATGGGACAGCTTCTGTGTGGAAATGCTCATAGCCACTCATCCCTGCTAAGCTTCGTTTCGTTCATTTCTAAGTGAGGGTAATGATATTAGCCTTGTCTTCTCCATGGGGTTGTTATGAGTATCAAACAAGGTGAAGTACATTTCCTGATGTGAATGCCTGTTTTCCAGACCTCCTTTCTCTGGTTATTCTATTCATTCTTCCTCCCATTGCATTTCCCAGAGATTCAGTCTTTGATCTACTCTTCTTCTTACTCATCTACATTAACCTTTGGTGATTTCCAGCCTGGTGCCTTTGTTGGAGTTTTCCTTTTATTCTGAAATTCCTGCTCCTCTCCCTCTTTTCCTTGCAATCTGTGCAAGTCTTAACCTCTCCAGGAATTGTTTTCAAATGTTACCCTAGGTTTGAATTCTTGACATTGATCCATATCATCTATTTGATATAATATACTATTGTAATTGCTTTTTAAATATTTTATTACTCTGTGAGTCTTTGGTTATTTTAGTTTAATTGTTCCCTGGACAATTAAATTGTAATCTCATGTAGTTGAGGAAGCACACATTTTACTTTTTGGTGGTCCTTAGGATGTTTTGCACACGCTAGATAACAAATATTGATTTATTTGCTTTGTCATAAATGCATACATTTGTATGTATATCAATGCATTACTACTGCCATGCCCCCACAAAACAAACTGATAAGAAAAAATAAAAGCCTTCCTAATTGAAAAGTGGAATAGTATATACAAGGAGACTTAGGACTTTCCTGCCAAATTAGTGTTAATTGGTCCATATATTCTTTTATTCCAGCCTGTTTTTTTTTTTTTTAACTTAGAAAATCTGTTTGGTAGTGCTAGTAATTCTTGCCTTACAAACTTTTAGGCCACCAAGAGCTGCGAATGTGATGCATTGCACACTTTATCTTTAAACCAATGGTTTAAATTTTTAAAAAATTTAAATTAATTTTATTTTTTATTTTTTAAAGATTTATTTATTTATTTACCCCCCCCCCCCGTTGTTTTTGCTTGCTGTCTGCTCTCTGTGTTCATTTGCTGTGTGCTCTCTGTGTCTGCTCGTCTTCTCTTTAGGAGGCACTGGGCACTGAACCTGGGACCTCCCATGTAGTAGGCGGGAGCTCAATCGCTTAAGCCATATCTGCTTCCCAATTTTTTATTTTTAAAGAAGCTTTAGATTACATAAATGTTACATAAAAAATATAAGGGATTCCCATATGTCCCCCTCCCTCCCCCTCCCACACTTTCCCACATTAACAACATTCTTCATTAGAATGGTACATTTGTCACAATTGATGAACACATATTGAAGCACTGCTACTAACCATGGACTACAGTTTACAATATAGTTTACACTCTGTCCTGCACGTTTTTAGGTTATGACAAAATGAACAATGGCCCTGTATCTGTCACTGCAATGTCATGCAGGATAACTCCAATGCCCCGAAAATGCCCCCATATTACACCTATTCTTCCCTCTCCCATCCCTCAGAACCTCTGGTGGCCATTTGATCTTCTTAATTAGCCAGGGATAAACTAAACTAAAATAATTAGCAGGTGAATAAGCAAATTTTTTTTTTTTTTTTTTTTTTTTACCGGGAGGTATCGGGGATCGAACCCCAGTCTCTCCATATGGTAGATGGATGCCGAACCTTTTGAGCCACATCCGTTTCCCTGAATAAGCAAATTGATCAAACCATTTCCAGTGTCCCTTGCCTTTCTATTCTGGGTAATTCTGTCTTAACAAACTCATTACACTATATCATGACCAAAGACCACTTCTCCTAATTAATTCTGGTGTGTGAACAAGGAGCTCCCATTTGAAAAATATAGCAATATATCTTTTACCTGCTATTAGTTTTGATGAGATGTCTGAGATAAGATTTTTTTTTTCTTTCTTTTTTAGGAGGTACTGGGGTTGAACCTGGGACCTTGTATGTGCAAGCAGGCACTAAACCACTGAACTATACCCACTCCCTGAGATAGGATTTTTTTTTTTTTAACTTTATTTTGTACATTTAATAATTGAAAATATAAACAATTAAAAAGTAAACACAGATGAATAAATATATACATTTCTCAATTAAATCTAATGGATACATATACATTTTTTTTTGAATCAAACAATATATTACACAATATATTTGGTTCATAGTAACGCATTCATACAGTATTTGTCCTTTTGTGTATGGCTTCCTGAGATAGGATTTTAATAAATAAAAGAGTGAACTTCCAGATAATAAAAAAAACAACAGAGACTTTGTTTCATTGATTTTTTAAAAAAGTTTGTAATTTAAAAATATTTGTTGAGTAATAACAGATATAGTAAAGTCTTAAGTGTATAGCTTAATGAGTTTTTATTTATGAATAGATAACACTGTAACCACCATCCTGATCAATATATGAACATTTCCAGTAAAATAAAAGCCTCTCATTTAACTTCCTCTGCTATGCTGATCTCCATGATCATGAATTAGTTTTGATTGATTCTGACCTTCATATAAACGGAATCATACAGTAAATATTCTTTTTAAAGCAATTCTATTGAGATATATTCACATGAAATATTCTTTTGTATGTGGCTTCTTTCACTGTACATTAACTTTGAAAGATTAATTCATGTAGTTGCATATAATAGTACTTTTTCTACTATTTTTTTGTGTGTAATGTCCCAGTGTATGAATATACATTAATTGATTATCCATGGATGGATATTTGAGTTGTTTTCAATTTTTACCTTTATGAATAAAATTACTATTCATATTCTTGAACATATTTGGTATATACCCGGGAGTGGAATTGCTCGGTCATAAGAAATGTATATGATGAGTTTTAGCAGATACCGTCAATTTTCCAAAGAAGGTATACCAATTTGCACTCCCATCAGCAATGTATAAGAGATCCATACAACTGATTTTTTTGAGCAACCGTTTTCTTTTTTTCATATATATTTTAAATAGAAGTTGTGAACTTACACAACTACCATGAAATGTGTAGAATTCCCACACAACAACCCTTCACCAACACACCACACTGTTGTCGTACAACTGATTTTTAAGTGGAGTTCAAAATCTGTAATAAATGTTGCCAGTAAGGAATATTACATTATCTTACTATAGTTAAAGCCCTTAACAGGAAATAGGGGTTATCAGCAATTTATCTAAAAATCAATCCTAGTTACCCTCTTACAGCCCCTCTTTTGATTTTAGCACCAAACCTCATTTCTCAACCCTGGACACACAATAGAACCAATGGCGAGCTTACGTAGAACATACTGCTGCTTGGGGTCCCAATGAATGGCAATTAAATCAGAACTCTAGAGGTGGGTGGGGCCATTAGTAATTTTACAGAGGCTGGCATGTCTAAAGGGTGGCTATGCTTGAAAACCAATGTATTAGTATTTTGATCAACTCCTTTGTTTAAATAGGCTCTCTTTTAGTGTTGCTGTATGTTCTTGGTTTGAGTGAATATATACATGCAATTTATATATACAATAAATACACATTCACATATTCATATGTGTATTTGTGTTCCTGAAGGAATTAATAGAAAAAAAATTGTTTTTTAAGAAGTTGAAGGAATCTGTTCACAGCATATTGATTACTAGTTCAATATGCTGAATAAGCTACTTGGGGGTTTTCCAAAAATTTTTTTTCAGGTTACAATTCAGCACTCACTTCCTATACTGGGATGGCAGCCACTGTAGCCACCATATTGATTGGACCTACCCAGGCTTAGGGACACAGAGAACCAAGAAATCACCTAGATAACCCAAGACTTAAATACAAGCTTCAAAAGAGGAGGCTTTTTGTTGTACAATTTTCTTAGCTGGTCAAGTGCTTCATTTGAATTCCCCAGAATTTTTGTTTCTATTCTGCATCTGCCTTGAGGAAATACTGTAAAGCATTTCCTGTTTCTATTGATCATGTATCTTTATATAAATACGAATAGCAGGTGTTGATGTGGAACAGTAGACTTGAAGGGCAGACTTATTTTCTTTTAATCCAAATATTCCACATTGGCTGTTTCTGTTCCTATGGAATTGCTGAGCCCTTCACTGTACTTGTTGTTGTTGCTAGACAGACCTGATCTTAGTGTCACATTTGCTGGATCCCACTGAGACTGTTAAATGAGTAATTCAGGCACAATTCCCATTTGCTTGATATGTATGGATGACGCTGGTGACCCTGGTCCCCTAATCTCCTTGCATTATCCATGAGATTGCTATATTACTCTGTTTCATTTTGCCTGTGGAAATCTGTTCACTAAAGTTATGGGAGCAAAACGGGTACAAGCCATACAAGTTGCTTTTATTCATAATAAAATTAAGAAATGACAAGAAATGAACTACAATGATCTAAGCTGCCCGCCTGATAGTCTTAGATATCCAGTTGAGGTGTTTCTTTGAGAGAAGAGTATAGACGCCAGGTCCTCGTGGGTCTCCGCATTTCTCTGGAAGGCCAAAGGCAGTAATGCCTCTGAAAATACCTTCACATATCAGAGGGCTTCCAGAATCTCCCTGGGGGGAAAGAAGAAGGGTGGTGGGGATCAGTGTCGAATATGACCACTGGTGAAATGGAAGAAATTTTACAGCATTTATTATGGAGTTAAGACCAATCTTAAGTGAAAAATTAATGCTTAAAAATCAAACTGTTTGGAAATATTTTAATATTTTAATTGGTTTACTTGGTTTATTTATGAGCCAGTAAAATAAAAATGAAAATTATATTACATTTTTATATAAGTATCATATTAGGATACTTATATGACTTTCCTGTTTATTTGTCATTTTTCTCAAAATGCTTAATACCTCAAGGGGTAAAAGAGTTAAATTCAGATGGGACCTTGAGGCAAAGAGTGAAAACCATGAAACTGTTTTCTAGGTTCCAAGAGATAATTGTCTTCTTTTTCACAAAGAAACAAAACCAAAGCAACCTTTCCTTCCCTCTCACTCCTCTCAGGCAAAATTTGCCCCCCACAAGTCTCCTCTGATGATGCTAGCTGGAAGCTCCAGGAAACCAGTGATTACTCTAAGGCTTTAACTGGCTCCATAGGAGAAAGACTTCAGTTAGCTGTAAATTGCTGCTTTGTTCTCCTGACTGTGCCATCTAATGTGTAACCTTGTATTTTCTCATGGAACTCTAAAATGGGCATATTTAAATGTATTTGAAGTCTGGAGTCTGGATTAGCTGATTCACTGCTATGACTTTAGGGAAGACTGGTGGTCTTAAGTGGAAGGCCAGTGAGGCATGTATATAAAGCTCTGCAAATCTATGACCCTGAGGGACCAGTTCTGTCCCAGTGATGTGGAGATACCAATGAGCTGCCTCTTTCAGGCAAAAGTGAAGGAAGTAAAGAACCATGTGAGAACTTAGCAGCCTCCTTGAGCAAGCATATTTCCCCTGCCAGATACAATACCTGAAATTCTCAGAATTAGACCTTTAGGTCAATTCCAAGGCATCTGGGGCAGTGAGAGAATGGGGAAAGGACTGCTAAGGTTTGATGATAGAGGGGTGGCTGGCAGGAGGGGAACTAGCATTTTGGGCTGCTGCTGTGGCCTCTGGATGTTGTATGGGGCTTCCTGGATGCCCAGATTGGTGGAGGAGGGGAAGGGATGGGTAAGGGAGGGCAAAGGAGAAAGTGGGAAGATCCTGAAGACAAACTTGGTCTTTTCTTGGGATTTGCCTAGCCTTAGTCCTGAAGGCAAGGCACACACATTCTGCTGATGTTTAGACAAGCTCCTAGAAAAGGCAGAGACCTTTGGATCTCTCAATCCTTGATAACTCCCCAGCCATGAACACTGCACACTATTGCCTTTCCGAAAGGTGAGAAATGAGATTAAACAATTGTAAAGAGTTTCTATTACATCTATCTTTAAGCAGGTTCCTGCCCCACCCCTTCTCAGGAGGCTTGCAGATCCTCTGGTATGGGTCATGCCTGGAAGCTGTTTCCTGGGATTGAGCTTGGCTCCAGGATTGTGTGGGATCCAGCTAAGCTACCCAGCCAGGCTTGGGAATTACAGGCATTTCAGATTTCCTTGTTTAAATGGCAGAGGGAGGTGCTGAGTTGGGGAAAAGGGCACAGAAGGCCCTAGAGGTACTCTGACTTCAGCTTTCTTGAGTGTTACATGTTTTCAAGTTTAGATCTTTGTACATCAGTATCAAAATGAGAAAAAGAAGAAATACCATTTCTCAGTAGCTTTTAGCATAAAACTTCTTATTTTTGACCATCAGCATGCTTGACATTTTTAATATATAAATATTTGACTGGGGTTTTATCAAGACCTCATTCAAAAAAGTACAAGGACCCTATAGAAGCCAATACCATGGCCAGACAAAGCATTACATTATCTTTTCTATATCTGCATCACTTAATCCAACAGCTAAAATATCGGACCGTATTTTACTTACATGACATGTGTCTTTTCCACCTCGGAGGTTTCCAGCACAAATCATATTCAGTCCAATCACAGGATTATAATTATAGTGCTTTTCATCATTGCAGATTTTTCTGTCTATGATGGTGACATTGACTTCTCTCAGAGTGTCTGAATTCTTAGGTGACTGATTGTGAAACATCCCCCACCCTGCAACTTTACACTCTGTTTCTGGTTTCACATTGTCCCCATTTTCAGGTAGTTGAAGTATAGAGACATTTTTATTTATTGTTGCTTTTCTGTTCAGCTGTTGGAAGACATGCATAAAGAGTTAACAGAATAAGATAATTAAAATACCCATATTTTTACTTAAATTCTAGCCCAATCTTAAGGGCCCCTCCCCCCAAGTGAGTCTGTAGTTATAGGGGCACAGAGGCAAGGTTTCCATTTAGGTGGCCAGATTGTAGAAGGTTCTATATATTTTAAAAAAACAATCGAAAGTATGTACCTGTAGAAGTTTAAGATCACCCTCGTGTGTGTCCGGGTCATAGCATGGATAGGGAAACGCCTTCTTAATGAGCATTATCTGTTTTTCTGGCTCATTCTTGGTTGCTGAGTGAGCACCAAGGATGACCTGGGACTTTTTGTTCCTGAGAACAGACATAACAGCATCAACTGGGTTTACTCTTTTAATTAGGAGCAGAACATATTATGTGCTGATCATTTTCATTGTCCCATTTATAAATGTGCTTGTTGTAGAAATATTTCTTTGTAGCTCAGAAAGAAAAAAAAATATGTGCTCTAAAGAGTAAAAGGTGAGATGTTACGAATTTCATTAGCTTTATCCTCACCAGTTTATTTATAACAGGCTAAACTAAGTTCATTGAAAAACATGTAATGAGAGAATTCCATGGCAGCTAGGTCAAGTCTTTGGATCTCTGTTGGGGCTTTAGTGCTGCCCCCCTTTAGCTGTGATAAAGAATTATGCTGCAGGTTACTTGAAAAGAAATGTCTCAGTAGTTCAAGACAGAAGTAAAAGGCAGCTGGGTAAGTATGACAGTTGCAGAGTAATGGAACAAAGGGATCTTTGTAAAAGAACAACGAAAGTGTCTTAAATGGGAAAACTTTCAAAAGTGGATTACTCAGCTCAGGACCCTATTTGTATGGTATTGAATGTGTGTATGTGTGTGTGTTGGGGGTGGTCTGAATTCAGAGCCCAGGATTCTTACCTTAATTTTGGTTAACAAAAGCAAAAGACTCTCTGGAATCAACCTAGTATCAAATGCAGATATTCTCACTACTTGTTTTTCCATAGCACTAGATGGGATCAGTCTCTCTTAAGACATTAGTACAGTGCTTTCCAGTAAAGCCTACTTTAATGATGGGAGGTTCTATAAATCTGTATTATCCAATATGGTAGCCACTAAGCCACATTTGGCTACTGAACACTTGGTAGCCACTTGAAATGTGGCTAGTGCAACTGAGAAACTAAATTTATAGATTTACTTAGTTTTCATTAATTTAAATTTACATAGCCACATATGGCTAGTGGCTACGATATTGGATATTCTAAGATTAAAGGTTTGATTTAAGGTGGGGAAAAGACCAGGCCTGGGAAGAGATATGATGGTCAACAGGGGTTAAATGTGTGAGAGAAATTCACTAAAGGAGACAGGCAGGCATTCAGAACAACCTTTCTCTACTTGATAGTTGTGCCTAGGCCCCAGAGGGGCCACTCAAAGTCTTTCCCCTTCCATGATGTGGCTAATTTTACCTGGTCACACAGTCAGGACAGGAAGCAAAGCCTTGTAGAACCTATGTTCAGAGTCTCTATGAGAGATCTACAGAAAGAGCTTGTGGATGCTGCTTCCTCACTGGCCTGACTCTTTGGGGCCATGTCTGGACTTAACTCCCTGTTGGGGTTGGGCAAGTTCCCAACGATTTAAATCCTATGAAGGTACACGTGAGTTTCCTGTAGCTTTAGAGGGATTTTCTGTTTCTACTAATATGCCTGAAAATTAGAATATCCCCACAAACGTTTTTAAAAACCAAAGCACTCACAGGAGACAGTGAGCTGCAGTCAACACCCAGTGTTTTGCGATCAAAGCCCCAGCACAGATATTTTCTCCTTTAAGCAGGACCATGTAGGGTCTTGAATGAGGCTGCACTTCATTTCCTCCAATGATTTTTACACAGAAACCTGTTAAATAGAAAAAGGCAGATCTGATCAGTGCCCACCCCAAATAAATCTACATAAAGCTATGTTTCTAAGGTTGGAGAGGAAGTGTGGAGGAAAGCATTTCTTTTTCCTGCTTTTATTCCTTGTACATCTTCAGATGCCTGAAGATAAATCCCATTTCCAATGGACTTTCTGAGAGTGTCCTGCTCCTTCATCCTCAGAAGCCATGTCGTAAACCATTCCAGAAATTATCAAGCTGGAAATCTGCCACCAACTACCAACCTTGGTCTACATCAATGACCAGTTGCTACAGGAGATGATAGTGGTGCCATCCCCACCTTCTGGCTGAGTACTAATCTGGAGAACAGAGACGCTTTAGAAGCCTGAGAACTGACTTCTCTACCCCAAGCCTTTGCAAAAACATCTCACAAACTGATATGACAACCTTTCAGCCATGACACGAACCATGAGTTCTTTGGTCATTGAGAGACTTCTCCTGGTTATTGAACTCTGCCACAGTCCTCATCCATAAATTGAGAGAATAAAGTCTATTGCCTCTGAAGCAGGTTTAATTTAAGGTCTTTTCCAATGACATAGGGTAGGGGAGGAGAGAAGATGCTACCAGAAGAGAATTCTGCTTCTGTGAAATGTCCTTGAAGATAGACTAGGATTACAGACCCATTGTTAGACAACACTAACACCCAGACACAAGGCAAACCATCCTTGCCAATTGAGATGACCTTGTGCCTTTCTCACATATGCTCAGCTTTCCATCTTCTTAGACCAGATGTTCTTGGATTCTCCTAAAATACTTCTGACTGTTGGCTGAGGCTCATGGTTTCTTGAATAGGGCACAGTGCCTTTTATTCCACAACTGAGGATAGCTCATTGCCAAACACAGCAAGGTGTAAAGGCTAGAAATAGAAGTCTTTTATAAGGCTTGATGAGGGTGAGGGTAAGGGAGAGTGACCACAAGGGCTCGCATTTCCAGGAGGGAGTTGGAAAGGTAACATTCTGGGCTCTAGAAATAAAAGGGTAAGGAACCCTATGGATAGGAAGAGCACTTCACCCACATCCCCATTTTTCCTAGGGTGCATCATGTATAATAGATTCTAAAGATGCATCTTTGTACCTTCTGGGTTGCAGAATCATACACTCAATAGCATTTTCCCTTTTGCAGAGTCCCGTGTTTGGTGAGCACATAGCAGCCTCAGAAATAAGCCCACATCCCTTGCAACCAAGCACTTGTAGAAGGGCCTGGATAGGGTTTAGAGCAAGTGGGAACCTTTTCAAAAACTAAAACAATGCTTGGGCACTACTCAGAATCAAGTTAAGCCAGAATCTCTGGGAATGGGGCTGGGAGGTCAGTTTTTTTTTTTTTAATGCCCCAGATAATTCAAGCTTTGCTTCTCTGTGTCTTTTCTCTTTCTGGGCCCATATTACTCTTTCTGATACAGGAAACAAAGTAGAGCAGAGAGAGATTTTTTTTTTTTCTTTCTTTCTGTTGAAGAAAAGATATGACCGGGTTTTAAAAGCTGTTCTGTTTTCACTATTTTGGAGGATTTAACATGCCTGAATATAGTCAAAGTATGCTGCATTTATGCCTGTCCTTATGTCCCAAATGTCTGTCTTATTATCATTTTTAATTTCTATTTATCTTCAGGTACAAGATAAACCAGAGAACTTCCTCAGGAATTCCTGGCAAGATAGGTTGCTGTATCAGTCCCTGCCCATCCTTTGTACCTCTCGAAGTTGATACTCTGGGGTAAAACCTTGCCTGGCTCCACATGGTTTGCCACCCCAGTTCAGCCCAGCCCCAGAGTAATCCTCATTCCCTAGAAGATTCTTCAAGGAAAATCTAGAGCTACCCAGGGGCTATTATCCTTCCAGTGATAATGCCATAATTTTACAGCATTTCAAACTGGTGCATGAGAAGCTCAAACGAAAACCAGGAATGTTGTCTATCATTTAGTACACCAAAGAAGTAGCTTAATAAAAAATACTATAACACTCCAAAAGACTTGATATGGGGATTTTCACAATATCCTAATGTATTCCCAAGGAGATGCTAGCTTAGAGAAATAATTATGAAAATTCAAATCACTCCTGATTTATTTTTGATTTCTAGGTCAGGTTTGTCTTGTCTTTAAAACTATGCACATTCTGCAGCAAAAAAAATGCTTAACTGACTCAGGCACTGCTTTTCCTTTCCTGAAAGATATTACTTGTTTTCCTAATTCAAGGGCTTTCTTGTTGTTGTTTGCTTGCTTGTTTTTACAGTCTTTTTTTTTTGTGTGTGTGGCAATTTTCAAGCTATAAAGAAGTAGCAATAAGCACTGGTGGTTCTATTTTCTTTTGTAAAGAATTGAAAGAAGAAAGGAGAATGTTTTTCCTTCTAAAATACGCATTTTTAGCAGCCAAGAAAGAATGCTAAATGTTTTCTGACTTGTGGAAAAGATCTCTTAGTATACTTAGCTAATAGTACTAAAGTTTCATTGAACGCTTTCTCCATTGAGCTTAATGGTTATAATGGAAATGAGAAGAATCAGTCTTACCTTCAGGAATTAGCAGGAGAAAAAGGGCAATCGAAAGAGAGAATGCCAGAAATGTACAGGAGTTCCTCATCGTGCCTGGTGTCTCGATGTCAACCACCATGAAATGCTGTTTTCTGTTCTTGACCGCTAGTCTATATATTGAGAGTACAAAGGATGTGGTTTCCTTTCTTTACTTCCAATTTCAAGGTTTAGCATTAGGAATTGAAACAAGTGAGTGAGAACAGTGAGTAACTGCTCATCACCAGCAGGCAAGCTTTCCCCTTCCAGGACTGCTAAGTGGAATCTTGTAATTCAACAGGTTGAGTTGGGGCAGTGAGCCTTGTTGTCATTAGAACTTGGTACATAAGAAAGGACTGTAAAAGTGGAGTAGAATATCTCAGTAGATTTCAAAGACTCTCATTTTCATCATCAGCAATATTGTCCTCAGTATTCACGAATGGAAGCTCTTTTAAGACTTAAATTAGAGCTTTAGAAAATGTTAAAAAAACTGGTCCCCTACCACATTTCTTTCTCGCCATCCCTTGGGTTATTTAGGTATTGATAGGTCAAGCGGTGTGGAGAAGCAGGAGGGAACCTTATTTAGTGGAAAGCTTCTACCCTGATTTTCCCTCTCCACTTTGTGGAGAATGAATTGATTGAGCTCCTGCGTAGAGTTTGTGGCAGGTGTGGCCATGTGGGCTGGTGGGAGTAGAGGGCGTTGGCTCTTCCTGGCACTCTTACTAGGCTTCCCCGGTTAGTTTTGCAACTTTAAAAACATGAAATTCTCACTGGGTTTCTTTTTCTTCCTTTCCTTCTGGCCCTCCATCTCTCCCCTCTGCCTTCCTCCTTCCTGCCCTCTCTCCTGGATTAGGCTGAGAGGAAAATGGGGGTCAAATATGGTTATTTTGTTCCAATATTGGAGAATATCTCATTCTTATTAAGAATCCCAGTTTCTCAGGGAAGAGTATTCAGCATGCTTTCTATTAAAAATATCTTTAGCGCTTTTTCTCAGTTGACGATGTGGTCTTTATTATGATACATGTGGTCAAATGTTCAGTCAAGGTGTTTCAGGTTAACACCCTGATGACTTCAGACCTAGTGGTTATGTTTTCCAGAAATCACATGACCTTAGAAGGGAGTCCTACTGAGACCCCTGTGTTTCCTTTTCTTAGGTATTACTAGTGCATTAAAGATTAATCATTTTTCAGTAACAGCTGTGGGTTACCCTGCTTTGGGTTTGGGTGAGTAATTTTAATGTAGGCTTAAATCAAATTTTCACTGACTATACCTACTAAAAAATCTCTTAAAGGAGATATTGCCAATTTTGTTTCTTTTCATATGAATTTGATTGCTATTCCTCTATTTATGCTGACTTTTAACAGCTTTACTGAGATAAACTTTAGATCCCATAAGTTCACCCATTTAAAGTGCACAGTTAAACAGTTTTTAGTGTATCTACAGAGTTGTGCAACCATCACAATAATCTAATTTTTGAACATTTTCATCACTCCCAAAGAAGCCTTTTACCCATTAGCAGTCATTCCCCATTGCCCCCACCATACTGCCCTTCCTACCCAGCCATAAGCAACCCTGATCTATTTTCAGAAACTATGGATTTGCCTATTCTGGACATTTCATATAAATGGAATCATAAAATATGTGGTCTTTTGTTATTGACTTCTTTGACTTAGCTTAATGCTTTTGAAGTTCACTCCTCCTTTTGGAACTAAGACCTGTAGACCTGCAGACTAGCAGAACTTAAGGTTGCAGGGACAGGAAGCAAAAATTTTCCTGGTAGATCACTAGGGGTAATAGTGAGTGGTGCCACTCCCATTTCCAGCCCTTGATTTCTGGACCTGTGAATCCTGGCTGTGGGAGAAACAGTACCATAGAGTGGACATGCTGATTTTGGGCATACATAGCCTCTTGGAGAACATTGCCCCAGCCCTGCAAAGTATTGCGACCTAATTAGGGCCATAATTGAATTGAGTCTTCAAAAGGGCATAACACTGTTCTGTCAATCCAGCTGCTTCAGGATGATGGGAAACATGGTAAGACCAGTGAATTCACAAGTGTGTGCCCATTCTTACATATCATTTGCTGTGAAGTGGGTTCTTTGATTAGAAGCAATGCTGTGTGGAATACCATGGCAGTGGATAAGTCCACGGATGGTAGTTTTGGAAGAAGCATTGAGTGCAAGGACGACAAACCCACGTCTGGAGTTTGTGTCTATTCTAGTTAGAACAAATCACTGCCTCTTCCATGATGGAAGTGGTCCAATGTAGCCAATTGGCCACCAGGTAGCAGGCTGATCACCTCAGGGAATGGGCCTCTGCTGCTGGCAGTTTGGACAATCAGCAGTGGTTGTTGCCCCTTGGTGAGGGGAAGTCCATGTTGCTGAGTCCATGCATAACCTCTGTCCTTACCACCATGGCCATTTTGTTCATGAGCCCATTGGGCAATGACAGGAGTGGCTGGGCAAAGAGGCTGAGCAGTAGCCACAGAGCATCATCTTATCTACTTGATTACTAAAATTTTCCTCTGCTGAAGTCACTCTCTAGTGAGCTTTCATGTGGGACACAAATATTTTCATGTTTTTTGCCTGCTCAGAAAGGTCTATCCACATATCTCTTCGCCAGCCCTCTTTATCATCAATTTTCCAATCATATTCCTTCCAAGTCCCTGACCATCCAGCCAAACCATTGGCAACAGCCCATGAATCAGTGTACAAATGCGCCTCTGGCCATTTCTCCTTCCAAGCAAAATGAACAGCCAGATGCACTGCTCAAAGTTCAGCCCACTGGGAGGATTTTCCCTCACCACTGTCCTTCAGGGATGTCCCAGAAAGGGACTGCAGCACTGCTGCTGCCCACTTTGGGGTGGTATCTGCATATTGCTCAGAACCAGGCCCGAGTTTTTCTTCCTCAGTCAACTGACTGTAAGGAACTCCCCAAAAGGCCATAGCTGTGGGCTGAGAAAGAGAAGGTAACATGGCAGAGGTGGTGACCATGGACATTTGGGCCACCTCATGTGACTTACTTGTGCCTTCAGGACCTGCTCAAGTCCTATCTCATATATACCACTTCCACTTTATAATAGGGTGCTGCTGTGCACGCCCAACTTTATGGTTTGGCGAGTCAGACAATACCCAGCTCATGATAGGCAACTCAGGTCTCATGGTAACTTGGTGGACCGTGGCTAAACGTTCAGTCTCTACTAAGGCCCAGTAGCAGGCCAAAAGCTGTTTCTCAAAAGGAGAGTAGTTACCTACAGAGGATGGCAGGGCTTTGCTCCAAAATCCCAAGTGTGATTCTCTATAGGGGTCTGCCAAAGGCTTCAGTTGGCATCTCTATTTGTCACTGACACTTCCAGCACATTGGCTGTGCTGGATCATATGGCCCAAGTGGTAGTGTAGCTTGCACAGCAGCCTGGACTTGTTGTAGAGCCTCCTCTTGTTCTGGTCCCCACTAAAAACTAGCAGGTTTTTGGTCACTTGGTAAATGGGCTGGAGTAGTACACTCAAATGATGAATATGTTGTCTCCCAAATATCAAGAAGCCAACTAAGCATTGTGCCTTTCTTTTTGTCACAGGAGGGGCCAGATGCAACAGCTTATCCTTCACTTTAGAAGGGATTTCTTGATATGCACTATAAATTTCCCTGAGGTGGAAGGCCCCTGTATTTTTGTTGGATTTATCTCCCATCCTCTCTCACGCAAATGCCTTACTAATAAGTCTAGAGTAGTTGCTTCTTCTTGCTCACTAGGTCTAATCAGAAAGATATCAATATAATGGACCAGTGTGATGTTCTGTGGGAGGGAGAGATGATCAAGGTCTCTGTGGACAATATTATGGCTTAGGGCTGGAGAGTTGACATACCCCTGAGGTAGGATATTGGAGGTATATTGCTGGCCTTGCCAGCTGAAAGAAAACTGTTTCTGGTGGTCTTTACTGATGGCAATTGAGAAAAAGGCATTCGCCAGGTCAATATCTGCATACCAGGCACCAGGGCATGTGTTGATTTGCTCAAGTAATGATACCACATCTGGGACAGCAACTGCAATTGGAGTCACCACCTGGTTAAGTTTACAATAATCCACTGTCATCTTCCAAGATCCATCTGTTTTTTGCACAGGCCAAATAGGAGAGTTGAATGGGGATGTGGTGGGAATTGCTACCCCTGCATCCTTAAAGTCCTTGATGATCTCTGTAATCCCTCCAGGATGGCACTGATCTCTGTAATCCCTCCAGGAATTCAGTTTTGCTTTTGATTTACTATTTTGCTAGGTTCGGGGAGTTCTAGTCCTTCCCCTTGGCCGTTCCTACCATAATAACCCTCACTCCATAAGTCAGGGATCCACTGTGGGGATTCTGCCAGTGCTGAGTATGTCCATTCCAATTAAGCATTCTGGAACTGGGGAAATAACCAATGAATGGATCCGGAGACCCACTGGTCCCACTGCGAGACAGACCTGAGCTAAAACTCCATCGACCACCTGACCTCCTTAAGCTCCTACTCTGACGAGTGGACCACAGTGACGTTTTGGGTCTCCTGGAATTAATGCCACTTCTGAGCCAGTGCCTAATAATCCCTGAAATGTCTGATCATTTCCTTTTCCCCAATGCACGGTTACCTTGATGTATTAGTCAGCCAAAGGGGTGCTGATGCAAAGTACCAGAAATCTGTTGGCTTTTAGAAAGAGTATATATTTGGGGTAAAAGCTTGCAAGACTCTAAAGAGTTCAACTTATGGTACCATAAGAGGTATTTTCTTACCAAAGTCTGTTGCCATGTGTTGAAACAAGATGGTTGCTGATCTCTGCGAGGGTTCGGCCTTCCTCTTCCTCTTAAGGCTCTGTGGGTCAGATTCTCTGTAGGCTGGAGGGCTCGTTTCTTTCTGGGCTTCTCAGCTGCTTAGGGTTCTGGTCTCTTCAGCTGCAAACTATCAGGTGAATGGCTCAGCTCTCCCTGGGGCTTTAGCTGTTTGTGCCTTCTCCCTTCTGTCACATGGCAGGACCAAAATGACCAACTTCTCTCCTCTGCCATATATGGAGCTCTTTCTCTTCTTCTTCTGTGTGTTTTCTTGAGTAAGTGTCCATTTATATAGCCCACCAAGGGGCGGGGACTCAACCCTGAGTTACACCCTACTGATGTGGTTGAATTAAAGCCCTAATCTTAACATTATTTAATGAAAGATGTCCCAGCTGAATCTAATATGATCAAAGGGTATCAAGACCAGTGGAAAAGACCAGTTTACAAACCTAATCTCTCTTTTTGGAATTCATAAATAATCTCAAACTGCCACACCTAGTAAAAGGCCATAGGTCTGTTTGGAGAAGGCTGGGAGGAAGATTAACAGTATAAATTTTTGGCAGTGTAACAGGGTCCTTCCCTGTGGAAATTCACAAGTGGAATTCTGTCTTGTCCTGCATGACAAAGTTGCATGGAAAGAAGACAGACCCTCCTTGGGTGCTAAAGCAAGTGTCCTTTATTCTTTGCTGAGTTTCTTTTTTATTCCATTCCATATGATTTAGTGATCTATCTCTGAAACAATCTCAAGGTTACTCTTTAATCCTTTATGGTTCGATTGTGAATACATTGTGCACTGTTTATCAGAACATTGATTATAACACGTTTATAAAGAACAATGTGTATGTGTGCAAGGTTGTTCTTTAAACAAAGATCAAGGGGTAAGGGGTGTCATGACAAGCAGTGACGGGGCAGAATGGCACCAGCCATTTTCAGCCGTCAATGTTCAAGGTTTTTCTTGAACTCCATCCAGCCTCCGAGAACCTGCCTGACACGCTGCCCTTCCAAGGGGACCTGGCCTTCCCATCATTCAAGGGGCTCTGGATCTGTAAACTGTCTCAAGTCTAGGAATTGATTAAGGGGCCAAGACTCTCTGTTTCTGAATTCAAGTTAGGCTTTTGATCACTTGACTGAGAACTCTTCTCCTTATATAGATCACATAGGAATTTAGTAGACTGCCCATCTATTTTACTTCTAGGTACCTCATAATCTGTTAGCCAATGCCATAGGTTATGTGACTCAGATTCTTTTGATTGCTACTTTGAGTCTGCTTTTCACTGTGGTAGCCATACCTTGTCTTTGGCAATTAATTGCTGCTGGCCCGGGATATGATCATTCCCATAGTCTTTAAGGATTCTAGTTCCATGACAGCAGTTCCCACAGTAATATCTGACCTACAGAGAAGAGCAAGCACAGAGCTCTTCAGGGAAGATGGAGTTAGTCTCACAGATTTATTCCTCACAATCCTGGTGAAAGGTGTGTGCTCTGGACCTTCCTTGGTTGGATGGGCTGGTCTTAGATGGGAAATCCATTCTAAAATTCAAATCTCTCTAAGCCTTTAAATCTCCTCATCTATAGTATACCAGAATAAATCTGGCTTCTTGACGTTGGGCATTGTAGGCCATCTTTTGGTCCATTTTTTAGCCAGCCACTCAAACAAACTGTTAGAGCCCATTCTAACCCCTCAAGCTACAAGCTATAACAGAATCTCTGCTTAGTGGCCCATATCAATAAATTCAGCATGATCCAACTTTATATTCTTCCACCATTATCCCGTATACTTATATACATTCCTACCCATATCCCCCTGATTTCTGTCTATATAAATTAGAAAAGTCATGGAGTTCTTTTGGAATATAGTGTACTTCCTCATGGGTAACACTTTGTACTTCACCTTTGGGGGCCTGTTGTAACTTTAGTCTAGTTATAGATCTGGAAGAAAAGAAGGGTGGTGGGGGTGGGTAAGGAGAAACATTAGAAGTGTCTTTCAGGGAAGCGGCTGTGGCTCAATCAGTAGGGCTCCCGTTTACCATATGGGAGGCCCCGGGTTCGGTTTCCGGGGCCTCCTGGTGAGGGCAGGCCTGCCCGCACGGCGTGGTTAGCTGACCCAGCGAGCACAAACAGCAAGGGGGGGATAAATGAATAAATAAATAAAATCTTAAAAAAAAAAAAAAAAAAAAAGAAGTGTCTTTCAAGCCAGTTATCTCAGGGCATTCCCTTGCAGTTTCATCTGGTGAGACAGGATTAATCTCCTCAGTTGGGTGTTCAATGGCAGACTCTTTGGGTCAGGCTGGAGGTTGGGTGGTGCAGGCTTGAGTTTGGGTGGTTGTCTCCTGAAGGCAGAGCATTGCAGGTTTATCTGGCAAAGTCTTAGCAGAATTTAGGGTTTCAATATCCCCACTGCCATCATCATCAATCCATATGTTTCCACCCCAATCCCTAGGATTCTACTCCTTTACAATCAATGCCCTCACATTAACAGGAGACTCCCTGCAAGATTGAGATTTTTGTTTCTGTTGTAACTCTGTTACTACCACAATGAGATGCTGAGTCTGGTTTCCAGAGATCTTAAGTCTGTGGCTGCATGAAACAAGATTTTCTTTCAGGGCAGGCGTAACTTTCACATTATTTATGTGGTGGGTGCTTAAGTTGCAAATTTGAAGCCTTCAGCTCCTCCCTTTCTTTTGTAACTGTATCCAGGGTATTTAGGAACAACCAGCCAACATCATTGTAGCTTTTAGCTCCACAAAACTTTGTTAAGGTGTTAAAAATACCTTAGATCCTTGCCTTTTTTAAGCACGGAAGTAGTCGTATCCAGTGGTGATATTTTGTGTATCTCTATTGCCAACTCATGCCATGGACTGTAAGTGGGTGAGGGAAGTAACTTATGTTTTATGGCCTTGTGACTGTAAGCTTCTACCCCAAATAAATAACCTTTTATTAAAGCCAACAGATTTCTGGTACTTTGCATTAGCACCCCTTTAACTGACTAATACAATCAAGAACGTGTCAGAACTGGGTGGGGCACACAATTCAATACATCATAGGTGCCAAAATGGAGAATAATAGGTGAGGACATGTTTTAGAGAGAGTGATAAGAAAAAAAACTTCTCTGAAAAACTGACATATAAGTCTCATCTCAGCAGGATGAGACAGAGCCAACCTGAGAAGGCCAAGATTTTGGCTGAGTGTGTGTGAGTGTGAGGGTGTGTGTGAGTATATGTGCTAAGGTGTGTGTGTGCGAGGGTGTGAGTGTGTGCATCTGGGCATGGGTGTGACTGGGTGTGTGTATGTGTGGGAGGGTAGCTGGGTGGGCACAGAGCCCCAGGTGGGAAGGAACCTGGTCTGTCGGAGGAACTGAGAGAGGAAGGTTTGTGGGCTGGAGTGGGGTGAGCAAGGCAGAGAGGTTACATCGTGGAGGGTCTTGTAAGATGTGGTAAGAAGTTCAGGTATTTTCCTAAATGTCTGTGAAAAGTGCTCTGTTATAGGATATTTTACTTACATACTTTTGTTGCTAGAAGGGGCTCATGGATAGACTGAAAAAACTTGGGCCAAGAGAAACTAAGTTGTTTGGATTCCTGTGGAGAGTTAGAGGCAGAGGAAGTAAGTAAATGAGATATGTTGTTATGGCTTTTGGGCATCTCCACCTCCCTCATTTACAGCTCTGCTTTTGACTGAGAAATAAGAAAAAGAATAAAAAAAGAATAAATAACTGCTCATTGAGGGACAAAGAGAATTTTCTTATAAATAAGGTTTCTCAAACTGCTCCAGGCTTCAGTTTCATCCTCTGTATAGTGAGGAATTTGGCCCAAATGCTGTCTGAGGCCCTTCTAAGCCTAACAGTCAATGAAACTCTGAAGCCAAAGTGTGGGTTTTTGCAACCATCATTTTGATAGTTTGGGATCCTTTTGGCACAGGCTTTAAGCGTTGCTGGGTTTCAGGAGTGGAGGTTGATGCATGTGCTCTTCGGTTGGATGAGGGGGACGCTGAACATTGTACACAGCCTTGTCTTTCCAGATTGGACCTCTGTGTGCCGGCCTCTGTGGAGAAGGCTAAATATTGTCCTTGCCTTCCATGTTGAGCTCAGAAGAGAAAGTTACAAAACGCTTTTATTTTCAAACCACTTTTTCATCTATTTTCAATCAAGAACTATTTTTATTTCATTTTGTTCTTATAACCTTTCTGTGAGCAAGTTTTATCAATTCCACTGCATTAATAAATGTGTGCAAAAACCTCAAATAGTTAATGAAGGACTCATATCCAGAATATGTAAACATCTCCTCTAAAGGTTAAACACAGAGTTGTCACCATATGACCCAGCAATTCTGCCCTAGTATAACCCAAGAGAATTGAAACCAAGTTCCCACACACAGTCTTGTACACAAAGGTGCATAGCAGCATTATTAATAAAGCTGAATATCCATATACTCTAGGCTCTATAATTTCACTGCTTGTTATAAACCCAACAGAAATGCTTGCACATACACACCAAGAGAAATGTTCAAGAATTTTAGCGTTATTTGTAATACTCCTCAACTGAAAACAATCCAAATGTCCACCAAAAATAAAACTGATAAATAAAATTAGGTTTATTCATACAATGCAATAATATACATCAATTAAAAAGAGGGAAGTATAGCTAGGCACCCACGTGGATAAATCTCACAAGATAATATTGTACAAGATAAGACATACAAAAGAATATGAGTCCACTTATATAAAGGTTAAAAACAGCCTAGGGAGCAGATGTAGCTCAAGTGGTTGAGTGCCTGCTTCCCATGTATGAGGTCCCGGGTTTGATCCCTGGTACCTCCTAAAAACAAACAAACAAACAAACAAACAAACAAACAAACCAACAAACAAGCAAGAAAGCAAGCAAACCAACCAACCAACTCTCATTGGGGAGCGGATGTAGCTCAGTGGTTGAGTGCCTGCTTCCCATGTACAAGGTCCTGGGTTTAATACCGGTACCTCCAAACAACAACAACAACAACAACAACAACAAACCAGCCTAAATGTATCTATGATATCAGAAGTCAATATAATTGTTACTGTTGGAGGGAAGGAGAAAAAAAAGATTGGGGTTGGTACAGCTTGCATCCAGGAGTCTGACAATTGTCTATATTTTGACCTGGGTGGTAGTTATGGAAGAATGTTCATTGTGATAATTCATTGAAAAGTAAAATGTATGCAAGAGGAGGAAACTGCCTGCTAAAGGCACAGGCTAGTAGGGCTGAAGGGGTTATATGGCTTTATCCATTTTATTCACTTTGTTATAAACCAACATTTATTGAACATCTAGTTACTGGGAACACATCAGTGAACAAAACACAAAAATCTTTACCCTCTTGGAGCTTACATTTGGTAGGAAGAGCTAGAAATAAACAATAAATATAAATGTAATAAGTGAGATATATGATATGTTAGAAAATGATGTTTAAAAAACAGGGTAAGAGGAATATGGAGTGTATATCATGATTTTAAATAGGAAGGTCTAGGAAGGAGGTGTTGAGAAGGTGACAATGTAGCAAAGATTTGAAGGAGGATGAGGGTGTTATCCATGAAGACAGCTGGGGGGAGCTTTCCAGGATCAGGGAAAAGCCAGTGCAAAGGCCCAAAGTGAGTTTCATGCCTGGCGAGTTTGAGCAATAGCAGGAAAGCCAATGAGAGAAGTACAGAAGGAAATGAGGTCAGAGAAATAATGGAAGGCAAAATTGTGAGGGCATTGTGGGACATTGTATGGACTTTGCCCTCTACACTGAGTGAAATAAGGAGCCCTTGCAGGGCTTTGAGCAGAGGACTGACATGGTCTGACATGTTTGAACAGCATCACTTTGCTGTGTGGAGAACAGAGTGGAGGGGCCTAAGGGTGGAATGATTCAGGCCAGAGTGGATGGTGGCTCAGATCCAGGTGCTATCAGCAGAGGTACTGAGAGGGAAGACTCCAGATATTTGCTCTGAGTTACTGGGAGAATGGAGTTAGCCAAGAATAAAATGGGGAACACTAGAGCTGAAGCAGGTTTTGGAGGGAAGAAGAGATCTGCTCTGGACAGGTTGTGTTTAAGATGATTACTAAACATCCAAGTGGAGCTGGGTGTAGAGGTCTGGAGTGAGGGAGCTGTCTGAGCTAAAGACATAGATTTGGGAGTCATGAGCATATAGATGGCATTTCCAGCCATGAAACCTAGATGTCATCACCAAAAGAGCAGGTGAGGATGGAGGAGAGATCCCAAGACTTAGCTGTGGGCCACCCAGCCTTAAGAAGGAGAAGAGGAGTGACCAGCTATGGAGGCTGAGGAGGAGTGACATGTGAGGTAGAGGGAGAGCCAAAAGTGTGGTGTTCTGGAAACCAAGTGAAGCAAATGTGTCAAAGAGGAGGGAGAGATCAATACTGCTAAGACAAGAGCAGAACTGGTAATTGGATTTAACAAGGGGAAGGTCTTGACAAGAGCTGCTTCTGTAGAGTGTGGGGCAAAAGCCATAATGGAGTGTAAAAGAGAATGGAAGGAGAGAAATTGGGGTGTAGACAGCTCATTTGAGGAGTTTTGATGTAAAGAAAAGCAGAGAAATGGGGGAAATACCTGGAGGAATCTTTTTTTTAAAAGATGAGACAGATAAACTCATATTTGTATGCTTATGGGAATGGAAAAAACAGAGAACCTGATTTGGGGGAGAGGGAGAGGTGAGTAGTGAATTGCTGGAACTGATGTCTGAGTAGATGAGAGGGACTCCTGAACTTGATTTTAAAGTATGCTCTTTACCAAAGGTCTGAAGGGCTAACTCATATACCCAAACTCAGGAGACTCGTGTGTAAAACAGATTTGTCACAGTAGAAGATTCATCTGGCAGAGTAAATGGCACTTTTCATTTGCTCAGGACACATCCCCTCTCCTTGCAGAGTACCTCAGCTTAAAGGTAGAAAATTGTTGGTTAGAGGGTAGCATATAATTTCCTACAATCTTACCCCAAATCCAAAGTCATATTTTTCCAGTAAGGCTTTCCCCTTCCTGTTCTATTGATCTCTCTATCAAAGGAACTGACAACTAGCCTCTAGAATCTTTGCAATATCCTGAATAAGCACTGACAAATAATTCATCATTATTCCTCCTTTTCCAGAAACGGGTCTATCTTTCCTGTAAAGTCTCCTTTCCTCAGACATATTGATGATTTTAGAGAGGACTAGATTAAGGCAGAGCTTTCTTGAGTTATATTCCAGGCTCAAAGATGCCCTTGGGATACACCATGTGATCTGTTTCCTTCTCAGGTCTCTTTGGCAGCACCTTTACAAATCCCCTGTGGTAGGGGCTGTGTAGCCATTTAAAACTGCTGCTGCTAGTTTCAGTCTTAGAGGACCGACAACTCTATTTTTCAAATTTAAGATAAATTCACATACCCAAAATCCACCAATTCAAAGGGTGTAATTCAGTGGTTTTTCAGTAAATTCACAAAGTTGTACAACCACCACCATTTTTTTAATTCCAGAAGATTCCTTCACCCCCAAAAGATTCCAGAAGATTTCCATCACCCCATACCTACCAATTTTCCCTTCTCTCATCATCTGGCAACCACTAATTTCCTTTTCATCTCTATCAATTATTCTGGACATTTTGCATAAAAGGAATCATAAAATATGTAGCCTTTTATGTCTGTCTTCTTTCATTTAGCATATGTTCAAGATTCATCCATGTTGTAGCATGTAACAGTACTTCTTTTCTTTTTACGGTTGAATAATATTCCATTGCATAGCTATACCACATTTTGTTTATTCATTCATCAGTAGATGGACATTTGGGTTGTTCGTACTTTTTGGTATTATGAGTAAAGCTGCTATGAACATTCATTTATAAGTGTTTGTGTGAACATATGTTTTCAATTCTCTTGAGTAGATACTTACTAGAATTGCTGGATCATATGGTAGCTCTATGTTTAACATTTTGAGGAACTGCCAAACTGTTTTCCACAGTGGCTGTACCCTTTCACATTCCCACCAGCAATGTATGAGGGTTCCAAGTTCCCCATATCTTTGTTAATATTTGCTATTTTCCAATTTTGATTATAGCCATCCAACTGGGTATAAAATGTTAGGTGGACAGTTCGACCTTAAATACTAGGGTCACCTCATTTTAGACCCTTTTATGTAACTATTTCCAGTTTACAGATGTGAAAATGAAGGCACAGACTAACTCCCTGCTCAAGGTCTTAGAACTTTTTAGGGATGAAGCTGGTGTCTCACTTTTAGGCCAGTGTTCTTTCAACCGGGCTGTTGTGATGTCTGTGGCAATTTCAGTTAGGAGTCCAGAATTTGTATGGGTCTATCTAAATATGAGGCAGATCTCAGGAGGAAGACTCTTGGGGCTAATTGTGATGGCTGCTGGGAGTGTGAACTACATCTATCTCTCCCCCCTCCCCCCCATCACCTTCTTAACACAGTAGACAGCCTTGCTCTGCTATCTGTTCTTCAGAACCAGAAGTAGATGTCCTCTTATTTATGACTTTCTCCTTGTCTTCTACAAGACTTCAAGCACTTTGTGGACAGTGATTCTGACTCAGGCCCCTCCATATTAACAGTGGGGGCACATAATGCCTGGAACAAGGTGGGGGGGGCGGCACATAATGCCTGGAACACAGGGGGCCCCCAAGAAATGTTGTATGAATTAAAATCGGTAAGTCAGTCAGAATTATTACAGAATGAGTTTATTGTAAATCAGCTCTTTGGAGAAAAAGCACACCAAAATATAAGATATAAATGATAGATGATTTAAGCAGACATTTTTCTTTATTATGTATTGCAATTTAATGAGAATAACATAAAATTAAGCTTAGTGTGTGCATGTATAAATTGACTTGCTAAGGGAAAGCACACATCAGGATGCTGGCTGAACTGAAGCCTATTGGGATATAAAACTTTAGCCATTTGTAATTAATAAATGATGTAATTGCTCCAAACTACTACTAGCTTCCAAATTTTCCAAATATCTAATGCATACACTGAACGCTTTTTACTACCTTCATAATTAAAATTTTAGTAAAGATGTAAAGTATACAGAAGCATATAGTAAGAAGTCAAAGTTCCCATTCATCTTTCCCCCAACTCCCACACTGAGTGGAATACTGGGCTCTAAATTCTGAGGACCTCAGATATTTTGTGGCTCTATTTAGAAGAATGATGACTATTTTAACTTTTCCTTGGATTGACTTCCTTTTAAAAACAAACACAAAAGTGACAGGCCTAAAATTCTGAATAAAGGAAAGAATAACTGAACTGGGGAAGTTTTTCTCAAGGGAATAGAGAGTAATTGTGATGATGCAGGCTTAGCTAATCATGTAAGTGTGAAAGCAAGAACCAGTTTCTTTCATTGACAAAGTTTTTTTAGACAAGCTGTAATCTGTACCAAGTGAAGAGGATTGTTGAGTGCTTCTTGAGACAGGACAAGTTAAAATCCACTTTGCTTTACATCTCCAGGTGGCTACCTCAGCTTTCTACTTTGAAGAAGGAATGTCACATGGCTCCTCCGATGGTTTTCCTTATCCAGTTGAGATATTTTTTGGTAAGGAGAGTGTAGACACCAGGTTTCTTGGGGTCACCACACTTCCCAAAGGAAGTGACACCTCTGAAAATGTTATCACATATCAGAGGACTTCCAGAATCCCCCTGGAACAGACGGTCATGTATTTTAAATATGAGTGCTTTCCAAAGATGATATATTCATTCATCATAAGTTCTTTCCTTATATAAAAGATAATTTAAAATCTATTAACTGTCTTTCCTCAACATCTATTAACACAAGTTTGTTTATCCTTTCTAACCATTTTCTTTTTGAAAAAGGTAATTCTGGATAAGATATGCAAACATATTTTCAACAGTAAAACAAAGAAAGAACAACAAAGGAAAACTTTAATAGTGAAAAATTATTGTCTCCTTCAGTCTACATCTGAGCCTTTTTTGTGGTCAATAGGTGTTAGAGTAGGAAACTCAATGTTGAGGCTACAAGAAGGAGTGAAGTGGGATCTTGATTATTTCCTTCTCTGAAAGTCACTAGCTAAGCCATCTCAGACCAAGGAGAACTTGAGACTTTCAAACAATTTTTAGGGATTTTCCTGCCATGATTCATCAGCCCTATTTCATGTTCTCTTTTGTAAACCATTTCTAGGTTATGAGTTCTAAGGAGGCTCAAACCCTGGTAAATCCTGTTCTTGGCACAGTGAGAGGTAGAACAGTGCAGGAGCTGAGAGTCAGAAGGCCTGGGTCCTGCTCCAGGTCCACCCAATGAGAGCCAGGCTATTTAGCTTAGGGAAGGTAAGTAACTTTGCATGCCTCAACTTCCTCCTCTGTAGAATAGGGATGATAATAACTGTGCCTACGTTGTGAGGTTATTTGAGGATTAAATGGCATAACAGACTATAGAACTTGATGCAGTTCCTGGCACCTGATAAATGCCAGCTGCCATTATCATTACTGAGAGGGCTGCAGAGCAGTCATGAATGGCGGGTCAAGGGTATCCTGAGAAATATCGCTGGTAAAAAGGGAATGCTCCGTGTGTGGAAGGTTTCACACTTCAGCACACCACCACACACCGGTGCCAAGCAGGAGTCCTTGCTGGACTTACACATAAAAGTAATAACAAGCGTGCACCCTGTCCTTCCTAGGCATTCTATTTTAACTTTACTTCCTCCACCAAAAATGATTTGAATTTACTTACTTCGCATGAATCATCTTCACCTTTTCCACCACCAGCACAGATCATGTTGTTCTCAACAACGAGCTTGAAATTGAAGTGCTTTGCATCATTGCATATTTTTCGGTCTATCACAGTGACATTGACCTCTCTCAAGGTATCTGAAATTCCACAGGAGTCTTTTTTGGTACTTCCCCATCCTGCCACATGACACTCGGTGTGGGGTTCGACATCTTCTCCTGTTTTTGGTAGCTGAAGTATTCCTACGGCTTTGGTAATAGTTGCTCTACCTTTCAGCTAGAAAATAGACGGAGATGCATTTCAGCAAGGACAATATTAACCATGGTGAGGTCCTGACACGCGCTCCGTGCTTCTCGAGAAGCACCGCGCTGTGGGACATGGTGTCGGAGGATAGAGGGAATTCTCCTCCAAGGGCACGGGAACCACCCCGATCATCCCACAAGTCTGTGACAGTAAGATTGCTGGGTCCTGAAGGAGACCTGACCATTTCTACCACTTGCTTGAAACCTGAGTCCAGAATCCTTCCCTTCCCTGAATTATTAGTTCCATCTCTTATTCAAAGTGATGCAAGAAATATTTTTTGAGGGGCTGCCAGGAACCAGGTGCTATTTTAGTTGTTGGGGGGCCATAAAACAGGCAAAAATACCCTTCTTGTGGCATTTACATTCCAGTGGGAGGCAGAAACAGATAAATAAAACCTAAAGTATATGAGAAGGTGTCATATACTATGGGGAAAAATACAGGTGAAGAGTGTGGTGGGGAGCCCTCTCTGGTGGGGGTGAGGAGGAGAGTTGCCTCATTGGGGTGTGGGGGGAGGAGGGTGACCTGAGGGAGAGGCAGATAGCGGTGTGGGGGGGTCAGATTGTAAGTTCTGGGGAGCAGGGGGTAGTGAGGTTTTATCCAGAAACACGTAGCGCCCCTGGGCTCTCCCTGGGCTCTTGATGATGAGGCTGTGCAGAGCCCCAGCTTCTTCCTGACTCCTCTGGGCCTGCTTCCTCATCAGCCCCCTTTGGACTAGTTTTATGGCCTTTGGTTCACACTCTGTCATCCTGCTCTGCCTTCCTCTGTTCCAGTCAGAGCCATCATTCTAAAAACAAGTCTGAGCATGTCACCACCTTGCTTAAAACATCGCCCATTTGCTTCCCATCAAGGTCCAACTTCTTATCAAGGTTTACAATGCCTGGCTCTGTGGCCTGTGTCCCGCTTATCCCTCTTTCTTAAATCTCCCTTATCTCTCTGCCTCCTCGAATTGCATTTTCCAAAAAGACCCCTTGTACCTGCTGCTCTTGCTGCCTGGAAGGCCCCTCTCTCCCTTTGCCCTGACTAACTCCTGCTGCTCTCCAGGAAGGCTTCCCTGACCACCCTCTCCTTTCCCTATTTCTTTGTTCATCTGTCTCCCCCTCTAGACGGTGACTGCTTGTAGGGCAGGGCCTGATTACTATTTCTTTTCTGAGAGAGAGAAAAGCAGACTGCATCAACCAATGTAACTTCAATACCATGCACATGTACTTTTCCTATACTCCTCTGTGCCCCCACCAGTTTTTGTACTTGTAATCACTTATATCTTTGTATGTTGTATGTCCAAAAACCTAGATTAATCATGAATTTTTAGGCATTTGTATTTTAGCACCTGTGGGAAGTGAGAAGTGGAGTTACATAGCAAACAATACAAGAATACAGGCATTTATAATTATACAAATGGTTACCTTTACCAGAGGTCTTTAATTGTTTATCCCACTTTGAACCACGGTCTAGTGTCCTTTCCTTTCAGTCTGAAGAACTCCCTTTAGCATTGCTTGTAGGAAGGTCTAGTGGTGATGAACTCTCTCAGCTTTTGTTTACCTGAGAATATCTTAATCTTACCCTCATTTTTGAAAGAGTCTTGCTAGATATAAACTTTTTGGCTGGCAGTTGTTTTCCTTCAGTAGTTTAAGTATTTCAACCCACTACTTTCTTGCCTCCATGGTTTCTCTTGAGAAATAGGCACTCAATCTTATTGGGACCCCCTTGTATGTAACATGTTACTTTTCTCATGCAGCTTTCAGAACTCTCTCCTTGCCCTTTGCATTTGATAGTGTAATCAATATATGATGGGGTGTGTTTTTCTTCATGTTTATCCTATTTGGTGTTCTTTGAGCTTCTTGGATGTGTATATTCATGTCTTTTGCCAAGTTTGGGAAATTCTCCATAATTTCCTGTCTTTGTTTCTTTTATTCTCTTTTGTTGCAAACCATACATTTTTATATTTTAAGGTGTTTCCTCTGGGATTCACTCCCTGGGGTGTCTGTTTCTTGGCTTTGTAGCCAGCTGGTGATAAGACAGAGATTTTCTTGAGCTTTAAGCCTCCTATCAGGAAGGTCTGCCCAAGGCAAATCTACTGTGCAGGGTTTTCCCTGTCTTACTGGGCCTCTGTCTTGTCCTGGGCTTTTGCTTGTTAGTTGTTTTGGAGTTCCCCTGTTACAAGAGTTTGGTTGTCCCCTCTGTTTCCCAAGGGACAAACCTCTCTCTCCTGGGTATCTGAAACCAGTAGGCATGTGGCAGACTGTCTGCCTATGTCGTTTTTTTTACACTGCTTTCATTATCTCACACTGCTTTTTCTGAAGGGCAAATTCTGGGAGGACGGTCACCCCAAGGAAGATTTCTCAATTCTGTCTTTCCCAGTCAAAACAGGGCCAGGGACCCATGAAGGGGGTATAGATTGGCTCCAAAGCTGTTGATGGTGTCAGGAAGGGTGCCAAAAACTTCTCTGATGGCTCCCCAAAGCTGAGCTTTCCTGGCCTGCCCAGCAAAGGCAGTCCTTCAGCTAACTATCCCTGCAGCCCTGAGGATGCCCTGTGTCTTTGAATTTCCAACACCTCAACCCCTGTCCAGGGAGGGTTGAAACAATAGCTGCCCTCAGAGCCAGGACCCAAAGATCCAAATTCGCTAGTCAAAAGCTGTGATCTGTGATTGCCATGTATACCCCTGTTCTTGGGGAAGAAGATTTTTATGTCCCTTTCTGTTACCAGTAAGCTAGCCAGGGACTGGACCCCAAGGAAGTCTGGCACTGGATAGGTGCCAGTAGCTGCCATGTGGAGAGAGCAGTTTACAGTTCTTTACCATAATTTATCAGCTGCTTCCTCCTGCTTTCCCACAGATGCTGTACAGTGTTCTTCTGGTCTCTGGATTTCAAAACAGTTTTTTTCAGACAGTTCCTGCCTGTTTTCTAGTTGTTTTGGTGGAAGGACTGAGTCCTGGAGCTCTACTCTTCCTACATCTTCCTACATCTTCTCCGGAAGTAGGTCCTGAAGTCCTAGTGTCAGTCCCATCTAACACCCTCTTACTGAGCCACTCAGTGGTCCCTCAGGGTGTACAGTTTCCCTACTGAGCAAATATCAATAAGCCCAACTTCGTTTGAGTAGAGCTGAGTTCCTGGTGGTTTTGATTCATGGCCATTTCCACTTCAGACTCCCAGGTCCTATCACAGAAGGACTTTTGCAAACATCTGTTGAACTGAATTCCAAAAACAGGACCATCTGTGGCAATAATGCTGAGTCCCAGCTGTGCTCATCCCCAAACCCCAGGCATTAGCTAATCGTAGCTGTGGGGCCAAGTGTGTAAAAACTAGTTTTAGGTTAAATTGACCAAATTTCAAAATTTGACTATTTCAAAACAGTTATTAAAAAAAAAAACCACTGTATTCACCTGTAGGAGTTGAAGATCCCCTTCATATGACTGTGGATCATAGCACGGATAGGAAATTGCCTTTTTAATGGAAAATGTTTGCTTATATTTCTCTTCATGGGATAGAGAGTGGGCCCCAAGGATAATTTGAGGTTTGCCCTTTCTGGAAAAAAAGAGATATAATTTATGTAAGAAGATGGATGAAACTAATCTATGGTCTTCATAGATTAGTTCTTTCAAAAGACTTCCCGTTTATAAATAAGCACAATAAGACCACTGGGAGCAGTTATGAGGCTTTTTCGTTTTGGTGTTTTAGCGCCTTTTACCTAAAACTCCCAAGATATTTGTTATCCCAAACTGCCTCAACTGCACCACATCTTTTCAAGGAAGAAGCAACAAACAGGGTAGCCCAGGCTTTTGGTACAGGGAGGTACACTGTCGGCAAGGTTTGGCTGGGCGTTCTTGCCTGCCAACCAAAGGGGGCAACCAGAAATCTGGGCTTCCTCCCCGGCAGGCTGCACATGGGGGCCGTGAGGGAGAAGGTGGGGGCTGCGCTCTGCCATTTGGCTGCCCAAAGAGGAGCTGCCAATTTGTTTCTCCGCCTGCTCTGGATTTGTGGAATAAAGCTCTTTCCCCAGTGGCCTTCTAGTTTGTTGGCACCTAATGGAGGAGAATGAAACCATTCTCTGCATAAATCTCTGCAGAAATGGCAGATTGCCTTCTCTGTGCTTCAGAGAAATAGAGTGCTTTCCTGAAATCTTCAGAGATGGGAAAGGTTGACCAGAGGCAAGTTTTTACAGGTTGGACTGAAGAAACGAACCTTGGTTTTATAGAGAAATTTTAAAGCTAATAAGTCTAAACAAATACATGCATACGTATATACAACCACACACACACACACACACATACACACAAACAAACTAGGACTAGCCCCAAATCTAGTTTGTGAACCGAACCTGCTGATAGCTATTCTGGGAGGGGTGGCAAAAGCGCTTCCTGATTTGCTGGGTACACTGCACCAAGTGGCCCCTATTAATTAAGCGTGATAGTGGCTAACTTTATTTCCAGGGTAAATTGTGCTGAAGTTCCTACTCAATAACTTATTTTTCACACTATAAATAGGGCAATAACACTATTAGTTACCAGCGACAGGAGCTGATTAAGAAAATAGCAACATATCCATGTGATAAACATTATTCTGTCTTTCAACTCATGATTAGGAAAATTATTAGCTTGAACCCTAGGAAGTTGCTATATTTTAAGGTAAAACAGTCAAAATCAGTAATTTCCCATAGATCAATCTAATCTGTAGCAACATTGGACAAAGCCAATTTTATAATAGTAATTAAATCAACTGTAACCATAGAAAACAATGACTTTGAATGAATATGTAAAATATGCTTATGAAAGAAGTCAAACAAAATACATGTGATTGTGTGGGGTTGATATTTTAAGTGTTGTTTTTCACCTTGATTTACAAAATTTTAATAATGTTGGTATTTATAGTGAAAAAGTATTTTAAAATGATGTGGAAAATGGTCATGCATTTCAATCTTATTCTATAGGATATGGCCTCTGCACAGAGAGGTAAATATTATAATAGGTAAATATTATAACATGACACTGAATGTGCTTGCTTGGTTTCTTCTCCATCCCTACCTAATTTTGGCTTTGGACTTTAGAGTCATTTTCACTTGCTCTAATCTGCCTTGAGACTCTGAAGAGCTCAGAATTACTTACAGGTCACAATGAGCAGCTGTCAATACCCAGTTTTCTTGGATCAAAGCCCCTGCACAGATTTCCAGCCCTTTGATTAGAGCCATGTAGCGTCTTGCATGAGGTGGCACTTTATTTCCTCCTATAATTCCTTTACAGGATTCTGGAAAAACGAAAAGAGTGATCAGAGTGAAATGAAGTCATGCTTCTCCCTGAGAAAGTTAGGCTATCATGAATAGATTCAACAAAAGTACTTAGACATGTACTCTGCTGGGAAACATAGCTCAGAGCAGGCCAGATCTGGGCCAGACTTGGTTCTTTTCTTTCTGCAACATTCTCACTTTCTCATCTATAGTTATGTTCACTGCAACATTCACACATTTGATGTGTTTTCTCATAAGCTTAATATTAGGATTGGGGTAAGTTTTATTACACATAAACAATCCGATTAGGTTATACTCTAAATTTTTTTTTTTTTTGGCCACAAGTCTAATTTGGTTTCTCAAAATTTTTAGGAGGGAATTGTTAGGGTAAAAATGATAAATGTAATAGAAATACTTCTCTATTTGAGCAACGGTTCTTGAACTTTAGTATCATAATAAGCACCCAAGAAAAAACAAAACAAAACAAAAAACCCAAACAAACCCACAAACAAACAAACAAACAAACAAGCACCCAGGGCTCTTATTTAAAATGCAGGTTCCCTAGACCCACCCACAGAAAGTCTGACTCAGAAACTGGAAAAAGGAACGGGGGAATCTGCTTTTAAAAAAAGCACCCAGAGAAGTTGAGGGGTCTGTAAGGCTGTGGTCAAGTCTGGGAAAACAGTGGTTTAGTCTATTTTGCCCCTCTGAGTGGGCATTACTACTGAGGGCGATCCATCTGATAGGCATTTAATAAGAGCGTGTGGACAGATGGCCAGGAGGGGGTGTGATCAAAGCTGGAGGGCAGTGGTGGATGACGTACAAGACATCAGGAAGGGGTCAGGAATCTCTCTCACAGCAGGACTTAGGATCCCAAGAAAACAACCATATCCCATCCAGTACAAGGCTGCACAAGTTGAGGGACAACAACCGAGGAGATATTTAAACCTTCCCAATGGCATCTCATTAGGCAGTTTATTCCTGTTTCTCCAAATGCTGAGCCATCATTTCCCTGAAAAAAATTTTGCTCCTGATTCTCTGTTCCCACGAGACCATGTTATGAATCAGGAGAATCTCGTTTTTAGTATTCCTCCTCCATTACTCCCCTGTTTTCCATATAGCTAAACTTCTAGGATCTTATCCCATCCTTCAAATTAAAATTTACTCCAAAGTTTAAGACTCAGGATCATGGCTTGACTAGGTCCATTGGATGTCAAAGCACTGACTTGTGAAGATACAGTCCTGATTGTTGTCTCCAGAAAATTCCTATTCCCTTCTTCAATAAAGTGGATATCTAGGTTCATTTGATATAAACAATGGACACTCCAATTCTTGGTTTGATGATGCTTTGTCAAAACAAGTATTAAAGTCATACTTGGAACTTAAAAAAAAAAAAAGAAAAAAGCTAGAAGGCAGGAGAGGGATGGGCTGTCTGCAGCCTTCCTGGCAGGGCACCAAGGCAGGGGGTGGGGAAGAGGGCGCTAAAGAACAAATCTTGATTTTTATGTCCCATAGGAAAGACAAATAGCAAATTTATTAACTGCATTTCTGCTTACACTTCCAATTCCAGGCTGAAACCATGGTAGGACCGCTCTCCTAAGCAATTTACATATTCATCCAACTTTTTCCATGCAAGTGTTCCACAACTCTTTTTACGCGGCTACTGCTAATAGGAATGGGAAGATATTAAAACCCATTTATTGCCCTCAAAGAGACTTAGAAGTAGAAAGAGAAAGAACAAAGCTGTGGACTGATATGCAAGTCACAAAGCCAGGCAGTAGGGCGAGTGCCTTGTGTGGGTGCAAATGAGGGACCATAGATGTGTGAAAACGCTGCTGGAGGGAGGTCTGGAGGTCCGTATGAAAAAGGTGTTATTTTTTTTTTCTTCCTTTTCTGAATAGAAATATATGCAAGATTTCAACAGGCGGGGCCTGGGGGAGATTTCAAGTTAAGAATGATGTAAGTAAAGGCAGCATGGTTGAGGATTATGAGAATGAAGTGCAGAGTAACCCTAATTTGAGCTTAATGATGCACCATGTTTAAACGCCTTTCGAAATACAGACTTGATATGTATCTTAGAGCCAGTCCTTCCTTAAAATGATGGCTGTCAGCAAGTGTTTTTTTTTTTAAAGCCCCAATTATACCTGCTATTATTCTTTTAAATACTCAGGTTAACTTTATTCTCTTCATTTCCGTGATCTCTCTGGATAATAGTACTTTGAATTTAAGCAGTACTTTTCTTCCCCAAGAATTCAAAGGACCTTTAATGTCATTTCTATCGCGGATCCCTGATATGTAAGAAGTATCAGGCAGTGTTAGTCTCTTAAGATCAAAAACAAAAAGATGAAAGATGTCCCCAACATCACACAGAATGGACAGCATCCCATTCCCTGGACCCCTGCCCATCCTCTCCTACTCATTTTCTATTACAGGCTGGATTGGCTCAGTCCCAGGTTTGACACTTCATGTTGACCTAACAAATCTCACAGTATTCCAAGGTGAGATTACTGTTTGGAATCAACTATAGTTAAGTTGTATTAACATTAAGGAAAGAAAATCCACGACTACCGCAATAAAAAGAACAAAAGCATCTATGAATTACCAGGCACTGGCTCTAATACTTACTATGATGCAAGGTGAGTGTTATTATTCTTGTGTATAGATAAGGAAGATGAAGGTCAGACAAGGTGATTAACTCACTCAAGTTCACCGACCTAATAAATGGCAAAGCAGTGTTCTAATCTAGTTTCACATCATGCAAAATCCATATTCTTTCTGTTGTGAAACACTGTCTTCCTAAAGCAGTGGCATTTTGCCTTTTTCTGTAGGAAATACAGAACCATGTGGAAATCCGATACACATGTGTATATGCATATGTATATATAGATATACATAAGTGTAGATACACATATGCATATAAATATTTGCATACAGTCCAGGGAGTTTGTCAGACTTCCTCATGCCCACCCATGGCCTTGTAAGGTACTCATGGATCTCATGTTAATAACCCTGGTTCTGAAGACATCATTGAGCTATAAGATACAGTGTGTGATTAAGAGCATGGCCTCTGGGTTCAAATCCCAGCCCTACTGCTTAGTAGTTGATGACCTTAGTAAATTTACTTAACTTCTTTGCACCTTTGTTTCCTCATATATAAAATAGGGCTGATAACAATAATACTTAAGAAGATTGAATGAGTTAATATTTGTAAAGCACTTATGAGAGTGCTATTCTTAACTGAAAGTTCTATTAAATGTTGGCAAATAGATGTATGCATCTAGTGCATGGGATTAATTTTTACTGATACTATTATTTTCTTCACTAGCACCACTGCTGGATACAGGTGCTCTCGCAAACAAATTCCCAAGCCAAAAGTTTTAAGACTTATCTGAGAGCTGTCATTTTCTGTATTTGTGACTGGAAGGTCCAGTTAATAATATATACATCCCTGATTTAATAGCTTTGCCAAATTTTCACTCAAAGATCTGACCTGAATTTATGAGAGGTATCAGATATAGTTAAAGCTTTCATAGTTTTGCTGCAGACGTGTAGGGTACATTGTCTTCTTAAAAAGTAAATTTGCTTTTTTAAATAGCAATAACAAATGGTGATATTAAAATCATTGGAAATTAAATTATGAGTTCTTTTCCTTTTTTGTATAATGTTAATCATAAATTAAGCTAATATAGAATTCCATTTTCTCATGAGCAAAACTGAAAAGGATATGAAAATATCTTACCTCCAGAAATTAGGAGCAACATGGCAGTAGGAAAACAGAAAGGAAAGGGAGTTTTCATGGCTTCTGTTACCCACATCTGAAGATCATCTAGTTTTAAGCATTAGTAATTACTAATATATAATGAAACACAAAGGATGTGGTTTCTTTTCTGTGCTGCTAAAGATCTTGGTATTTTATTACTGGAAAGTATAATCTTGTTTTAGCTATGGTGTGGTTACTACTTATTGTTTCACAGCTGAGGTCATTTCCTTCTGGGTTAGATGTCTCCTACCTTAAAGGTTAAATGTGAAGTCCGGGAGACTGTGAACATTTAAGAAAATAAATAGAAAATTGTTCTTCTTTTGACAATCTTTTTCACTTTCAAAGACAAGTTCATTTAAAAAGCTGGGAATTCAAATCTCTATGAGTATTAGTTTTGAAATATCATCTTTAACCTCTTCTGGGGGAAAGGATAGATATTTGATATATTCATTTTTGACACTACTGGGTAATCACCGAGGAAAAACTGAAGTTAGATTCTTAACTTGCACCACTCAACTATAAAAGCACTAAATGAAAATACAGATTAATAATTTATAAACATAGAACAGAAAAAGGCACTTTGAAATATGATATCAAAGGCAGAAATTATAGAGGAAAAGATTGATAGATTCTATTGTGAAAAGGTTAAAACATCAATATTTTAAAATAGCAAACATAAAAGTCAAATTCCAACATTTTCAATATATGTGACACAAGTGGAGTTTTCACAAAGCAATAAAATGAACACATAAAAAGAGAAATGGTTAGAGGATTTAAATAATTTACGGAAGAAGAAATTAAATTGGCTGCTATATTCCCAATCTATAGAAGACTGCATAAGCCCATAGCATAAATTTACCAGGATAAAAATGCAATTTTGAAACATCTAGGTACTATGTCTTCCTGTCAAATTGCTAAAAATTAAGGAAGAAGAATACTCTGTGTTGGAAATTCTCATGTGTTGATGGTATTTCAAACTGCTACTATCTTTCTAGAAGGCAACACATACAAAGGGTTATTATATTTTGTAGAGCCTTTGACCCAACAATTCATGCCTATGAATTTAAAGAAAAATTGTGGAAATGCATAAAGTTTTAGTTTAAATGAGGTCCATTACATTATTGTTTACAAAGGGAAAAAGTTGAAAATAATCTAAATGTTCCGAAATAAGAATTTAGGTAAATGTATTAGTTTCCTATTGCTGTTATAAAAAATAACACAAACTCAGTGGCTTAAAACAACACATTTTATTATCTTGCAATTCTGTTAGGCCAGAGGTCTGACTTGGGTCTCTCTGGACTAAAATCAAGGTGTTGACAGGGCTGTATCCCTTTCTGGAGGCTTTAGGGGAGAGTCCATTTTCCTGCCTTTCCCAGCTTCTGGAGGCTGCCCTCATTCCTCATGGCCCCTTTCATCTGCAAAGCCAGCAATGGCCAGCCAAGTCACATTGCATCACTGATTCCGACTCTTCTTTTGCCTTCTGTTTCCACTTTTGAGGACTCTTGTAATTATATTGGGTCAACCCAGATGATCTGGGTTAATCTCCCGATTTTCAGGTGAGCTGATTAGCAACCTTAATTTAATCTGCAACCCAACTCCCTTTTTTAAAATTTATTTTATTTTATTAATTTGTTTGCCCACCCCCCTCATTATTTGTGCTTGCTTTCTGTGTCTGTTCATTGTATACTGTCTGCGTCTGCTCATCTTCTTTTTAGGAGGCACCGGGAACAGAACCCGGTACCTCTCATGTGGGAGGGAGGTGCCCAATTGCTTGAGCTATGTCCATTCCCTGCTTGTTGTGTCTCTTATTGTGTTTCCTTGCTGTGTCTTTTCATTGCGTCATCTGTGCCAGCTGGCTGTATTCCTCGTCTTCTTTAGGAGATACTGGGAACTGAAACCCAGGACCTCCCGTGTGGTACGCAGCTGCCCAACTGCTTGAGCAACATCCGCTTCCCAACCTAACTCCTTTTTGCCATGGAATCTAACATTGTCACAAGTTCTGGGTTGAGGACGTAGGCATCTTTGGGGAGGTTATTATTCTGCCTACCACAATAAGTAAATTATAATTAATCTGTTCTGTGTAAATATTAAATAACATGGAAAGTGATCACAAAATATTGCTGTATCAGACACCTCTTGTGTATTACCATAGATTCTCTTGGCAACGTGTTCATCTCCAGCTACCTGTGGAGACAAACTTGGGGCTGTGCCCAGTACTGCCTTCACCGGGCACAGCCTGATAGCACTTTGCCTCAGGCCTACATTAAATAACTTTTGCCTCCCTTCCTTGGACTTCACTGCTGCTGCTGCCATGTAAGATGCAACATGATGCAGAAATGCAGGGGAGTTAATGCCTTTTTGGGAAATCCATTAATTGGGTGACAGAATTTAGTGGATAAATTCTTCTATCCTCTTCGAGCATATATGATAGATTTATGGTCCCTGGAAGACAGTCTGAGAAATTAGTTGTGCTTGATTCCAAGAAGTTGTCTGCTCAGCCATACACCCTTTTATGGGTGTTTCCCCTGAAGCTCTTCTTTATTTCACTTCTGCTTCCCTAGTATTGTACATAAAAAATAGCATATAAGCTCTGTTCTCTGGGAGCTTAGGCTAAGACAGTTGGGTTTGGGGTGGGGATGGGGGCTAGGAATTGAGAATGGCCTTGCAAATTATACCTACACAGTAGTATTTGGAGTTGAATTATTTACTTGTTTGACAGCAATAGGGACCCCGTTGCCGGTGGTAAGTGGAGTGGTGATAACCTGGGCACGAAGTAGCTTGCCATGGCATCACATTACTAGGGATTTTCCTAAGGGTAACTGGGATAAGGAATAGGTGGAAGGTGGAAATATGTGGTTGGTGTCACACTGAACAATGTGGTGGTGTGGGGGCAATTATAATGATAAGGATCATAGAGTGTTAATGTCATTGAGAGACTTGAGGAAAGAAAAAGTAGGCCAGGGCAGCGAACTGTCAATTTAAGGCACACTGTGCAAGCCAGGGAGCCTTTATGGCAGCTTTTAAGGAGACTTATCATCTTCAGCTGCAGTTCAGACTGATCTGAAAATCAGAGGCAAGATCTGATTGTAATTATTGAACAGCTGCAAAGGAAACTGAACGTTAAGTAAAAATGGGGAAGTTTGTGAGGACAAGCTGAGAATTTTGAACACCCAAAGTTCCCTGAACCTCTGGTCTGGCTGAAGCCCCCACTTCCATGACTAAGGGAAAAAGCTTCCCTTGCCTGGAGACCCCGCAATGAACTCAGCAGAAACAGGTACCTCACAAGATGACTGACAACCTGCATCAAACTTCAGCATAGCCTGAGGGGAGAAGTATGGTCCCTGCTATGGGAGAAAATATCTTACATGCAAGACCTGACAAGTATGTGTCAGCCCAAACCGAGAGTCCATGTGTGGGGTTGCATCTTGAAGGTGTTAGACTGGAGGGGCAGGGGCTTCCACCCTCCCTTAGACACTGATCCCTGTGGTCATACCCAAGACCTTGATACTCCAAGAATTTGTAGCTGCTCCCTAATCTCAGTTTCATGCATCCTTTTCTGTATCAGCTCCCATCTTTCCAGATCACTCTTTCTAGTACTCTCAACTACCAATCTTTGATCTCACTAGGACGTCCAGGTCATCGATCCTAACTTTTCACTCTCTCACACCTTCTTATGTCCTCTCTTTCCTATTTACCCAACTTAAACTCCATTGTCCAACAAATGGACAGGAATACTCACAGTGTGGATATCACTCAGGTTCTCCTCAGTCATTCGGTGCTGACACAATGAACCCATGAACGAAGTGGCCATGGTAGCAGTGATGGAGGCTAGGCATGGGCCCAGCAGCATGGCTTCTCCTCAGCAAGGCAGTCCAGCTACTGCCACTGGCAATCCAACCTGCCAGCAACAGAAACTGATGCAGAACTCTTAGCATGGCGCCATTCCTCAAGGAGACCAGCCAGCCACTTGGTGGAATTACAGTTATATCACACTCCTTCAACCCTGGCAGGAGTGCTTAAAAATATGGGTTTGCCTTTCTTGACATCAGTGCATCTGGCAACATCTTGCCTGATTTAATGAAATGATATACATACAACATAGCCTCAGACCAAAGGACGCATTTTACCACAAAGGAAGTGAAGCAATGGGTGCATGGCCGTGGGCTCCTATGTATCCCATCATCCAAAAGTAGCCAGCCTCATAGAAAGGCAGGATGGCCTAATAAAGGCTCTGGAAACGTGGCAACTGAGAAAAAACTCCCTGTGGGTTTGAGACGCCAAACCCATGGCCAATATATAGTGCTGTGTGTCCAAGAACTCAAATACATGAATATATAGAGAGGAAGAAGCAGGAATGGCCTCTCTCACTAAGACTCCCTATGATCCATTTTCAGAATTTATGCTTTCCATCTCTGCAATCTTAGGCTATGATGGGTTTAGAGGTTCTGGTTCAGGATCAGGGAAGGTGGGGAGACAAAGTAAGACAGTAAGAGTTCTATTGAACTGGAAGTGCGGACTAATCTGGTCAAGTTAGATTCCTTGTTAGTGCATCACTAAGCAAAGAAAGGGGTACTGGGGTGGGGGGATTATACTTCTTTGCTATGAGGAGTGCTAGGATTGCTGCTATATAATGTAGCAGAGGTGAGTATGTCTGGAACCCAGTAGATTCCTTGGGTGTCATGTAGTGTTTTTGTTCCAAAGATAATGATGAATGGGCTGTTGCAGCAATCATGGTCCTGATAAAGGGCAGACAATGAAGATTTTGGGCTCCTTGGGGATGACCTGGGTCACCCTACTAGGAGAGAAACCCAGGACAGACAATTTTTGGTCAAAGTTGAGACAATTCTGAATAGGTGGTGGAGAAGGAGATGATGCATTTTAATGTGGGACTAGCTGTGGTTGTAGATTAGCTTTTGTCACTAAATCTCTTGACTTAAGCCTTTTGAGAGTTTGTGGCTGGCCACCAACCTGAAGGGGACTCTCATTGAATGCGTACCTACTCTTTCCCCTTGAGAAGTGAGAGAAACTTGGTCTCACAAAAATGGAAGTGCTATATTGAATTATAGATGCCAGTTATAATGGGAGGGCGGTAATGGATCTATATCATACACTTTTAAGCATACCTCAGATATTCTCTGCCTCACGGTCTTCAGGTCACTTATTCCTTCCCAGCTGTGATTGTAGCAACCAACTCTGGATGAGCTAGAGCCATCTTCACACAGATACTACCCAACACCCCTTGCCTTTAACCCTCACAGGGTATTTCTCATTTCCTTCCTCTGGGCTTCACCATTGCCACTGAGGTATGAGAGGCCAAGCAACCTTCCTACTATTCACATATTACCCAGAAGTGGGGGGGGGGGAGCAATAAATGCCCTAGGGGATAAACTTGGACCAACAAGAGACAGAAGCCAACGTAAAAATTGCTCCTTTGCTCAGATGGACCATCCTAAGACATGGTAGTTCAAATAGGCTATCAGAAGATGGTTCCATGAGATCAAGCATCAGCTGCACTTGACACCCCAAGGTGTCCAGCTTGGCAATGCACACCTTCCCTACCTTACTTCTCTTTTCTCTCCTGCTTCCCTGGGATCACAATACTTAATAAAATAGTAGCATCTGAGCTTTTGTTTCAGGTTCTACTTTTTCTGAGACAATTGCTAAATAAAAAAGCAGGTTACACAATATTTTTATTTTGTTTGAAGGAGTTACATTACATACACATACACACACATACATGTAAACATATAGAAAGAAAAATGTTACAACACATTTTAATACCAAATGTTAACAAGAGTTATCTCTGGGTGGTGAGATTATAATATTTTTATTGAATTAGAGTTTTGACATTTAAATAATGAACATATATTAATTAAGGAGTAAAAATTATTAATGAAAACAATAAAAGTTGTTTTAAGAAGTATTGGTGATGTAGTTAAAATTTTTTTCTACATATAGAATATCATGTAATTTATTTTGCCATTCTTTCTTTTGGAATGTAGATACCCAAGAAGGTAAGTGACATTTGCAGGTATATCTTCTAAATGTTGTTTTGGTTACTGAGGATCCCCATTTAATGAATGAAACTTTTCTTTTCTGGGTCTAGTCAATAGAACTTTCTGTACATGTTTTTTTCTTACATTTGAAAGTGATTGTATCTCAACTGTGTATTTGAATGCTGTCAAGATTTACAATGGAAATTATATCTATATAATACATGTAATTGCATATTCAATTACTCATCATGTATTTGTTGAAAACTTTCTATGTGTCAGACCGTGTTCTGAGTTCCAAAAATGCAAAGATAAATTAAGATATGTTCTCTGCCCTCAAGAACCTCACTATCCAGAGGGGGATCTCTCCTAATGTCATTTATCTCCTCTCACAGTCCGTCCATCCATCTGTCCATTTATCCATCTGTCCGTCCATCCATCCATCCATCCATCCATCCATCCATCCATCCATCCATCC
>JAKSZT010053783.1:6306617-6422727 GCA_026826555.1 Tolypeutes matacus
TCCATCCATCCATCCATCCATCCATCCATCCATCCATCCATCCATCCATCCATCCATCCATCCATCCGTCCATCTATCCAGTAGTTAATAAGGGTCTACTGTTTTCTGAGCATGAAAAGTGGGTGTTATCAACATGGTATGATAATTATTCAGCTTCCTGGACACTTGAAGCAGATGTGGAATAATTTTCCTAATATATGGACTTGATATAGAATATGATTTCAGTAGGTGATCATTCAACACATATTTGATTAAGATCTTCCTATATTCTGGGCACTGTGCTAGCTGAATAGATAAATCCTGGTGCTCAGGAACTTGATTATTTAGAGAACTATAACTAGCTTGGTGTTTCAGCAGCTTCAGTGTGGGAAGCAGTAGGAGATGAGGTTAGAAAGATAGGAACATTATAGAGAACTTTTAACAAGGTATATAGACTGTCATGGTGCAATGGGGAGCCAGTGAAGGGTTTTAAGCAGGAGAGAGCATGATACTATCTGTGTTAAAGAGTGATCCCTCTGGCAGCAATGTGAGGCAGTAGTGGCTCTGGTATGTCCGTATCTGAGATTTCAGTGACAACAGTCTGTTGGAAGGTGGTAATTTGGAAATTGTATTGGAATAGTTTGCATAGAAAACTCCATTTTTTCCTTGCATGAATACTTGTTGGGAGGGAGGCTAATGGAAGAGGATTGGTAGAAACTCATGGTGGAGGGAGAGGCTGAAAAGTTCCAGTAATGGAAGAGGGAGTGAGGGTAGAGACACGGTGACTAGTTACGAAATTATTGTCCAAGTCTGAATTAACAGAGACTGTGGGGATGGAAAGGAAGGAACAGATAAAAAAGGGACTAAAACTTTTTAATTTAATGATAATGTTTTTTCCACAAAGGGTCAAGAGGGATTTGGGGGCAAGGAGTTCAGTGCCAGGGAAGAGTGGGTTGGATCAAAGAGTGGAGACGGCAGATCCTGCCCTATGGTATAGGATAGAAGCAGCCTCCATTCCCTGCCTCCCAACGAAGAATGACAAGTGTGTGAACAGAATATTCATTGAAGTGGGATGGTACTTTGTGGGGGTGGAGGGCAAATGAAATTTCTTTGATTTGCTGAACTTTGGAGTTTGAATAAATTTTGTCATGAGAACAGACTTTTATTTGGCTCCCACCAAATCTTTCCAGTTGCAATTTGATCAGTCGGATGTGGTCTAGGGGCAGAGGTTTCTATGTGAGTGTTTTCTAGGTAATGAAGCTGCCAGACCATTCTTCTTCTCCCCTCTACTCAATCTCCAACTTTGAATCTCATGTCATCCAACTATCATTGACTGTCTCTCACTCTTGCTGCATCTACTGCAAAAAATGGAACAGCCCCCTCATTTCTTGATGATTTTAGATCCTAGTATTGTCACCAACACTACTTCTATCTTAATTCTTGGTGATTTCAATATATAAGTAGATGATCCTTGCAGTGTCCTGGCTTCTCAATTCTGGAAATATTCTACCTCCCACCCCCAGTGATCTTGTCCTTCACAATAATCAATCCACAACCTACTCACCCCCGTGGTCATTCCCTAGACCTGCCATAAGCAATGGCTGTATCTCCTTTGTAATCTCCATTTCACTCACCTTTCTAATACCCTCTAGTAAAAATCCTTTAATTCTACTGGAACTTCTAATCCATTGAGCCTACCTCCTTTCAGTCTTCCTCACTCTCTTCATGTCCTCATTTCCCTCCTCACCCACAATCAATCATTTCATCATTCCTCTGCATCAGCCTTTAAGTCCAGTGCCTTTCTTATCACATGGTCATATGTGCTTGGCAAAACTACAGCCCCAAACTGCAGTTAAAATGAACTAATCACCTATTTTTCACATAGGCATCTAAGAAAAATTACACAACTCATCGGTCTTACTTTAATTCATGACCATGAACCTCAAATTCCTTTTATTTCATTATGTTTCCTTAGTTCATTCATCTTCCTTTCTCCTAGATGTCTATTTCATACTTTCTCCTATCTCCAAAAACCTCTGATGCCCACTCCCCATTCTCACTTATAGTGATGACTTTGTTTTCAACTGAACTGAGGAAATTGAAATAATCAGAAAAGGACTTTCACAGACACCTTCTACCATATTCACCCACCTACCAGCTTCTGTACCAGCACACTCCACCTCCCTTCTGTAATTGTGGTCAGACTCTCCATTTTCCCATCTAGAACCAGTTTGGAGGAACTTATACAGAGCCCCATCCTCTGTCACCCTACTTAAGGACCATCACACCAGCAATTCTTTCTTCTTTAACCTACCTCAGTCAATTTTTCTTTTTACTGAATCAGTCTCATCAGCATCAAATATGCTGTTATTCCTCCCATCTTAAAAATACCCGCTCTCTTTTAATTTTAAAACAAAATATATTTTTATTAGAGAAGTTGTGAGCTTACAAAACAATCATGCATAAGATGCAGAATTTCCATACATTACCGCTCCACCAACACCTTGCATTATTGTGGAACATTTATTACAGATTATGAAAGAACATCATCAGAATATTACCACTAACTATAGTCCATAGCTTACATTTGGTATATTTTTTCCATACACCCCAATTATTAACACTATGTATTAGTATTATACATTTGTTATGGTTCATGAGAGAACGTTCTCATATCTGTACTGTTAACCACAGTCCATTTTCCACCACATGGTTCACTGTGTTATGCAGAACCATGCCTTGTACATTTTATCCAAAGTGTGCACTAAGTGGCTCTCATTTTCCTCACAGAGTTGTGCAGTCATCGCCTCAGTAAATTTTTTAAAAATATATTTTTATTACAGAAGTTGTGAACTTACAAAACAATCATGCATATGTGAAGAATTCCCATACATCACTTCTTCACCAACACACCACACCGCTGTGGAACATTTGTTACAGATTATGAGATAATATCATCAGACTCTTACCACTAATTATGGTCCATAGCATACATTTGTCATATTTTTCCATACACTCCTATTATTAACACAGTACATCTTTGGCATTGATTCAGGAATATTACAGTATTGCTGTTAACTATAGTCCAAAGGTTCCATTAATTGTATTTTTCCCATGCTTCTCCACATTCCTACCACCTTGCAATAGAGATGTCCATCCATTCTAGTTCACAGGACATTCTTGCATTTGTACTATTAACCACAATTCTTATCCACCTCTGGGTTCACTGTGTTATTCAGTCTCTAGATTATTCTCCAGATTTCTTTCAATTGACATTTATATCCCTAGACTAACCTTTTCAGCCACAATCCCATTTATAAACCAGCTGCTACTAGTTATAATGTGTTACCATCAACTCTATCCATTTCCACACTTTTACAATCAAGTTAATTAAAATGTCTGAATACATTAAGCATCAGTACTCTTTCGCAGCCCTTCTCTTATCTACTAATAACCTATACTCTAGGTTTTAACTCCATGTGTTTATTCTTTGTATTTAGTTCATATTAGTGAGACCATACAGTATTGTCCTTTTATGTCTGGCTTAATTCACTTAGCATGTTTTCAAGATTCATCCATGTTATCGTACGTGTCCCAGTTTCATTTCTTATAACCGCAGCATAGTATTTCATATTATGTATATACCACATTTTGTTTATCTATTCATTGGTTGATGGGCACTTGGGTTGTTTCCATCTTTTGGCAATTGTGAATGATGCTGCTATGAATATTGGTGTGCACACAGTTTTCATTCTTCTGGATATATTCCTAGTAGAGGAATTGCTGGATCATATGGCAGTTATATTTAGCTTCCCGAGGAACCGCCAAACTGTCTTCCACAGAAGCTACACCATTTACAATCCCACCAGCAGTGAAGGAGTGTTCCTATTTCTCCACATCCTCTCCAGCACTTACTGTTTTCTGTTTTTTTTTTTTTTTTTTATAATGGCCATTCTATGTGACAATGATATCTCATTGTCATTTTGATTTGCATTTTCCTAATGGTGATATGGAACATTTTTTCATGTGCATTTTGGCCATTTTGTATTTTCTATTTGGAGAAATGTCTATTTAAGTCTTTTGCCCATTTTTTTTCATCATCAATGTGATTTATTAACAATTTTTGTATCTCAAAACTTAGGAAAAAAACAATACCACATTTATTGTAAAATAATAAATTTGCTATGTTTGAAAAATACAAAAGAAGAGAAAAAGAAAATAAAAGAAACCCTAAAATGTTACTGAAGAAACCAGACAAACCTCAGCAATTGCTTTATCATCTATTCATGCAATACTAGTACGACTATTCCACCAGGACACAGCTGAATTCAGCTTCGTTTTCAAAAAGGGATCCAATTATTTCAAATGCCTTGATGCAGAGGCTGTCTTCTATTAAAGTATATCTTCTGTTAAGCAACACTAGAATCTTTTTTTTTTTTTTTTTTACATGAGATGATAATATGGTGGTTTAAAAACTGGTAGGAATGGAATGTGCCTCAAAAAATAGGAAGGAACTCAATAGTGGATATATTCTTTTAAAAAGTCAACAAAGTAAATCTAGTACTATTGATTTCCAATTAATATGATGCCCTATAATTTTGTTTTCAGTAGTAAAGATCTAGTTTTAAAATAAGAAAAGGAACTTATGTGCAAGTCATTTGACCAGTTAAATCCTAATAATCCCTAGAGACAACTATATTCTCTTAGAGAGTCTCAGGTTCAACTAGTATACAGCATGCACATGCTAGAAACTGTATTTTTTCTGTTATTTTCCTTCTATAACGATAGTTAGTTGTTATAAATCTTCTAAAAGAGGAATAAACAAGCATAAAAATTTTGCAGCTATAAACACCCTGACTCTTGATGTACAAAAACCCAAAACCAACACAGTTCCCCCAGAAGATATCGTAAGAGTCACACTGCATTTTCCACAAAGGGAAAAAAAACGTCTTTGAAGCACATGCCTAGGGAGAAAAAAATACTTGAACTCAAATTGTTTGCATCCCTTTTTGTAATATCTGCACAATAATTACATATTGTAGAAAACAGAATAGGAAATGTGTGTTTGACCTGTTCTCTTTCAGTTCTGATAGCATTGAGGTTACAGTAAAAACAATATTCTGAAAAGTATGCAGAGCCCAAACATATAGGGGACACGAAACCAAAAATAGTGCTCAATAAGGTCATTAGGCAATTGTTTTTACAGCTATTGTTTAATTGCTTTATAGCTGATGTTACTTCCTTATGAAAAAGAAGCCTCTGTGTTTAAATAAACAGTTAAATGGGCTCGTATTATATACTGCTACTCCAGGCCTTATGATATGCCAGTCATTAGCCATATCATAAAATGCTTAAATTTAAATTCTAATGAGTTCTTCTTGGTCAAGAGAGAAACAACTGAGCTTAGTACTGATAGAACTTAGAACTTTTGAGCTTCTGGATCCCTAGTTTACAAGTGAGGGCAAGATTAATAAGAGAAAAAAACCTCATGTTCCCACAAATAAACTACCTAAATGTTTAATATATTTTGGTGACATATTTCCTTTGTTTGAATAGATATTCAACAAATATTGAATATTGATATTGTTTGGTGAAATATGGATCAAAAATTCACCTGCACTGTTTTAATTCACATCTCACTCTGGTTTCAATTTGTTTTAAATGCTAAAATAATCTTAAAACACATTGGCTAATCTTTTGGATGGGCAAATTTGTAGATAGAAAAATGACGACTTCTCTTGTACCATCATGTTAAGAGTTATCTGTCAGTCAGAGGTCACAATTCTATCAACAGAGGACTATTAACCAAACTATAATGCTATTCTACCTTATGCAACCACCCATTAATATTTAGAGCTGAAAATATCAAACACATCTTCCAGCTTAGCTCTCTTTCTCTTTGGCAAAACTGTGTCATCTCAGGCTCTGACTTACAGTTGCATATCTCCACAGATGTGGTTAACCTACAACAAACCTACTTTTCAATTGGATTGCTTGCTCTTTTATTGTTGAGTTGCATGATCTCTTTATATAACATGGAAATCAAACTCTTATTGGATATGTGGTTTCCAAATATTTTCTCCCATTGAATGGGCTGCCTTTTCACTTTCTTGATGAAGTCTTTTGAATCACAAAAGTGTTTAAGTTTTAGGAAGTTCCATTTATCCATGTTTTCTTTTGATGCGAGTGCTTTCAGTGTATGGTTTAAGAAACCCCCACCTACCACCAGGTCTTGAAGATGTTTTCCTACATTTTCTTCTAGCTTTATGGTTCTAGCTTTTATATTTAGGTCTTTGATCCATTTTGAGTTGATTTTTGTATAAGGTTGAGATAGGGGTCCACTTTCTTTCTTTGGGATAAGGATATCCAGTTCTCCCAGCGCCATTTATCGACTAGACTATTCTGCCCCAGCTGGGTGGGTTTAACAGCTTTGTCAAAAATCACTTGAGCATAGATGTGATGGTCTGTTTCTGGACCACTATTCTGGTTTCATTGGTGTATGTGTCTTTCTTTATGCCAGTACCATGATGTTTTTTCCACTTTAGTTAGGTAATATGATTTAAAGTCTGGAAGTAAGAGTCCTCCAAATTTGCTTTTCCTTTTTAAGATGTTTCTGGCTATTCCAAATAAATTTGTAAATTGTGTTTTCTATTTGTTAAAAGAATGCTGGTGGAATTTTTATCAGGATTGCCTTGAATCTGTATATCAATTTGGGTAGAATTGACTTCTTAACAATATTTACTCCTCCAATCCATGAGCATGGAATCTTCTTCCAATTATATAGGTCTTTTTAAAAATTTCTTTTAGCAATGCATTCATTGTAGTTTTCTGAATACAAATGCTTTACATTCTTGGTTAAGTTTATACCTGAATATTTGATTCTTTTAGTCGCTATTGTAAATGGAATTTTTTTCCTGACTTCCTCCTCAGATTGCACCTTGCTAGGGTATACAAATACCATTTTTGTGTATTGATCCTGTATCTTGACACTATACTGAAATCTTTTATTAGACCTAGAAGCTTTGTTGTAGATTTTTGGGACTTTCTAGGTATAGGATCATTTCATCTGTGAAAACTGAAAGTTTTCCTCTTCCTTTACAATTTGGATCTCTTTTATTTCTATTTCTTGCTTGATTGCTCTAGCTAGAACCTCTAGCACTATATTGAACAACAGTGGTGATAGTGGGCATCCTTGTTGTGTTCCTGATCTCAAAAGGAAAGCTTTCAGTCTTTCACTGTTGAGTACATTGTTAGCTGTGAGTTTTTCATATATGGCCTTTATCATGTTGAGAAAGTTTCCTTCAATTCCTATTTTTTGTAGTACTTTTATCAAGAAAGGATGCTATATTTTGTCAGTGCCTTTTCTGTGTCAATCAATAGGATCATTGATTTTTATTCTTTGATTTATTAATGTGATGTATTACGTGGATTGATTTTGTGTTTAGCCACCCTTTCATGCCTGGTATAAAACCCACTTGATCATGAAGAATAATTACTTAATGTGCTGTTGGATTTGATTAGCAAGTATTTTGTTGAGGATATTTGCATCCATATTCATTAAGGAAATGGGTTTTTTATTTTTCTTTTTTTGCAAAATCTTTACCTGGCTTTGGTGTTAGGGTGATATTGGCTTCACAGAATGAGTTTAGTAGTGTTCCTTCTTGTTCAATTTTTTGGAAGAGCTTGAGTGAGAGTGGCATGAAGTTTTCTTTGAGTGCTTGGTAGAACTCACCTGTGAAACCATCTGGTCCTGGGTTTTTCATTTTGGGGAGTTGTTTGGTGACTGTCTCAATCTCTACTTGTGATTGGTTTGTTAAGGTCTTCTATTTCTTCTAGGGTCAGTGCAGATTGTTCGAACATTACTAGGAATTTTTCCATTCCATCTACATTTGTCTAGTTTGTTGGCATACAGTTGTTCATAGTATCCTCTTATGATCTCTTTTTATTTCTGTGGGGTCAGTAATAATATCCTATTTTCATCTTATTTATTTGCATCTTCTTTTTTTTCTTTGTCAGTCTAGCTAAACGATTGTCAATTTTGTTAATCTTCTCAAAGAACCAACTTCTAGTTTTGTTAATTCTCTATTTTTTTTTGTTGTTGTTGTTCTCAATTTCATTTATTTCTGCTCTGAGTTTTGTTATTTCATTCCTTCTAGTTGCTTTGTGAATAGTTTGCTGTTCTTTTTCTAGTTCCTCCAGCTGTGTATTAGGTCATTGATTTTAGCTCTTCTTTTTAAATATAAGCCTTGAGGGCTATACATTTCCCTCTTAGCACTGCCTTCGCTGCATCCCATACGTTCTGATATGCTGTGCTCTCGTTTTCATTCATCTCGACATATTTATTGATTTCTTTGGCAATTTCTTCTTTGACCCACTGATTATTTAAGAGTGTATTGTTTAATCTCCATATATTTGTGAATTTTCCCTTTTTCCACCTCTTGTTGATTTCCAACTTTATTCCATTATGATCAGAGAAAGTGCTTGTATAATTTCAATCTTGTTGACTTTATTGAGATGTGCTTTGTGATCCAACATATCGTCTATCTTGGAGGAAGATCCATGAGCACTTGAGAAGAATGTATATCCTGCTGTTTTGGGGTGCAATGGTCTGTATATGTCTATTAGGTTTAGTCCATTTATCATATTCAAGCCCTCTGTTTCTTTATTAATCCTCTGCTCAGATGTTCTGTCCAATTCTGAGAGTGGTGTACTGAAGTCTCCAACTATTGTAGAGACATCTACTTCTCCTTTCAGTTTCACCAGTGTTGGCCTCATATATCTTGGGACATCCGCATATACATTTATGATTGTTATTTTTTCCTGGTGAATTTCCCCTTTAATTAATATATAATGTCCTTCCTTGTCTCTAGTAATGGTTTTGCATTTAAAGTCTATTTCATCCAATGTAAGTATAGCTACTCCAGCTTTTTTTTTTGGTTACTGCATGTGTGGTATCCTTGGGTCTAAGGTTAGTCTCTTGTAGACAGCATATAGATAGCTCATATTTTCTTATCCATTTTGGTTGGGGAGTTTAGTCCACTAATATTCAATGTTATTACTGTAAAGGCAGTACTTATTTCACCCATTTTGACCTTTGGGTTTCATCTGTCATATTATTTTCACCACTATTTTTACACTTTTAATTATTTTTACAGATACAATCTTCATTTCTAGACTCTTTTCCAAGCTTCTCTCTCCCGTGTTTTCTTTTCAGGCAGTAGCACTCCCTTTAGTATTTCCTGCAAAGCTGGTCTCTTGTTTTCATACTCTCTCAGTTTCTATTTATCTGTGGTTACTCTAAACTTGCCCTCATTTTCGAAAGACAATCTTACAGGATATAAGATTGACTGGCAGTTTTCTCTTGCAGTATCTTAAATATATCATACAACTGCCTTCTTGCCTCTATGGTTTCTGATGAGAAATCAGCACTTAATCTTATTGGGTATCCTATACATTATGCATTGCTTTTCTCTTTCTACTCTCAGAATTCTCTTTGCCTTTGGCATTTAACATTCTGATTAGTATGTGTCTCAGAGTTGGTCTATTCAGATTTATTTGGGTGAGAGTACGTTGTGTTTCTTGGACATAATATCTATGTCCTTCAGTAGGGTTGGGAAAATTTCTACCATTATTCCTTCAACTATTCCTGCTTCTCTTCTCCTTCTGGGACCCCCATGACACATATGTTTGCACATCTCTTGCTGTCATTTAATTCTCTAAGACCCTTTTCTATTTTTTCCATTCTTTTCTTTGTCTGTTCTTTTACATGTTTGCTTTCAGAAGTCATGTCTTCAAGCTCACCGATTCTTCCTTCTGCCTCATCAAATTGCTTTTTTATGCCTCCAGTCTATTTTTTATTTCATTTATTGTTTCTTTCATTCCCATAAGATCTATTTTTTTTTGTATATATGCTTTCAAATTCTTCTTTGTGCTCCCCCAGTGTCTTCTTTTATTTTTTTAAAACAATTTATTGAAGTATATCATTCATACATGAACACATATAAACTATAATTGTTCAATAAACATTGTGAACTTACAAAACAAACATGCATAATATCATACAGGGCTCCCACACATCACCTCCCCTCCCCCAAACACCCTACATTGTTGTGAAACATTTGTTAACAAATCATGAAAGAGCATCATCAAAGTATTACTACTAACTACTAACTATAGTCCATATCTTCCTCCCCTATACATTTTTAAAAAGGATTTATTGATTTATTTACTTTTATCCATTTTTACATGCCCCCCCCCCCGTTTTTGCTGTTTCTGTGTCCATTCATTGGGCAGCTCTCTGTGTCCATTTTCTGCCCTCTCTTCTCATCCTTCTCCTCTTGCCTTCACTAAGATTCAATCCATGGAACCTCCGATGTGGGAGAGAGGCGTCCTACCGCTTGCACCACCTTAGTTCCTGATTTTACATCTTGGCTCTCCCTTGTGCCACATTAGTTCCTGGTTTTTAGTCCCACATTGGGTCTCCCTTGTGCCACTTTCCTGTTACATCATCATCTTGCTGCGTGGCTCGCGGAGCCTGGCGGCACACCCATGCACAGGGCCTGGGGGGCTTACCCGTTCGTGGGGCCTGGCGGCGCACCCACGCACTGGGCCTGGCAGTTCACCTGCTCGTGGTGCCTGATGGCTCACCCACTCACGGGGCTTGGTGGTGCACCCCCACATGGGGCCTGGTGACCCACATGCCTTCTATATCTTTCTTTTTTTAAATTTTTACTGGGAGGTCCTGGGGATCAAACCCAGGTCCCTCCTTATGGGAGATGGACACTCAACCACCCAAGCCACATATATTTCTTAAGGTTGGCCAAAGATACCCAAAGTTACTGTCTTTTCCCATATAGGATGGTCATATAATAAATCAGGCTTAGTTTATCACCAGCATTCTAAAAACCAGAAAAACTAGGTCTGGGGACACATGCATGGCTTCTAATATAGCGAATGTTTAGCCTACCCTGATTATCACAAAATCAGGACAGCAAGAATATTCGCACAGTGTCTTCTTAATATCCTTAATCCCTTTAGCCAACTCATTGAATTTATTAAGATTTGTTTGAACATCTATGATTAGTTATCTCAACTCCTTTATGTCATCTGGAGGCTTATCTTGTTCCTTTGACTGGAGCATATTTTCCTATTTCTTGGTATGGATTGTAATTTTTTGTTGATGTCTTGGCATCTGGTTTACTAGCTTTATTTATTATGGGCACAGTTTCTCTTTATCGTTTAAGGCTTTCTTGCCTTTTCTCCCTTGCTGGTTCTGTAGTAGGAGCTGAGCATGTAGTTGGTACTGTAAGTTGTGGAGGCTGAAGCTGCCCGTGTTGTCCCAGGAACTGAAAAACCTTCTCTCACCTTTCCCCTCTGATAGGAGTAGGGACAGAGTGCAGCCGTGTGTATTAATCCAAGTTGTGAAGGCCAAGACCATCTGTAGTTGCCCAGAGAGGCTGATGAAGCTTCATGCCCCTTCTTCCCCTGCCTGGGGCAGGGATAGAGCTGCAGGTATGGGCAGCAGCCTATGCTGTGTGGGCCCAAAATGACTGCAGTTGCCCAAGTAGACTGACATAGCACAGGCCCCCCTCCTCCCCTCCCTGAGATGGGGATGGAATTTCTGGAGTGTCCAACAATCTATTCTGTGTGGGCTCAGTATGCCTGCAGTTTCCCTGAGAGGTTGAGGGAGTACTGTCCCTTCTGCCCTTTAGGGGGCAGGGAAGGAACCACAGGCATCCAACAATTCAGTCCTTGTAGGCTGAAAGTACCTGCCATTGCCTGGAGAGGCTGAGGAAACACTAGTCCCCTCCTATCCTATTTGGGGGTGGTGATGGAGCTACATGTGTCTGACTATTCAGTCTGTGTGGGCCAAAAACACCTGCAGTTACCCAGAGAGGCTGGGGAAGCACTGCACCCCTCTTGTCTTATTGGGGTTGGGGGTGGAGCCACAGGTGCCCAACAGTTGAGTTTGTGCAGGCCAAAAGCACTTGCATTTGTCCTGAGAGGCTGAGGAAACATTAGCCCCCTCCTATCTTATGGTAGGGGTGAGGGGGTAGAGATAGAATCAAAGGCACTCAAACCAGTTTGTGGAGGCAGAAAGTGCTTGCAATTGCCCAGAAAGGTTGAGGAAACACAGCTCTCCTCCTTTCTTATTGGGGGGCAGCGATGGAGCTACAGGTGTTGGAGTATCCAGTCTGTGCAGGCTAAAAGCCCAGAGGGGCTAAAGAAACACCAGCCTCCTCCTATCCTATGGGGGTGGAGGGGTGGAGATGGAATAGAAGGCACTCAACAAACCAGTTCATGCAGGCTGAAAGTGCCTGGAGTTGCCCAGAGAGGCCGAGGAAACACAGCTCCTTTTCTATTCTATTGGGGTGGAGGGATGGAGCCCCAGGTGTCTGACTATTCAGTCTGTGCTGGCCAAAAGTGCTTGCAGTTGCCCAGAGAGGCTGGTGCAGGTCCCCCCAGCTTCTTCCCAGCCAAAGGTGGCGTTGGAGCCTAGGCTAAGGCTGCAATCCAATCTGGGTGGGAAGAAGCCTGTCCCTACCATCACTGTGATTTTCAATCAGCCCAACTTCCCTTCATGTCAGGGGCAGAGTTAAAATGGTGGCTACCGGCCTCTTTTCGACTTGGACAGATTCAAACTTTAGCTGTTTTTAGGATTACACTTTAGCCAGCCAAATTTAATCAGTAGCTGAAGTTGGTGGCCAACCATCACTTTCTCCCCTGTTTTTGGGAAATGGAGCTTCTGATCTTTGTTATTTCATTCCTTCTACGTGTTTGGAATAGCTCTCCAGGCAACTTGTGCCTCCAGTGGAGGATGGGCACCAGCCTCTGTGGCACAGAATGCTCTACTCATACAACTTCAATGCAGACGGGCAGTTTCCTCCTTCCATTCTTTCAAGGACGTTGCAGGATGTTTTTCTGGCCTCCTGGGCCCCCCAAATAGGTCCTTTAGATAGCTCTGTTTAGAACACTAACTGCCCTGTAGGACGAGCTGATTCTTGGAATGCCTTATGCAGTTGCCATCTTACCCCCATCCCCCTCAGTAAATTTTTGAATGTTTTCCTTAATCCAAATGAAAATCCCATTTTACCCTATTATTGACCTTTAGCATTGATAAAGTAACTTCTTTGACACAGATGCAAGAATATTGCAATATTGCTGTTAACTCTAGTCCATAAATTACATTAATTGCATTTTCCCCATGCATCACCATATTCTTATCACCTTGTAATAGTGACCTATATTTGTTCTAGTTCATAGAAGAACATTCTTGCATTTGTATTATTAACCACAATCCACATCCACCTCTGGGTTTACTATGTTATTCAGTCCCTAGATTATTCTCTAGCTTTTTTTCAATTGACATTTATGCCATTAAACTACCCCTTCCAGTCACAATCCCATTTATAAACTGGCCATGTTAGTTATACTGACTATAATGTGTTACCATTGACTCTATCCATTTCCACATTTTTACAGTCAAGCTAACGAAAAATTCTGTATACATTAAGCATCAGTATCCCTTCTCAGCTTCTTTTTAACTGTTTATGTAGAACATATATACAACTCAAAACTTTAACTACTTTCAAGTGTACAATTCAGTAGTATTAATTACATTATAATAGTGTGCTACCAGCAACGATATCCATTACTCCAACTTTTTCATCACCTCAGATAGAAACTCTGCACCATTAAACAATAACTCCCTTTTTCCTTTCCCCTGGTAAACTATAATTTCCTATTTCTATGAAATTTGCTTCTTCTAGGTATTTCATATAAGCAGGACCATACAATATTTGTCTTATTTGTGTCTGACATATTATTTAACATGATTTCTTCAAGGTTCATCCATGTTGTAGCATACATCAGAACTTCATTCCTTTTTTATGGCTGAATAATATTACATTGTGTATATATACCAATTTTTAAAAACTCTTCATCTAATGATGGACACTTGGGTTTTACTTCTGGTTATTGTGAATAATGATGCTATGAATGTTGGTGTACAAATTGATGTATAAACATTAGAGTACAAAGAATGAAGTTGGACCCCTACCTCACACTATATACAAAAACTAACATTAAATTTAATTCTAAATGGATCAAGGACCTAAACATAAGTACTAAACCCACAAAACTAAAAGAAAACATAGGGAGGAACCTTCAAACCTTGGATTTTGTAGTGATTTCTTTATGACACCAATAGCATAAGCAACAGAAGAAAAAATAGATAGTCAAAATTAAGAACTTTTTTTTATGTCACAGGACACTGTCCTACAGATTAGGAGAAAATAATTGTTAACCATGTATCTGGTAAGAGTTTAATATACAGAACAGATAAAGAACTGATACAACTCAACACCACAAAGACAAATAACATAATTAAAATGTGGGCAAAGGACTTGGATAGACATTTTTCCAAAGAAGATATACAAACGGTCAATAAGAACATGAAAACATGCTTTACATCATTGGTCATTAAGGAAATGGAAATGAAAACCACAATGAGATACCACTTTACAAAAACAGAAAATAAGTGCTGGCAAGGATGTAGAGAAGTAGGAACCCTAATATGCTGCTGGTGGCATTGACATTATAAAAATGGTGCAGCCACTGTGGAAGTCAGTTTGGTGGTTCCTTAGAAAGATGAAAGTGGAAACCTTTCCACTTCTTGGCATATACCCAAAAGAAGTGAAAGCCAGGACTTGAACAAAAATACCCTCTCTCTTGATCCCACCTTTCTTTCCAGTTACTGCCCCATGTCTCTGCTCCTCTTTGTAGTAAAACACCTCAAAAGCATTGTCTGTACTCACTACTCGGTTTCTCCATTAAATCTGCTGTAATCAGGATTTCTTTCTATCACACCACAAAAACTGCTCTTGTCAAGGTCTCTGAGACAGAGACTACTAATGCCTATCAAGATCTAAGTTCTGCTCTTGTTTGGACACCTGGATGGGCTCATTTTCCAGCCTCCTGTGCAGTTAGGCACAATGATAAGACTGAGATTTGGTTGACAGTGTGAGTAGAAGTGATTGTCTTGCTTTCAGGGTTGGACTGCAGAAACCTTCCATTTGTCATTCTCCCTCTTGTGAGTAGAGAACTTAGAAACTAGAGGAGGGCAAGGCTACAAGACTGAACAACATGCATTGTGCCATGATGTGCTTGAGAAATGTTATTTTATTTTAAAGCCATTAGGATTTCACAGGTTATCTATTATAGAAGCTAATGTTGAAACAATTTCTTCATTTAGTTTTCAGAGCACCACACATTCTTTGTATTCTCTTCCATCTCACTGGTTTCTGCATTAGGAATGCACAACTGGAAATTGAAATTTAAAAAGTACCATTTAGAATAGTACCAAAGATCATGAAGTTAGTTATTAGGTATAAATCTAACAAAATATGTGCAAAACCTGTTTGCTGAAAACTACAAAACACTGATGAAAGAAATCGAGGGACCCTAAACAGATAGATAAACCAAGTTCTTGGATCGGAAGAGTCAATATTTTTAAGATATTGGTTATCCCCAAACTGATCTGTCATTTCAATGAAATTCCAATTAAAATCCTAGCAGAATGTTTCACAGAATTGACAAGCTGATTTTAAAATGTAGATGTAAAGACAAAGGAAATGGAATAACCCAAATATATATATTTTTAATTAGAGAAGTTGTAGGTTTACAGAAATACAGAGTATTTCTGCATGAAATACAGAGTAAAGGGAGGGTTAAAGAGGGAGCGAAAAAGCTGGTTTCCTCTTCTTACGACTGTGGGTGGGGTCGGAGGGTGTAAGCAGTCAGAAGAGGGAAGGTCTCCTCCCTGTGAGTCAGAGCCTGGAGGGCTGTAGCTGCCTTGCACTTGCTTCCTGGGAATCACTGGGGTTTAAAATTTTGCAATCCCTTGTCCCCAGTTTCTCTCAGCCCCTGGGGCCCAGGTGCTTTAGTCCAGGGCAGCACACCTCTGCAGTCCCTACCTGCCTAGAGCATTCTAGGGCCCTCTGCTCATTTCTCTGAGACTGAACTCAGTCTTTCCTCTGTCCTGAGACTACCAGGTGCCTGCTTTACTTTTTATGAAAATAACTCAGATTATGGTACAATATATTTATTAAATCTGTCTTTTAAAAATCCTTGAATTGACAGAGTGTGATAATTAACAATGGTGGGTGATGGATATGTAGGGGTCCATATATAATTCTCTATACTTTTGCACCCAAAAAGTTAGTTTAATTGACTGCTTTCCTGTGCTGCCTGTGTTAATTGTACCTTTGACAGAAAAGTGATCTTGTAATTTGTTCTTGCCATTTGTAAGCAGAGATATTGTTGAATTTGGTCAGTTTGCAAATATCTTATATTAATATTCCCAAAGGACTTGACTGATTACAATGAGTGACAGTGTAAAAAACCCTTTAAACTCCAGTTCTGTGTATTTTAAATATTTATTGTGTTTTCCTTTTTTTTTTTTTTTTTTTTTGTAGAGAAGTTGTAGCTTTACAATAAAGTTATGCAGAAAATACAGATTTCCCATACACTCCTCTCCTCACAATTATCCCTATATTAACACTTTGCATTAGTGTGGTACCTTTATTACAACTGATGAGACCAAATTATTATAATTATAGAATTAACTATAATCTATAGTTTACATGAGGGCTCACTGATTGTGTTGTACAGTCCTATGTTTTTCTAAAAATATTTTTATTTTAGTAACATATATACAACCTGAAATTTCCCCTTTTAACCACATTCAAATATATAATTCAATGTTGTTAATTACACTCACATTGTTGTGCTACCATCACCACCTTCCATTATCAAAATCTGTGTTAGTCAGGGTTCGCCAGAGAAACAGACCCAACAGGATATATATATATCTATATATATTTGGAGTTTTGGGTTATTTTACTGAGCATCTTTTGGATAGCTGATTTCTTTTGGGTCTGGGGTGAATATGAAGAAATACATAGGTTTATGTGACTTTTTGTAGAGATTCTAGAGAGTAACATGGTCACAGTTTTTGTGGCCACATACTGATGAACCATTTGAAAGCACAGCTGAAGTGCGGGGAGTGACAGCTTCCTAGTTGAGTTAGAGACACCACATCTCACTACAGCACATGTTCAGAGGCTGAAAACCACACTCGCCACACATTTTATGCTCTGGGAGAACAGGGCTCATTACTGGCTGCTCCTTTGGACCCTGGGAAGTTTGGGTTATAGTTTTTGCTTTGCCTATCAGACCACTTTCTTAGATGAAATTTAATCACTTCTCAAAGAAGGGTAAGGGAGAATGAGACGTCTTTATCTTCTTGACACCTGGAAAGGGAAGTAGTGGGGTTCCAGGGTGCCCTGGGTAGTGGCATTGGGGTGAGGATGTGGGCAGGGTGAAAGGCAGAGTCCATACGTGTGTATGTGTGTGCCATAAGTTGACCAGCTATGAAGGAGAAAGCTCAATTAAGATATCTTTAGTTAAAATGAAAAATCTCAACTAACCTGAGAAAGTAAACAATGAGGTAGTTCATCTAAAACGTGTAGGAGAATCTTGAATGTGTCACCATTTTTTTTTTTTTTTTTTACCAATAAGGGATGGAACGACAAGTTCTCATATAGGTGAACTGGAGGAAAGAACTTCTCTTCTTTAATAATAGCTAATATATTTCTAGAAGCCCGGCACTGTGCTAAGAGCTTTTGTACAGATTTTCTCTTGCAGTTTTCCAAACTGTTCCACTTCATGCACGGGGAAAATGGTGATTAAGGAGATTGAGTGGAAAGCAGCTGTGGCTCAATCAGTAGGGCTCCCGTTTACCATATGGGAGGCCCCGGGTTGGGTTCCCGGAGCCGGGTTCGGTTCCCAGGGCCTCCTGGTGAAGGCAAGCCCGCCCGCACGGCGTGGTTAGCTGATCCAGCGAGCACAAACAGCAAGGGGGGGATAAATGAATAAATAAATAAAATCTTTAAAAAAAAAAAAAAAAAAGGAGATTGAGTAACTTGACACAGCTAATGAATTGTGCACCAAGAATGCGCTCTTAACCACTGTGCAATAGTGTATGTACACAGTAGTGATGTGTGTGCAAGGGTGGTGTCAGTGATGACTGAAATCGTCTCTCCGAAACGAGGCAACCCAGGTCAGCCTGTGTTTTCAGTGGATGGAGAGCTGCAGAAAGTGTGGATTCTGACCCCACCCCTCTAAGTGCCCCGTGCATCGCCCCTGCTCTGTAATCCATTTATTTTCCTTTCCTTTAGGTAGGAGGATAATTAGATGCAAAGTACCTAAAGTTCCTCTGGGCCTAGGGAAATGCCTTGCAAAATTAATTTGCAGAATGCACTCTCAGGCAAATGTATACTGATCTACATTTTCTTTGTCACTTTGTCGTGGGCAAAATGTGGGAAGCTCTGAGGAAATGTGGACGGGACCCTGGGGCGGAGGCAACAGGGGAGAGCCTCTTGAGGTGTCTGAGCGGGCAGCGTCCTGGGTGCCTGTGAGCAGGTTGACTTTCTGCCCCTTGGAGCATCTGCCCAGTAGCCTGGTATTTAGGGGAGTTTACTGTAGAGCCACTCACTTACCAGGCCAAGTTAACATCTGCACGTCGTTGGCTAGGCCAGAGATTGGTTTAGTTGCTGGAGATTGATGTAATTTCAACAGTGGATGCGTCGGGGTAAGGGAGACACCTACTGTTTGTTTCCAGTATGACGGCTAACTTCAGTCCTTTGAGTTCAAAGGCCTCTCACCCTGTGTGTATGGGGGGCGGCGGGGATGGCGGTGGGGGCGCGGGGCGGGATCGTTGTCATCACAATGACCTGGTGGGGCGTGTGAGGTTGAGCTGGAAGGTTTCATCTTCTAGAGCTGTGCTGCCCTATGTGGTTGCCACGAGGCACATGTAGCTATTTACAATTATATTTAATAAATTAAAATTTGAAATTCAGTTCCTTGGTTGCCCTAGTCACATTGTAGGTGCTCTGCAGCCATGTGTGACTGGTTGTCACCATCTTTCAGCGTCTCAGCTGGGACTAGACCTAGGACTAGCACCCAGGTAATTGGCACTTCTTGCCTTGGTCCTGCCTGATTAAGTTTACAACATTGTGCCAGGTACCAGGGGATGGTGGTACAAACCTGACTTCTTATTCCCCTGAGACTGTAGTCCAGTTCCAATTATACATGTAACACGTGGCTAGACCAGTGATTTTCAAATATCTTTTTTTTTTTCCAGAGGAGAATCTTTTTCATTTCATGAAAACGGGAAAACTAAAATAAAAAATAGGTGAAAAGCAGAGCTGCTCTGGATGAAGTACCACATGAGTGTGTGTGAGGAGGGGGCAGAGAGCGTCCCAAGGCCTTGTAATTTGAGCCTCCTCCTTGTGGCCCTGACACTTTCTTGGAATGATCTAGTTCCAGGGAACAGTTGAAAACTCAACGGTCTATACTCAGGTCCCTTAACTGATGGGATCTGGGCTGTTTGAAGTGACTGTAAGGCAAGGGGATGGGGTGTACAGAGAGAGGAGATGTGAGGCTCATTGTTTGCCTGGTGTTTAGATGCCCAAGGAGAAGAGATAGGAGTTCGGAAATGATGACATGCCCTCCCATCTAGTTCCTGTTGGGGAAAATGAATGGCTGGTGGCATAGCTTTTTCCAGGCTTGTTGGGCTTTTCTTGTAGGATTTCAACTTTTTCATTCATTGATTATTTATTTATCCATGCACTTGTCAGATATTTCCTAAGCTATTATGAGAAAGATACTGAACCAAATTTCTATAGGGAGTACTGAGTAAATCAGACAGAGACCTTGGAAGTTAGATTCTAGTAAGGGAGATAAGATAGAAATATCTATACCTAAAGTACAAGATAGAAAATGATGAAGGCTAAAAGCCAGGGATCAGTAAAGTGCTATGGGATTGTGGGAGAAGAAGAAATTGCTTCTAACGCTGGGGATCAGGTAAGGAATTGTGGAGAAGACGTGAGTATTGAAGTGGAGTTGGATTTGGATGCGTAGGGATTGAAGAGAGAGGAGAGAAGGCTCCCTGGTGGAGGAAGCCACATGTACAAATGCAGGGAGGTGAGAAAGTGTTCAGGGCATAGCAAGCAGTTCAGTTTGGCAGGAACATGTGGTGACTGAATACAGTTAAGAGATTTCCTATCATTCACCTTCAAGAATAAGACATTTCATGGAGGACAGTCTCAGGCTCAAATCTTGCCTCTGTTGGTACTAATGAGAAAGGAGTTGGGGACCAAAGATATCTCTGTCCTGGAGTCATTAGAGTTCTGACAAGGAGAGAAGTGTGCCAACAGACCGACTTGAAAACTGCCTTCCTTGATGGCTTCATGAACAGATGGACAGGGGGCAGGTGAACCAACTCGGAATGCAGACACCACTGGCAAACCCATGTTCCCTGCTCCTTCTGAACACTGAATATTCCTGTTTCTTATGCTGGCTCCTCTTCACAAACACTAGAAACACACAACTGTAAGTGACCTGTATCTTGGGGAAAGTGCTGAAGTGAGAATGTTCTTTGATCTTTCGCTCCCTTTATTCTGGCATGATGAAGACCTTAGGTGCGTCTGGTTTTAGAGTAAGGATGAGATCAGGGAGCCCCAGAATGGCTATCACTAAAATATTTTCGCATGCTTTAGATGTTATTTCCAGTAACTAAGTATGCATACCATGCTTGATGTTGAGACAATTAATGAACACCTTTTTTTTTTTATAAAGATTTTATTTATTTATTCATTTATCCCCCCCTTGCTGTTTGTGCTCGCTGGGTCAGCTAACCACGCCGTGCGGGCGGACTTGCCTTCACCAGGAGGCCCTGGGAACCGAACCCGGCCCCGGGAACCGAACCCGGGGCCTCCCATATGGTAAACGGGAGCCCTACTGATTGAGCCACAGCCGCTTCCCAATGAACACCTTTTGAACAGTAACTTATCCAGGTTTCCATAGCATTGACTATACAACAATTTGACATTTCTTTTCTCAGGTGCCACCTATTATAAATTTCAAATGGATGCTACACTAATTGACTTCTAGTTAAAGTCCATGCTTCTCCAAGCAAATAGAAAAACAATAGTCTAGTAATGTGATGATATGTCTTTTAGTTATTTCGTCTGCTGCTCTTGTACCTCGGCCACATACCCTTAGGTGCACTCTAACCAACAGCTTCCGACTGCAAAGCTTTGCCTGTGAGCTTTCTCTGGCTGCTGGAACCCACCTAGCCCTTGAGCAGGGCAGGCTGGAAGTGCTGGGGAGTTAACACACCTTGGAAACAGATCTCAACCAATGACGTATGGGAGTTAATACCCTGGCTCCTTAATTATTTGGTTGGGATAATTCTATGGCGTGTTCTACTCTGTCTTCCAGAAGTCCCCAGGGGAGGATTAAGCCCCAGTTGCCAACAGTGATAACCTGCTCAGAAATGTAAACTGCAGTGGCTTCCTTTCCTTCCCTGTCTTACTTTCCCAGTTTTTTTACCAGTACTTCATGGAATTGCATCCTAAAGAAACAATTTGCACTCACATTCACGTCTTGGCATCTGCTTCTGGAGGAACCGAAACTATGGCAGTCATTACAATCATAATTATTTGGACTTTGTTATTACATGGTAAAGAGCTTATAAAATAATGCTATGTTAAAAAAGACTACAACTAGGGGAGCGGATGTGGCTCAAGCAATTGAGCGCCTGCTTCCCACATGGGAGGTCCTGGGTTCAGTTCACTTCCTAAAAACATACAAACAAGCAAACAACAAGCAAACAAATGAAAAAGCCAGCTCAGGAGCGCCAGTGTGGCTCAGTGGTTGAGCGCCAGCTTCCCACACGTGAGGTCTGACTACATTAAAATTATGCTTGCGTGAAAATAAGTATCAGAACTGAGTATACATTTCTGTAAACAATTTTTTGGTGGAAGTATTCTATCTGTGTTTTCCTTTGGAGGTTATTTACACATGTAATACAATAATTTCCTTGACCATTTCAAGGTTTTGGTCATCCTGCCATACATAACATTTGAAAATGCCAGGTCTCTGTTATCCTTCATGTACAACCTGTGTCACTCATGGATGGTTCAGGTTGTCTAAGCTTGATTCTGGTTCATACAGTGTCTCACCTTGGAAATGGCTTCATGCTTCCTCCTAGGTGTATCATAGTTTCCATCTTTGCTTATCCTTAAAAGGTAAAGAGGGCTTGAGAGTCTATTCTCCTCACTTTATTTTAAAGAAATATTTTTTTTTGTCTTTTCCTTTTATGCTAACATGTGTCATTTATGAAACATCAGGAAATTCCACCCAATCAAATCTATGCCCTTGTAATTGATGATATTATTAGTTTTTTTTTAATGGTAGACCATGCATTTGTGTATCCTATTCTCAAATATTACTTTCATGAATGCCAAGAAGAGGGATGGTCTTAAGGTCCCTAGACAATTTATTTCTATTTATGTGAGAACATGACTTGACATCTGTATGCCTTACAGCTGAGACTGGAGGATTTATGTGGAATATGATAAATATGTAGGCAAGTAATTATTGACTTTTTGGTTCTGCTGGCATTCTACACGTTTCACAGCAGATTCACTAAAATTTTCAAATCAGATGAAATTTATTGCCAGGAGCTCAAGGAGGAGGGTCTTGCCCAGGGAGAAAAAGAATAGATGCTGAGGAGATAGCTCCCAGTGGGAAAATGACAATTTCCCTTAAAGCTTTGGGACCAGGCAGTGATTAGACTCAGCAGGTGCACAATAAATATCTGGTGCTCCTCACTGATCATTGGCTCTCCCATCTTTCAGAGACAAGCTTGGTGCCAACATGCTATAAACCCTCCTGAAGATTGCCTCAGAGAAACTAAATCCACCTGGGGTGAGGTCATTATCAGTGTAAGGAGACACTGATCTTGGTGTGGTTCATTCAGTTGTTCTAAACACAAGTGAACTGATCTGCTTAATAATTCATAGATATTTGGAGGTGATATGTGCAATGTATAAACTCCCTGTAAACATTCTGTGGCAGCTTGATATTATTGATGAATTCTGAAAAGAAATACTGATTATGTTTGTAAACTGGTCTGTTCCTCTGGGTGTGAAACCCTTTGATTGTATTAAATTCAGAAGTTTCACTTTTACTTGATTAAATTACTATTAGGGCTTTGATTCGGCCACATCAGTAGGACGTTGAGTACCTGCCCCCATGGTGGGCAGACTCACACAGAAAACAACATGGCAGAGGAGATGCTGGAGCCCCAGGGAGACAGTTCAGCCTATAGCTTGAGAGTTTACAGCTGGCCTTGTGGAGCGAGCAGAGCAGCTGAGCCTGGAAAGAGACGAGCCTTATACCAGCCCACAGCTGAGATTGGAAGAAGCTGGAACCATGGAGCCTTAAGAGGAAGAGGAAGGCTGAACCCAAGCTGGGACCAGCAGCCATCTTGTGTCAACACGTGGCAACAGATTTTGGGTGAGAGAGTACATCTTATGGTACCTTGAGTTGGACTCTTCAGGGCCTGGTAACTGTAGGCTTCCACCCCAAATAAATACCATTTAAAAAGCCAACAGAGTTCTGGTACTTTGCATTAGTACCTTCGGCTGACTAATCCACATTCCAACAGGATAAACATTCTTAAGAAGCTTTTTCTCAGAACTCTGGACAGGTGGGAGCCATTGCTATAGCAAGGAGCTGAGTTTTCCAATAGAGTAAGTTCATTTTGTTTAGCAATCCCTTCTCTAGAGTAGGATTTTCTGTTATTGAGGGCACCAAGCTTGCCTCTGAAGTGTGGGAGAGGCAATGTTCAGTGGATGAGCCCCAGGCATTTATGGTACCCCTGCTGAGTACCTGGTTGGGCACTGGGGAAACACAAATGAACAAAGCTCCTCAGGAACAGGGATTTTCCATATTTTTGATCTTTAATGCTCAAGCACATGCTGCTAATTTCCACATGTGGGCATCTGCCTCACTGATCTTTGGGAGCAGTGTTAAACTTAATATAGAGTTTGTTGTACGTGAAGCAATGCCAAACCACCCATTTATCCTCTTCTTCTTCAATCTTCCCCTCATCTACTCTCTATCCCCCACCCTTGGGGGTTAAATCATGTGCCCCCCCCAAAAAAAAAGACATATTCAAGACCTAACCCTGTTCTTGTGAGTATGACCCATTTGTAAATAGGACATTGTACTTGCTATATTGTTAAGAGGTGGCCAAATTGAATGAGGTGGGCTTTGATCCAATATGAGTGAAGTCCTTAAAATCAAAGGGATTGAATACAACGCCAAATGTAGAAGATGAGAGAGAAAGAGAGAGAGAGAATCAGCATATGACAGAGAACTGCCATCACCAGAACACGACAGCCCTATAGACTTTGGAGAAAGTATGGCCTTACTTACACCTTAATTTTGGATTTCTAGTCTCAAAACTGTGAGCAAGTAAATTTCTGTTGTTTAAGCCAACCAATGTGTGATATTTGTTATAGCTGACCTGGCATACTCAGACACCCACTAAAGTTATTTGTGAGACAGATAAAACTCTAAAGATAGTACCTAATTTTTTTTTTATTATAATGGAAACCTAGAAATTGGGTTGGCACTTTGATAAGTTCTTAGAGGATTCAGTAGACTTAGAGAAGTCATAATTTGACAGATTATCAACATTAAATAAACCAATACAACAAATTTTGATGAAAATTTGTAAACCTCTGATATTAATTTAAAAATCTGAAAATGCTTTACAGCTACTTTGTTTTTTTTTTGTTGCCTACTTGGATGGTTTCCTCCTTTGTAAAAAGCCTCTCCTTTTCATTAGTTCACCTTTTAATCAATACTTATCCATAAAATAAAACAGTGACACAGTGGTGTGTTGGAACTGGCTTGTACCAGTTCACAAGAGCCAACTGTTAAATTTTCAGAAGTTTTGCAAACCAGTTGTTAAACACAGGCAATATTAAAAATTAAATTAAATATACTTACAATGAAATGTCATACAAAAACCAAAGGGAATAAATACTCAAAACTCATCACTTCCTAATTATTTTACTACATTTTACTAATATCTTTACTCTTGAGGTTATGTCTATTGTATCTGTATAGTAAAAATAATATATGATGGTGTGTTGCTGTGTATTACTTCCCAGCTCCATATTCAGTGACATCACCATGGTGGGAGCATTTTTTTTTTTTTTTTTTAAAGATTTTGTTTATTTATTCATTTATCCCCCCCTTGCTGCTTGTGCTCGCTGGGTCAGCTAACCACGCCGTGCGGGCGGGCTTGCCTTCACCAGGAGGCCCCGGGAACCGAACCCCGGGCCTCCCATATGGTAAACGGGAGCCCTACTGATTGAGCCACAGCCGCTTCCCTGGTGGGAGCATTTATACCACAGAAATGGGCAACAACTACAAATCTGCCCCCCCCCCCCAAGTCAGTTGCTAAACATTAGCCAGCACTCCGCTGACAATTGCACTTACATGAGAGCTGGGGGTCATCTCGGCCACTTGGCCAGTCACTCCCTGATCAAAAATACTTCTGCCTCCGCCTAACTCTCTAGTTCACCATTTGCAGTTTCCCGTATCTTCTCCCTAGGTAGCACCATTAGAGTGTCTAGTTTCTAAATTTTCCACCCATAAAGTTCATAGAGTGTGACTAAATCTCCCTAATCCTCCACATTCTTGTTCAGAAATCCTCATTAGTCAAAACACACACCAAGCACGGCTGTTGAGGTCAGTCCAACTTGGTGCTGGCCTTGTTGTTTACTGGTTGTGTGACCTTACATAGGTTGTCACTTCTGAGCTTCAGTTTACTTATCTACATAATGGGTGCGAACCAAATAGCCTTTAAGTCTCACTAGTTTGAGTATATAAAGGAGATTGCATTAACGTGCAAACTCAGAGTTGGCTGCTGAGTGGATCCCGCACTTGGTGAGAGCAGGACCTCAGCTCCCCCTGCTCAGGGTTCTTCCTTATCCAGTCGTTCTGGGGGATTGTCTGGAAGGTGTCACTGCATCAGCCCACATTGCTTCTGTGCGTTGCAGTCACTTGGACCTGGACTGCGTCTCTCTGCTCAGCCTCAGGCCATCATACCAGCAGTTTTGGACACTCATCCCCGCCCCCCCCCCGCCCCCGTAAGCTCCTCAGATTTCTCTGGCCCAAGTGCAGGCAGATTTCCCTTAATTCCCCACAGAATTGCCTGGCCAGGCTGTATCTTTGAATAAGATTTTATTGATGCCTCTAGGGTAATAAAAAGGACTTTTAACTCAAAGAGTGATTCTCAATTGGCTACTAAGTATGGCTGCCCGTGGAGCCCACAGGCTTGGGATCTTCTGCTTGGTCTCCACTCAGGTCCAGCCGGCTGCTCTGGACAAGGTTGTGTGTCCTATTCCCCACACCTGGGAGCTCTATCAAGCTTATTTCTATTCCTCAGCGTAGTTTCCCTATAACCCCTTGCTGCCCACTCAACTTCGACAGAGGGGAAGGAGTTCTCTATAGTTTCATTGTCTTTAATTTACTTTAAAATGTGTGACTAACAATATTAACATTAATAATAATAACCACAAAACACCTCTGTAGAGCTTACTAATATTTATATATTAATATTTGCAAATATTAATCATTTAATCCTCGTAAAAATCCTGTAAGGTAGGCGATATTACCATCTGAATTTTACAGAAGATGAACATGAGGCACAGAGAGGGTAAATGACTGTCTAAGATCAAAACCTCAACCGAGGGATGTGTCCAGATTCAAAAGCAGGCTCTAGAAGCCATGCTTTTAGGGCGTGTGATGCAGTAGTGTTTGCATGGGTACATGTCCATGCATGGGTATCTGTGTGCTTGTGCACATGCATGTGCATCGGTTTGTATGTGGGTGTGCATAGATACACGTGTGTTTTGGGTGTGTGTGCCTGCATGTATACATGAGTGTGTATTTATGTGCATGTGAGTGTGTATGTGTATGCACATGTGTGCATATGCGCATGTGTGTATTAACATTAGTCCACACCCTACATGGGTGTGGGGTGTACACACTTGAGGGGCTTACTGCATTTGATGGAGTCTAATCAGGAGTCCTCACTAAGAGATGGCTGCAACAAGTATTTCAAATATCATCATCTAAATCTGTTCTGCAGGGTCAGTTAGCATAAGAAATAATGGGAGTATGTTTTCATTGATGGAATGAGTCATGTTAAGATACATAATTGCTTAGAAAGTTTGTACAGGCATGAATGGGATATAAGAGTCAGGAAAACTTAATACCTTTCGGATAGAAATCTAGGGCCAAAGAAATCTAGGTCCTGTGCTATACAATTAACAGCAGGAGTTCATCCTAATACTGCTGTCAAAATATTGTTGTCTTTACCTAAGAGCAAACCTTGCATGCAGTGTGCTTGTTTGTGTTTCCAAAGGACAGTTAGGAATTTCCTGAGTCTCCAGGATACACTGAGTATTTCTGTTCCTGCTTGCTAAATTGATTTGTACTTGTGACGGAATGCCGTCTCAGTTTTTCTTTCATCGTAACACACTGTCTGGTAGGGAGTTTGTGGAGGAGGAAGACATGCAGTTCCCACCCACCTCTAAGTTAGAGGCTGCAGATATTTACCAGTTAGAACCTGGCAGTTTGTGGCATGGACAAATTGCCTTAGGTCACTTTGCAACATTTTTCCTTCCCAGTCTAGGGTGCATCCTCCAATGTCTCATTTCTTTTTCTGGCATTTTCCATTCCCAGGATGGTTGATAGTGGCAAAGTCCATTCCTTTCAAGGAAAATCCCACCCTTACCCATAATGGGTATCTTACCTTTAGGCCCCAAAGGGGCCCTATATTAGCTCACAAGAGTCCTATATCACTTAATTTTTCCAAGGCTGGATTATTTTTGTCTAAACAGCACCATAAGTAAAGGAATGGTGTTTGCCAGGCTGAGCTTCCTCTAGACTGGTCCACTTCCAGCCCCAGCTATGATGAGAATTCACATCTTGACTCCTGGTTTCTTGTGAGCAACTTCTCACGTGAAAACAAATCTTTCTGAAACAAGAAATTAATTTCAGGCACTAAATCCTTGCTTAGAAATTTTTTTTTCCTAAAGCAGAGGTTGTTAACTGGTTAAACATAGACTACATTTTATTCACTCTTTTGTTTAGTTTGGTCCCCATGGTTGGACTAATACATTGTTTTAAATAATAAAAATTAGTTTTTGTCATTTTAGAATAGGGAGATTTCACATAAAAATATCGATGCCTGCTTTCTCTTGAAAATTCAGAGTGTGTGGCAACATTAGGCTTGCAATCCCACTCATCAACAATCAGTAGGAACCAAGTAGCAGCCCCTGCCTTTAGATGGCGCAATCACTCTCCAGTTTGCTCCAGCACTCCCTGTTGTCCTCCAAAAATGGTATCAAACACTGATTACCATTTATTATTGAGTTTGTGCTGCTATTTTTCTTATAGCAGAAGTAAGAGCATCATGAACTGTATTCTGTATTCCTATCTCTATTACTAGTTGGAACCAAGTAAAATCTACAGAAGTCTACCTGTTTTGAAAAACAATGGAAAAGAGATTTTTTCTTGGAAGAAATGAAGAATATTCATGTGAGTTTAAAATGTCAAGTATTTTTGTGTGAATGAAAATGATTTTTTTGTTATACCCAGCATGCTTTACACACTTTATTGCCTTGCCCCTGTGAACAATTGAGTTTATAATCTTGCTCTAAAAAACACAATTATTATCCACAGAGATGTAACTTTACTTATAATACAGAAAACATTTAACATGATTAAATGTAAAGTTTAGTTTTTTGGAGCCAGACACTCTCAAGCATCCTTTTCATTGTGGTCTTGCCTTTCTACTTGGCATGATCAAATGGCCAAACTTTTGATTCTGCCAAGATACAGGAAGAGTTTACTCTAAAAGTATATCTGAATTTCTACCTCTTAAAAGGGAGAAAACTGAAAGTAGGGAGAAGAGAAGCTGTTATTATTGTTTTTGTTATTGTTTCCAAGCTAAACCCAATCATATACTACAAAACTCAAGCCCCTTTCACACCTGCACCCTTGTAAAAATGTTGAGGCCTCTATAAACTCGCTTTATAGGAGCATTGATGATATGGAAGGAGGTGCCAAGAAGTCCACCTGGGTTGAATTCTGGCCTCCAATTGTTGTGGATAAATTTTGAGAGGTTACATGAATATCAGAAAAGCTCACGAGCCAGGTAGTCACGTAGATCTTGCATATGCTGAATTTTTTTTTTACTTATTATAGGAGCAAATTACTTAATTTCTCTTTATTGGGCACAAATCTTGTGCACCTTCTCAGAAGCCACCATCACTGCTTGCCCCTTAGACTCTCAGCTCTTCACTCGGCCCCACACACCAACTGTGCCCAGTCAACCCTGCTCAGGCTCACGTGGCTCTGCCACTTGGGGTTGACTAGTTACTTGTCCTGGGTGCTGGGCCTCCCTCTTGACAGCTTCTGTGCAGGCTAAAGCTGCTTATCCAGAGTTTCTTTTTCCTCCATCCACTTCTGAACTGGGGTACACCGCCACTCTGCTGAAGGGGCTGGATAACGTAACCAAAAATGCACGCAAGTCAACTCCCCAAACTTTGACAAATGGAAAAAGGGGAAAGGAGGGAACTAGGCAGATAAAGTCCCTTGCCCATCTCTACAGCATGGACTACTCCACGCGTGGTTTCTTCTTGTATCCCATCCTGCTACGTTCTGCCTGCTGAGTGGATCCACCTGCTGAATGATGCATCGCTTCTCCTTGCTTCTACTTTCCCCTGCCTTATTTCCCCTTTCACTCACACTTATTGCTTTGGGTTTGCACTTCCCAAATAAAGCATCAATATTTCATCCTAGCTTCAGTCTCTGTTTTCTAAAGAATCTGGGCCCAGCCACTCTCTATGTCTAAATTTCTCCATATACAGATTTTTATGTTAATTTAATGAGATTAAATTAGATTACATATAAAAAAGAGCCTAACATTGTGCCTAGTACATTATAAGTGCTAAGAACCTGTTAATTCCTTTACCTTCATGATCCTTATTTGCACCTTCATCTAAGAATGCTACCCAGAAAATGTGAGTAATTGTGAAAACATGTCTAGTGTGACCTTCCATTTCCCCCCACTTTCTCCTACCTCTGATGTGGAAGGCAGAATGAAATTTGCTCAGAAGATATAGATTCACTTTTTGCTTTTCTTCTGAGACAAAAAATTATCCATATTATGGTAGTAATTACATAGAAGGGGCAGGGGAATGAATAGATGGAATCCATCAGAACTTCTTTCATCAGGTTCCCTGTGACCTTTAATTTTCCTCCTTGCATACCTAGATTATAAATTCCTCGGTCTCTTACAGATAGGTGGGGCCACAGAATGTGGGTGGCTCATAAAATTTCCTGCATCTGTCAACTGAAAGGAGAAAACTCTGAGGAGGATGGAGCCAGAGACAGGAATTTGGGCTCCTGAATTAGTATGCAGAAGGCTGCCTCCTGACAGATTCATTGAAAAGTTAGATGTGCAAGAAATAAGCTTCTTCACTGAAATTTTAGGGTGGTTTGTTGTAGTGGGCAGCTTGCCTTGACTAATGCACTTTTCTAGTCAGAGCTATTGAAAAATCACACCGGAGGGCTACCACTAGCAGGAGAGAGCAGCCAGAGGACAAAGCACTGCCTTGCCAGTGCTTTGTCTAAAAGGGAGCTGATGTTTTGTGCTTTGAAATTCTTTTTGACACATTTTCTCTAGTTTATAAGCTGGTAGTTTGCCCCTGCCTACTTGGAATGCTAACTCCCTGGATCTGAGGCCTCTGGCCTAACTCTGGCAGCCATGGGCTCTTCACCTTGGCCTGTCTCCGGCTGAGACACTGCTGTCTCCACATCCTGCTCTCTGACCTGGTCAGTCCTGCTTGTCTGATGCTCACATTTTAGCATGAAGGTGGTCTAATCTGCAGAGAAAATACTTAAAAAAAAAAAAATAAATAAATAAATTAAAGCAAGTACCTGCAATTGTGGACTTGGTGATTTCAATATGTATTTCTCCAGTGGAAAATCTTGCTGTCATGTCCAGTATTGTACAGCTTGGACTCTCAATTGCAAATATTACATGTCTACTGCCATAAGTTAGAGGTACTGCCTGAAGCACTGTAAAATCATTCAGTAAGTTCTGGTTTGTTTGTTTTATCCCCCAAAGCATGGGCAGCAAACCTGATCTACTGGGAGTAGAGTTTGTGGTCCTGTTTTGGGTCAAAGGGTCATCAAACAGCCCACAGCAAGGGACAGCCAGTCTAGGAAAGTCCCCCACAGCAATGTTGGTTGGTGTCAGAGGGCCAAATCCTCCCCTTGCATATGGCTTCTGCTTCTGTAACCTCTTGGATGAACATGCCGTTCTGGCCAAAGTCCTTCAACTTCAGCTCCACTTCCTTTTAAGTGGGCCTCTCACTTGGGATAAGATTACGTTTGGAATGTTTAAGGTCTTCCTTCTGCCTTAATGTCTTTCACTTTTTACTTTTTTATTATGTTATTATCTCATTTTCAGTTTCAGTTCAGCAGTGACATTAATAAACTTAATGGCAAATTGCTTCTGGAGCTTTTAGTTACTGGCAGATCCAAATGGACCACTAATTGGTTGAGAGAAATGCAGCAGTCTTTTCTCTTTGGGATAAGATTGTGGCAATGCCTGGGAAGCCTGGAATTGACAAACTGTTGACAGAAACATGCCTTGGCTGGAGAAAGAGGGTAACTCTTAACGACTAGTTATGGGAGGAGATTCAAGTCTGCTGTATCCTAAGGAGAAATATGCAGTATTTTTGCCATCCATGCAGTGTAGACTGCAAGTTTTACTTAAGGAAAACTGTTGCTCTGCTTGTTTGTGACAAAGACCTTTTATGATCAGTCTCATGTCTGGTTTTCCACACTCATCTCTTGTCACTTTTTTCTTCCATCCCATGTTCTCCCCTGACTGCCACCCCAGAGCTATTTCCCTGTGCTTTCATGCCTCTGTGCCTTTGCTTGTGCTATTCATTTTGCTTGTAACGACTTTATTAGTCAGCCAAAAGGATGCTGAAACGAAGTGCCAGAAATCTGTTAGCTTTTATAAAGGATATTTATTTGGGGTAAAAGCTTACAGTTACAAGGCTCTAAAGAGTCCAACTCAAGGCTGCTTTCTCACCAAAGTCACATGTTGAAGCAAGATGGCAGGCGAGCTCTGCCTGGTCTTTGGGGCCTTCTCAGCTGCTCAGCTGCTCTGTTCTCTTTGGCTGCAAACTATCAGGCAAATAGTTTACTTTGTTCCCAGGACTTTAGCTGTCTGAACCTTCTCCTTTCTGTCACATGGCAGGACCAAAATGACCAAGTTCTTTCCTCTTCCGTGTGTCTTCTTAGAGTGAGTGTCCATTTATATATGCCCACCAAGGGGGCGGGGACTCAACCTGAGTTACATCCAACCGATGTGGTTGAATCAAAGCCTTAATCTTAGCATAATTTAATCAAAGGCTTATCAGCTGAATCTAATATAATTAAAAGGTATCGCACCCAGAGGAATAGATTAGTTTACAAATATAATCTCTCTTTTTGGGATTCATAAATTATCTCAAACTGCCACACTGACTTTCTCCTTTCTTTACCTGGAAAACCTAGTTCAAATGTTTCTTCCTTTGTGGAGTCTTTCCTAACTCTACTCCACCATCATCTTCATCGTAGCCCAACGAATTGCTTTATATTCTGTTTCCTATAGTACTTTGTACAGATCTCTATACAGATCTCAAAGTCCATAGAGCTTTGCTCTGTCTCCTCCACTGGATTGTGGAAGTGGGATTTTGTTCATCCTTATACTTTTAGGTACTGGCTCAATGTTGGTCATGTGGTAGGAGCTCAAAACAATTCTCACTGAATTAACAAATGAATGAGGATATAACTAAATAGCATAGTAATAAAATACTGACACATCAATGTTAGAAAAGAGAGATTTAAAAATACATTGTGGATTTCCACTTCCAGGAGGATAGATTTCATGTACTTTCCCCTATTTCTCCCTCAAAGCAGAACTAAAAATCCTGGATATTTTATATGAAACAATCATTAGAAGACTCTGAAAAGTAGAGAGAAGAAGGTAGACCAGCTAGAGATGTCAAGACTTAAAGAATAACATAGTGGTGAGTTCTTTGGGTTTTCTTTTTTTCTCACATATCTCAGATATTGCTGAAGAAGCTGGCAACCAGGAAACATCAATGGGTACACACACACAAAAAGTCACAATAAAAGCCTGCTGTTTATAATCAAAAGGCCAGGAAAGGGGCTGCAAGACAGAAAACTTTTAAACAATAATAATTCTATTCCAGCCAAACATTACAGGAAAAAAAAACTGTGTCCTTACTTTAACCCACACCAGCAAAGACAAATTGGGGATCCTAGACTTCTACTCTTGCCAGTCTGTAATAAGTCTTTCCAATCCTCCTGCTGGGGTGTTGTTAGAGAAAGCCAAGTATGGAACTGGGACTTTATCCCCCTTGAGTGGTAGTGAGTCACCCACCTCCTCCCACCTGTTGTGCCAATGGAGACCAATTAGGAAGCAGTAATGAAGCACTCCTAATCCTTCCATTGAAGGAGGTATCAGTGAAAGCCTAGTGGGGAGCCAAGGCCCCATCCTCTCATATGTAAATGAAGGTTGAATGGGAAATCTGGACTTTGACCTTCACTTGACAGTAATGAGGTGGTGTCTCTCTTCCTGTGCTAAAACTGTGTCAGAGCAAGACATCTAAAACAGAAGGTTTAATAGGATTCAGAGTCTCATAATAATACCAAAAGTGTCCAGGTTTCAACTGAAAATCACTCATCATACAAGAATCAGAAAGATCTTAAACTAAATGATAAAAGACAATCAATAGATGTTAACATTGAGATAATGGAGGTGTTAGAATGAGTGACAAAGATTTTAAAACAGCCATCATAAAAATGCTTCAGATGTAGCTCAACCAGTTGGGTGCCCGCCTACCACATTGGAGGTCCCAGGTTTGGGTCCTGGTGCCTCCTAAAGAAGACAAACAGACACTGCACCTGCTGCAACGAGCTAGATGTTGTAACTGCCGCAACGAACAGATGCCTAAATGAGCAGATGCCACAAGCCAGCAGATGGGGAGTGGATGTGGCTCAGGCCGTTGGGCACTTGCCTTCCCTGTGGAAGGTCCCAGGTTCAGTTCCTGGTGCCTCCTGGAGAAGATGAGCAAACAATGAGAATGAGCAAACATTGAGCAGACAGACGAGAGAACCATTGGAGCAAGGGATAAAAAACCAAAAAACAAACAAAAAAACAAAACAAACAAAAAAACAAAACAAAAATCCCAAAACCCCTGCTTCAATGAGAAATTACATATATGCTTGAAACAAATGCACAAGTAGAAGCTCTCAGCAAAGAAATAGAAAGTCTTAGTAAAGAAATAGAAGATATAAAGAAGAATCAGATGGAAATTTTATAACTGAAAAATACAACAGTTAAAGTAAAAAACTTAATGGATCCTATGTATAGAAAACCCTGAAAAGCCAACAACACTGCTACTAGAGCTAATAAACGAATTCAACAAAGTGGCAGGGTACAAGATCAACATGCAAAAATAGTAGTGTTTCTGTACACGAGTAATGAACAATCTGAAGAGGAAATCAAAGAAAAAATATTCCATATATAATAACAACTAAAAGAATCAAATATTTAGGAATAAATTAAACCAAGGAAGTAAAGGATTTGACTACAGAAAACTACAATACATTGCTGAAAAAAATCAAAGAATACCTAAATAAATGGAAGGACATTCTGTGTTCATGGGTTGGACGGCTAAATACTGTAAAGATGTCAAATCTACCCAAAATGATTTACAGAATTCAACACAATCCCAATCAAAATTCCAATGCAGAAGTGGAAAAGTCAATCAATAGATCTATATGGAAGGGTAAAGGGCCCTGAATAGCCAAAAAACCTCCTGAAAAAGAAGAATAAGTTGGAGGACTCATAATTCCCAATTTTAAAAGCTTATTACAAAGCAGTAATCAAAACAGCATGATGCTGGCACAAGAACAGACATACAGACCAATGGAATAGAACTGAGAGTTCAGAAATAACCCATCACATCTATGATCAATTAATTTTTGACAAAAGTGCCAAGTTCACTCAATGGGTAAAGAAAAGTCTCCTCAACAAATGCTACTGGGAAACCTGGATAGCCATATGCAAAAGAATGAAGGTGAACCCCTACCTCAAAATGGATCTAAGACCTACATATAAGAACCCAAACAATAAAACTCTTAGAAAAAAAATAAGGAAGCGTCTTTAGGACCTTGTGTTAGGCAATGGTTTCTTAAACTTTATACCCAAAGCACAAGCAACAAAAGGAAAAATAGATATATGGAACTTCATCAAAATAAAAAACTTTTGTGCATCAAAGGACTTCATCATGAAAGTGAAAAGACAATGGGAGAAAATATTTGGAAACATACAAGGGTTTAATATACAGAATATATAAAGAAATCCTACAACTCAACAACAAAAAGACAACCCAATTAAGAAAGGGGCAAAATACTTGAAAAGACAGTTTTCCAAAGAAGATACATAAATGACCAAAAGCCATGAAAAGATGCCCAACATTATTGCCTATTAGAAATCAAAACCTGCGAATATTCTTGCTGTCCTGATTTTTTGATAATCAGGGTAAGCTAAACATTCGCTATATTAGAAACCATGCGTGTGTCCCCAGACCTAGTTTTTCTCCCTAGGTCTGGTTTTTAGAATGCTGGTGATAAACTAAGCCTGATTTATTATATGACCATCCTGTATAGAAAATGACTGTAACTCTAGGTATCTTTGGTCAACCTTAAGAGATATAGCAGGGGGGCAGATGTGGCTCAAATGGTTGGGCATCCGTCTCCCAGAGGGAGGGACCTGGGTTCGATCCTCGGGACCTCCTGGTAAAAATTAAAAAAAAGGTGTATTAGGCGTGCAGGCCGCCAGGCCCCATGTGCGGGTGTGCTGTCAGGCCTCGCGAGCAGGTGAGCCCCCCAGGCCTTGTGAGCAGGTGCACCACCAGGCTGCGCCCAGCCACGCAGCAAGATGACGATGTAACAGGAGAGAGACACAAGGGAGAACCAAGATGAGACGTGTATAAAAACCAGAAACTAAGGTGGCGCAAGCACATCGGAGTTTCTGAGGATCTAATCCCGGTGAAGACAGGAGGAGAAGGTTGAGAAGAGAGGGCAGGAAACAGGCACAGAGAATTGCCCAGCGAATGGACACAAAAACAGCAAAAACTCGGGGGTGGAGGGTAAAATGGATAAAAGTAAATAAATAAATCTTTTAAAAAAAAGTATAGGGGAGTAAGATATGGACTATAGTTAGTAATAATACTTTGATAATGCTTTTTCATAATTTGTTAACAAATGTTTCACAACAATGCAAAGTATTTGTGGTGGGGTGATGTATGGGAGCCCTGTATGATGTTATGCATGTTTGTTTTGTAAATTCAGAATGTTTACTTAACTCTTATAGTTTATGTATGTTCATGTATGAATGATATACTTCAATAAATTGTTTTTAAAATGAAATCAAAACCACAATGAGGTACCATTTCATGCCCACCAGAATGGCTACTATTAAAAAAAAAGAAAATTACAAAAGTTGGAGAGGATGTAGAGTAATAATAACTCATTCATTATTGGTGGGAATGTAAACTGGTACACCCACTGTGGAAAACTGGCAGTTTCCTCAGAAAGTTAAGTGCAGAATTACCTTATGACCTGGAAATCCCACTTCTAGGAATTTACCCCAAAGAATTGAAAGCAGGGACTAGAACAGATGTTTGCACAGTGATGTTCATAGTGGCATTATTCACAATTGCCAAAATGTGGAAGCAACCCAAGTGTCCCTTAATAGATGAATGGATAAACAAAATGTGATATATACACACAATGGAATATTATTCAGCCATAAAAAGGAATGAAGTTCTGATTCATGTGACAACATGAATGAACCTTCAAGACATCATATTGAGTGACATAAGCCAGATACAAAAGGACAAATATTATGTGATCTCAGTGGTCTGAAATAATTAGAATAAGCAAACTCACAAAGTCAGAATCTATATTATAGGTTACCAGGGGCCAGGGTGAAGGTAGGGAATGGGGAGTTAAGGCTTAAAATGTTGAGAGTTTCTATTTGGGATTAGGGGCCAGTTTTGTTAATGGACAGTGGTGATGGTAGCACAATATTGTGAACATAATTAACAGCACTGAAGTATGTACTTGAATGTGGTTTAAAGGGGAAATTTTAGGTTTAGTATATGTATTATTAGAATAAAATTTTTTTCTCGTTAAACTTTGTTTTAATGGATCTCAAAATTCTGTGACAGACTTTGGTCAACTTGTTTCCCTTTAAAAAGTACTGATTTTAAAAACTGGTAACTTAAAACTGTCACACAAAAACAAATGGTCCACATTTCTTCTGAAGGTTTGAAGATGCATTATCATTAAAGAGTCTTTTACTACTAAACTTAAATGGCCAATTAAGGCAAACAGTTCTGAGACTCTTCTTCCACCATTGATTAAGACTGGGTGGCAGGTGAATTACCAGAATGAAAAATTGAAAAAATATCCATGTAACTGCACAACACAAACAATGAACCCCAAGTTAAACCAGGGACTACAGTTAATAGTACAATTATAAAATGTGCCTATAAATTGTAACAAAAATATTATGTACCATGTGTTATTAATAGGGTTGTATATGGGAATCTTGTATTTTATTCATGATTGTTCTGTAAGCCTGCAACTTAAAATGGAAAAAACTCATTGGTGAGTTCCCTCAAAACAATGGATCCTAGAGTTCAATTGTAAGGTTCCTCAAAAACAAAAATCTAATTATTGAAATTGAAAATTCAAACCTCTCATAGACAATCATCCATGAGGCAGTGCATATCACACACAAACACCTTTCTTAAACTCTACTAGTAAATTCTTTGCTATTTGCAAGAGCAAGTGACAGAATTCTAGATCTGCTGTCACGGAAATGCTTTCTGAAGTTTATTGGAGATTGTGTTGTGGGGGTGGGGTGGGGAGAATGGACAGGTAAATAAAAAGCTCAAAATGATAAAAATAAAGGAAATTTTTATCTTGTTAAAACAAAAACAAAAAAACAAAACCTCATTGGTGACACACTTGGATGTTTTCAAGGCCAATGAATTACATACATGCATAAAAGACAAATGCTAAGGGCTAGTTACTGAAACCCACAGTAGGCTTGATTCTTTAAGAGGAAAATATATTGAAGCCAGAAGGGGATTCAATGTGCAGTTGCTTGAAGATGGATGGGGCACGTGAGAAGAAATACAGGCTACCTTTATAGAAGCAGAGCAACCCCTGCTGCGAGCTGGCAAAGAAAGGGGGACCGCAAGCTATAGCCATAACAAACTGAATTCAGCCAACAATTCAACTGAATTTCCAACTGAATGAGTTTGGAAATGGATTTGGCCTGTGAGACCCTACACTTGAACCATGAAGGACTTCTAACTTATAGAAATGTGAGCCAATAAGTTTGTACTGTTTCAAGTGCTGCATTTGTAGTGATTTATTACTCAACAATAGAAAACCAATACAAATGCTAGCATGAAATGTTGGGAAGGTTGTGGCGCTACTGAAACTGGATTGTAAAATGGTACAGTCACTTTGGAAAATGGTATGGAAGTTTCTTATAAAGTCAACCATACTTTCACCCTATGATTCAGCATTTCAGTCTTACGTATTTACCCAAGAAATGAAAACCTATGTCCATAACAAGACTTGTGCACTAAAATCCATAGCAGTTTTATTCATAATAACTGCAAATGGGACACAACTCAAATGCCTATCAACAGAGAAAAACAATAAACTTAACACAAAACATGTTGAATGAAGGAATACCAACACAAAAGAGCATATACTGTATGCTTTCATTTATAAGAAGTTCTAGAATAGGCAAAACTAATCTATGATGAAATAAATCAGAATAGTGGATGCCAGAGACTGGGGGGTTGAATGGGAAGGGGCATGAGAGAACTTTTTGGGGTGATGGGGACGGTTTATATCTTGGTAGGGGTGTGGGTCACACTGGTGTATGCATTTGTCAGGACTCATGAAACTGCAATACTTAAGATCCACACATTTCAGTTTGTAAGTTATCTCAATAAAAATAGATTGAAACGCAAATAAAGAAATAATCCAGCCCTGTATATGCTAGATTAGCTATTACCAAGGTCTTGATGACTCTCTCCTAGTGGTATCCATTTAAAAAGTAAACCAGGCAAGAGTTAACCCACAGGGATGGGGGCACTAAGCAACTGGGAAAAAGTTTTGGATAGTGAGGCCTATCCACAGCCCCTCAGATCATCTCATGTATTTATTGGTTGGCCCTGCAACGGACTGCTATGGGCTTATTTTATGCCCAAGTCCAAAATGCTAAGTGGTGGATGATGAAGATGTGGATGGTGCTGGAGCTCCCTAAGAAGATGTGGCTCTGGCAGGGAGCTGGGGTGCAGAGTAAAGTGGCAATCCTGTGTGAGAGAGGTGGGGCCGGGGGGTGCGACCCTCTGCTGGAGCTTCGTGCCCTCACATCTGATGGCTGAGGGACAATAAGCCTTCTCCCGTGATACCCAGCATGCTGAGCACCGAAGGCCTCTGGGAATATTCCCGTGTATCTTCAGTCTTGGTTTCTTGGTAGCATTAACGCATTGGTGAATATATATGGTTTGGATGAGTCCCTTCAGTTAAAATAAGCTCATCTTTTCTTACTTTGCAAAAGAGATGTCTCACAACCCTTAGCAACATCGCTGGATACCTCTGGATGGACTCTAAATAAAGCCAACAATTGTAAGTTAAATACTCTCAGTTTGTTTACTGTGTGGTTCTAAATCAAAATGACCAACATGAGAAATGAAGTTTTAAACTGTGGGCTCTGCCTTTCTAAAGGAAGCCTAATGGCTTAGAGAGTGGGAAAAAAAAGAGACTTAGGAGAAATTGCAATCAAGCTCAATATGTGGAGCTTATTTGGGTACTGATTTGAATAAGTTACTTGTTTAAAAATATGAGATAAGTGGGGAAATTTGAACAATGACTGGATTTTGTTTGATATTAAATAATTAATGCCACTTAAAGATGCTGGATGATGGTTATGGTAGCACAACATTGTGAATGCAATCAACAACACGTAAATATATATGTGAATGTGATTAAAAGGGGAAATGTTTGATTGTATATATGGGAACGGAATAAAAATAAAAAAAAATTTTATGAAACTGCAATGCACACATGCAAAAAATGCTAATTAAAATTCTTTGAAGCCACTATAATGATATTGTTGCTATGCTTTTTAAGTGTCCTTATCTTTTAGAGATACATTTTGAAATATTTACAGATAACATGATATGATTAGAATTTGCTTGAAAATAATCTGGAGTTGGGAAAACGGGATGGGATAGAGATGAAACAAGATTGGCCATACTTTAAAAATTGTTGAAATTGAATGATTCGTTCATGGAAGCTCCTTAGAATATTCTCTCGAATTCTGCATGTGTTTGAAGATTTTCATTTAAAAGGAATTGTTTTGCATGACATTGCAATGACAGATACAGGCCATTATACATTTTGTCAAAACCTATAAAATTATACAGTGCAAAGTGTAAACCATAATGTAAACTATAGGCCATGGTTAGTAGCAATGCTTCAGTATTTGTTCATCAATTGTAACAAATGTACCACACTAATGAAAGATGCTATTAATAGGAGAAAATGTGAGAGGGGGAGTAAGTGGGATATATGGGAATCCCCTGTATTTTCGACGTAAATTTTCTGTAATCTAAAATTTCTTTAAAAAGAAAGTTAAAAAAACACACACACAATGAGATAATATTTCACATCCATCAGAATGGTTGCTATTTAAAAAAAATGGAAAATAATAAGTGTCGGAGAGGATGCAGAGAAATTTCTGATGGCAATGAAAAATGGTGTAGCTTCTGTTGAAGAAAGTTTGATTATTCCCCGGAAAGTTAAGTATTGAAATACCATATGACTTAGCATTCTAGCTACTAGGTATATACCCCCCCCCAAAATTGAAAACCAGGACTTGAACAGATATTTGTACCCCAGTGTTCATAGCAGTGTTATTCACAATTGCCAAAAGATGGAAGAACCCAAGTGTTCATCAACTGATGAATGGATAAATTAAATGTGGTATGTATCAATGGAATATTATTCAGTCATAAAAAGGAATGAAGTTCTCATTAAGACATCATGTTGAGTTAAGTAAGCCAGACATAAAAAATAAAAATGTTTTATTATCCCACTGATATGATTTAATCAGAATAAGAAAATGCACAGTGTCAAAATCTAGAATATAGGTTACTTGGGAACAGGTTGGATTTAGGGAATGGTTAGTTAAGGCTTAAAATGTACATGGTCCCTATTTGGAATGGTGGAAATGTTTTGGTAATGGATGGTGGTAATTGTAGCCCAACATTGTGTATATAATTAACAGTACTGAAATATATATCTGAATGTGGTTAAAAGGGAAAATGTTAGGCTGTATACATGGTAACAATAAAAAAAAAAAATCGATGTAACTGCACTACACAGTGAACTCAGTTATAAATGGACTATAGTTATTTGTACTATTATAAAAATGTGCTTTCATCAGTTGTAACCAATGTTCCATACCATTGCAAAGGATTAATAATAGGGTGGTGTGATGGTTAGGCTAATGTGTCAATTCATCCAGGTAATTGTGCTTAGTTGTTTGGTCAAGCAAGCACTGGGTGAATTGTAATACAAGGATATTTATGGACTTTAGTCACCAGTGAGTTTACTGCATAGATAGCTGATTACATCTACATCAACCAGGAAGATTGCTGTCAGCAATGAGTGACGTTTTATCCAATCAGTTGAATGCTTTAAAAAGGGCAAGTGATTTCAGTATTCAGAAAGACTTTCCCAGCTCATCTTTGGACAGCCAACATCTCCCAGAAATTCAAGGACCTTCATTGGACTTTCATGGGAGCCCCTGGTTTGCAGCCTGCCTGCGGAACCTGGACTTGTGCATCCCCACGGTCACGTGAGAGACTCATAAAATCATACTATTTACAGATATCTCCTGTTGATTCTGTTTCCCTAGAGAACCCTGACTAATATAGATGGTATATGGGAATTCTTTATTTTCTGCCTGATTGTTCTGTAAGCCCATACCTTCTCCAATAAAGGAAAAGAAAAAGGAAAAAATAGTTAATTATAAAAAGAGTAAGTTTTACTGTCTGATTTCATTTATGCTTGATCTGACTATGTTTAGGACCTATCATCTGGTTCTAGTTTCCTTAGATACCAATAAATATTATTATAAAAAAGAAAAAATGACTTTGCTGAGATAATTCAAGAAAAGTTGGGACTGCCAAGCTTGTGAAACTGAGAGCAGAGTGAGGAGTATCGTGTGGTTGCTGACTCACTCTCTAGGGCTCTGCTTCTCCCATTTGGTCTCTGATATTGATATTGATATTGATACCTGGCAGCCATCTGTGGCTGTGGCTTGGAAATGATGTGGCATCTGAAAAGGAGGAAACTCCGACAGCAAGGCTATGTCAGTTGCTCAAAAATGAGAAACATAAATTATTGCCTCCATATAGCAACATGAAATCCAGGGTCATGGGTTTTTAGAGCTGTTAGGAGCCTTACAGCTTGTCTAGTCCAAATCATTTATTTGGCAGGTGAGGAAATAGAAGCCCAGCGAGATGAAGTGATTTGGTCACAGTTGCACAACTAATGGCAAAGTCAGGATCAGAACCCATATTTCACCAGTTTCCAGAGTCCAGTGTTCTTTGCTCCACACTGCATCTGAGGTGGGTGGACCTTGATTTTGCTTCTTTGGTCTCAGTATGACCCCCTAAACCCATACCAGTAATTCTCTAGAGAAACATGCTACTGCAATGAGTTTTCAGCCCTTCTAGTACTAAGGGGGGAGGACTAGTGAGATGTGTGTTGGGGACAAGTGATGTGATTTTAAAATAGTCTTCATAATTGGTTGAAGGAAACCCCTTGGGGGGAGTTGTGACTGACGGCTGGGAGATTAAAAAAAAGCTGCAATAGCATATGAACATGAGTTTGTGCTCGTCAGACCCCAGGAAGGAAGACATAGGACATGTAGACTCTAGAGTCAGATGATCTGAGTTTGAATCCATACTCTAGCACTTACTAGCTGTGTAACCTTGGGTATGTACCTCATGTATAACATGAGGATAATGTTAGTACCTTCATCATGGTGTCATTGTGAAGATTTAACGAGTTAATACTAGTTAAACTCTTAGACCAATGTGTGGCACCGTACAGTAAATGTTGGCTGTGACGTCAGAGGGGAAACTGCATGCTAAGAGCAGTCACTGGACATGACCAATAGGACTTACCTGTGAGCCCATTAGGTATGCTGGCAATTTTACATAGGGCCTACTTGCCGAACCTACCCATGGGGGATGATTTCAAGGTGTTAAGTCTCCCCCAGTCCAGAGCTGATTCAGTGCCTGAAAGTCTCTGCCCTGGATTAGGACATTAAGACAATGTAACAACTAAAAATGTGTTATCTGGAAGTAGCAAATTTAATCATATAATATCTCATCACCAATTCATTTATCAAAGAGCTGGCCATTTAGCTAAACATTTACTATAAAAACCGAGTCAAGTATTAAGGAGGTCTAGTGAGTACCTCCAAAGCAGCTGTAGCAGACACTGTTGTTGCCTGATATCCCCCTGACATTCACGTCTACACACCAAAGGCTGCTGCTCACTCAACCCCCTGTGACTCAGTCTATGGGCATTTTTTACCCGCCCCCCCCGCCCCGTCCCCCAGGGAACACATTCATCCCATGAGGAGGGAAAGCTAGAAATGCTGGAAAGTTAATGACCTTGGAAATTGTACTCAAACAATGATGGTGGGAGAGTTAGTGGGTAAACTCTAGCTTCTTGGTAGATAACTCAGATATATTCTACACTGTCTTCTGGAGTTTCCCAGTGGGATGGAGCTCCAGTTCCTATAGTGGTAGTTGGTATGAACATGTACCCTTTATTGGTTGTTTATTCTTTCCCTTCTCACCTCCTTTTTACCCTATAGGTTTCCCAGGTTTGTCTAGTAACTAGATTGCTTGTACCCAAAACTATGTCTCAGTATCTGCTTTTGGGGGAACCCAAACCATAAGAACAATCTCCCAAGGACTCAAGTGTTTGATAGGGGTCCCCCAATGCCTCTTGTTCTTTCTGCCTCCCTCTTCTTCCCACAAGTCTAACCCCGTTTCTAACCTCCAAATATAGAATCTATTTTTTCTGATTTATCTACTACTATAGTGTGGAATGGACATCCTCTTGGTTTCATTCAGATATTTCTGTGGCAACCTCCCTGGGGTAAGTAAGAAATAGGATACTCGAAAATAATTATTATTACAGAGGTCCCCTGAGGCAGAAGCTGTATGGAATGTTACTTGGGAAGGGGACCAATTGTCAAAACATCATTTCTCTGTACAGCTTAAGACCTCAACCCACTTTGACAACCAGTTCCTATAGGAAATCAGGAAGTCTAGCCTTGGGTATGAACCTAGAGAAAAGTTATCCAACTTCTCTTGCATCAATGCCACCATCTATGAGATTTGCTGGTAAAATCCATCCTCAGACTTACTGACCTAGATGCCATTATAATGACCATAAGTTTGCTTTTAATAGAGAATTGGAAAATATTATCATTTCTAAATCCTTTAAATATACAGGATTGAGAAGTGATAAATGAAAAAAACAAACATTCTTATGAAACTATAAAAATAATTTACAGCTTAAGGTTCAATATTGCTAAACGCTGACTTAACTACTGTAGTATGTAGACAGTCATGACAAGACCAATCAACTAACTTTGAAAGTAATCTCTTTCAGAGCAGGCATACTAATTATTTTCATAACCTCTTTTCCCCTTCTTACAAAGCAATGGTGATGTTGACCAAGTCTTATACAAAGGATGGCTCATTGAAACCTTCAAGTAAATAAGAATATTCAATGTTTATACACAGTTTTTTTTTTTTATCCTACCATGGAGCTTCAAGCATTATCAAAAATAATCATGGGATTTTTAATCACCATGACTATCCTATCCCCTGCCCTTATAAAGAATTTTCAAAGGTGATTTCAAGTGTATTGTTGTTATATTCTTAAATGGTTCCCAAATCAGAGGTCTATTAACTTATCATTCATCCAACCATTCATCAATATATAAGTTCTTCTACTTATCCATCCATTCATCCACCCATCCACCTATCCATTTATTAATGCTATTCAGCGGCTCCTGAATGCTAGGACCCATATTAAGTTCTGGCTATACAGTGGTGAATAAAACAGATATAAGTCCCAGCTCTTGTGGAGATAATAGTTGAGTGAATTCTACAACACAAATTCTAATAAGATTTCTTTGAGTATACTATTCCTATCTAAAATGTTTTTTTGAAATCTGTTTTCCTTAATTAATACTCAGAGGGTTACTTTGAGATGTAATACTTTTTTTTTTTTTTTTAAAGATTTATTTACTTTATCCATTTTATTTTATTTATTTTTTCTTTTAAGATTTTATTTATCCATTTCATTTATCCCCCCTTGCCGCTTGCGTTCGCTGTGTCCATTTGCTGTGTGCCCCTCTGTGTCTACTTGTCTCCCCCTGCTGCACCATCCCGCTGCGTCAGCTCACCGCGCCATGCAGGCTGGCTTGCCTTCACCAGGAGGCCCCGGGAACCGAACCCAGGGCCTCCCACATGGTAAACGGGAACCCCATCGATTGAGCTACATCCGCTTCCCGAGATGTAATACTTTTATCTACATAGTTAGGAAGGTAAGAAACTTGGAAAGAGAGCTAAGCCCTTGCATAACTATGTCAGAGTCTGACAAATCCAGACCTGTAGCTTGTGCAGGTTACTGTGGTTAAATCACACAATGAGGTGGGGAGACTCAACAATGCCAGTCCCCCCGCTTGACAAAGTGGGACAGTGGCCTGCAGAAACCAATACAATCTTCTATTTTAAGTGTTGTTGAATTGCTATTTTTTACAATTATGAGAATAGAGGCAACGTTTGTGATGGATATATCCAAGAGTTCCCATGTCAACCTGTAGAGTTCACAAATTCTTCTTCTGAGGCCCTGGTACCCAAAGCTTCTAAAAGGGCAGATGAATAATCATTACTGATTACATGGAAAGGGCTGAATCATCTCTTATTGAGGGAGATTTCTGCTGCTCACATGACTTCATCTTGAATGTTTCTAAGGTGGGAGTAGGTGGGGGGAAAGAACTGAATTCTCAAAAGGAGTAAATATGGTTACCTATATAGATATGGTTTTACTAAGCAATTGCAGAAGCATTGCTCTCTTCTATCTGGTCAGAGGTAGGTAGTACTAATCTGGTCTTCTCAATGTTTCCCTTTGTCTACCTAGAGAAATTGCTGACAAAATACAAGCGAATGAGAACTCTTCATATAGGCCCAGCTTGGTAGAGCAGATTGTCCTCTAGAAATTCTGAATGATTCATGCTTGAATGAGCTTTCTGTTCCCTTATACATCTCCATTACAACACTTTTGGTCCAAATCTCTATTATAAAAAATTTTAGGTCATAATATAGTTGTTTTGTACATGTATCCATTATGACGATGTTGTACATGACTCCATTATAACAATTTTTGGAGCATAGTATATTGTTTGTTTGCATGTCCATGTTACCTCATTAGACTATGAGTTCCTGCAGGGTTTCTTGGTATCTCTAGTGACCAGTATAGTACCTGGCAAACAGAAGTGCTCAATCAGTATTTGTTGAATGAATGAATGAATGAGTCTCTCTGGCTGCTTAATTTTGGGTACTCATGAGTCTATTGGGATTGGTTGTTAACATAGTCATCCTTTGTGCTGTTGGCTGGTCTGGCCACATGGGGCATGCTTGGGTTTTCTGCAGCACTGCTAATATTCAGAATATTACTGTATCCAACTGTCTTCTGATGGAGTTGCTTTTGTAGATTGAATGGAAAAACTGCTATATTATTTCAAGTGATTGTGAAATAATACAACACATAATAACCTCAAATGCCAGAAAATGTTATTTTTATGGAACTTTACAAAAAACAGTTCTGCCAGATGCAATTACAAGATATACACAAAAGGAGAAAATAATTTTGCAGATTACTAAGTGCCAGTTATTATTTCTATAATAGGAACTTGAATGTTTGCTATACAGTATGTGGTTAACATAAAAATATCTTCTCAAGTAAGGCAGGGCATTTTTCATGTTAAGCCACAAGATGGCGCAGTGAGGGGAGAAACGATTTATTGATGATAACCTTTAAAGCTTACTTTGCTGAATTAATTCTTGTTTAAATAGGGCAAGGTGGAAAACTAAAGTCACTTGAGATTTGGGAAGGTCTAGGCCTAAGGGCATAATGATACATGATTGTCATTGTTTGGAGCATACATCAGGGATGATATTTTAGGTTTGTGGTTTTTATCTGTTAGGAATAGGCCAGGATATATATAACAGAAAGTTCCAAATAATAGTGGATTAAGCATTTAAGCGTTTTTTTTTTTTTCCTCTCATGTAAAATAAAATTCCTCAGGCAAAGAGTGTAGCATTGGCACTGCAGCTCCTTGGCTACCAGGGCTCTTTCTTTCGGCTTCACTGTCATTAGTATTTGGCTTTTATTCAAGTTTGCCTCACAGTCCAGCATTGTTGCTGGAGCTATAGCCATCACATCTGTAATCCAGGCAGTAGGAAGAGGTGAAGAGGAAAAGGGCACTCCTTCCTGCTGAATCAGCTTTCTTTAAAGGAAATTTCAAAGACTTTCATTCACATCTCATTGGCGAGTACTAGCAGCAAGAGAGGCTGGGAACTGCCTTCTTTTTTTTTTTTTTCATTTTATTTTTATTTTAAATCTTAGAGTTTTGTTACCAAGGAAGAAGAGGAGATGATGGCTGTTAAGTAGCAAACCAGCAGTTTCTGCTACTGAGTGAACCAGATAGAACACAGCTAAAAACTATAATACTTCCTAGAGTTATTTGATAATCAGTGAACAAATGGGTATATGTAGATATGGATGTTCCAAATATGAACAAATTTCATACCTGTGGCTAATGGAGGGATGCCAGGTATGCTCCTAGGGTAAAATCAGAATGTTCATCTTTTGAAAAGCCTCATGGGGCAGTTAATATTCATTATGTTGGGGAATTTACCAAGGTTCCGGGTTTGACCTTTATTGCTGTAGGGATTGAAACTTGATTTTTTTTAGCACACCAAAAGTGGTTTTGTCTCTCAAAGATGAATTCAAATTACCCCCACTCAGAGGCAAAAATCATAGATATAGAAAAGCAAAATGTTTATTAATTTGCAATGAGAAATAACTGTCACAGGGAGCAAAATGCTCACAGAAGTTTGCTTTGTGAACCTGGAATCAGAAAAATACCAGATAAGTCAACTGAATGCTCAGTAGAATCAGCCCATAGAAATGAAGGACTTTGCCATGGGGTCAAAGGCAGGTGCCATGGGGTCAAAGGCAGTCGGTACTTGTTGGTCTATTGCCTGTGTTGACTCCTTTTTTCTGCTTTAATTGTTGTCTTTCCATTCTGACTGAGACACACAGTCTTGAGATTTCTTAACCTTCAAGCAGACAATAGTCTTGCATGTTTGGGGAACTGAGTCTCTTCAGAGATTCAGAGTGATTTTATGTATCTCTGCTCTAACTTACATGTTTGGGTATGCATATTTAAATTTTAACTCTCAGAGGGCAATTTTATTTTCCTTTTTTCCGAGTTCCCAAGAGAAGCCTCTGTTTTAATCCTATATGTTCACTCTAGTAGGCTGTTATATAGATATTTATGGTTAAAACCAGAAAATGAATGTGTCCCTTTTATGGTAGAATGTAAGAGGTGATGAGGAGAGTTTGCCAGCCAAAAAAACCCTGAAGAAATCAACCTTTTGAACAGGAAGTCAATGTGTGAAACCTTCAAAGTAGGGCTGAATCATCCAAGACACAATGAATCCAACTATTCAGGCAGCAAATAACTCATAAGACAATACATGAATACCTTTTCCTCTGTGCCTTGGTAATCTGTGAAACTGTAAGTTGTTTGAGAGATCTGGGTACATTCCTTGGGCTTGAACACTTGTCTCCTTCCTTCCTCATCACACGTGTGTCCTTTCCCAAACTGAGAACCTAGCCAGAGGGGAAGAGCTTCCCTGATTAATCAACAGTAATGCTCTTGTAACTGGCGACCTTTCTGAAAGTCAAGCTATGAGGGTCAGAAGAGAGGGATAATTCTGCTCCACGGTTCTAGACTGGTTTAATTGCTTACCTGAATTAATATTGATTTATTTCATTAAGTAAATTTGGAATTATTGTTCTTAGTGCTGTCACTTTTTATAGAAACTGGGTGGATAAAAGCATGAAGCTTTCTATGTCTGTAGGGGAGGCAAATGTGCTGTCTGCAGATATGAAGAAAGGGAGAATGTTGAATGACTCAGAAAAACAACAGCAGCAAATCATTTCCCCCTAAAACCTTTGAGCAACTTTAAAATCTGGGTAATTTGATTCTCAACTTCCCTTTGAGACCACACATAGAATCCAATAAGGTCTTAAAGACAGATCTTTCCAGATTAAAATACCATATTCTCTTAAGCTATGTTGGGGGAGATTTTGGTATGCTTAGCAAAATACTACTTCTCTGAAAGGATGAAGGATGCATTTCAATTGTGAGCTCCATCATCAGCTGCTTGTCAAAATAAACTGTTTATCTTCCAATTTCAGAGTCTTCCAATTCCAGGTTTGCCACAGCTGTTGAAAGAAACTTCTTCTCTGGGAATCTGATCTGGTTTGACTATTGGATGTTAAACAGCATGGAGTCTAAAATAATAACATGTCTCTCAGTTCTGGTGACAACTTTTCAGCATACCCACCAACTAGAATCAGGGGCAGTTGAGAAACAGTCCTTTTTGTTTAAAAGATTTACAATTATATTCTTCATGACTTGAAATTTAGGGGAAATAGATAAGGAATTATTTTTTTAATGGTGTATTCTGAGTCTTTACAATTTTTCCCCTTTTTTCCTTATAAAAGATCACTTGATATTTTTGGTCATAATCAGTGTGTGTGTGTATATAATTTTTTTTTTTTTTTTTAAATACTGGGGCCAGGGATTGAACTTGGGACCTTGTATATGAGAACCAAGTGCTTAACCACTGAGCCACATGGCTCCCCTGAGTTTTTTCTTTTTTTTTTGGAGGTAGGGGAGAATGAATCAATCTCTCATGTGGGAAGCAGGTGCTCACACATCCACTCCCTGTATTTTTCCTGAATCATATGATGCAGGATGAAATTAAAGATATTTTTTGTTTTTTTTTGTGAGATGAAATTTTTAAAGCAAATTTTTTTCTTTTTACTACTTTATTCTTAAAGCATTTCTATAATTTTAATTAGTTTGCTTTTTTTACCCAGTGCTTCCTTTTGTCTAAGCATTCATAGTACAAGGTAGTGTTTGTTAATGGTTTCTAAGAACCATGACAATTAACAAACAAACAAAAACACTCCATTTCTATGTGGATGAAAGAAAATTCAATGGTCCCACCTGGAAATGAGCACTGTTTGTCCCCTGAAGCCAAATTCAATAGAGAGTCTAGGTTAATCATTTGGCTTCAGACTAAGAGAGGGGAGGATTGAACGGCTCTCCTCACTACCACCCCCATCCACCCACTCGAAACTGTTACTCCTCTAATCCCTGGAAACTGCCATTTAAGACAGCGGAGACTCTCAAGTGCACTTACTGATTTGTACTTTGGTCTTGGGTCATCAGTTCACAAGGAAGGAGTTGTAAAAAAAAAATCCCACGACCCTTACTATCATCTTATGGTAAGAAGTTCATTATCAGTGGCTTTCTGATTTGCCCATGTATCAGAATCAACTAAATTATTTCTAAACAATGGAAATGTCCAGGCTCACTTCAAACCTGTACCATCTGAATTGCTGGGCAAAGGCCCAGGACAATCTGTATTAAGAACAACCTTCACAGGTGGTCCAGATGCAGTTGGTGGGAGTATGGGAGACAAGAAACGGTGTCCATCTTAAAAGGATCAGGAGAGAGATTTCACTCTAGCCGCAGTTCCAGCACCAGTGGTCCTACTTCTGCACACACCACTTATTTTTATTTCCTGGGTAATGAAATTCATACCACTGATTGTGTTGCTCTTTTTCGCATTGGCCAATGGAAAGCATAGGGTCAAATGTGGCTCCTTCTAGTAAATGTGTAATAAGAAACATGGCACTTTGGTTATTAGCAGTGCTCCTACCTTCATCTTCTCTTTCTTATTCTTATTTCTTGTTTTCCAAAATTCCTTCAATGCTTTATTTTTAATTTTGTACTTTGTTTTATCATGGGTATTTTTTTACATTGTTTAAGATCTTTTCTGGAGCAAAGGGTGGCATTAAGGAAGAATAAATACTATTCTAAATATTTTATAAACCTTGATGATCCTTTCCTAACTTAAGTTGAGGTGTTTGACTTTACTGTTTCTTATTTTAAAAAGACAAATTATGATGAACCAGCAGAAATCACAACATAAACTTGGTTGAAGATGATGCCATGACTATCTTATTTAGTCTTTTTTGCCCTTTTGGGGAGCGTGGGTGGGGTAGGGAAGAAATCATTTGTTCTATCTTATTTCCATAGAAAACAAACAGGTAGTTTTCTAAATTTTATTCAGAATGAAATCAGTTTAGTAGAAATACATCAGTGATACACCTGAACAAGAACTTGATTTCTTAACAGAATAAGTCCTAAGGGGGCAGAATTGGACGCCAACTATGCTCTGCTTTAAACACATCTAAAGATAAAGTTGGCCTGTAGAATAGCAAGCAAGCCTGAAAAAAGCAAGCAACTGGTAGACCCAAGAAAATCATTTGTCATCTTAATCTGCATGAGGTGGGGCAAGCTTGCTTTTGATCCACGCCTGATATTTCTTGGTTAACAGGGTGTAGACTCCTGGTTTCTTGGCTTTCCCACATTTACGACCTCCAGAAACTATGGCACAGAAGACACCCTTACAGACCAAGGGGCCACCTGAGTCACCCTGGAAAGAAGAACATGGGCAGATACTTGGTGAGAAGCTGTTGAGCTGTTTCTACCTCCAACTGTTGATTAGTCAAAGGATTATTATCTGGGCCCTTGGTTTTCTTTGTGTCTTGAAGAGTGCCCGAAACAGCTCTTTGCTCAGCCTAGGCTCTCTAAGTCCCTGTCTCCGACTATGACTGTTAGTATGTATCTATGTCCGTATCTATGTTTTTGTTCTGTGTCTGCCTGTGTTTATGCACACAAGCACTCCTTTGGTAATCTGTGACTATTATACTTTATTAACTAAAGAATGGGTGGAGATAAGGTTTGCAGTAATTCTCTGAAATAAATGAAATTTTTAAAATTGTGAATTTCATTTTGGTGTTCACAGTCTTCAAATCAAGTTGTCATTGAAAGAAGCGATGTATTAAAAATTTCTTAGATGACTTTATCCTACTATTATTATTTTTTACCCTCATGTGGTTGAGCTTAGTGCTATATACATACACAACACAGTAAATGCTTGTTGAATGAAGTGATTTTGGAGAACTCTGAAGCAAAACATATAACTAAAATTCTGTTAAGGGAAGTGAAAGAGTTATAGAGGGGGCGGCAGGGCTTTTCAGATAAAGAGCTGTTTTTCAAATCTGAAGATCAGCCTTTGCTTCTGCTGCCTGTCACACTGCAAACTGCCATGCTTTGTACTCTGGTCAGTCACGATAATTAATGAGGATGATGATCTTGGGGGAGCTGAAGATACAAAGGTCCTTTGAAATCATTACCCAGCTCTCCCAATAATGCTGGGTATAGTTTGATGGGAATACTGTATGCTAATTTTCGAGGAATTAGTAATCCACCTGTGCTACATATCAGTCACCTATAAACACGATCACCTGTTTTGTTGTTTACTATATCAGAAAACAAAAGATTTTGAAGATATATTATAGTTTTTTTTTGTCCTTCAGTCAACATTATTAGGAAATATATACTATATATTTGAGTTATTTGCATTTGAGTCTTGTGAGACCCCTCTATTGATTGACCTAGATAGTTTTTCTTTTTTGGACAGGTTATCTTCTCTTAGTCATGTCTAGTCACTTCAGGGTTGGTAACACCCCTCAAAGGAAGCCTGTGAAAGTTTCCAGGTATAGTCTATTACCCATATTAACAAACATTTAATGAATGCTTATTAGGCACTGAGAAATTAATATGACTCATTCACATTGGCAGATGAAAAGGAATGGAGAATGCTGTACAGGAATGGAGAATACACTTTTCGAGTTATGATTTCATATTTTCCATGCCTCTCTGAGATGCCTGTTTGATGGATACCAAAGACTTACCTGGCAGGAATCCTTTTGGCCTCTGGCATCTCCTGCACACACCATGCCAGTAGTTATAACGGGTTTGTGGTTGTAATAACTTTGACTGTTGCAAAGTTTTCGACTTATGACAGTAACGGTGACTTCTTGCAGGGTATCAGAGGGGCTAAATGACTCAGGGTCGGTGGTGCCCCAGCCAGTGACCTGGCATTTGGTTCCAGCTCTAATATAGCTTTTGGATGTTAGTTGGAGCAGCTGGACATTCTTGTCGAGTTTTGCAGCCATGTGAAGCTGATAGATTGGAAAAAGAATAAATCATCATTCGTCCCCAGTAGTATTCTACTGATAGCGTGAGTGTTTTATGTGTGGTCCCTCTGTCCTAGCAGTGCATCTCTCCTCTTGGATCTACTTTGGTGGTAGCTCACAGCTGTATTTGTGGTTGTTGCCTTTTTGAACATGCTTGCCATTCCCTGTAGAGCTCAAGGATACTTGGGGTGAGAGCTTGCACCGAGCAGGAATTTTGCCCAGTCTCAAGCAAACTGGCCTTTCCCCTGCACTGGATGAGTTTGCTGTGGAATAATATTCACAGGTCATGACCTTGAGGGTTGGGCTGTTTCCTGTTGGATGGGGCCCTTGAGTATGGTCTAGACTAAGTCTGGACTAGATTAAATATGGTCTAGACTAAGTTGTAACTCACTTTTTATCCCCGAAGTCACTTGGTTGGCTCGTTGTATAAGTTGCTATTGTGTTTTTCACTTGATAATGAAGAAAGTAGTTGGGAAAAAAAGCTTTCAGTATGTGTCATTAAGATGTTCTCCTCCCACATATGTGAGCATCAGAGTTGCTTTTCCTCATTTAAGTATAGCCCTGATGCATATGTGATGAATTCTTGTTCCTTTCAAGGCAATATATAGGGTAATATGGACCCTTATAGAAAATGTTACAATCACCCCAAGCAAAGAGAGGGTGCTAACAAAATGCTCATGCTGTGTAAGAATACTGGAGAAATTGAAGGAAGGCAATGCCACATACCTTAACCAGCATGATGTCATTTGATTCAAGATCTGATTTAAAGCTTGAGAACGGTATGAATTTTTTAATCTCAAATATTTGTTTGGACGCCTCATTCTTAGAGAGAGAGTGTGCTCCTAAAACCACTTTAGGAGACTTGCCTTTGGCAAACCTGAAAAAGCAACAAAAACAACTAAAGACAGTCTTGAGAATGCAGACAGAAGAGTGGGCAGCACTCCATGTGCCCTGTTCAACCTGCGGGATGAAGCAGGGTGGCCTAGTCCACAGAAAGGAGGGCCAGTTCTGCAGCTTCCTGGGTGCTCCGTGATGGTGAAAAGGCAGCCAGGGGAAAACATTGTTCAACAGGCAACCTCTGGGATTTCAGAAAGTAGGAATCCAAGAACATGGTGTGTAAGAGAAAGCTAAAGCTTGAGCAGCTTGGGTGGAGTGATGAAACCACCAGAGATAGAAAATTTCATCACCGCCTTGAGGTGGGGGAATCAAGTTCAGGGGGCACTGCAGCTGAGCCAGCCTGAGTGGTTGGAAAACTTTTGGTGGAAACTTTCAGATGCCAAGCAGAGAATCACAATGAGTTGGTAACAGTTGAAGATTAGTGATATATGGACACATGTCAGCTAGGCTTCTCATTCCTTAAAGAGTTTACGCTAAAGTTTTGATCTATTTGTCTAATGAACTTCTGTGAAGTTAAAGTGAGGAGTTCTCACAACGATGTAATATTTTGATAGACTGAGGTGGGGTAAGCATACCATTTTAGGCTTGGGAATAGCACACAAATATTCCCTGGGGACAGTTTTCCCAGTGAGAAGGCAGGGGTACATTTCTGAGAACTAAGTAAATCACCTTAGAATGGTAGTTGCATTATTTGTCATTTCTTCATGGGTTTTGTTTTGCAGCTTCATTCTTTAGTCATTCTTTTGCTACAATACCTGCTACACTCTACAAAAAGGTATTTTGTATCTTAAATTAAACAAAGGTCATCTTTTCCAAGTGACAACATTGAGAAAATTCTATTCATTACCTTATTTTTTCTGTTTTCTTTTCCATATTTTATGTTATCAAAGGAATGGTTAACAGGCACAAGAATAAACAAATAACCAAAAATAATCAATGAAAAAATGGAAGTCATTACACCTGTTTAGGTAAATAAATGATAGGACAATATAAAATTGCCATGGTTCAACTATTTTTGACCTATGGCAACTTCATATGGATTCAACCTATTAATTCTTTCCCATGAATATGTGTTTATGTATAATAGTCGTAATTCCAGCTATTAAGATGATTTCCTGTTCATACTATAGAATTTAATATATTATCAAAGCAAAGAACATAATGGAGTCCAGTGATTCCACTACCTGAACAAGTCTGAAAACAAGTATTTTAACAAGAGAACAAGAGTGAAAACTTTAAATATTTGAGATAGATAATTTCTCTGAAAAGAATCCCTAAAAAGGATTCATTCATTCATTCATTCATTCATTCCAACCATATATATATTTATGTAGGATAATATTTAAAAAATATTCATGAATTATTTCCCCCAATAAATGCAAGCTCATTGAAGGCAGGAATTTTTGATTGTCTTGTCAGTGTTGTATCATCAGCTACTAGAACAGTGCCTGGTACTAGGAGTGATTAGTAAATATTTGTTGAATGAATGAATGGATATTCCCCATTTTGCCTGTCACCTCTGCGTTTAAGAGCTGCTCTCGATGCTTCTGTGGAGGGTTTTCTCCTAGCAGGATGCAATGAAAAAAGAAGACTTTTTAAGTGGCTTTTTCTTTACTGAGGTGGTTGATTTTTTGTGTCAACTTGGCTAGATTATGATGTCCAGTTGTTTGGTCAAGAAAGTTCTGGCCTGATTGTAACTGTGAGCTTATTTCATAGATGGATTTGCACCTGTAGTCAGTTGATTACATCTATGACTGATTGTATGTACAATCAACAAAGGAGATTGCCCTCAGCAATGAGAGGGATTCTCCTAATCCAATCAGTTGGAGGTCTTAAAGCAAGGTTGGAGAATTTCAGAAGTCAGAAAGAAGAATTCTTGCCTCTACTCTAGCTGGCCAGCTTCTTCTAGGGAATTCAACTTCACCTTCATCAAAGTTTCCAACTTGCTGCCTGCCCTATGGAATTCAGACTTGCCAATCCCCATGGTTGCATGTGCCAATTCCTATAATCTCTTAATATTTACACACACACACACACACACACACATCCTGCTGGTTCTGTTTTTCTGGAGAATCATGACTAATATACTTACTGACTTCAAGCTTTTGGAAAAGGGGACTCGTCACAAGGTAAAATGATGGAGAGACTTCCCCAGAGCTAGAAAGAGGTTCCCAGAGGATTGTGGGACAAGAGAGTAGTGATGGAGGGGACTCAGTGAAAGAAAAGATGTCCTAGGGGTCCTCAGCAAAGCAGCCTGAGTTTTGAGTATTTCAGAGGCAGCAAGTCACAGAAAAGAAGCAATTGTTACAGAGTAAGCCCCGGCGGACAAAACCACAGGTGCTTCATCAAGATTCCTGGGCCTTAGGGTAGAATGGAAACAGTAGAATGTTTCACAAACCACTGGAGGAGAGTGAAAATGGTGGAGGGTCATGTACATACAGGTACAAGGATCATCTCCAAAGTAAACTGCTTGGACCAAGGACTGAAGATTAGATGAGTGACAGAGGTCTCAGCAGATACCTACATTGACCAATAATATCAAGGGCCAAATGTCCTGCCCTCAGCCTTACCCTACCTTATGCCTTGGCATTGTGAAAACTACCAGAACTTGCACCCCATTGATGGAGAAAAAGGGGTGAAATCCTAACTGCCTGACATAAAGTTTACAATAAAATTGTATTAATTTATGTAAAAATAAATAAAATTATATTTCTTAGATACTTGAGTTTGTGGGCTGAGATTTGCACCCACTACCACACTTTTTTTTTTTTAATAAACTAAGATGTATAGGCCCAACTCTACATTTACTCATCTAGTATGTCTAGACCTCATCTTGGGCCAACATGGAGAAGTCAGGATGATTACATGGCTGTCCAATATGTTCATAACTCCTGTTCCTTCAATTAAAAGACAATTTGAAAAAAACAAGGAAAACTTTCCTCAAGGTGAAAAGCAATTGCTAATTTGAGTTGAAGATACAATTCCATTCCATTATGGAGAGTTATGGGGTATATACTGGTGAGTCGGGGAAGAAACAAAGAGTTTTTTATCCCTGGTTGTGCATAGTTCCAGTATCAGTGTTTTAATAGTGCCAAAGTTGATTTGATTTGCTATATGTTAGATAAAATTGTAGTTATGTTCAGGAATGAAACTAGAAATTATTATTTTTTTAAAGATCTTGGAGCCAGTTGTATGTTACAGAAATATCCCATTGCAATATGTGTTTTGTGGAAACCACCTCAAATCCTTTTTTGGAACAAGGAAGGACATAAAATAATTTTATTTGTTTGTTTGCATATAACTATTTCTTTGTTACAAAAGGCAGCTATGCAGCAAAAACACACATATTCATGCATACAGATTGATAAAGATTAATAAAAGGTAAAGGAGGAAATGATTGTTTCAAGTTTGGGGAATGAGTCCATGATTGCAGTTGAGCAGGTTTGCACATGGCAGAACTGTGACTTCCTGGAATTACTCCTTTTTGGTTTTTACCAGAAGAGTTTATTTTGATTTATTTTGGGAATTCCAGCTCTTTTTGTTGAAAACTTTGCCTATTGCAAAATCAGGCTGGGGATGAAATTTCTCGTAGGATGTACATTGGATTTCCTAGGATTGATTCAAATTCAGTTTCAATGTGCCTACTAAACCCAAAGCTTTGGAGGAAAGATGATATAAAACCCCTAGGGACTCACGTTCAAACAGAAAAGATGGATACATGCATAAATAACTCAAGGAAGGCTGTGAGGTACCAGTGGGGGGCATGGAAGACGGATTCTCATGAAGGCAGGGCTGAGAAAATTTGTGGTTTTCCTTCATCTTTTACCAACTTCCTTCACTGGTTATTGCCTTTGAAATGTTCAGTTGTTTTCGTTTCCCCTGTAACGTGTTAATATCAAAACAACCCGAGCAGATGATGCATGCTTTCTGAGCTTTCTATTTCTGGATACCCTTTAATGTAATTTGCACTACAAAGGTCTATTTTTCTGCCCACGAGATATCTGGAATTACTTGAGTTCTAGGATTCCACCTCCTTAGCTAACTCCAGGTCTGAATTCACACAGAGGAGAAGCAATAAGACCAATGTCCTCCATTTGTACAGCATGGTACTTCTCCAAGTGGTCTATGGACCACCTGATTCCGAATCACCTGGAGGTGTTTGTTTAAAATGCAGCTTGCTGTGTCCACCCTGGATTTACTCAGAACAGCATTACACAGAGCACAACTCAGATTGTCACACTAAGTCTTTTCATCACCTGCCAAGAGACATCCATAAGTTTGATCTCTATTTAGCCTAAGCATAATCTTTTCAGTGCTGTTAAAGCTGAAGGGCTGTATAGTCCTCACCAGTGAAGCGGTGTACTTTGGCCCCAGGTGACACATCTCAAAATTAGGGGACTCAGTACTCAAACCCAGATTTTGTGACTCCAAGTCTCTTTCCACAACTCCTTTTAAAGCCCCATGCTAACTCCCTTCAAGCCTCTTATGTCCCCTGCCAGCCTGTCCAGGTGCTCAGCAGTGTTTTTAAGTAGACCCATTCCTTGAGGTTTGACAGCAAAGGTAGGGGCCCTATTTCTTGGTGGTCTCTTTTGCCTTAGAGAAGAAGGGGAAGACCCTGCTTTGAGAGAGGGGGTTTTTCATAGTCCTATCCCATCATCTCACATTGGATCACTAGATTAGCAACTCTGTTATTACCTGGAAAGGTAATAACACGTAATAATATAACAAGCTGGATAATATGGATTAAGTTCTTATGGTGTGCCAGGTCCTGTACTAAACATTTTACAAATTATCCCTCATTTAAACCCGACAACAGTCCTGTGAGGTAGGTATTATGATTGTCCCCATTTTACAGAAGAGGAAATTGAGGCTCATGTTAATTCATAAACTGGAGAAAGTCCCACAGATACTAAGCAGAGGCTCTAGGATGCAAATGCAAACAGGACTAAAACTCATTTTATTTTTAGCCATTCTACTCTGGGAGCCTTGGGTGGTAGAGATGGAGGGCGGCTGTGCTGGAAGGGGCTGTGGAATGTTCTAGGCAGGTGAAAGGAGGGGAAATACGAAGGAGAGACAGAATTGGAGGGGACCCTGGAGGACAATGGACAAAAGCTGGTGAGAGTTTTGGTTCTGCTAAGTTTAAATGTTGAAAATTAAGATTATGCAGGAAGCTTTTATAATTGGCATGGCAACTAATAAATGGGCCAAATTGTGAAGTGGGGAACTGTGTGGGTGGGTGATGAGGAGGGAACACCTCCAGATTTGGCTCTCTTCACCATTTTGCTGGGGAAGAGACCCAGGTTTAGTTAAATATTCCCACAGGAAACCTGGGAGTACATTTGTGGAAAGCCACCATTGAACTATTTCATAAGTATTTTGGATTTCATAAAGCTTAGTATTTTTTCAACACTAATCTGCCTACATTTTTACACCCAAGAGTTCTACAGAGGAAATTTCATCCACATATCCTGGACTTCTTTATACCCCAGCCATTTAAAATGATATTTAGCAATAGTTTTTTTTAACTCCAAGATTTTTGTAAGCTCTTTTCCCCAACTTGGGAATTCACTTCTACCAAGTCAAGATCATGTGACAAAATTTAAAATTCAACTTAATAAGACTATTTAACTTTGGATAGCATTTTATGGTTTATGAAGGACTTCACAAACCATGTTTTAGCAAAAAAGAAAATCCTCCAATTTCTTTTATATTTTCCATCTGGCATTTGAGCATTTATAGATTGAGCTCTGTCTGGAGAGGTTGTAGTCCAAATGAACATTCACTTTAAGCATATTTGAAGAAGTGGATACCTTGGATGGAATGAACATTTATAGACAGTCACCCTCTGCCTACCTGGTTCTGAGGTGGCAAGTGTTCTGGAGAGATGGGGATGCAGGGTGATGTTTGTGATCTCAAGAACCCCATTTAAATGAGCCATATTAAACTGGAAATCAGTGGCTTGCTATTTAGAAATAAAGCCAAAGTGTCCACTGTTTGCAGGCTTCAAATCTTCCAATTTGTGTTTTAAAATGGCCCCATTAAAATGGGGCAATCAGGTAAAACCCAAAAAAGGAACATGGAGAAGCAAGTCAATTCAGCTGTTCTGTTTTGATATAGCTGATGTCCAGAGGACAAACAGTTATGGCTAAGACAGATTCTTGAGTGAAGTGCTGCAGTGTATGTAAGGAAAGGAGAAGCCTCCATTTTTTATGAGCTTATTCAGTAAGGATACATAAGGAAACAAACAAAAATCTCCAAACCAAAAAACTAACAAACACCAAATGCAAAATTAATCTTCTATTGCTCGTTCTTTTGTGACATCCAAGTGAATTTTATTAGCTAAATCATAGTCTGAAAAGAACTTTGAGAGTTTATTCCTTGTCTTCAGAAAAGGTTTCATTCTAAAGTATCCTAGAAAGATAACTCTTCTCCCTCTGCATAAATTGTCTGTAACTTTTTAAAATTCCAGTTGGAAATATTCTGCCTAGGAAGATTGTTGACCCTTACAGGTTTGATTTCCAAACTGTGAGCCTCAAAATTTTGGTGGAGGGGAGACAGAGTTAAAATAAGAGCAAAGCAGGCTTCTCATATATATGATAATAATAATAACAGCTGCAATTTATTTGTGAGAAGCACACTGAGATATTTAATTAGATGCCATTTAATCCTCACAAACTCCATGAAGCAAGTATTATTATTATTATTTACTCATATGCAAAGTGGGGAAACTGAGGCCCATGAAGCAAACTAGGTTGTCTGATTTCCTCATGAGCAGCATGACCTAACAAGGTGAGGAATACTACTGCTTCAATTATTACTGTGACTGTTTTCTCTGGCATTAAACAGAGGACTTGAATTTGTCTAATGGCTTGCTGGGAGAAGAATGGAAAGGTAGCACAGCTCCCCCTAACAAGAAAAACCCAGGGCAGAGAATGTGGATGTATGAGAGGGTAGATAAACTCCACCAGTTGGTCAGTTATCACAGAAAGTAACAGTAGATCAAATTCTCTCCCAAGAGGGGAGAGCTTCTCTTCTAGGCCACTTGAAGGAAAAACACGTTTGCCAGAAAAGTGCAGGATACTCACCGATAGTGACAGTGGGCAGCTGTCAGCACCCACTGTGGATGGATAAGGACCCCTCCACAAATGTGATTTCCACCATATTGGAGAGAAGCCATAAATGGCCTGGAATGAGGGGACACTTCTCTTCCCCCAATAATTTCCATGTTGAAACCTGCAAAAAAACCCCAAGACATCAAAATCCAATTAGATTGTTTCATATCATTCTTCTGATGATAGTCACTATATTATTTTCAAAGGGAAAAAAACTCCAGTCACCTAGTAATTATTATTATAATTTTACTGATAAATAATTATATAATACATTATAGCTTAGAAGGATAGAATGGTTGTAAAAATATATTTTTTTGTCTATAATGCAACAAAATAATAACAAAGAAACTCATTTAATGATAACATGTAGTAGATACTTACATTCTGGAATTACATAAGCCCCAGCTATTAGGAAAAAGAAAGAAAAAGAAGAAAACTTAGTCATTTTAATAATTTAGACTTAAGAAACCCAGATTAAATACTCTAATTCTATTGGCACAGGAAGAAGATTCTGAAGATTGAGTTTTAATCTTGGTGAGTTTTGACTTTCTTACCACAAGGTTCTAGAGGTAAGGTTTTTCACACCTAGATCTGAAAGTATGCATCAGTTTTGGAAGTTTCAGATCTATGTTTTCAGCACTTGTGGAAGAGGTCTGGGTGCAATAAAGAACTTAATGAATTTGTAGACAGAGTTTAAAGATATTCATTACTCTAAAGCAATACTTACTATTTTTCCAGCAGAAAATGGTGCCTATCATATTTCATTTCTATTTTTCATTTGTACATAAATTCATTTTGCAGAGGGACAGGGAACCTTGCACAGATCACAGCTACTTTATAAAGTGGCTGAGCTGACATGAAAGTCATCCAGAGAAACCCATGTGTTTTGTAGCAAACTTATTTCTAGTCAAGCCATTTTCTCTAAATTTGACCAAATTTGGTTAAATTTTAGTTACATTTTTTGGGAGATTTTGTAACGTTATTGAAGAAGAACATTGACAAAATATTTTTGATTCAGTGTCTCTATTTTGCTCATTTTTAATTGAAAATGACCATGTGTTTATCCAAGGTTTTAATAATAATATCTTTTAAAAATTGAGGACTGCATTTCATCATTCTCCCCAGGAACAGATGACAAGGCATTGCCAGGCCTACTAAAGGACTTTCTCCTTTACTACAAAAGGTATTAGACTTAAGATTCTATAAGCTTCTCTTTGGCTGGGTACTAATCAATAGGGCAAATATTGTAGAATGAGTAGAAATCGATAAGCCAGGTACCAGAACCCCAATCAGTTTTTCGAAACACTGACCAAAATTTGCATTTTATTTTCCCCTTTCTAATACATATGCATTCTAGCTACTATTTTTTTTTTTAGAAAGACAAAGTGAAATCCAAAGCTATTATACTTGGCAGATTGCAAGAGACTCCTACCAAATAATTGTTTCCAGGATGACAAAGTGGGAATAATCATAATAGCATCAATAATATTTTTATTGTTGTTATTATTATTAGCTTATGTAAGTTAAGGGCTTTAAGTTATTTCCAAATTCTCTTTACATGACCATTTTTATATTTTCATATCTTGTGTCTGTAAGGAAGGCTGGACAAGTATAATATTTATGTTACAAATGAAGAAACAGGCTCAAAAAGGCTAAGTAATTTGCCCTGTGTTACACAGCATACAACCTGAACCGAACCACTTGCCTGCCCTGAAATACTTTGCAAATTAATAAAGACACTGACATAACATATAATCTCACTAATAGCCTTCTTTCATTTTACAGTGATGTGGCAATAGCAAAGCTTTCTGCGTATTGAATAAACGGAATTAACAAAACCAACATGGAGCAGTGACTTCCTGCCAAGAGAGCAGAGGGTGAGTCAAGGAAGAGCCAGGTGAAGAAATGCCACAAACTTGATAAACTAAACTTGTTAGTTCCACACAAATGTCCCTGTGAAATTTCAAGCCATCTTTTTCACTACTCTCTGCCTGGGATATATCTCTCATGTGTCATTTTTGGAATTAAGTGGACAAAATGATGTCAATTCCCTACTCTATCGCAGCTGGAAAATAAAGAAGATACTATGTGATATTTAGAAGTCATTTGAACCATTAAGAAGAAACCCATTGTATAAAAGTCTAAGCTTCTTTTTTTTTTCTTTCAGGGAGGAGGACATAGTTAAAAACCTTCTCAGCTGCTTATTCCTATGTGGAAAAAAGGTGTTCTAGGGTTTAGGACACCAGGGGAAGGCTGGACACTACCCAGAAGAGAGAGGGGCACAAGAAAATAATCTTGATGGAAAGACTGTGAGTAGAAGCCGCAGAGAACTTTGAATTCTCCTGCCTCTGGGTGGTGGCTAAGGACAGAGGGATCCACCTTCCAGGAATCAGGAGAGAGAAGGATGCAGCCTAAGTCTTATTCAGCTTTTGGCCAACAAATTTGGTCTGCTGTGTCTCATGAGCACTTCCAGTCTGAGTAGGGCTGTGCCATTGTTTGTCCTGGGAGCAGGCAGGGGACTAAAGAGATCCAACTCACACAAATACCCTCCCTATTGACTGGGATTGTTGAGGATACAGAGGAGAGTGAAGTTATTTCCTACTAGGAAAAGGGAGGGGACTGCCAGCAAAGGTTGGAGGACAGCCTCTGAGAAAGTTTGAATTGTGAAGCTCTGAATAGCCTCAAGGTAGGATCCTCTGTCACATTGTTGCTGTCCCTGTTGCAGCGAACACACTCTACCAGGCATTGAATTGAGTGGGCTGCTGAAGAGCACCATCTTCTGGCAGATCAAGGAAGTACATGGGAAGAAATGAAAAGTAAATAAGAGAGGCTTTATTCAGCCTTTATAGGCTCCCTTCCCAAGGCCCTTGGAAGCAAGTCTTCAACCCATTACTGGGTCTGAGGTCCAGATTTGAGTAACTAACAGGGGCAATCCTAAAGACCTAGAACAGGTTGAACCAAGAATCAAAGAATGACAGTAACACACAGCCTCCTGCCACTAAAGCCCTATCAAAAAGAGAGATATTGAGCACCAGAATAAACTCACCATCATAATCAGATGCCTAGACATCAGCAAAATATTACAAGACACACTAAGAAAATGGAATAAATGGCCCAAGAAAAGGAGTATAACAAAGCCCCAGATGAGACACAGAATCAATGAAGTTCATACAAATCTCCAAAATCAAATGAAGAGTTGAAAGACGATTTGACTAAAGAGATAAAAGACATCAAGAAGATACTGGGTGAGAACAAATATTTTGAAAACCTGTATAGAAAAACAACAGAGCTTATGGGAATGAAAGACACAATAGGTGAGATAAAAAACACATTAGAGGAATACAACTGTAGATTTGAAATGATAGAAGAAAGAATAAATGATGCAGAAGAAAGAAGAGCTGAAATTGAAGAAACTGAAGAACAGAGAGAGAAAAGAATGGAAAAATTGAGCAGGGGCTCAGGGAGTTGAATGATAATATGAAGAACAGCAATGTATATATCATGGAAGTTCTAGGAGACAAGAAAGGAAAAGGGGTAGAAAGAGTATCTGAGGAAATAATGGCTAAAAATTTCCCAACTTTCATGAAAGAAATGAATTTACATGCCCAAGAAGCACAACATACCCCACTCAAAATAAATCCAAATAGGCCTACTCTAAGACATACACTACTCAGAATGTCAAACATCAAAGATACAGAGAAAATTCTAAGAACAGCAAGGGAGAAACAAACCATTGAATACAAGGGATGCACAGTAAGACTTAGTGCACATTTCTCATCAGAAACCATGGAGATGAGAAGACAATGCTATGATATAATCAGGATACTGAAAGAGAAAAATTGCCAGCTGAGAATTCTTTCTCTGGGAATATTGTCCTTCAAATATGAAGGTGAGTTTAAAATATTCACAAATAAACAGAAACTAAGATAGTTTGTAAAAAAGAATCCACTTTTTCAGGAAGTATTAAAGAGAGCCTTACAACCTGAAAGAAAAAGACAGGAGAAAGAGGCTTGGAGGAGAGAGTAGAAGACTAGCAGAAAGGATAACTAAAAGAGTAAAAAGATAGATGAAAATAAAATATGGCATGTGAAAGCCAAAGAATAAAATGGTGGAAGTAAATAATGCATTTACAGTAAATCATTGAATGTTAGTGGATTAAAAACTCCCCAATAAAAAGATATAGGCTGACTGAATGGATTAAAAAAAAAAAAGAACCATCCATAGGTTAACCTACAAGAGACTCACTTTAGACCCAGGGATACAAATCAGCTGAAAGTGAAAGGTTGGGAAAAGATACTCCACACACAAACAGTAATCAAAAAAAGATCAGGGGTAGCTATACTAATATCGGACAACAGACTTTAAATGCAAAAAAAGTTATAAGAGATACAGTAGGCCATTATATTAATAAAAGGGACAATCCATCAGGAAGAAGTAACAGTCATAAATGTCTATGCTCCTAACCAAGGTGCCTCAAAATACATGAGGTGAACTCTGGCAAAATTGAAGGGAGAAATAGACATCTCTACAATAATACTTGGAGACTTCAACACACCACTCACATCATTAGATAGAACAACTATACAGAAGATGAACAAGGAAACATAAAACTTGAACAATATGATAAATCAGCTAGACCTAACAGACATATACAGAACATTGCATCCCAAATCAGTGAGTTATACATTCTTCTCAAGTGCTTCTGGATTTTTCTCTAGGACAGACCATATGTTGGGTCACAAGGCAGGTCTCAACAAATATAAAAAGATTGAAATTATACAAAGCAACTTCTCAGATCATAATGGAATGAAACTGGAAATCAATAATAGATGGGAAGGAGGAAAATTTGCAAATGTGTGGAGGCTAAATAACACACTCCTAAACAATCAGTGGGTCACAGAAGAATTTGTAAGTGAAATTAGTAAATATATGGAGATGAATGAATAAGTTTTGATAATATGAACACACCTTATCAAAACTTATTGGATACAGCAAAGGAAGTGCTGAAAGGAAAATTTATTGCCCTAAATGTCTATATTAAAAAAAGAAAGAGCTAAAATCAAAGATCTAACTGAACAACTGGAGAAATTGAGAAAAGAACAGCAAACCAATCCCAAAGGAGGCAGAAGGAAAAAAATAATAAAGATTAGAGCAAAAATAAATGAAATTGAGAACAACAACAACAACAAAAAAAATAGCAAAAATCAACGAAACCAAAACCTGGCTCTTGGGGAAGATCAATAAAATTGGCAAACCCTTAGCTAGACTAACAAATGAAAAAAGAGAGAAGATGCAAATAAATAAAATTAGAAACGAAAAGGGGGAAGTTATACTGACCCTACAGATATAAAAAGGATCATAAGAGGATATTATAAGAAACCTGTAGGCCAAAAAACTAGATAACCTAGATGAAATGGACAAATTCTTAGAAATGCACAAACAACCTACATTGATTCTACAAGAAATACAAGAACTCAACAAACCAATCACATTTAAAGAGATTGAAACAGTCATCAAAAATCTCCCAACAAAGAAATGTCCAAGACCAAATGGCTTCACAGGTGAGTTTACCAAACATTTTGAGAAGAATTTACACCAATCCTATTTAAGCGCTTCCAAAAAATTGAAGTGGAGGGAAAATTACCCAACACATTTTATGAAGCCAACATCACTCTTATACCAAAGCCAGATAAAGATACTACAAGAAAAGAAAATTACAGACCAATCCCTCTAATGAACATGGATGCAAAAATTCTCAACAAAATACTTGCAAATAGAATCCAACAGTATATCAAAAGAATTATACTCCATGACTAAGTGGGGTTTATTCCTGGTATGCAAGGATGGTTCAATATAATAAAATCAATTAATGTAATGCACCATATTAACAAGTTGAAGGAAAAAAACCACATGATTATTGATCAATGCAGAAAAATCTGACATCCTTTCTTGATAAAAACACTTTGAAAGATAGGAATTGAAGGAAAATTCCTCAATATGATAAAGGGCATATATGAAAAACACACAGAAGACATCATACTCAATGAGGAAAGGTTGAAAGCTTTCCCTCTAAGATCAGGAACAAGACAAGGATGCCCACTGTCACCACTGTTATTCAATATTGTGCTAGAAGTTCTAGCTAGAGCAATTAGACAAGAAAAAATAAAAAATAAAAAGGGATCCAAATAGGAAAAGAGGAAGTAAAACTCTCCCTGTTCACAGATAACACAATCTTATGTTTAGAAAATTCTGAAATGTCTACAACAAGGCTAATTGAGCTAATAAAGAAATCCAGAAAGTGACAGGATACAAGAGCAACATAAAAAATCAGTAATGTTTCTGTACACTAGTATTAAACAATCTGAGGAGGAAATCAGGAAAAAATTTCATTTATAATAGCAACAAAAAGACTCAAATACTTAGGAATCAATTTAACTAAAGATGTACAGGACCTGTACTGAGAAAACTACAAAACTATGCTAAAAGAAGTCAAAGAATACCTAAACAAAGGGAAAGACATTCTGTGTTCATGGATTGGAAGACTAAATATTGTGAAGATGTCAATTCTACCCAAACTGATTTATAGATTCAATGCAATTCCAACCAAAATTGCTACAGCCTACTTTACTGAAATAGAAAAGGCAATTACCAAATTTATTTGGAAGGGAAAGTGCTCCTAAAGAACCAAAAGCATCCTAAAAAAGAAGATTGATGAGGAAGGACTTTCACTGCCAGATCTTGAAACATATTACAAAGCCACAGTGGTCAAAACAGCATGGTATTGGCTTAAAGATATACACGATCAGTGGAATAGAACTGAGTCCGGAAATAAATCCTTACCTCTACAGCCAACTGGTTTTTGACAAACCTATCAAGTCCACATTACCAGGACAAAACAGTCTCTTCAACAAATGGTGCTGGGAGAACTGGATATCCATAACCAAAAGAATGAAAGGGGACCCCTATCTAACTCCCTACACAAGAATCAATTCAAAATGTATCAAATACCTAAATATAAAAGGCAGGACCATAAAACTACTAGAAGAAAATGGAGGGAAAATTTTTCAATATTTGTGGTAGGTAGAGGTTTCTTGGATCTTACACCCTTACACCCTTTCTTGCAAGAGCAAGAAAAAAAGAAATATAACTGGGACCTTCTCAAAATTAAACACTTTTGCACTTCAAAGTACTTTGTCAAAAAGGTGAAAAGGGAGAAAATATTCAACGGGAGAAAATATTTATAAATCATATATTTAATAAGGGTTTAATATCCATGATATATAAAGAGCTGCTACAACTCAACAATAAAAAGACAGACTACCCAATTAAAAGATGAGAAAAAGACTTGAATTGACATTTGTCTAAAGAAGAAATACAAATGGCGAAAAAATACATGAAAAATGCTCAACATCACTAGTGATTAGGGAAATGCAAATCCAAGCTACAATAAGATATTATTTCACATCTATTAGAATGGCCACTATTAAAAAGACAGAAAACTTCAAGTGTTGGAGAGGATGTGGAGAGATAGGAACACTTATTCACTGTTGGTGGGATTGTAGAATGGTACAGCCACTGCTGAGGACTGTTTGGCAGTTCCTAAAGAAGTAGAATATAGATCTTTCACAATACCACTACTAAGTATATACCCAAAAGAACTGAGAGCAGGGACACAAACAGACATCTGCACATTGATGTTCATAGTGGCATTATTCACAATTGCCCACAGATGGAAACAACCCAGGTGTCCATCAATGGAAGAATGGATAAACAAACTGTGGTGTATACACATAATGTAACATTAGGCAATTTTAAGAAGAAATGAAGTCATGAAGTACATGACAACATGGATGAACCTGGAGGATATTATGTTGAGTGAAGCAAGCCAGACACAAAGTACAAATACTGTGTGATTGCGCTATTATGAGCTACATATATTGTGTAAACTCATGGAGTTACTTATTAGAATATAGGTCACCAGAAAATAGAATGAGATTAGAGAATGGAAAGCTGAGGTTTAAGTTGTGCAAACTGGTAAAAAAAAAAGTTGTTTGTTAATCTTTGGAAATGAATAGGAAAGATGAAAGCACATCACAGTGTTTATTACCAGCAATGCTATCGTAAGGGTGTAAGAGAGGTTGAAAGGGAGTCTAAGGTCATATATATTACCAGAAGGAGAGCTAAAAAAATGTTACATGGGACTGTATAGCATAATGAAACCTCATGTGAGCTATGAATATGGGTAATATTGCATATGACTTTTTCTTTGAAACTGAACTGTATGCTGATGTTACAAGATGTTAATACCAGGCCAAAAAAAAAGCCCCATTATGCTAAGTGAAAGAAACAAGCCACAAAGTACTATATATTGTATGATTCCAATTTTATAAAATATAAATATAAATCAATTTATGAAGAAGGAATTAGATTAGCGGTTATGTAGGGCTGGGGAAGGATAGAGGGATTGAGAGGTAACTGCTAAGGGGTGTGGAGTTTTCCTTTTGGAGTAATGAAATTGTTTAAAAAGTTTTTGTGGTGATGAATGTACAACACTGTGACTATACTAAAAACCATTGATTGTACATTTTGGATGGATTGTATGGTATGTGAATATATCTCAATAAAACTGCTAAAAACATCATTATAGCAACAGGAAAAAATAAAGAAAACTGAAGCTCAGGAAATTTTGGAGATTACAGAGCTAGCGGGTGGCAGAGCTGGTTCTTATACCCTTATGTACTGGCCGCAGGCTCCATGTTCCTTTCAACCTGCCCACATGCCTGTCCTGCTTTGAGAAGTCCCTGGAGGCTAAATGCTCTAAGAGGCAAGCTGGTTGTGCAGAAGGGAAAAAGGATTTAGCTATATACACTGCAATTAGACATGGGTGAGATTTAGTTCAGTTGGGAAGACAGTCTCATAACTCTTTCTTGTAGTTGACCTGGAAAATTCTGAGAATCATGTTGGTTTATAGTAATGAGTTATTTGGGTTTGGCTTTAGACAGAAACACTGTTTAATAGTCTCATTTGTATATTCAGGATCCTGGATTTGAGAACAGTGGGTGTGTAACATGATGAGCTCTGTGATCTAATTTATTTCTGGGTGTTGGTTTTGTTCTGTTGAGTCTGCTGCGTGGAGAGTGTGTTTGGTTTGGACGGCTTTTGCAGCAGCTGTGCTGAGCTGAGCAAGTGCAAGGCTGTGCTCAGCCTGGGGCTAGCTTCCCTTGGGGGTCCCTGCAGTTTTCCTTTGCTGTGTTGTGTTTAGATGTCCTTGTTATCTGCTCTTAGAGATGTTGTTTTTGAGTGCAGGGATTTGCTTTCCTCTTTTTGCTAAGCTGCTCAAAGCAGATACCAGAAAATGGGTTGGCTTTTAGCAACGGGAATTTATTAGCATACAAGCATAGTTCTGAGACTGTGAAAATGTCCAAATCAAGGCATCACCAAAATGATACCTTCTTCCTGAAGACCAGATGCAGACAATCCTGGACTCCTCTGTCACATGGCAAGGCACATGGTGGCATCTTCTGGTCTCTCCCTTCTCTCCTGGGTTTTGTTGCTTTCAGCAACTTGCTTCTATGGCTTTCTCTTCTTTGTCTGAATTTCATTCTCTTTTAAAGGACTCCAGGATGAGGATTTAGAGCCCTCTTATTCAAGCTAATCCTCATCTTAACTTAAATTCCTACTCACCAAAAAAGATCCCACTTATAATGGGTTCACACCCAGAAACATGGATTAACTTTAAGAACATACTTTACTGGGGTATGTTCAACTTCAAAGCACCACATCCTCCATCTCTCTTTTTCCTTGACCCTCCCATGTTTCCGGAGATACTTGTAGAACCACTCCAGAAGTTCCAAAGGTCATGTATGTGTTTTCCCTCTTGACACAGACACTTGCATCATCAGATCAAAAAGCCATGACCTCTAGGGTAGTATCATTCAAAGTGTAGTCCATGAACCCGTGCCTGTCTATGAGCTGTTTATTACTGGTCTGGGGCAAGATGATACAGATAGAGAGTAAAGTTTAGAAACTGTTAGGGCAATTTAACATTGCTCTATATCAATGCATTTTATTTAATAAAATATAATTTAATGTCTTCAATCTAATCATAAAAACTGAGCAGTTATTTTGTGTGGCTTTGTTTTTTATTAATTAAATTAATTAACTAAATTAATTAATTTATTGTAAATTTATTTACTTTAATTTTTCAATTTGTTTTTGTTGTATTTTATAAAAGTATCAGTCCATGTTGGACTGAAACTAAAAACACACAAATTATACAAATAAAAACTTAAAACATACATTATCTTCACCACACAGAGTTTGAGAAGTACTGCTTTGTATCCATAACTATAGAGCTGATCTGTTTCAAGCAGCCCTGCCCCCCATCTACATCTCCTTTTAGCCCCTTTTGAGAAGATTTCCCAACATCGAGGTTTCCAAGGCTCATGGGGCTGCCCAACCCTCCCCAGCTTCAGGCATGTGGAGATCAGGAATTGGCAGTGTTTCCTTGAGACTCTCCTATGGCCCACCATCTTTTGGACCTTGATTTCAGTCCAGTAATGGTTTAGCTAAAATGATAAATGAATCTGCAGACAATTATGGTGAAACAATGGCAGGTTTGGAAATTGGGAGGTGGGAGGGTTATTGGGGTGCTATATGATGATGTTATGTCCAAGGTCCTCCCCAAAATATAAATCCTGCCTCAGATTGTAGCCATCCTTCCCATGAGGTCCCTTAAAATGGATGAGCACAAGAACAATTGCAAAGGAAAGCAAAATAACACTTGACTATGAGCTGGGGCTCTGGCCTTATCCTCAATGTAGAGAAACTGGTAGACCAGGCTGGTGCATGAAGAGCACTACCTTTTCCTAAGATACTGGAATTAAAATACTTAAAAAGCTGCTGCATGACACTCCCTCATCATCCCCTCCAGGAGTCTTAGATATTCCCTGTGGAATGGAGTAGCAGAAGAGAGGGAGAGAGGGAGAGGGAAGAGAGAGAGAGAGAGAGAGAGAGAGAGAGAGAGAGAGAGAGAGCGAGCTCACCAGCCCCATAGGCACTGAGCTTTTCTACTCACTGCCTCCATCTGTCATATCACTTGACCAGTCAGTTCTCCAGTGGGACCAATCCATGGCAACTCCTCCCTCTGAGCGGATGGGGAAGGGGAGAAGGAGAAATAAACTCTGAACTCCTTCTAGAGGCCCCAAACATTCTTCTGAAGTTCTTGGTTGAATAATGGTGGTGGTAAGGGTGGGATGGATTGAAAAAACATGTTTTATGTTCCTCCACCATATCTTTTAACCAGAATGTATTTTACATAGTGGGATATTAATTATCTTCCTTTATTAAATATGAAGCTGTGTTTCCTAGTCCACCACTATGGAGTTAAGTAACACAATAGTACTTAACATTCTCTCTGTTTATCCCTCTCCAAGTCAACTATGGAATGGCATTGGGTGAGAGTTGCCTTGATTATAAGATTTTGGCATGAAATAGTAACCACAAAAAATACCTCAAGAATTTGGCAAATGGGGTTCCCAGTACTCCCAGAGCTGGCTGCCTGATGATAAATTAACTTTATCCCAACTTTTTTCTGCAAACCTCAAGCTGTCCTTCTGTCATACCTCTTCTTTTCTTCTTCAGGGTGGCCTTCAATGTTCATTGTATTGAAATGCTATGAGAGGGATGGGGTAAGTCCCACATGGTGTAGGCATTGTGATGTCCCTGGACCTGATGTAAATCATTCACACTGTCTGAAGTATTTGTCCTAAAAGATTTATACATGAAAATTCTTTCAACAGGAATGATTGCCAAAGCAAGGTCAGTAGCTCTCGAACTTCCTCCCAAGCTCCAGGCCTGTGGAGACACTGGTCTTACAGAGAGAACAGTGAGGACTTGTGCAAGTATAGGAATATTTTAGGGATAAAACTAGGTCAATATATGGGTCAAGTCAAGGGAAAGGTGCCAGAGGAGGGACCAAGTGATAAAGAACAGAGAAAGATAGAGGCACAGAGGAAAAGAAAGGGGAAAAAAGAAATATAGAGGAAAGATCAATTGATGATGAAGGCGTTATAATGGAAAACTTCCATTTATATTTGAGCATCTCAGATACTGTGATATGTCCCAAGCCAAATATGATATCATCTCTTTATGATAGAAATGAATCTGTTAGAATAATCTTATTTAATTGCTTAAACTGATCATAATGATTTCATAAAATAAAGTTACAGCAGCCAAAATAATTAATAGGTTTTTTGAAGGAGTTGGTCAAGTTTATGGGTGGGGGAAACTCAGCAAATGCTACATCCAAGCTGGTACTGAATAAATATCATTGATTAATGGATACAACATTGCATATTTTTTTCATTTAGAATGAATTCAAGCAGAAACTGTCAAACAGTTCTAAGTATAACATAAATGCACTTTCCAAAGGCTAATGATTGACCAAATAACACATACACACACGTGCTGAATCGCTGTCTTACACTTTATTACAAATAAATTCCAAATGCATCAAAGATTTTCCATAACAAAATGAAATAATTGAAATAATTATAAACACTAATGGAGATGGTAAGTTAAACATTAAAAAATAATGTTTGAGAGAAGACGATACAAAGGAAAACAATAAGTTAGAGTATATAAAACTTTTCTAAAAGGCAAAAAAAAAAATAAAAATACCATTGGCAATATACTAAGACACATGACAAAATGTTTGTTATTTGTATTGAAAAACATTTGCCCCAAAAGATAAGATCTTTAATATATAAAGAGCTCTTTAAACCAATCAGAAAAAATAAACAAGAGTAATAATAAGTGGGCTTGATGGTGAGCAAATCAATATAAATAGAAACAAAATGATACTCTAATTAAATTTCTTCATTAGGGACCTAACATATATATAATAGTAAACATAATCTTGGTGCTTATAGGATAAAAATAAAGGACATTTCCTTTTTCTGTAAGTTTGATAAACAAATGGCACAACAATTACAGCAAGCACTGATAAAGAGACCATCCGTCTGGCAAGAGATTTATCAACAAAAGCATCATCTACGAAATTGTGATTGTTGGTTAACTAATCAGTTGAAGAATTTTAGCAACAACATAACTAGGCTATTTCTTTCAGATCTTGAGAACTTTGTCAGCTCTCTTTCCCACAACAACCTCCTTAATTCACCTCCTTTTTTCTCCAAAGTTCGTTATACAGTTTCCTTTCTCACCAGAATTTCAAATCACTTAGCCAAGTCCCCTACCTCTCTTGTAGACAAGCCTGATTTTATTTGCAATCTGAACAAGATAGTCATGTTAACAAGGCCCATATCTCAATGCCAGGTTTCTCTACCCCCTTAACCTTCTGCTATGGAACGGTCCAACCCTACATGATGCTTACTGTTTGCTTTCTTAGATTACATTTTAAAAAAATCAATTTTATTGAAACATATTCATAAACCATACAACCCACCCAAAGTGTACAATCAACGGCATTTGGTATAATCACAGAGTTGTGCATTCATCACTGCAATCAATATGAGCGTGTTTTCTTTACTCCAGTAATAATAGACGATGATCATGAAACAAACAAAAAAAAAGCCAACAACAAAACTATACCCCTTAGTAGTCACCTCTCAATCTCTCTATCACTCCCCTGTCATACATAACTGCTAATCTATCTCCATCTCTCTAATTTATTTGTATTTAAATTTTGCATTGATGGAGTAAAAGAATATGTAGGACCTTTTGTCTATTTTCTTTCACTTAGCGTATTTCTTGTTTATAATTTACCATTGATTGAAGATTATTGATGTATTACTATACTCTACTGTCCATTGTTTGCTTTGGTTATATTTTTGCCCAAATATCACCCTGATATTGACATCTTGTAACATTAATGTACATTTGTTCTGTTTCAGAGAAAAACATTCATATATATATGCACTATTAATCATACTCATTTTTTCGCATGAGGATCTGCTATGCTATACAGTCCCATGTTTCATTCTTTAGCCTTTTTTCTAGTGATACACAGGACCTTAGACACAGGACCTTAGACTTTACCTTTCAATCACTATCATAACCATATATTAGCATAGCTAATTACAAACAGTATGATATGCTTTCACTATTTCTATTCATTTCCAAACATTTTTGAACAACCTTTTAACCAATTCTGCACAGATTAATCCTCAGCTTTCTATTCTCTAACCTCATTCAATTTTCTGGTGACCTATGTTCTAGTTATTAACTCCACGAGTTTACTCATTATATTTAGTTCATAATAGCAAAATCATATAATATTTGTCCTCTTGTATCTGGCTTGCTTCACTCAACATAATGTCCTCCAGGTTCATCCATGTCATCATATACTTCATGACGTTATTTCTTCTTACAGCTGAATAATGTTCCATTGTATGTATATACCACAATTTGTTTATCCATACATCGGCTAATGAACACCAAAGCTGTCTCCATTGGTTGGCAATTGTGAATAATGCTGCTATGAACATTGGTGTGCAGATGTCTGTTCGTGTCACTGCTCCCAGTTCTTTTGGGTATAAACCTAGTAGTGGTATTGCCAGGTCCAATGGCAGATCTAAATTCAATTTCCTTAGGAACCGCCAAATAGTCTTCCACAGTAGCTATACCATTCTACGTTCCCACCAACAGTGAATAAGCATTCCTATCTCTCCACATGTTCTCCAACACTTGTAGTTTTCTGTCTTTTTTTTAGTGGCCATTCTAATAGATGTGAAATGATATCTCATTGTAGTTTTGATTAGCATTTCCCTAATTGCTGGTGATGTTGAATATTTTTTCATGTGTTTTTCCACCATTTGTATTTCTTCTTTGGGAAAATGTCTATTCAAATTTTTTGCCCATTTTTAAATCAGTTTTTTTGTTTTTTTGTTGTTGTTTCCATTGTAGGATCTCTTTATATATCATGGATATTAAACCCTTATCAGATATGTGATTTCCATATATTTTCTCCCATTGAGTTGGCCGACTTTTCACCCTCTTCACAAAGTCCTTTGAGGGGCAAAAGTGTTTAATTTTGATGAGTTCCCATTTATCTATTTTTTTTTTCTTCACTGCTTGTGCTTTGGGTATAAGGTTTTAAGAGACCCCCACCTACTACAATATCTTGAAGATGTTTTCCTACATTATCATCTAGGAGTTTTATGGTCCTGGCTGGTTTATACTTTAAAGGGTGTTGCTGTAGAATATCCCAGGACTCTAGCTGCCTAGACCACTAGCTTGAGAGTAGTGTGTTCTCTGTGCTCTAGAAATTATTTCACTCATCTCTCTTTTTAAGCAGTTTTATTGAGATATATTCACATACCATATAATCCATTCAAGTTGTACTATCAATGGCTTTTAGTATAATCACAGAGTTGTGCATTCATCACCACAATCAATTTTAAAACATTTTCATTACTCCAAAAAGAAAAACCCCATACTCCCAGCAGTCACCTTTCAGTCCCTCTATCCTTCCTCAGCCCTATATAACTACTAATCTAATCCTGTCTCTGTAGATATATTTATATTTACATTTTAAACAAATGGAATCATAACATAGGAACTATTTTGTCTCTGGTTTCTTTCACTTAGCATTGTGTGTGTGTGTGTGTGTGTGTATAAACAAGTAGTTAAGATTTTTATAAGATTTAGAATTCAAAAACTCCAACAATGGAGTGAACAACCAGCAAGATGGCAGCAGAGTAAGGAGCTCTTAGAATCAGCTCCACTGCATGGCAGTTAGTAGTCACCCAGAGTTATCCAAAGCACCTATTTGGGGGCTCCAGGAGACCAGAAGGGCATCCTCCAATATCCTTGAAAGAATGGAAGGAGGAGACTGCCCATCTGCAGAGAAGATTCCTAAGTAGAGCACTCCATGTCACAGAGGCCAGTGCCCATCCTCCACTGGAGGCACAAGCTGCCTCGGGAGCTGTTCTGTGGCTGGAATTGGAAGCACCACTTCTCAAAAATGGGGGAGGAAGAGAAGGTTGGGCACCAACTTCAACTACTGATTAGTAAATTCGGCGGCTAAAGTATAATCCCAAGAACAGCTAAAGTCTGAACCCGTCCAAGTCAGAAAGAGGCCAGTAGCCATCATTTTAATTCTTCCCCTGGCACAAAGGGGAAATGGGGCAGACTGAAAATCATAGTGCTGGTAGGGACCAGCTTCTTTCCATCCAGATTAGATTGCAGATCTAGCCTAATCTCCAGCCCCACCTCCAGCAAGGATGAAGCTGGGGGGAGCTGCGCCAGGCTCTCCTGGAAAATACAGGCCCCCCTGCAGAGGCCCGTGATCATCCTACTCTGGCAGCGCAAACCACCTCAGGAGCTATTCTGTGGCTGGAATTGGAAACTCCATTTCCCAAATACAGGGGAGGAAGAGACAGTTGACAACTGATTTCAGCTACTAATTAGTCAATTTGGCTGGCTCAAGTATAACCCTAAGAATAACTAAAGTTTGAACCTGTCCAATTAGGAAAGAGGCCAGTAGCCACCATTTTGACTCTGCCCCTGGCATGAGGGGAAGCCGGGCTGACTGAAAATCACAGTGACAGTAGACACCAGCTTCTTCCAAATTGGCCTGCAGCCCTAGCCTAGGCTTAAGCTCCACCACTAGCAGGGAGGAAGCTGGCAGGCCCTGCACCAGCCTCTCTGGGTAAGGGTAACTGCAGGTACATTTGGCTGGTACAAACTGAATACTTGGAAGTCAATCTGGGCAACTGCAGTCATTTTGGACCCGCATGGCATAGATTGCTGCCCACACCTGAAGCTCCATCACCGCCCCAGGGAGGGGAGAAAGGGGCGTGAAGCTTCATCAGTCTCTCTGGGCAACTTGAGTCTAGGCCTGCACAATTTGGATTATTACACACGGCTGTGGCTCTGTCCCTATCCCTGGCAAAGGAGAAAGTTGGGAGAAGCTTCATTGGTCCCTGGGGCAATGAGGGCAGCTTGAGCCTCCACAGCTTGCAGCACCAACTACATCCTTGGCTCCTACTACACAACCAGAAAGAGAGAAAAGGGTAAGAAAGCCCTAAATTAAAGAGAAACTGTTCTTAGAGTAAATATATCCAGTAAGCCAGATGCCAAGTTACCAACAAAAAATTACAACCCACACCAAGAAACAGGAAGATATGGCCCAGTTAAAGGAACAAGATAAGCCTGCCAGTGGCTTAAAGGAGTTGAAACAACTAATCATAGATGTTCAAACAAATCTTAATAAATTCAATGAGATGGCAAAAAGAGAGTAAGGATAGTAATAAGACATTGGATGAGCAGAAAAAGAATTTGAAAGCCTACATAGAAAAATAACAGATCTTACAGGAATGAAAGGTGCAGTAAATGAAATTAAAAATACACTGGAATCATATAATAGCAGATTTGAGGAGGCAGAAGAAAGGGATTTGTGAGCTTGAAGAAATGACCTCTGAAAGTGAATATACAAAAGGACAGATGAAGAAAAGAATGGAAAAAAAATTGAAGAAGTTCTCAGGGAACTAAATGACAGCAAGAGATGTGCAAACATACATGTCATGGTTGTCCCAGCAGGAGAAGAGAAGGGAAAAGGAACAGAAGGAATATTTAAAGAAATAATGGTAGAAAATTTCCCAACCCTATTGAAGGGCATATATATCCATGTCCAAGAAGCATGACGTATTCCCATCTGAATAAATTCAAATACACCAACTCTGAGACACATACTAATCAGAATGTCAAATGCCAAAGACAAAGGAGAATTCTGAGAGCAGCAAGAGAAAAGCAATGCATAACATTTAAGGGATACCCAGTAAGATTAAATGCTGATTTTTCATCAGAAACCATGGAGGCAAGAAGTGGTATGGTATATTTAAGAAACTGCAAGAGAAAAACTTCCAGCCAAGAATCTTATATCCAGCAAGATTGTCTTTCAAAAATGAGGACTAGTTTATAATCTTCACAGATAAACAGAAAATGAGAGAGTTTGTAACCAAGAGACTGGCTTTACAGGAAATACTAAAGGGTGTGCTGCAGTCTTTAAGGAAAAGACAAGAGAGGCTAGGAAGAGAGTCTAAAAATGAAGATTATATCAGTAAAAGTTACTAACAGTGTCCAAAGAGTGGTGAAAATAAAACATGACAGATAAAACCCAAATATTTTGGAATAAACCTAACCAAAGATGTAAAGCACTTGTATTCAGAAAACTACATCTCATTATTAAAAGAAATAAAAAGACTTAAATAATTGGAAGAACATTCCATGCTCATGGATTTGAAGACTAAATATCATTAAGATATCAATCCTACACAAATTGATATACAGATTCAATGCAATCCCATAAAAATTCCACCAGCATTTAAAAAATAAGTGGAAAACATGATTATCAAATTTATTTGGAAGTGTAAGGGGTCCTGAATAGCCAGAAACATCTTAAAAAGGAAAAGCAAAGTTGAAGGACTCTCACTTCCAGACTTTAAAAACCATATTACCTAGCTAAAGTGGTAAAAATGGAACCAAATGGATAGTTCAGAAGCAGACCCTCACATCTATAGTCAAGTGATTTTTGACAAACCTGTCAAACCCACCCAGCTTGGGCAGAACAGTCCATTCAACAAATGGTTCTGAGAGAACTGGATATCCATAGCCAAAAGAAGGAAAAAGGACCCCTACCTCACACCTTATACAAAAATTAACTCAAAATGGATCAAAAGCCTAAATATAAAAGCAAGAACCATAAAGCTTCCAGACGAAACTGTCGGAAAATATCTTCAAGACCTGGTGGTAGATGGTGGATTCTTAAAGGAGATAAGAGGACTGAGATGGGCTACTGATGTTTAATGCATGTAGAAGTTTTAATTAACTTTATTGTAAAAGTGTGGAAATGTATAGAGTTGATGGTAACACATCATAGTGAGTAACATCTGGTTTATAAATGGGGATGTGGCTGAAAATGGTAGTCTAGGGATGTAAATGCCAATTGAAAGAAAGCTAGAGAATAATCTAGGGACTGAATAGCACAGTAAACCCAGAGGTGGATGAGAATTGTGGTTGATGGTACAGATGCTCTAAGAGAGTTCCTTGTGAGCTAGAGCAGATGTACATCACTATTGCAGGGTGGTACGAATGTGGAGAACATGGGAAAAATACAACTGGAGTGACCTATGGACTGTGTTTAACAATAATACTGTAATATTCATGCATCTATGCCAAAGATGTACTGTGTTGATAATGGGGGAGTATGGAAAAAGTGTGTCAAATGTACCCTATGGACCTGATGATATTATCTCATAATCTGTAACAAATGTTCTACCATGGTGTGGTGGATTGATAGAGGGGTGTTGTATGGGAATTCTGCACATGTGCATGATTGTTTTGTAAGTTTACAATTTCCGTCATAAAAATGTATTTAAAAATAATAATAGGGTGGGTTGGGGGAAAAATATACCAAATGTAAGGCCTATAGTTAGTAGTAAGATTTTGACAATATTCTTTTATAATTTGTAACAAATGTCTCACAACAATGCAAGGTGTTGGTGGTGGGTTGATGTATGTGACCCCTATTTAACGTTATGCCTGTTTGCTTTTTAAGTTCACAACTTTTACTGTACACTTATGCTTATGTATGCTCATGTATAAATGATATAGTAGTAATAATAATAATAATTGGCTGGGTTGGGGGAAAAATGTAAGGTACTTTGGTTAGTAGTAGTATTTTGAGGATGCTCTTTAATCATTAGTTAAAAATGTTTCACAACCATGCAAGGTATTGGTGGTAGGGTGAGGTATGAAAGCCCTGTATAATGTTATGTATGTTTGTTTTGTAAGTTCACATCTATTACTATACACTATGTATGAGTGATATACTTCAATAAATTAAAAAACAAACAAACAAAACCCAAAAAACCCACATACCCTCCAACATGATTACAATTGACATTTGTTTAAAGTAATAAATTTACAGCCCAAATAGTTCTTAAATTGTACATTTTATGTTTTACCAACTTGATAAAAATACTTTGAGGACAGCTGTATTCAGAGTTTCAATTACATGATTATTTCCTTTCCCATTCTTCTCTCTCTTTTCTTTCCTGAATAACTTCTTTCAGAAATTTATATGGATCAAGGTAGAATTTATCCTCATTATATTTTGTCTACTGCTCTTTAGGCAAGATTTGATACTTCATGGTCAAGTCCAGTGTTCTCTTTTTTTTTTTTTTTTTAAAGATTTTATTTATTTACTTTATCCATTTTAACCCCCCCCCTTCCCCATTTGCTGTTTTTGTGTCCATTTGCTGGGCAATTCTCTGTGTGTGTTTCCTGCCATCTCTTCTCATCCTCCTCCTCCAGTCTTCACTAGGATTTGATCCTCGAGACCTCCGATGTAGGAGAGAGGTATTCTGCTGCCTGCGCCACCTCAGCTCCTGGCTTCTGGAGCTTTCGGAGCATCTCGTTTTGTCTCTCCTCTGTTATGTCATCATCCTGCTTCATGACTCCCGGGGCCCGACAGCTCAGCGGCACACAGAGCCTGGCAGCCCATGCGCCTTCTATATATATATATTTTTTATTTTACCGGGAGGTCCCGGGGATCGAACCCAGGTCCCTCCATATGGCAGATGGACGCCCAACCATTTGAGCCACATCCGCCCCCCCAGTGTTCTCTTAATGGGAAACATCCTGTCATTATAAAGGTTCTCGGGAAGCCTTCTTATGGCTTCTTTTACATCTTCATTCTCGGCTCTTGTATAATCTAGCATTAATCCTAGTTTGTTGAATCCTGCAGCATTGTAATACCATTTTCGAATTCCATCCAGTCACTAGCCTGATGCTGTAACAGCAGTCTGGCTGGCCATTTTGACCCCAGACCAAAGTGTTGCTTCTGTATTTTTAATTATTATAAACCATTTTTTTTTTTAGATTAGAAAAGTTGTAGGTTTACATGTAAAAAGTCATGTAAAAAATACAACATTCTCATACACACCATCTATTGTTGACACTTTGCATTGGTGTGGTATCTTTTTTTCAATTGATGAAAGAATATTAAAGTATTACTCTTAACTATAGTCCATATTATGCATTAAGTGTATTTTTCCCATTTACTATCCTATTATTAACACCTTGTAATAGTGACATATATTTGTTATTATTCATGAAAGAACATTCTTACATTTGTACTGTTCACCACAGTCATCGTCCATCACAGGGTTCATTATGTTATACAGTCTCATGTTTCATCCTCTAGCTTTCCTTCTAGTAATATACACAACCCAAAACTTCCCCCTTTCAACCACATTCACACACATAATTCAGTGCTGTTAATTATACTCATGATAATGTGCTACTATCACCACTATCCATTTCCAAACATTTACAATAACTTAAATAGAAATTCTGCACAAATTAAGCATCAGCTCTCCACTCTCTACCCCCATTCTATCTCCTGGTAGCCTATATTCTAGATTCTAACTCTGAGTTTGCTTATTATACCTAGTTTATATTAGTGAGATCATACAATATTTGTCCTTTTGTGTCTGGCTCATTTCACTCAACATAATGTCCTTCAGGTTCATCCATGTTGCCACATGTATCAGGACTTCATTTTTTGTTACAGCTGAATAATATTCCTTTGTATGTATATAGCACATTTTGTTTATCTATTCATCAGTTGATGGACACTTGGGCTGCTTCCATCTTTTGGCAATTGTGACTTATGCTGCTATGAACATTGGTGTGCAAATGTCTGTTCACGTCCCTGCTTTCAGTTCTTCTGGGTATGTACCTAGTAGTGGGGTTGCCGAATCATATGACAATTCTATACTTAGCATCCACACTGTCTTCCATAGCAGCTGCACCATTTTACATTCCCACCAGCAGTAAATGAGTGATTCTTCACTCCTCTCTTGTTCATCCTTTAGGTCACTGGCCACATTGGCACTTCCAGACATTCTTCATCCGTCTCGGGTCTCCATTTTCCACCCTAGTGGACTCCATCTTTTCACCTTCTGTTTCAACAACAACCTGATTTGAGGCTATTTGTTTCCCTTTTTCTTCATCTAAATGCTGATATTTTCCTCCTGGTTAACTAAGGAGGTGTTCACAGAGGGAAACCTCTATGCTTTTCCTCTTCTCTTGGGGACTTACTCTCTTAATTCTTTCTTTATCTAGCAACTTAAAGTTCTACATCTTTTCCAGCTCATTCATCTGATATTAATTCATCCATTAAAGTATCTTTCCTTCCATCCATCCATCTATCCACTAATTTTGTATGAGGTGTGCACAGACTTAACCAATCATGAAATATATTACTTGAACATGTTTGCTCCTCAATTTATCATTCATCTTTCTTTCATAATCAAAATTCTTTCTTTTATAATCAACTTATTTCTCTTTCTTGCCATCCTGATCAATTGTTTATCTCACATTGTACTAGGGAAATAAATTGGTGAATCCTGTGGGTTTTCATTAATCCTCATCTGTTTCTTTACATCATTGTTGTTGGCAAGCTTGCTCTTGAAACCTCCACTGCCCCTGACTTCTGTACATTCCCCATCCTGATATTTTTTTATATTTTTATTACTCTTTATTTGTCTCATTACTACCACTTCCTCTTCCTCCAAATTCTCTATTTAGGCTCCTTCTATTCTTTTTAGCCCAGGCTTTTCAAAAGTATGTGCCATGGAGCATTAGACACAGATGACAGGTGTCCTGAGACAAAATGAGTTCTGTTGTCTAAGAGATTTGAGAGACATATAGGTAATTCAACAAAATTAAATATAGTTCTTGTCTTTAGACCTCTCAGAGCCTTTAAATACCAAGATGCCTCGCTAATACCCAATGGGATATGTGGTACTATAGTATGCTAAGTTTATCAAACTTTCTAGATCATAGAACATTTCCTTTCAGAGAGCATATAAAGGACCTGTCTACCACAGAATTCATGGTGGGAAACATTGTGTACACTTTTCCCTACCAGTAGGGCTTCAACATCCACCTCAGTGTGGATGATTTTCCACCTTGACCTCACTTCACACTATTTCTCCAACAATACTTTTTTCCTACTAATCTCCTCTAATGTTCTTACTATCATGTAAGAACAGATTAATTTCCACTAACTATCTGTATGACATTTAAACACTTATTTGAGTCCTGTATGGAATACCACCATCTCCATGAAGTTTCTCTTTCTTTTTTTTTTTTTTTAGGAGGTCCTGGGAACCAAACCCAGGGCCTCCCATGTGGTATTGCAGTGCCCAATCACTCTAGCCACCTCCGCTCCCATGAAGTTTTTCTTAATCATTCTAGGTGGAACTAGTTTCTCCCTCTTCCAAAAGTAAGAGGAATCTTTAAAAATAATAGAGTAAGCATCTTGCTCAATACTACTATGGCATTTATCATATTATGCCTATTTATTTTTGTATATGTGTTTTTCATCTCTAAGGTGGTTAGCTGCTTGAGAACTATGTCTATGTATCTTATACCAGGAAGCAATATTTTCAGCTGCAAGTAACATAAAAGTCAACTGAGAGGGCCTTAAACAACATGGAAATTCATTTTATCATATAACAAGTAGCTTAGAGGTTGAGTGGCACCAGGGTTGATTAATTCAAGGCTCAATGTTACTATCAAGGACCTAGGTGTGCATCCTTATACTCACTAAGCTCATGGTTTCAGGTGTCACACCTGGCCACAGAAAGATTAAAGGGAAGAAAGGACCAGCTTTTCCTGCAGGTATTTCTTAGAATCCCATACATTTTCCAGAAGATGTCAGCAGATCTCCCTTCCCACAGCTCACTGGATAGAACAGGATCACATGACTGGTCCAAACCAATCACCAGTAAAACAAATGGGATTTCCCATTGGATGGACTTAGATACATCTGTTGAGCTTGGGATTGTGTCATCTTATATGAGGAATAGAGATTTGAACAAAATAAGGGCTCTGTTAGCAGGTAGGAATGACATCTGCTGCACATTAATATCCTATCCAGCAAACCACAGAGTACACTGCATGTTCTATAGATTTGCTAAGTAAGCAAAAGGATGGACAGAGGGTTTTACCAACTAATGTGCTTAGTCAAGATTTTATACCTTATCACCTGTCTTCTACTTTTCCTGAGTTTCTATGAGGAAGATTCAAATTTACATCACAGGTGGAATATTCACAGTTGAACACTTATAGTTGTTAATTCTATATTTTAAATATTAGCTTCCCCTCCCCCCCGTACTCTTTATAACAGTTAATATCAGGAACCAGGGATATAATGGGATCATTTTCAGTAAATATCTCCAAGGAATTTCATAATGATAAGATAAAATTAACACAAAATAGATTCTAAATTAAGATTTTCAGGGTTTTCATCAATAAACCATAAAGTTGGGAAGCTTCTTTTTCTTTGCCCTCATATTCAAGTGGCACTATATTTCATTGTAAGTGATTTGAGGCCAATAGTAGAATCAATCTGTATTTTAATTTAGTGTTTCCTCCAGACATTCTTTGAACATGTGTCAACAGGAAACAACATATTTTGAAATCCACTTCTGCCCATTTCTCCCTTAATAAATGAAATGAAGTTTGAATATATATCTTCCAAGTGCATTTCTTTAGTTCTCTGTATTCTTTCTGAAATTTTCCAAATAACAAAAATGATCAGAACTGCTCAAAACCAAAATCTGAAGCTGGTGAAACTGGCATTTGGGAACACGTCCATCTCTACTCTGAGTATTCCTATTTCTCTTAATATCCCTTTCTGCAAGGATTTATTGTCAGTGAATATCCACCAACATCTCATTGCTGAATAATATTTTAAGGTGTTGTCACTCTCAAGTGTATTCTCATTTCATTTCTTAAATATAGTTTTTTAAATCTCTGGGGCTTCATAAGAAGCATCTCTAATCATGAGATATCAGGTTTGGTGACAGTCAGGGATAGTGATCATTTGGGTAGAGAACATTCCTTGTTCCCATTAAATCACACCACATGGGCATCACCTATTGTGTGAGTGTAACAGGCTGACTCTAGGAATGATGTTTTGTTTTTGCACATTGTTGGGTAATAGATAAACCAGAAGCCCCTGAGCAGCTGCTGCCAGGAGGGTGTTTAAAAATGTCACACTAGATGTGCTAGGGCACATATTTCCTACCTGATGTGTGTGTATGTTGTGTGGGGAGATGGCCAGAGAAAAATTTTTTAAAAAGACTTATTTATTTATTTTTATCCAGATTTATTTATTTACTTTTATCCATTTTTACCTGCCCCCCCCCCATTTTTGCTGTTTTTGTGTCCACTCACTGGGCAATTCTCTGTGTCTGCTTCCTACCCTCTCTTCTCATCCTTCTCCTCCTGTCTTCACTGGGATTTGATCCTGGGAACCTCTGATGTGGGAGAGAGGCATCCTACTGCCTGCGCCATCTTAGATACTGTTTTTTTTTCGGCGCGTCTCATCTTGGGTCTCCCTTGTGTCACTCTCCTGTTATGACATCATCTTGCTGCATGGCTCGGCAGGGCCTGACAGCTTACCCGCACATGGGGCCTGATGGTGCACCGGTGCACCTTCTATATTTTTCTTTATTTTTACCAGGTGGTCCCTGGGATCGAACCCAGGTCCCTCCATATGGGAGGCGGAGGCCCAACCATTTGAGCCACATCTGCCCGCCCCCCCCAGAGAAATATTTTAAAGTTTGGACTTCAATCAGTAAGTATTCTTTTCACTAAAATGAGATTTAGATACCTCTCTGGATAAGCAAAGAACACAAGGATTGAGACCCCAGAAAGAGTGCAGTGCTTCTGGTCTATAGACTTGCACTAATACACAAACACAGAAGCCATCTCTAAGGTAATAAGTAACAAAATATAGGAAGTTGGGCAGTGGGATAGCATCGTATTAGGTATGAAGTCCCTTTTCTTGTGTTCCTAACTGCCAGACATTTGCTTTAAGAACAAAGCTGCATGGAGTCAGAGGCCTCAGTAAAGTATCCTTGTGTCCAGTGGACAGGATTCCAGCTAGCAGGTTGTAGTACTGGCTGACCTTATGCAAAGAAACCAGCCCAAACCTAAGCCAAGAATGCTTATTGTGGGGTTTGAATCAAAATGCTCAAAGAGCTTTATAAGTTGAGGAGTGTTTTAATAACTCATAGTTCAAAGGAGAAGGAAAACTCTCCTAACAGATGAGTTAACTTTTCTTTCCAGTCATCTAGAACGCTCTTCATCATTTATTCTTAAGGTTTTTATTTCTGGAATGTGGTTTTGTGAATGTGTCAGAAAAGATTCAGGGAGAGAAGAGACTGGTGATGACAATCACAAGAATTCACATGACCAATACTCTGGGAGAAAAGGGTTAGAAAAATTAATGGGAAAATATGTGGGTCAAAAACCAATGTAGGGTAAAAAAAAAAACACAAAACACAAAACAAACAAACAAAAAAAACCAATGTAGGGTAAACCTATATTTTATTTTAAAAAATTTCTGGGGGAAATGTTTCCATTCTCAAGTTTTAAAACAGTAGTAATAACCATTGGCAACAATTGGAATCTTGAACTGTTTTTTCTACTTATTAAATAAAGATTACTCTTCTGATAGGAAAACAAGGAATAAAAGAAGTAGGAAGCCAGCATTTTGCCAAGTGTATCAGTGCAAAGCCAAGAGTCCATAGTAATTTAGCTATGCTCAGTGTCTGCTGAAATTCATTTTATAGACAAAGAATCAACTCTTGGACACAAAACAAGATCAACATGAAGCACACATAGAAGGATCCTCAAAATATGGACAATCCAAATAAGAGACAAGAAACAATTCAGACAAGTCTACAACAGGGATTATTCTTTTTTCTGCAATTTATTAGTGAACAGAAAGTTTATTTCTGAACTCCCATCATAAACACTATTTTAGTTGATAAATGTATATATATGTACATTTGTATATATATTTTGTTCAAGGTAAACTGTTTGGCAAACTTGATATAATTGGACTCAGTCATTATCAACAGATCCCTTTATGCTCTTCATAAAGTCCTGACTTAAAGAAAGAGTTCTTGTAGGGTTACTCTATGGGCAGGACAAAGTCCATCTGACTATGGAAGTCAAGGTTCTGATTCCCATAATGCACTTCTTTCAGGATGTTTTTTTTTTAGGAGGCACTGAGGATTGAACCCAGGACCTTGTATTTGGGAAGGAGGTGCTCAACCACAGAGCTACATCAGTTCCCCAGGATGTTGTTTTAATGAAGGTAATATATGTCTGCTTGGGCCACAGGTGTTAGAATTACAGAATGTTAATGCTGAAAGACACCTGCTTCAATCAGATCCTGTCAGAAAATAGAAGCTGACTCAGGTGGTTCAAATGGAGAAACTTTAATGAGGGGATGACACACACAGACGTGGGCAGGGTTAAGGGGACAACTGGGAATGTTGAGATACCCAGAGCCAGGCAACAGCAGGTAACTATTGTCGCTCCCCTAGCCCAGCAACTGAGCTGTTGGAGGGGCTGCTGCCCAACAGGACCTGTAGGCACAGAGGGAACAAACCCCGCCAGAAATGCAGGCCAAAGCAAGGAAGGGGTAGGGAAGAAATACCATGACCCCCTCTCCTCCACTCATCCTCTGCAAGTGCCTCCCATAAGCCAAACCCAACCAGAGGCTGGAGGGCAAGGGAGCCTGGGTGATGTGGTCCATAGAGGGCAGAGAACAGGGCTGGGTGGGGGCAAGTGTTGAAAAACCACACAATGCCTTACAAGGCTGTCCCTTGTGCTTAGATGGGCAACTCCAAATTCCTTTTTGTCTGCTATAGGCAAGGCCCAGCTGTCAAGTGTGGGTCTTACACATGTGACTGGGTCTTAGACGTGCGGCTTCCATGTGGTAGAGGTAAGAGTGTTAAATGTGAGTGGGATGGCCTCCCCAGAAAAGAGGTGGTCTCCCTTCAAAGCTCCACAGAAACTTGGATGCCCAGTGCTGATGGCAATCAATCCCAGTCAGGCTGTGATAATGCTGCTAGCTTGTGGCATCAGAGAGCTGCAAGAGCAGTTATCAGCCCCCTTCATGCCAGGAATGACCAGTTTCTCCCCAAGCATGAATGCTGAGCTGGTGGGATGGGGATGGAGTTGAGATACTGACATACTCTATTATTCTTGTGTCTAGTCCTTCAATACACCAGATGTTATGGGTTGAATTATAACCCCTCCCCCCCATGTGTTAAAGTCCTAACTCCCAGTCCTATGAATGTGACCTTATTTGGAGATAGGGTCTTTGAAGATGTGATTAGTTAAGATGAGGCCAAACTGGATTGGGGTAAACCCTCATCCAACATGACTGTTGTCCTTACAAGAAGAGAACATTTGGGCACAGACACAGACAGACACCGGGGAAAAGGCCAGGTGAATATGGAGTAGGCAGAGGTTGGAGTGATGCATTTACAGGCCAAGGAATGACAAGGATTGCTGGCAAACTCCAGAAGCTAGAATAGGCAAGGAAGGATTTTCCCCTAAAGGTTTCATATGGAACATGGCTCTGCTGATACCTTGATTTTGGACTTCTAGTCTCCAGAACTATGAGACAATACATTTCTCCTGTTTTAAGCCATGCAGTTTGTGACACTTTTTACAGAAGCCCTAGAAAACTAAGACAGCAGGGAAGGAGCTGGTGCTTCCCTAATCCTGCAGCGTGAAAGTCCCGCAGCCTGAAATCAAGCTGTTTGACTTCTGGGCACTGCTCTAGGGTGGGCCATGGGAAACCAATCATGTCTCCATAAGTTTCCCCCAGTGAACTCTGCTCTGTTGGATCTGGTGCTGCTTTGCCATTTGCCCGTGTTGACTAGATATCTAGGGAGGAGCTCACAGGGTAGTGGGTGGTGGCGCAAGGCTCCAACAGCAGATATGGGTAGTCTTCTCATTGTCCAGCCTTCTAGCCAGCATCTCCTTTAATCAACTGCATTGTCAGCTCATTACTCACTGATGTTGTTTTGCAAAATGAGATAATCAGTGGGATGACCATTGAATGTTGTGAGCTAATATGTGTGACATCAGTGTAACGCTCACCTGTGGCTGGTGAGCAGACATCAGTATTTGAACACAGAATTGAACAGGAAAAGCCAACTAGATGTGTCCATTTAAAAAAATTACATAAGTCCTCTTAAAAAATGAGTCATATTTATTTGTGGTGCATTGCAAGTTTCTCAGTATGTCTATATTAATTTCTGATTTCTTCGCAAGTTGCTCAATTACATTTTTAATGCCTCCTTCATAAATATAGCTTCGATTTCCATTCATTTCATTTTGGGAGGGTATTGTGGGAAAATGTGGCTTTTTATTATTCCACTGAAGCCCACTTTGTCAGGATTCCAAGTGGCTATAGCAACTAAGCCTCCTGTTGAATCTTCTTCTAGATTCAATCCCTGAAAATGAATTGGAGCAGATTACAGCAAGCTCTGTGAAATGCATCCTTTGGTTTCAGTGGGGCAGTGAGCTGGAAGGCTCATCTGTTCTTTGATCCTTCATGGCTTCTCTGATCCTGTGAGTCCCTGTGACTCATTTCATACAAGGTTTTGTTGTTGTTTCACTCCCTTGGAAACCGTAGGACTCTTATAAATAAGGACCACTGCTGGCCATCGTGACCTTCAGCCTCATGGCTGTATTCCACAGAGCCCCAGAGTCCTCAGAAAGCTGCCTCAATGCTAAGGGACCTTTCCACCTGTGTAAGGCCATGCCTGTTAAAAAAACACTTTAACAGTTTGGAGTTAAATCTTCTTTTTATTATATGAATGAAGTTTTACCTCCTCTCCTAAGGAAATTGAATCAAAGAGTTTAGTGGGTGGGGACACAGCCTGAGTTTCTGGCATTTCCCGGGGACCTTCTCTACTGTTCTTTTTCCATTGTGTACATCCACTGGGTGCTCTAAGGAGACCAGAAATCATGGGTCAGGAGGGGCAACTGGTGGAGGGCTGGCCAAAGACCTGGCTATTGTTAGCAACATATTTTGAGCGCCCACTACTTGCCAAGCATGGGGCTAAGTGCATCAATGTTTATAAACCTTAGAGCAACCTTTATAAAGTAATATTTCCCCTTTTTACATCTGGGGAAATTGAGGCACAGAGATTGAAATATCTTTCTCAGTTTATACTGTTAATAAATGGTGTACTCTGGATTCGGTCTCAGGTGGTCTGACTCCAAACCCATGTTCTTAGCCACTGCTCTATGTTGTGAAATATATCTGCTGTGTTTGACCCCCTTTACTTCCTAATAGAGGAGCCAATTGTCCCAGGGAGAGGTGGGATTGGTGGGGGAGGAAGGCACAAGGGTAGAAAGAAAAGTAATCTGATGCACACTTTTCCACTAACGGGCTAGTGACCTAATACTATAGCTGTTTCTAACATTTTTATTTTAAAAGAGGGTGAAGTGAGAGAACCATCCTTAAACCACCATTGCTTGAGACCTTGGGCAAGGCCAGGGAAATGGGGTGGGGGAGAGCTATCCTATTCACTCTCATTTGCAGGGTTGAGGTTTGCATGTCTGGTCTCTGAAGTCTGCTTGTTGTTTCTCAGTGGCTATGCCATTTCTTGAGCCTCTTGGATGTGCAGGACCAGAGCCAAGCATTACGCAGACCATGACAATTATCATGAGATAGTTCCTGCTCATCAAGATCTAGACTCACAGAGGTTCTTAGCAGGGGTCTGTGAGCTTGAATTGAAATTCAAAAAACATTATTCTTGTGGAGATGTGTTGGTGTGGGTGTGATATATTTATTAAATAATACACAGTATAGAGTGGACTTAGTAAGGGGTCCATGGTTTTCACCTGACTGGCAAAGGGGTCTGTGGAACAAAAAAGGTTAAGAACCCCTGAACTAGAGGATCCCCTACATCTAAAGGACTCTGTTAGGGGTCCAGAAATGGTAAATTGGGTAAGGGATTAATTATGGTTGGGAAGAAATCAGTGAGGGCCTCACAAAGCCTCTGGCATTTCAGCCTCAATGGATGAAGTGTTTTGCTGGGTGGAGATATGGCATTAAGCAGATGGATGGTGGAGCATGCCTGTGCCCGGCCACATTTACCATTGATTGTGGACACATTTGCCTACAATCTGGTCAACTTTTGTTTTCTATGAAAGTAACTTTATATAACTCAGTACAGGTGGAAAAGGTGGCACTAAATATATCAAGTGCTTACAGTATGAGACCTGAAACAAGAAGGCAGAGCATCATTTTGTTCAACCTCGGCTGGGAATGTGTGTTTCAGATGACCAAATTTTTTGCCACTCTGCCCATGTCTGAAAATGACTGGGAAAGCACTTTGAGTATTGATTTTAGGGTCACAAACAAATTTTAGCCAGGAAGCAAAAAAAAACCAGACTCTGTGAGTTTTGAGGATGGACTGTACTTTATTCCAATGACCTAATTGCCCTCCAGTGGGATCGTATGTAGAGGAAAACAATTAGTGTTCTGAACTTTCTTACATACATGTGAAGTACTCTGACAGTGTATCTGAGGATGGATCGTATCCTTCATAGGGAAAATAGGCCTTCCTGCAGCAGGTTCACATATCTTCCCAACAGCATGTGAACAGTTTTGAAGGCATACCACGTAGGATTCTTTGACAGAGTGAATCCCTCACCGTGTTGGTGGCGATGTTACTTATCTGGATTTTGCTTGTATATGTGTGTATGTCTGTGTGTATTTTAACCAATTAGGAAGAGGTAATCCTGGCGAGCATGCCGTGTATATTATCCCCTATACAAACAGCATTTCTCAGTGGTTTCCTCTCAGGTCCCTTCAAAGGGCACTTTGATATTCCCTGGTAAGACTGGAAACCCTACATTATTTTTTTTCACCATAGGCTCATCTGGATGTGGGGTGCTTCCAAAGTGATCATCTGTGGCCTTATTTGAAGTTTCATTATTTTAAATTAGTAATTAAAAAAAAGAAGGCATTAGTATTTAAAAACTAGCCATGGGTGATGCTCCTCTACTTATATATTTGTAATAACTGTTGCTCCCTCACAGACTAGCTTTCTAGAGTAGGCCACATAAAGGTGATTTTTTGATTTGTCATCTTGAGAACAATTTGAATAAAGAAGCCAAAGTACATTGGACTCTTTTCATTCTCGGGGACATTGTTTGGTATTTAATTCAGTAAGTACTTCCTAAATATATTTACAAAGGAAGACAGGCTCAGTATGTCGTCTGGAAGTGGAGGTGTGTACACAGGCTCATAACCCACTGTTAGAAATATAAGCTGGGATTTTGCATGTGTGTGTGCATGCAAGCTATGGAAATGAGAGTGGGCTCACAGCACATATGTCTCACCTCCCAAAACCTCCAGTCAGATCAACTTATGGTGATGTTTATCAGGCAGCTTGCAAGAATGAGGTCTTAGAGTTCATCATGTAACGTTCTGATGGGAGCTTAAAGATTGACAAAACAGAATACATTCTACTGTGAAACAAACTGTTGATGGTGGATCAACAAAAGTGAATGAATATCTGTTTACTTAGAAAACTACCATATTTCATTGAATCTAAGATGTGACCAGTGTACTATGTGGCAGTATTTTAAATATTATTAAAGAAGAAAAAATTCTTCCATTAAACTCTGACATGATGCTTTAGATCACTAGAATTTTTATTTACACATATTGAAAGAGCTCTTTTAGGCTTGAATGGACATAGATTTTTATTATTTGAAACTTTTGTGCACTCATAAAATGGAAATTATAAGTGCAAGAATTGGTTAAAATTTTCCTACAACGACTTCACATTTATGTCTGATGCTTTTGAATCGTGTTAATGCTACGTCTTTTTCACAGGGTATAGGACTCTGGGCCATCAGAACACTAGTTACACAGCATTTCTCATAAGCAAACTCCACTACTGTCTCTAAGATTCTCTTCCCAGGGACTGGCACTGCAAGTTTTGAAGTGCATGGTAAACAATGACATTGTGATAGCCACGTCTCAACTTCAGAGATGTTTACATGTGAGGAAAATGTGAGTCATAGAATCAATGAAACATGCTAAGAAAATTGAAGTGCATAATATAAGACCAGTCTCAGAAATCCCCAGAGTAAAGATGAAGTACTAATTCTGCTGACATGAAAAGATGTGATTGGAAAAAAAACATTAGTCTAGAGGTTTCTCAAAACTTTGAATGTGTCAGAATCATTAAAAATGTCGATTCCTAAGACCATCCCAGCCACATCAAATTGGAATCCCTGATAGCAGCACCCAGGAATCAGCATTTTTATCATGCTCCCCAGGACACTCTGATGCAGTTGGTCTGGGAAACCCTGCTTTGAGACACACTGCACTGAGCCCTTTCAGAAGTGCCTCATTCATGGTGTGCACAAAGCTCTCAGATCATGAAGTCCCATGACAATAAAAAAGAAAGCAAAACACTTTTTGGTTTTGGTTTTTTTAAAAAAAGGGTCAGAATTGGCTCTTCACTGGGAGCAGGCCAAGAACAAGGGAGCCAAGATAATTTGACACCAGAATAGGGAGTGAGGCAGAAGCTGCCAAGTCCTAGATAAGGGGCTTGGGAGTTATGTTGCTTATTTCTCTTCTTCTAGTAGTTATCTTTAATTGTTTTAACATTCAATTATTTATTCAACCCAGATATCCTATGAGGGCTAAGGCTGTTCACCACTAGACAAACTCTGATGAGTCTAGTGAGGGTGGTCCTGATTAATATTTTATTACATTACAAAGGAGGTCAGTTTAAGGTTAGGTAAAGGAAGTGACATGTTCTTAGAGAAGCAAAGTAGCCGAATCATTTCCTATGTTTCTTGTGTTAATTAGAAATCCCAGTCTTTCCAAATATCCTAGTGAAAATTCCAAATATCTTAGCAATAACTTCCAACATGATTAAAAAAAAAAATCTGGTTTCTCTTATGTCAGATAATTCTAATCCCTAAATGACTTCCAATGCTTAAGCTAAATTCTTTAGTTATTTAGGAAATTTGTGATGTTTTATTAACTCTTTTAATCTGTAAGAGCAGTTTAGTGAACATTTTAGCCATCCCACACTGGATGGGATGAGGCAGGCAACAGGGAGGGTAGTAGAGTTTTCCTAAGGAAGAATATTGTTACTTAGCCAGCTCTGTTTTCTGTGAATTAAATGAATTAAGAACTAGACCATGCTGTAGGAAGTGAGAAGAATGGAGAAATGGGTGGGCTCTGAGATATACAGACACCTTCTCTATTCCTCTACTAGTGTATTTGTATTATAGAGTAAGTAATATTTTATATCTGCATGGTAATTTAGAGTTCACACTTATGTCTTCATTCTCATTTGATATTCATGGCATCTCTTTCACATAGGAAAGGCATTTGCATCCCTCGTATTTTTACCTCCCAAAAGTGACTCCACATTGATCAGGAAGGCTGGTGTCTTAACGTAGGACTCTGGGGGAGTTGGGACTCAAACTTGAGTTTTCTGGCTCCTTGCTCAAAGCTACTTTTGCTGTTCACAATGCTTCTCATCTTGTATCAGGGCAGCACATGGTGCTCCTGGATGAGGGCTCATTTTTGAAGGTAAAAGGCCACTGGCATGTCTGGAATCTCTTGGCAGCTGGCCCCAAGACATAAGAATAATTTTTAAAGAATGAAGCAAACCTTCATTAGACTCTTGATAATAATAGTCATGATGCTTTCACATCTGTTGTCCTGTTTGGTCTTCTGAACTTATTAATGAAGGTAGAGAGGAGAGATGAGGGGTTTGTGGTAAGTGTCGTGTGACTTGCCTAAGATCACAAAGCTTGGTAGTGGCACAGCTGGTCCTAGAATTCCTGCAAAGCTGTTCCCAGGACAGGAAGCTCTGGAAAGATCCTCAAAGCCCTATGACTGCAGTGATACCTAGCCAGTTTGGCAGATGTTGTTTCTTCAGGATCCTTCAGACATGAGGGTCTCTCAAGAGCTCCCTCTCAGGGTGGACATGGAGCTGCGAAACTGAGGGCTGGAAAGTCAAGAGGACAAAGTTGGTTAGCTGTGCAGGAGCAGATGTGAATGGACTACAGTTTTCCTCAGACCCCATTCAATCCTCAGTTTCTTCTGCTGTCTCTGGAAACCTCTCCCTCACTCCCCCAAAGAGATAATCGTGTTCTGCTGCTCCACCCAACCTGCCCAAGAACTTGGGCCTCACTTTTCTTCCCTGCTGGGAGGGAACATATTGTTTGAAATTGAAGAGGGCATTTTAACTTACTACTTACTCTCTGACAATGATTCTAGGAAACAATTGGTTACATTTATATGTCTTATTAAGCTACTAAGTTCTAGACACATGCACAATTACCATCATCTGGTGACAAAGAAGAGGGACTTTCAGCTGGTACCAAAACAACTAAAGTAAAGTAAAAAGAAGTCTCTTCCACTTAAAATCTCCTTGTGAATCTGTCCACTTGTTCTTTAGAAATTTTTGCCTTCAAAGCTGCCTTTGAAATTAAATTTAAGTCAAACTTGTCTAAAGTGGTTTGTGAAGAAGGCATAGTAAACACAGTAGACATTTGGCTTGACCTGAACTACCTCCTTTGGATTTGGAACCTACACAGAGCCTTTCCCACATTCCTACCTTTGTCTGTCCAGAAAAAGAATGCTTGGTTTTGGTTAAAAGCAAAATAATGTGCAAAAATGAAACACAAAATATCAGTGCAGATTACCAAGGCTCTTTTCTGGTTTGGCACAATACCGGGTTTAAAGGGAAAAAATCACAACAGCATTTTAAATGATCAAGGGATTGAATAGTTACTTGGTTTTATAATTTCTCTGGCCACTGTTGCAGAAGGCCACGTGCTACCCTTTGACCCACCATAACTTGAACTCACATTTTAGGAGCTGTGAAAAGTTTATGTGATTCCCCTTTGTCAAATCCAGTCAAATCTCATCAGTTGCCAGATCGAAGAGTGATTTCTTATTCTTTGATTTGACAACTGAAAAACAGGCAGATTGAGGTTAGAGATTTGCCAGCGCCCAGCAAAGCCAAGCCAACCCGGGCAGACCTCATGCTTTCAGCCTCAAAAGCTTTCCCTTTACCTTTTTTTTTTTGGCTGTAGATTAAAGTCAACTCATTGGTTGCTCATGCTCCAGTTCCCTAACCTTTTGTGGTCACGGCTAACTTTTCTAATGGGATTAGTTTATCTGGGCTTGATGTTGGGGGGAACAGAAATACAACTAGAAAAAAATTCCATGGGGATTGTGGGGGGACACATGGTTTTTGTTTGGTCTTGGAAAGATTTGAATATTCCCCAAAAAGTTGTTGTTAGGTACTATGTATTGAATTCGTTCTACCATTTATGAACTCCATTGAGCATATTATCTGCCCTCTTCTATGGATTGAGTTTGTTTATGGTTATTATGGATTTGGTGCCCCTCGACTTAAATCTTCTGTTTAGTTGTCACTTACCGACAGAATTGGGAAGTTTTTGGAGGTGCTGAAGATGGTTGTATTAGTCAGGGTTCTGAAGGGAAATGGAACCATTGTACACCATGAGGAAATGGAGGCCTAGAGACATTAAACTAAGTTCCCATGTCCCCTAGCCAGAAATTGTAGAGCAGAGATTTGAATCCAGCACTGTCAGAATCCAAAATTCATCAAAAGGGCCAACTTGTGTTTAGGCTAGATCCAGTCCACAAGAAATGAGGGCTCATGTAGTATTTTCTAATTTGAATGAATTACTGACCAACATTTAAAAATCAGGGGCTTACAAGAAAAAGATCTGGATTCCAGTTTCTCTTTTAAAATAGCTGGAAGGTTGGGTAGAGTGTGCTCATATCCTGCTGGGCAACAGTCAGCTGGCCCTAAGAAGTGAAGATATGTGCTCTTCAAGTGGGTGAAATCCCCCGCTTCCACTGCATCACCCCTTGACCCACTTTACTCACTTGGGTTGCCTCTGGCACCTGTAAACATTTGTTTTTGCAATTCTTTCTCTTAGACTCCAGAGTCAGAGTCGGTCTAGTGTCTGGAATCCTGACTTTTTTGCTAACTGTATGTGGTCAAGTTACTTAACCTCTTTAGACCTCAGTTCCTCATATCTAAGCTGGGGGTAAGGGTGGTACCTAGCTCTTGTTTTGATGGCTAAATGTGGTAATCCATATAAAGGGCTTAGCGTGGTGGGAGTCAGGCACAGAGTAAGGTTTCTGTAAAGGTTTGGTGCTACTGTTAACCACTATTCCAATTAGGCACCATCTCCTCAGAATGTGGTGCCCAGTAAAGTCTGAACAAGACACCTTTTCTAGGGACAGCTTAAAGCATGAAATAGGTCATTGGAATCATTGGCCGTGCAAACAGGATTGCATTGTAATTGGCAATATGTGTGTGACTTAGACACTAGACAGGGTTCAAGTTCAGTTTCTGACATCATAGGGACTTTGGGCAAATTATTTACCCTCTTTCTGACTCAGTTTCCTCATTTGTAAAATGGGCATGATAATCATACCTACTCCATAAGGTTGCGATGAGAAGCAAGGGAGTTAATATATGTAAAATGTTTAAGAATAGTTCTTGGCATATATTATGCACTCAATAAATGTCGACCACTTTTGAAAGCAATCATTCAGAGCGTGCTGTGTGCTGTGTACTTCTGGGGAGATGAAGGCAGAGTATTTCAAATTGGATTGTCATGGAAAGTCTCGGAAATTTGGAAGGTAAATCTCCTGTCTTTCAAGAATATCCCTCTCCCCTCCTTTCTGTCACTTGCTCCCACCACCCCCATAAGCCTTGCCTAATAAAGCCCTGACCCAATTGATATGTTAAGAGGGCTGTTCTGTTTTCCCAAGTTGGACCTAAGACCTGTGACCCCAAATAGTTTTAAAGACCTTGTTTCTTGATGGGCTCCGTTTTCCCTTCCCCATGACTTGCCTCTCTGGGGCCAGGTTCCGATTTCCCTGCCGGCTCATTTGTTTTCTTGGGCTGGCTGCCTTGCTTGGTGGTTTTTAGTGAAGCCTCTGACAGATGCCAGGAGGTGAGGGGAAGGGCTCCGAATGGGCTCAATCATTGGACAAGCAGAATCTGTGATGAATGAGCCTTCTCTCCAGGGAGTTTTGTATTAGGAGAAATCCAACTGATAAGTTTTTCCAGAATCGAGTAATCCAGAAACAGTGCCAGCAGATACTCTGCTATGGGTAAGCAGGATCTTACCTCATTTGTGGTTTTTTTGTATTGATTTTAAAAGAAATTCTTAGCTGCAGTGTCACATTCTTACTAGAAATACAGCTACTCCTTGATGGGTTTAGATCTATGCAATGTGAATTGCCTTGGAAATAACATTTGAGAAGAGAGATGAGAGGAAGGAAGAGAAGGTCTTAAAAAAATCCCTATCAAAATATTTCCTTTCTTCTGATTATTGAAGAGGCACACCATAACACCCCCTCCCCTTTCTACTTCCAAATGATCTCATAGTTATTTTTGAGGGGAAATACCAAATGTTTATTTATTTATTTTTCCCAAGGAGCTTCTTCAGCCCTGATGATTCACATCGATATCATTTTCCTCCTGACTACAGAGGCTCTGAGACAAAGCTACACCCCAAGCGATATGCCAATATACTGGTGTCAGGACAATTCCTGTCCTGAAAGCGAGGTAGACAACCTTCTTTATTCCTCTTTCACAGACGTCCTTGGGCCCCCGAGGCGGATGTGAGCAAGTTTTTTAGTCCTCATGCAAAACAACCATCTAAACATAACAGATGACATCAGCTTGGGCTTTTCAATTCCTGGATGGCAGCAGCGTGTTAATCCAGCCTTCATCCTGGATTTCATAAACTAAAACAAGGGAGCCTGGCAGGAGGACAGCGCTGCTGCTGGGTTGAGGAAATTGATGACGGGAAAGCATGCGGGCGACCCAGTGTATAAAACTCATAAACGTGTAGGCAGAGGCTCAGCTACCACTTTGGAAGCTGGACGGCTGCTTCCCACCAGCAGAGACCACGATTCGGGAAGTTGAGCCTGAGCCTGCTGTGCACCATGAAGGGCCTCTTGCTTCTGACCACGCTTCTTATACCTGTTCACCTGGCGACAGCCTGGAGCACCAAGTATGCGGTGGACTGCCCTGAGCATTGTGACCGTAACGAGTGCAAAAGCAGCCTGCGCTGCAAGAGGACAGTGCTGGACGACTGCGGCTGCTGCCGCGTGTGCGCTGCAGGGCTGGGTGAGACTTGCTACCGCACAGTCTCAGGCATGGATGGCGTCAAGTGTGGCCCGGGGCTGAGGTGTCAGTTTTACAGTGAGGAAGATGATTTTGGTGACGAGTTTGGTATCTGCAAAGGTAAAGAGTGACCCCTTGCTTCTCCCCGCCAGGGACAGGCTGAGGGCTTTTAGCCAGCATGGGAGGCGAGGAGGCTTCCTCCGGATTACTCAGAGGGAATATGCCGGTGGGTTAGTGATAAAGCCCAACACAGGTGTGGTCATAGGTAGACAGAGCAGGATAGCCCTGCAAATGGCAACAGAAACCAGTATGCAGGAAAGCACAGAAATACAGCATTTCACCCATCATGTTAAGGAGATTTAAGGAAAAAAGCTGAAGTGAAAGACTGTGTTGCCTCATTTTCTGGAAAACTTTAAAAACTTGACAGATACTCTGCTATGGATGGGTTAGGTGCTCTCTCGCCTGTAAGGCAGTGATTACAGTTTTCCATTAGATAACGTCTTGGAGCAGTCTTTAGCCCCCAGGTTTAGTGATTCTTTGATCATGAAAGGGTTCACAGGGTGGATTGAATGTTTCTGATGACACTAATGTACTTTATGGAATAGGGTGGGCTTAAGTCACTTAACAAAATAGCTCACATTTTTGGAACAGGGTACGCTGACATATAAAACAAACCTGTATCACTTTATAAAGGTTTTGGCCATCTAGAAAAAAATAGCAGATGGGGTAAGAGAAGCAAAAATAACAGTAAAGAAAAAGTAAAAACTGGAAGTCTGTACAGAATGAGGGTGGCAGTCTTATAAATTCATAGAGAAACTTCATTAGGTTAAAATAGCTAAATAATGTATATAAGCAGTTGCAGGTTTAATTTAAACTGAGTGAGTGTAGCTGAAAATGTTAAACGTGTACGAAATGTTTAGAATCAAAAGAATGGTGATTTATAAATATTTTATATATGGATAATTCATGATTTCATAATTAATAGCTTTTATTAATATGCAACACATAGTCTATAGCCCCATTCGTCAATTTATAATACAAAGAAACTTAAAAAAATTGTGAAAAGGGTAGAGAATTTCTAAATAATTCTTAATTTTATGTATTTAATACAATTGTGCTCTTTTATGAATGGTAATCACCCAGCATTAAGTCAGTCTCATTAATTGTCCTTTTAAACATGTTAAAGGTTAGGAAATAAATATTTGAACTATTGGAGAGCTTTATATTTTGCTTATTTTATCTTTGCTTATAATCAATAAAAAGTAGAATGTTGATGAAACATTTTCTTTGGTGAACATACATATACTTGGTTTTTTGGACTGAATGGGATCCTTATTTTCTGTAAATTACAGGGCTTATCTGCCAAGAAAACACAGCTTCACATGAGGAAATTAGAGAGGAAGTGGTTAACACAATAATACTTATGATGTAGCAAGTATATGCAGTGGATTGCTTTTTCTCTTGGCATGAAAATGTCCTTGTAAATGTGCAATCACATATGGATAAAGAAAGAAGCTGTAAGGCATCTGGAGACTAGCAATCTAGTGTTCTGCAGAACGATGGTGGTAGAAGTTAATGAGACTTATTTTTAAAAGAGATTTAGGATTGTTCTGCTGGCATCCTTCAGACTGTAGATGAGCCTAGCTGTGGATATTTTTCACTCTGTTGGAAAAATAAGCCTGTGTTAGCCTTAGCAACTCCAGATAGAGGTATTATATTTTATTATAGGTAAACTCCCTCCTTCAGCTTTTTTACTGAACAACCATGTGAAAACTATACTTTGGCTGCATATGCAGATGTTTTCTAAATATTCAGATGTTTGCCACTGGGTTGTCCAGATAATAATCAGCCACACAATACATGTTTATTGAACATTTACTAAGTGCCTAGCACTGTTCAATATATCAGGGGATACAATAGAAGTGTAACTGGGAATTTGGCTAAAGTTTTCGAATCATGTGTATCCCTGTAGAAACAGTCAAATCCCAATCCTGTGTGCTTTTTGACAAGAGGCTTTTGAAAGATCCCTTTTAAGGACTATTCTTCCCAGCAGAGAGGACAATGTTTAAAACCAGGCTCATATGCAATTTGAAGGATACTGAAAGGAATAATCCTAACTCTCTTTTTAAAAATATATTTATAGTTATCATTAAAATATAATTATAATATATATAATTGATATAAATATTCCACATCAATTCCACTTGACTCTTAAAGACTGATTAATTTATTGAGATATTGTTTATGTCACAAAATCATGCATTTTTAATGAATGAGTTTGTCCTCTTTTTTTTTTTAAGATTTATTTTATTTATTTATTCCCCCCCACCCTTTGCTGCTTGTGCTCGCTGTCTGCTCTCTGTGTCCATTCGCTGTGCGTTTTTCTGTGTCTGCTTGTCTCCCTTTGTTGCATAATTTTTCTGTGCTAGGTCTCTGCCAGTGCGGGCTGTCAGCTTTCTGCAGGTGCAGGCCAGCTTGCCTTCACCAGGAGGCCCCAGGAACCGAACCTGGGGCCTCCCATATGGTAGACAGGAGCCCAATTGCTTGAGCCACATCTGCTTCCCGAGTTTGTCCTCTTTATCTCAATATATTATGTTTCAGTATAAGAACATTGAAGATCTAGAAGCTTTCAGTTTTTGTTAGGCATATAAATAGTTAACCCTCAGCTTTCTTGTTTACTTAGCATTTTCATCTTGGCTTTGTAGAAGGTTTTACTAGCAAATTCTCTTAACTACTGGGGAGTTAGGTAAGTTGTACTGCTGTTTTGACAGATAAGGAAATTGATAGAGTTGGAGCAGATAGAGGATTGCTCATGTCATGTAGTAACTGGGATGACAAGTTCTCTTAGCCCTGGTTAGTTTGAAGAGCCCCATACATTTAAAAAAACACTAAGTTGTCTCTGCAATTGTCTTCATCTAAACTTTACAGCAGGGCACTAAAAATGAGCTGTCTATGATGTGGTCTTAGAGTTTTGGGTGTCTTGAGATTGCACCTTTTGTAGCTTAAAGTTCCAGCTTTCAAAGCTTAGACTTTTTGAGAATCTGGGTTTTATTTACAGTCAAGATTCATGAGATTGTTCAAATCTTAAAGCTGTGCACATAGGGGCTATTGGATGGGGGCTTCTTTATGATAGGCAGTCCCCTCTTTTAACCCTTCCTTTGCCCACAGACTGCCCCTATGGCACCTTCGGGATGGAATGCAAAGAGAACTGCCGCTGCCAGTCGGGCATATGTGACAGAGTGACTGGCAAGTGTCTGAAATTTTCCTTCTTTCAATATTCGGTAGCCATGTCTTCCAACAGGAGATTTGTTTCTCACACAGGTAAGAGTTGATTCTGGCATAAACATTAGTACCATAGTCCCATTTTCAGTTTGAATTACTTAAAAAACATCAGTGAAATGCTGGTTTGAATGATTTTGTTTCCTATATTTTACACAGGAGACAGGTAGGTGGTTGTTGAGTTTGGTTGCTATTGCTAGTTTTTGAAAGAATCCCATTAATAATTTTGAGGATTATATAGTTTCTCATAAAGTTTACCCATTTTATATGGAGGGTAAATATGATTGATTACCACAGAAACTGTACTAAAAAGATCAACCGAGATAGACAAAGTTCTTTAAATTCTTCAGTGATCTGTTTTATATATGCCCTAGACAAAGCTACTTTGCTCACAACTTCACTTAGAAAAAAATACTGTGAGGAATTTATTGGATAAAGTTTAAGAGCCAGGAAAGAAAATATACATTTCTTTTTTTAAAAGACCAAATGGAGGCACTTAAATGGATAATTTCAAGTATGCTTTTTTATGAGTTTTAGAGAGAATAAGAGATACTATCTGTGATTGGAATTTGGGAAGTGAATGAAATTGTAGTAATACCCACGTGTTGCTTGTTAGTCCATATGTATTTCTTACATAGGTTGTTAGGACATGAGAAATCCCCAGCCTATAAGATAGGGCCATGCACGTATTCGGTTACCTTGTTGAAAAAATGGCAAGTAGAGTAACACTCCATTAAAGTGAGAGTAGCTCATTTGAAACATCATGTAGCCACAGTAACTGCTAGGTTCAACAAACTATATGCTTTTCCCCCCTCAGATATAAATAGCTGATAATTCAAATCCATTTTATTCAAAATTTCCCCCTAGCCTATTGCACTTCTAATGACTGAGATTTGAAATAGTTGGCGTGTGCTTATTTTCCCAGCTTCACCTCCTCCTTACACCTGGGTTCAACTAAGCACATTAAAATGAAGGGAGTAAATCATGCTTTGAAATGAACTCTTACTTTTCAACGTGGTTAAGACCTTAAAAATTAAAGCAAGAACCTCTTTTTATCTCTTAGGCAAGTATCTTTGTGAAGATTTCACTTGGAAATGGAGACATAATATTAACATTTAAAATATTTATGACTAAAAGTAAAAAAAATCTTTATGACTTGTCTCTATGGTCCTTGAAAAGCAAAATGGAAAAAGACTGGGTTTCACAGGACCTGGACATTTTTTGAACGGTTAGACTGCTTTTCACACTTGGTTGAGAGCTATTGTCTTAGCACAGAAGCTACCTCAAACACTTGCAGCTTCTTTATGTCTTACTTTGCTTTCTTAAAACCACAGGCAAAAAAGATCTCTGAGGCAACAACTCACACATCCCCCTTCAGCTACTTAAGGTCTCGCCTAAACCTTTCCCAGCAGAGAGAACTGAATCCATAGTGAGTCTTTGTGGATGTCTGGGGTGGAATCTAAGGTGAAGCCTGGAGGGCTCCTTTGGAATAGTCCTCAATGAGAGAAACTCTTTTTGGTCTCATCTATGTCCCTCCTGTTGCACATAGGAGCAGGATTTGCTCTTGGCCTCTTCTTCAGAGGGCTGCTGAGCAGTCTCTTTCCCTTTGCCCTTTCTCATTTGCTTGCAGATTTTTTCAGATTTCTTTACTACTATATACCTGCCTTGGAAACATATATTTCTGGGTAGAAGTTCCATTCTAGGTCACACAGAAGTATTTCTGTACCAAATTTGGTTCCACGATACTTAGAAATTTGTGGGGGGAAAACTGGTTTTCTTCCTTCACTGGCCTAGATTGTTTCCTTTCATCAGCTAAAGGAACAAGGAAAGGTGATTACTTGTGTAATCTTGTTCGACCTTGGCCAGATTCCAGATGGAAAGCAGCCTATCTTAATGACCTGGCTGAGAGGCTTTCCAGGAGCCTCGCTGCTCAGCTGTGCTGTTTTCTACAAGAGGCTTCCTAGGTGTGTGCACTGTAGTTTACAAGAGGCGGGTGGGGCCTCAGTCCCCTCAGCGGCCTTGCATCACCTCTGCACAAACTTGTTTGGGCCCAGCCTTGGAGTGCAGGTTAAAAGGCCCCAAGGTTCGCTTGAGGTCCCTTCCACACTCTGATTCTGTGAAGCTGTCTTCTCCAACTTTCTTTCAACCTGTGGGCTTCCTGCCGTGGGTTTTTTCTCTTTTGTTTGTGAGCTTTCCGAGACTGGGAATTCACAAGCACCTTTTTTATTGGGAGGTAAGGTCTGGGGTGTTCCATGACTTTACATGCCTTCATGCCAATCTTCTTATAGCATCCCCTTTCAGGAGGTATGCTGCTGAAGCAGGTACACTTTACTACTCTAGGTAGCAGAAAGTCTCATTTTAGAAAACTCTAAATACTACCAACTTTTCTCTTACTTAGCACTAAGAACTACTTTTACAAAAATTCTCCCCTCTGTTTTGCCTTTTGCCTTCTGGAACCACACCAATACACTAATCCCTCTTCCATACTATTTAGTGTGAAAATATTGCCTGGAGATCTATTCTCAGAGCATTTGCTCATTAAGCAAGTATTTACTGAGCACCTGTGTTCCAGGTACCATTGTAAGTGCTGAGGCTTACAATGAAGCCCCTGCCTTCATGAAGCTGGTATTCTAGTAGTGGAGAGAGATATTACAAAATAAGAAAAGATAAATACATGGATAAGATAACGTCAGGTGATGATGAGTTATGAAAAGAGAGAATTCAAGGAGATGCTATTTTAGATGGGAGGTGAATACAGTTAGCATAGAATCTTTATGACTATTAAACTAAAGATTGAATGGTAAATTCTATTGTAAAATAAAAACAAGACAAAACCATGCTTGATGTTTGAGTTATAAATACTTGGACATGAATTGTATTCCTTTTAATTTCAGACCATGACATGGCATCTGGAGATGGCAATGCTGTGAGAGAAGAAATTGTGAAAGAGAATGCTGCCCAGGCTCCTGTCATGAAATGGTTAAATCCACGCTGATTCTGGGTGGGATTTCCAAACGAAGGCTTTATTTTAATGATTGTTCAATGTACAACCATCCTTTAGGAACTGTCTAGATTATAGCATATGGACGTAATTTTTGGAGACCATTTCAGGGAGGGTCCAGAAAAAAAAAAAAGTAGGCCACTACAATCTGTAAAATGCATATGCTGACATTTTTAGATGTTTGTTAAATATTCGAATGCTGAACATGTTAATTTGTTAAATGTGTGTATAGTAAATCTGAAGAACTGAAAATACAATTTAGATCACATTAACATGGAGAGAGCTCAGCCAAAGTGAAAGCTAGCCAAAGATGAAGACCCCAGTGGACCTGTGGGCTCTTTGACTCGGATGCACCTGGCTGCTGAGATGCAGGCTGGAGGAAGAGTCTGGAGCAAGGGAGGGAGGGGCGGGGTGAGGGAGAATAAGATTTAGCTCTTCCTTGTGGTAGCTTCAATAGAATTTAACTATGCTCTTTTACTTTGTGAAAAGTCAGAACAAAACAACCAGAAACCCCCTAAAGGAAGTGGGATGTTTGAAGCTTGTGGGAGTTTGAGTAAAGGTAGGTCTCAAAAGGCTGCTCATGTAGTCCCCCAGGTTGCATGTATCTGAGGGATGGTTCTCAGCCAGAGGACGAACATACACTTCCATAAATGGATTTAAGGAATGACACCTCAGAAGTTGAGCTAGGAAATATTTTGCCTGCTTGGGGGGGAAATGAGGGTAATTATTTATATATTTTTGTAAAAAATATATGTTATTATAAGGTCATCCTCCATACCCATAATTTTTACACTCTTGAGGAGATGAACGTACTATTAAGTTTGTTTAAAATGGTTAGAATAAAGGTGTAGCTCTATAACGTTTTCAATCGAGGCATGAAAAATTTATTAATAACTATAATAATATCAACAGTAATAAGCATGAGAGAAATCTAGAATAATTCAGTCACTATGGACTTACAAAATGTCAAAAAATAAGCATCAGGGAACTTATTTAGAAGTAGGTGCAGTGACTTAGGCGAGTTTTAAATTTAAAGTGGAAAATAACTTCTTAGAAGGTTTATAACCAACCAGTGAATTAGTTTTCAACAGGAAGCATGTCAACTTTAAGACATAATTCATTTTCATACTTTTTTTCTTTCAAACTTGATCTAAATGTTGAATTAGGAGTACAATTGGGAAGATCTTGGAACAAACAGGACTGTTGTACTAGATGTTTTTAAAGAATATTTGCAGAAGTATTTAATTTGGAGTGAAGAACTAATTTAATAATTATTTTACTATGTACCTATATTTTATTCTTAAAGTTTGCCAGCAGTGTTGTGAGTATGGGAGGGTCTTTGAATGTAAGCTGAATAAGCTTTTAGGTTTTGTTTTAAAAGGATACGTTTATTATTGTTCAATAAAAAGAAAGATACAGCTCTTCCGAGTCTATTCATGATTTCAACTTATTCTAATGATTCATTCAGTGAATGAGAACTCTTTAAGCATATTAAAGGACAGATTCTTCAACTGAATTTTCTGCTACAGATAAGCTGATTCTGTCAAACGGGAGACTGAAGTATTTATTTTTTTGCCTCACATTATTGTCTAATCGTTCCTTACAGCATCCTAGAAAGTAGGTCCCTGTATGTTAGCCTGTTCCACAGAGGCAAAAAAAGACGACTGCTTCTTTTGGTGTGATAAGTTAGCTGTAGCGCTAAGGTTTGAAATGACAGTTTCTAGGTCACTAGTTGGATGGCTCTGTCGCACTGCAGCAGGATACTATACTTAGAGCCCATTTTATACTTTATCATTACTATGTTTTCTCTGTCTGGATTTTAACTCCTTTGGAAGTAGAAACTTTGCCATTACACAGCCACTGAGTGCTGAATGCTGCTCCAGTTTCTGCAAGGAGATCCAAAATAGCTAAATCTCAAAGAATTAGCTGATTGAAAATTTCAGATCTAAGAATGCCAACCCATTTTCATTTTCATCAATTTAGGTATCTCATTCATGTTGCCACTCATAAATAATACTAGTATTTTCATATATTTCCTAATATTTTTGAATGTGATTGCACTTTAGAAAATAAAGGCAAAGACCAACGAATTCTTTCAGTGGTTACAGAAAAATAGAGTAACAGAGTTTTGAAACTTGAGGGTATCATATCCAAGAACAGGATATGTTTACTCAGTCATATGGGCAATTATGGAAACATTTTAAGTGAATTGATAAAATGCTGGAAAACATTACTTCTGCATAAAGAACAACATCCAGTTTGCCTGAACTAATCTTTTTTTTTTTTTTTTAAAGATAGAAATTGGGTGTGAATGAGATAAAAAGTTTCATTAATGCAAGTTATTAATATTCTTATTAAATAGAAGTTGACTGCACTAAAAGTTTTTACTTATACCAGAGTGTAATAAGGTTTCAGGAGATGCTTTCAGGTAGTGAGGTTACTTAATGATCTACAGCCTTTGCTTGAAGGTCGGGCCGCAGTCCAAATGCCCCTTTGGGGTAGTATGGAGTGGTGGGACAAGAGCTGGCAGGGACCTGCCTCTGCTCCTGGTTCTGCAGTAACCAAGTGTGTGGCTGTGGACAACAAAATCAAACAAAGGTGTGCCCAGCCACTCTCAGTTGCAGGCATGTTTTCTAGCTGCCCAGTTGCTACCAGAGGCTACATCTCTATGTGCTCTTAATCCCAAGAGGTATTGCCTATCTTTCTTGAATTGCTTCATTGTCTTTTTTTTTTTTTTTTTTAATAATATATATATATATATTTAAAAAGATACTTAGATTACATAAATGTTACACAAAAAATATAGGGATTCCCATATGCCCCACTCCCCACACCTCCCACACTCTCCCACATAAATATCCTTCATTAGTGTGGCACATTCATTGCAATTGATAAAAGCATCCTGGGGCTTTGCCATTAAGCAGGGGCCATAGTTCACATTGTAGTCTACACTCTCTCCCACACAGTTCTGCATGTTATGTGATGATATAAAATGGCCCATATCTGTCATTGCAGTGTCACTCTGGACGATTCCCAAGTCCCAAAAAGCCCTCGTATAACAACTGTTTTTCCCTCTCTCTGCCCCCAAAGTCTCCAGTGGCCACTGGCTCCACATCAATGTTGTAATTTCTTCCTTTGCTAGAATCACAAAGTGTCTGTAGTAGAATACCAGTAAGTCCACTCTAGTCCATAGTTCTTTCCCCAATCCTGAGGATTCTGGGATGGTGATGTCCACTCCACTTCCAATTGAGAGGGGGCTTAGATCCCATGGGGAAGATGAATGGGACTATCTTTTTTTTTTTTTTTTTTTTTTAAAGATTTTATTTATTTATTCATTTATCCCCCCTTGCTGCTTGTGCTCGCTGGGTCAGCCAACCACGCCGTGCGGGCAGGCTTGCCCTCACCAGGAGACCCCGGGAACCGAACCCGGGGCCCCCCATATGGTAAACGGGAGCCCTACTGATTGAGCCACAGCCGCTTCCCGAATGGGACTATCTTGTGTGCAGTTGCAGACTCTCTCTGTTCCTTGGGATGGTTGTTGTCCATCATCATCTCCTTGTCTTCATAGTCTTTTGCGTCTATTCTTCAGAGCATTGGTCTTCAAAATTTTATTAGCTTGCACACCACCAATTATACACCACCGTATTGCAATTTTTTTGAGCATTCAATTTTAAACTATATACATACTATAGTATCAGTATATTATTTTTGTTATAAAGCATACACTCAAACTAGAGATTTTTGAAAGGATTAAATAAGAAATAAATATAAATAGAAGTTTGGAGTTTTTCTCCCTGAACCCCAATGAACCATTCTGAGAAACACTGAAAAAGCAAAAGAAAATGCTAAAATCAGGGGTCGCCAGTGAGTCCCAGCCTCATTTAATATTGAAGAGAAGCCAAGTTAACATATTTGACATAATAAATATTTATTGACTGTATGGATGGATGGATTAGTGGATGAGTAGATAGGTAGAAAGAAGGATGAATACAAAAGTGAATGATGATGGAGGATTGATGAATGAGTAGAGGGATGGTTGGGTGGATGGATGGATGAATGAATGAAAGAATAAATGAAGTGGGTAAACAAGTCTTCTGTCTCCACTAGAGCAGCAGCTGCTGAAGAAGCAGACAACCTCTCCTTCCCTTTCATCTACCTACTCCCCTGTCTCCCTGGTGACTACCTAGCCTACCTTGTGGGACATGAGGTGATTGAAGAAACTGGAGATCCAGGCTGGGATCAATGAACCTTACATACCGATAAGGTTGTCCAAGGCAACAAAGCGGAGGGGTCAGTTTCCCCTCAGGTACTGGGGATATTACTATGGTGATAATAATAAGGTTAAAGCAATTTCTGCAGTAGCCAGATTGGGTTGTCATTTTCTGTGAGAGACAATTTGGCAAGACTGCCATATCCATTCTGCATTTTATTCCTTTCATGTACTCTGAGCTTCCTAGGAGTAAAGGATGCATAGGTGTATTCAACTTCCCACAGAGCTTTTGGGGGAGAATTGGTTGTTTTTGATTGCTAATCAGTTACTCTAGTCATTAAACAAAGGCCCTGGCTTTAAAAGCGTGTGTGATATAGAGGAGTGGTTCTCAAACTTAAGCATGCTTCACCTGGAAGACCTTGTTAAAACACAGATTGCTGATTCAGCATGTCTGAGGTGGGGCTCAAAAGTGCATTTCTAAGAAGTCCCAGATGATACCAATGCTGCTGGTCCTGGGACCACACTTTGAGAACCATGGACATAGAGAATTCCAGACTTGAGTTAAACTGAGGGATGATGAAAGCTAATCATTGTTAGTTTTATGAAAGAAGGGATTGCCATATCTCTTACCCAGTTGGTACATTTAATTTTTAGTTTAAAGACATGTAACTACTGAAGCAGCTGAGAGGGTTGAGAAAAATATCAGAGAAACTTTCAGCTAAAGTATGGAGACTTTCCAGGAACAAGTAGAAGACCATAAACAGAAGATGGAAGCAGAACCAGAGACTTTGGAAGTAATAGCAGAGCCTGTGGTCTCATAGAAAGAAAGACATTCATGAAGAGTGACCAAAGGTGTCATGTGTCCTGGAGAGATCAGGAGGAACTGAAGTGTCCTTGGGAAGCCCTGGGACTGTGGAGAGGTTGGGGTGGAAGGCGTACTGAGAGGCGATGAAAACTGCATGGGAAGGAGCGCTTTTCCAAAAGGTTGTCTGGGAAGGATAGATGGGTTTCATTCTGGTTCTCCAAATTCTCTATACAAGATTGGAGAGATGTCACCATTTTAAGCTCAGGGTTATCAATCAGAAATGGATATAAAGACTTTGTGAAGCAATGAGAGAGTTTGATTTGATTATATGAATCTAGTTTACAAAAATTCCACTGATAAGGATTTTTGAGATACAAATCTTACAAAGTAGATGTGTTTAAACACTTTCCAGCCCCTTAGAAAATATAGGAGTGTATGGAAATCTGAGATATTCAGGTTGAAAAGAGGGGCCTAGAAAATTCTAGTGTAAACCTTTTATTTTAAGATGAAAACACCTAGATCCAAATAAATTAGGTGATAAAATCTTGTACGTGGTGGTGAAAACTCTTTTACTTATCACTGTGCCACTTTTAGCTCTTAGAGCTAAAAGATGAAAACAGTAAATCTTTGGTTTATCTACACCATATTAAAGTGTGTAGATAAATAGACACAGATATGAAGGTCTTAAAAACATGCATCCATTCATGCAGAAATTCCATTTTTATGAATTTATAATAAGAAAATAATTTTTTAAAGTGTGCAAAATGTATATATAACAAATGTTGCAATGCTTTTACAAGAGTGGAAAATTGTGAATAATCTGAAAGGGTCATTGACAGGATATTAGTTAAAGAAATGACCAGGAATTGATCATTTGGCTAAAGCATAGTCTAGAATTGAATATGACGTTGACTTTGAAAATGATGAAATACATATTGAGCTATTGCTATAGAACGTTGTTCTCTCCACTGCAGAGGTAGGCAATGTAATCAATTGGTCAAGTCGTGTGACTGCTAAATGGAGTGCACAGGTTTCCCCAAAACATTCACCTTAGTTTTCATAGAAACAACAATCTTCTTCCTGCACTGCTAATTTATTGATCTATATAATATTTAATTGAATTGTGTGACAGCGATAATTAGCACAGACAGGTTTGGAAACATATGCAACAGACTCTTTGTAGACTTTTGTTTCAACTGATGGAAGAGCAGGTGTGCAGGTGAACAGGTGAACCCCAGATCCTTCAGCATGCACCATGGGTGTCATATGTTTTTTGGGGTGAATGGAGACACATGTTTATTTTACTGAGCCCATTAATTGAAGTTTGCTTAAGACCACTTCTAGTGCATATTAAATTAAAAAAAAAATGTTGTAATGCCATATGAACAATTTCATTTTTTTGTAAAAAAAATGGATAAAGGAAGGTATTATTTTATCCTTTATATTTTTAGCCATTTTCTGCATTTTTAAAAACTAGTTTTATACTTAACTATATAGGAAAAAGAATAAAGCTCTCGCCAATTTAAATTGCAGCATTAATGCAAATTGGTGGTTTACTACAGAAATGGTAAGTTAAGAACATAATCCTATATTCCAGGAGTTTTTATATGTACTTTGTTAGATATGGAAATAGAATTTCAAACTAAGTAAATGCAGAGAAGTGTAGGTTTTTTTTTTTTTTTTTTTTTTTTATTGCAAATACTATAAAGGCAACAAAGCACATTTGCATTAATTTAACCTCTCTTATGGAATAAATTTTAGTCCAGCAGAAGCAAAGTTAGTGTATCCTTAGAAAATATAGATAAAGGTCTCTCTATCAAAGTAAAGATTTGAAATTACAATATACCTTCGGCACCTATGCAAAGAAATGCTATCTGCTTAAGCAGCTCACCCAGGCGCCAGGGTTTTTAAAGTATTTCCTGACACCTGTGAAGTTGGTAAATATTTCCTGTTTTTGTTGTGTCTAGAAAAAACAGGAATTAACAACTTGGAAGTGGTTATTAAACAAACGTTGTAAATGACCTCTACATAGACTGTCCCCAGTATGAGGCATCCATTTTTAATATCTATCATAGCATACTTCTTTTAAGGGAAAAAAAAGTAAGTGTAATAATCTGAGAGCTGACTGAGTAGTGGCAAATGAACCTTCTGCCCCAGAGAAATGGCATCTATATTGGTCAAGGGATGTGCACTATATGTTTTCAGAATTTAAATATAAATGCAATAGAAAGTCTTCAAAAGTAATGCTGGACTAATAGAGAAAGGGAGGAATAAATATCCTAATGATAGCTCTGAGCCAACTATATATAGTTAGCCAATTTTTAATATTCTTGAACATCCTAAAGTACTGAGGATGGTACCTAGGGCTTTTGAGTCAGATGGAGCCAGGATTACTCTCACTAGCTATTGCCATCAGCAGGTTATATATTACCACAATGCCCCTCAGAGTCTTCAGTATAAAGTGTGGGCAGTGGCTTCTGTGCAACGTTGTAAGGTGCTTTGCATACATTCTAGTGCCATTTGATCTTCTCCCTGTGTCTCACATGTTCGAAACTTTCCAATAAGTGGCAGATAATTTAAGTGTTGTACAAGCCACCCGCATTTATTGTATTTAGGTGTCCATTAATTGCACAAAACTGAAATATTTAAAATATTTTACATGTTCTATTAAAGATAAATAAATAACAAGATCTGTAAAAGGTAAATAGCAGTGAGTGAAATTAAGTTAATATTGTCTGAAACTCTCTCACAATTCTACAAAAGAAGGGACTATTTTTAAAGAACAAATAATAGTGTTCTATTTAAATCCCCTAACAATTATTAGCATGCTCCTGGAAAAAAAAAAGGTACAATACCTCAGGAGAATGCAAGGGAGCCCTACAGATGTGGCACACTTCCCTGCATGTTATTTTTAGTTTTCTATTCCTGCCTTTTATTTTGGGACTTGGCTGGCTTCCTTTGTAGCTTCCCCTTAACTTGTTCATACCTTTCTTTCTTATATAATGTACTTTAAGCCATCTTTTTTTTCACCCTCAAAGGAAACTCAAGGAATGTTGGCCAGTTCAGGAACTCCTGCTGGTCTTGACACCAGCAGAGTTCTTGGTTTGATAACAACTAAGGAAATCCATCATCCATGGTTGACTTTCTAGCTTTTTAGTGCACCAGAGCTACTGATAGAGCTGAAAACAGAAATAAGATGATTTTTGAATACTATTTTCATGACTTACAGAAACTGGAAGAATTTGAGAATGAACTCTGTTTTCAGTAGATTTATACAAAAGCAAAATCCAATTAAAAAAAAATGAGAAAGCCCAGTTAGTCTAGTTTCAGACTTTTTTCCTCTATTGGTCAGGCAGATTCGCTGAAGGAGCAATCATTCTACGTAACGTCAGTGGAGGCAGTGAGAGGTGATGAAATGTTATGGTCCCTGTTTTTAAAAAGCCCTCTAGAGCAAGGGTTCTTAACTCTACGGACTGCTTTGCCAGTCAGGTGAAAACCACAGACCCCTTACTAAGTCCACACTATACTGTATATTATTTAATAAATACATCACACCTGCACCAACACGTCCCCACAAGAATAATGTTCTTTTTGAATTTTTAATTCAAGTTCATGGAACCACTGAAATCTTTCCATGGACCCCTTGGGGGTCCGTGGACCCCTGGTTAAGAACCGTAGCTCTAGAGAAACTGTGAGGATGCGACAAACAAAACTGAAACAAATAGACAGTAGACAATGTGTCTAAGAGATTCATCCGCATTGCCTCTTGCTGCACTCATTCTTTTTAAAAAAAAAAAATCCAGTGAAACAAATAGGTGTGCAATTTAAATGTGTGTTAGTTTATGGTTCTTTGGTTGCAAGCACAGCACAGCCCAGCCCAGCACAGCCCAGCACAGCCCAGCACAGCCCAGCCCAGCCCAGCAAAGCAAAGCAAAGCAAAGCAAAGCAAAGCAAAGCAAAGCAAAGCAAAGCAAAGCAAAGCAAAGCAAAGCAAAGCAAAGCAAAGCAAAGCAAAGCAAA
>JAKSZT010053783.1:6422737-6618083 GCA_026826555.1 Tolypeutes matacus
AAGCAAAGCAAAGCAAAGCAAAGCAAAGCAAAGCAAAGCAAAGCAAAAGCAAAGCAAAGCCAAGCAAGCATAACAACAAACAAAATAAGACAAAACAAAAAAAAAGTGACTTCAGTAAGCTTCAACAAACGTGTACTTGGTAGGATATAGGATGCCTCACAAACTGGAAAACTTTTTTGGATAAATTGGCTCAGGTGATGCAAGTGGAAGGAGCTAATAGACATTCTTGCTGGAGTGCTGCCTCTGGGATAAACAGCTAAGACTGTTTTGTTCACATTCCAGGGCTGCTCCATTCCTTAAAGTGTCTTTGAAACGCCTCCTCGGGAATTATTCTGAAAGCCTGGGGTCCATTTTAGTGAATAGCTCAATTGTGACAAATGGTCTTCCTTTGTATGTGGATTTCATTTTTGGTAGTAGCCAAAGCCATTCAGAGCCAAGTCTGGCCAGTGAGATGTTGGTCAGTTTGGACAGTACTATTTCGATGAAAGCCAAGATGTGGAGATAAGACAACAAGTAAGAGTACGGTTTGGCAGCAAAGAGTGCTTCTGGGAACTAAGACACCTTGTGGTCTTGGCCAGTTAAGCAGTAGAGTCCACCCAAGTTCATTGGTGTTATTGGTGCATGTGGGAGAGACATGGGGTGTGTTGCTCAGCTGTCTTTGGGGATTGGCTCCAGCTCCTCCTTGGATGGAGCAGAGGTATAGCCCGGTTCAGGTGGGACCAGCATGGGGTCTGCCATCAGTGGGTGGAGAAGCAGCCACCGTTGATCTGTCTCATAATCTGATGGCTCATTTTTGATTTTTAATCGAGATGATTTTACTTGGTGTCAAACACAAAAATCAAAGATTGTCTTTTTTTAAAAATCCAGTTATTTGAAAGCAATTACTTCTGTTCTTAGTCTTATGGTATATTTTTTAAAAATCCTCTTCCTTTCAACTGAACCTAAATAGCTGCAACTTTTACTCAAACAGTGTCGAAAAATACAATATATATACATATCAAGAGAGAATAATAAAGTAAATGTGAAAAAGTGTTAACATTTGGGGAATCTGGATGAAAGGGACATGAAAATTCTTTCTCTATTCTTGCAAACTTCCTGTAAGTCTGAAACAAGCTCATATTAAATGCTAAAAAGTAATCATTGATGTTTTGATCACCCACTCCATGCTGCTTCCTTTACCGCCCTTTCCTTGTTGTCCTTACAACAATTATGCCAACATGAAACCTATTAAGACCCTTGAAAAGTTGCCACTCTTAGGGAGTGTGCTCAGGGTGGTGGCTGTCCCCTTGCTCCACGCCCCTGCGCTTCAGAGGAGGGGTTATAAGTGGGCAGCCCTCAGAGCCCTTGAAAAGCACTGCTCTTCCAGCAGAAAAGGCTGAGCCCTGCATCATCCAGGCACAAGAATTCCTACTTTTTGCAGGTGCTGGTGCAGTTAGGGCTGGCAAAGGCCAAGTTAAGACTGGCTCTGACACCTGCAGCAATTAAAGGCAATGATTAGGGGGAGGTGTCCACGGCCCAGTGAGATACTAAGTCAAGGATGCTGGGAAGGCTCTGCCTAACCCTATGAATATTGTTACTTGTTGTAAAGGGCCACATCTGGCAGCATTTGTCTACTTTTGTTTGTACAATCAGTTTTCAGGCAGTCCAAAGAGTCAGCTATGTTTATCTATTTTGTTCATATTCAAGCATCATGAATATTCTAATTTCAAGTTGCTGGGGAGTTCGTGGGTTGACGGCAGACGCAGAGACTGCCCTGGTATGTCAAGGTTGTGATTCTGAAATTATCTGGAAAAATATGAATTTTTTGAATGCCTGAAGGGTAAAAACTCAGAAGGGAAAAATTGAGCTAGAAGTTTTCCTCTCCTCCAGTGTCGGGTTTCTTTTCAGTGCTTTTGAGTGCTGCCTTGGCTGCTCTCATTTAGTTTTCAACGTGTTTTAAAGTAAGGAGAAAAGGTACATGAGGCAACCAGTTTCCTGGAGAAGAACGAGTGCAGCAAGAGGCAATGCGGGTGAATCTCTTAGACGCGCTGTCTACTGACAAGAGAAATAGAATGGGTGTGGCTTGGGGATTTCTTCTAGGGGGATATTTTATTTGTGTCTTTGGGAATGACACACCTTGGGTATGATGGAGTGGACTCCACTCATTATGCTGTGGGAAAAGTTTTTCCCTTAATGAATTGAAAACATGGGCTTGTTATTCTGAAAAAGCAGAGTACATCCTCATTCCACACAAACAATGTGACATGGGTCTGGAGCCAGGCCAAGGTTTTCTATGAATAGAACTTAGCACAGAGGGTGTTAGAAACACTTGGGGTTCACATGGCAATCCTGGATGCCTGGTTTCAACAAAGGAAATGATTTACCTGCTCTTTGAAGGTGGAAATGAAGAGGATTCCCTCTTGTCCTCCTACACACACTGGCCTAGGGCTTCCTGCTAGCATCACATGTCACCTATATAGCCAAGATAATGCTGGTGCCTGCCATTGGAGAGGCCTTTGCTTCTGAGTGGTTTTTTCCAGAAGTAAAGATGGATTTTGTCCAAGCTCTCCCTCTCACCTGTAGGCCAATACAGAGTGCACATGAAGACAATGCCTGGGGAGCAATCGATGGGGCTGAACAGGACAGTGCAACTGGTCTGGCCTGCAAACACCATGCTTTAGTCTAGACTTGTTTGGTTGCAAGCAACAGAGACTCACTCAAAGTGGCTTAAGTAAAAAAAAAAAAAGGGGGGGGGGGATGAGGTGGGTATTTTAAAGATATAGAAAGCTTATATGGTATATATCCTGGCCTGCAGGATTTAGAGAGGCATCTGGAGTAGATGCAACTCTTCTTTCCCCCTCTGTGGCCCAGTAATCTTGTGACTCTGTTATCATCTTTATGCCTAGTTCACTCTCCTTTCTATCAATTGAATTATGCTTCTAACCCATAGTATTAATAATAATAGTAATAACTAACACTAATTGAATTTTTTCAATCTGCACAAGCTCTGTTCTAAGTGCTTTACATGTATTAATTTGTTTAGTCCTTATAACAAACTCATGAGGCAGGTACTATTTTTATTCCCATTTTTCAGATGAGTACACTGAGGCACGGGGAGGCAGAATAGCTTGCTCAGGATCACACACCCAGTATGATGGAGCCATAACCTAGTCTTTTTTTATTATCTTATTTTTAAAGAAGTTTTAGATTATATAAGTATCATATTGAAAATATAGGGAATTCCCATATACCACCCCCCCCTGACTTTTGCCCATCAGCATCTTTCATTAGTGTGGTACATTTGTTACAATTGATGAACAAACATTGAAGCATTGCTACTAAGCATGGTCTATAGTTTATATTAAGGTTTACACTTTGCACTGCACAATTTTATAGGTTTTGACAAAATGTTTAATGGCCTGTATCCACCATTACAATGTCATGTAGAACAGTTCCAATGTCCCCAAAAATGCCCCATGTTGCATCTATTTTTCCCTCTCCCTCCCCTCGAACATCGGGTGGGCATGGCCTTTGTATCATTGTTATAAATTCTTCCACTACTAGAATAATAATAAGTCTACTTTAGCCCATAGTTGCACTCCCCCCTTATGTTTGTTCATTCCTCAGTCTTGAGGATTTGGGGATGGTGATGCCCACTGTGCTTACGATTGAGAGAGAGCTTAGATCCCATGGAGTAGGTGGATAGAACAGTCTTGCTTACAGTCGTAGATACTCTCTGTTTTTTGGGATGGTCGTTGTCCATCATCATCCTTTTTATGAGAGAGAGAGAAAAAAATTCTGCTTCATCACAGGCCAACCAAGTAATAATTTAAAAAGATTCATCTATACAACTCTTTCACCATGTATCCAAATACTTTTTTGGTAGCAAGTGACAAAAACCCAGTGTAGGTAGTATAAAGGCACACAAATAAAAAGGGGTAAATACTGGCTCTTATAATCAGGAAGCCCAGAAAGTAGATCTAGCTAGCTTTAAATATGGCTGAATCCAGACCCTTACTTTGTCAGGATTCTGAAATGCTCCTGTCTGGAACAGCCCATCTAATCTATTAACTGAAGAACTTTCCCAATACCTACAGCAGAAAATTCCTCAGAAGTCCCCTGGTGGGATAGTCTATGCGACCGGACCAGAGTTGAGAGTGAGGAAGGAAGAAACTTCTATAGGAAAAAAGGATTTGTATGCCAAAGAAAGATGGAAAGTGCAATAGAATGCAGACAAGATAGATAATACTTGTTCATTCCAGAGTTCCAACTCTATCACAATCAGCTGTATCTGGGGGTGAGGTGGGGCACAGGTCACATAGTATCAGATGAATTTAGGACATGAAGGACTGTGGCCAAAAGGTAGAAAAATCTTTAATAAGAGGGTATTGATGGAACAAATGTGCTAAAGCATGCCTAACACATTCTATGAGTCAACTGGTATTGGCATATCCAAATAGGTTCTGGGAAGCATATTGTGGCACCTGACCCAGAAGAAAGAAACATTTAGGTACCAAGTGTGGTAGGTTGAATTATGCACCCCAATAAAAGGCATGTTCTAAATCTTAATTTGCAATCCTATGGGTGTGAATCCATTTACATGTAAAATCTTTTGAAGATTTTTTTTTTTTTTTTAAAGATTTTATTTATTTATTCATTTATCCCCCCCTTGCTGCTTGTGCTCGCTGGGTCAGCTAACCATGCCGTGCGGGCAGGCTTGCCTTCACCAGGAGGCCACGGGAACCGAACCCGGGGCCTCTCATATGGTAAATGGGAGCTCTACTGATTGAGCCACAGCCGCTTCCCGAAGATGTTGTTTTTAGTTAAAGTGTGGCCCAGCTGAATCAGGTCAGATTTCATCTGTTTACTGGAGTCTTTTATAAACAGAAGAAATTCAGACACAGTCCGAGAGGGACACAAGGAGAAGCTGGAAGTCCTTGGAAACTATAAGAGAAAGAGAAATCACCATGCGACAGGAGGCAGAATGCAAGCCAAGGAAACCCAGGATTCTTTTTTTTTTGCATGGGTTTTCTTGTTTTTAAAATTTTAAATGAAAAAAAAAACCACAACCCATTCACACACATAAGAGAATTGGAGATTCATGTTATCTGCATTGAGAAAAACCATTAAAGAAGGTGGAAGGTAAAAAAAAAAAAAAAAAAATCAAACCCTAAACAATGATAAAAAATGGATGAATCTTCCAGAAAAATCTGGACAAAACTATCGAGTCATTTATATCTACTCATATTCAGAGCATGTGGTGAATGCTACAGACTTTGGGGAGAAAGCATGGCTTTGCTAATGCCTTGATTTTGGACTTCTAGCTTTTTAAACTGTGAGCCAATAAATTCCTGTTATTAAGTCAAATATTGCAAGGTATTTGTCATAGCAGCTCTGGAAAACTTATACACCAAGAGACATGCCTCTGGTTCATGCTACACAACTAATGAGAGGCAAGAAACTCAATTTCCTCGTTTGTAAAACAAGAGGCTTGGTTAGTGGACCTCTAAGGATCTCTTTCAATTCTGAAACTTTATTGTCCTAAATTAAAGATTTTGAATTATACTTTGTTCCTGTGAGCTCTCACCATCATCTCATTACTCTGATCTAGAGCAGAAAGGCTGAGTCCAGGGAGGATGTGGGTGTGTGAGGGGTAGACTTGTGAGCATACTGCGTAGTTAGCTTCCCACATAACAAAATTTGAGAACAACAGAACTGTCAGCTGCCCTCAAATTTCTCCTACTGTCTATCACAATGTCTGAAACTCCGCCACTGACATGTTCTTAGATTTCTAGGTCAGAGACTCAAGTTATTTCCCACTATGCTTGTCTAGCTTTGCCTAATCACATCAGCATCTTGTTCTCTTGACTATTATGTTCACCTTACCCCTCGTCCTTTGCTAAGTTAACTCTTAGTCATTCTTCAAATTTCAACTCATTTGTCCATTTGTTAGGGAAACATTCTCTGACCTCCCAGACTTGGAAAAATCCCTCTTTGATAGGCTCTCAAAGCACCATGCAGCATCTCTGCAGGGCATCTGTGATAGCTGCAATTACTTCTCAATTGGTCACATACTAAGGCTTCTCATGAGACCATGAAGATAGAAGCTACATCTGTTCTTGCTCATCACTTATCTCTTGGAAGTATCACAGTCCTTGGCCTCTAGTAAGGACTCAATAAATATTTGTTGAATTTTTTAGTTTTAAGGTGGCTTACTTCATTCTGGAAGAATTGTACATTGAAAAATTGCCTTTTGTAGGCTTCTCCTCCACTTATATTTCTGTGGTGTGGTCCATGATTGGCTAAGAGCATTAATAAGTGAGTGAAGAATGTACCAGAGCTTCCTCCCTTCTACTTAGTCAAGAGCTAGCAGGTGTGATCAGGCTTTCTTTCCCTGAGATTAACACTTTCAATATAAACTCTTAACTCCAAGCATCATGTAGGACTCAAAGGCTATCTTAAAAGATATTCCATATCCAATCTTCATTTGACAAGATCTGAATACCAACCTGCCTCTCTTGGGTTAGGCTAACTTCACATAACCAGGGTTTTCTTCCATGTTAACTAAAGTTCATGATCAAAGACAGAGATTGGTTGTTGATAATAGTGGCAGTGATGGGCAGAGAAGAACCATCTATCCATCCACACATCTCTGCACTATGCAAGCAAGAATTTCATGCGAATATTCTCACTGTCCTGATTCTGTGATAATCAGGGTGGGCTAAACATTCGCTATATTAGAAACCATGCATGTGTCCCCAGACCTCGTTTTCCTCCCTAGGTCTGGTTTTTAGAATGCTGGTGATAAACTAAGCCTGATTATTATATGTCCATCCTGTATGGGAAAAGACTGTAACTCTAGGTATCTCTGGTCAGCCTTAAGAGATATAGCAGGGGGCTATTACTGGTTGGCGTCCATCTCCCATATGGAGGGACCTGGGTTCGATCCCCGGGACCTCCTGGTAAAAATTTAAAATATATATAGAAGGTGCGTGGGCCGCCAGGCCCTGTGCGCGGGCGCACCACCAGTTCCCGCGAGCCACACAGCAAGATGATGACATAATAGGAGAGTGACACAAGGGAGAGGCAAGATGAGACACACCGAAAAACCAGCAACTAAGGTTGCGCGGGCAGGATGCCTCTCTCCTACATCAGAGATTCCAAGGATTGAATCCCAGTGAAGACAGGAGGAGAAGGATGAGAAGAGAGGGCAGAAAATGGACACAGAGTTGCCCAGCGAATGGACACAGAAACAGCAAAAACGGGGGGGAGGGGGAAGGGGTGTAAAAATGGATAAAAGTAAATAAATAAATAAATCCTTAAAAAAGAAAAAATAAATAAATAAATAAATAAAAAATACAAAAAAAAAAAAAAAAAAAAAAAAAGAATTTCACCCTCCACAGATACTGTCACTCCCATTCCTGAAACCTGGGATCTACCATCTAAAGTACAGAAGCCAAAGGGGGATATGACGGTGATATCTGGACTTGCCTCATTTCCTGCCATTCCCCTCAGGATCTAGAAAGGTGTCAGGGAGACTGAAGATCTCTAGTAGTGAAGGGCATGTGGAAATATTAATCCAGGGAGTTCTCTTCTTGTATGAAGTATGCCCCATTTTTGGAGTGCAGGAGTCACCACAAGATTTGTGCTTATCCTGTTCAAATCACAGACCACCACTTTCAGTTCAGAGCATGTCCTGACCTATCTTCATGTCCTATTTTATCCCCTGGAGCTCTCACCTCGGTATTTGAGGTTTTTATATCTGAAAGGTAAGAACAAATATTTTCCCTGGCCTGGGGGTATATGTGGAAAGCAAATTATGGTAAACGTGATGTGGGGATTGCCAGTTCACAAGTGCTTACTCCTTAGGTCCTGGGCTGCTTCTTGGGGCTTCCACTGTAGTCCAAACATCCAGTTTCACAGCCTAGAGACTCTACTTCTGAGACACAAAACTTCATTCTGGCTGTGGCACTGGGGGTTCTGCAGTTGGGCTTTGCCTTTTTATCCCTATGCCAGCTATGGCCTCCAAAGCATTTCTTTCCATCAGTCATGGAGATTGAACCTAGAATACCTCCCTCTTAATGGCCAGGCAGCCTTTCCCGTGTTTGTTTTTTTGTCACCTGCTTAGTCCAGGAACTTCATGCCTCCAAGGTTAGCCTGCTCATCCCAGCACTCACTCCACCCATAGCCCACCTCAACTTGGGCCCTTTTTTTTGTCTGTGAAGCTCCAATCCTCCTGGCGACCAGTTTGGTCCTCTGCCTAGCCCAGCACAGCCAGCAATCATGTGAAGCTCTCCCCCATCTTTAAGCCCCATCTCTTCCTTGGAATTGCTTTTCTCTTCACCAAAATCCCCCATTTCCCCAGAATTTCATCTGTGCAATGGACTTGAGATTTGTGTTATTTCTCCTTAAAATTTCCATTGTGATGTATTTGTATTGAGTTTGTAGGTCGGGATTCCCCAACCCAACTGGTTTCTCTGAATAATACTACCTTTGGGAGGCTTGACATTCACTAAGCATTGAGCAAGTTTACATGAAGGCTATTTTGTGCTTGGCATGGCACTTACAAATCTACCTAGACAGCAGGGCTCAGAAAAGCAAGAAGCAGGCTGATTGTTGAGAACTTTGACAGACAGTGCTGGGGGAGAGGGGATGCGGGCATCAGCAGCTAAAAAGGATGAATGTGGTTGTGCAGATCTACAGTGGAAGCTGTGGTGTGTTGCCCAGAGACCCCTTTAGGAATGAAGGACTTAACTGCCTCATTGCTGGAAGTGCTACCAGCTGGCAGACAGTCCTCAGTTGTCAGGTCCTTTCCTGGACTGCCTCTGTGAAGAGAACCTTTCCGGAGCTGTCTGCATCCACAGACTTATCAGCATAAGGCCCCTTGCCCCAACTCAGGACAGCTGTGAGTGGTCTTCCCAGCAGGGTCCCCTGAGATTTCCCAGGAGCCTGCACCACAGCTCAGCTTCTCCCTTCCTATGATGATCAATTTGGTGTCAAGCTGGCTAGGTAATGTCCAGTTGTTAGGTCAAATACTGGCCTAGTTGTTCCTGCAGAGGTGTTTCATAGATAAGATTAGCATCTGCAATCAGCTGCTCTTAAGTAATGTTGACCTTAAGTAGAATAACCTCCATGATGTGGGAGGTCTTAAGATGAAGAACTGAGGGTTTCAGGGATAAGAAGGAATTCTTCCTCCAGACTGTACCCTTCACTCCTTGCTGAGTCTCCACCCTAAGAAATTTGGAACTCAAGAATTCAACATCACTCTCACCAGAATTTCCAGCCTCCAGCCTGCCCTACAAATTCAGATTTGTCAGCCACCACAATCGCGGGAGCCGAATCCTTACAATAACCACCCCGCCCCGCTCTCTCCTATTTGTGTTATTTCTCTGAAGAACCTTGACTGGTACCTCCCCTTCCACAGAGCACTCCTTAGAAAACCTCCTGCTCACAGTCTTCATCTCCGAGTCTGCTTCTCAGGGAACCCAACCTGTGACAGGCATGCAGCCATGTTTGCTCACCAAACTGTACACCAGAGGGGCTGCAACAGCTGCCTTTTGGTGATAGCTTGCCCACAGTGGGTGCCTTTTTTGCAATTCCTCTGCCTAAAGGGGGCGCTTTTGTATATTTCAACAACTGGGAGGAACTGGCTTTGTGATATATCTGCCCAGCAGGAGTTCTTTTGTAATTTGCATTAAGCTACCAGAACCCAAGCTCCGTATCTCCAGGGAGCAGGTTTATTAAATTTGGACAGGCTATAAAAAAGATAAAAATATTTCTGGAAAAAAACATCAAGAAGGAAGTGAAATATACTGTCTTGAATTTGAGGAAAAAAATAAACTAAAAGGAAATTCCATAGGTAGTTCATCAGAGCTCAGGTCCTTGGTTTTTTATTAATCTGAAGGGGAAAAAAAAGGCAAAACGGAAATCGCTCTTCAGATTTTAAGGCAACTCCTGAGGTGGCAGGAAAATGGCTGAGGAATCCATTGCTGTTTGCTATTTAGGCACACTCAAAAATATTTTTCAGTGTTGTGTGGCATCTCCTGGGTATTGCGATAGTTCACCACTATACCCAGGGGCTCTTGGCAAACAATAAACAGGAACCAGAGAAAAGGCGCCACAATCCCATCAGGACTACTTAAATTTAATTTTAGGCCAAGTAAAAGAAACTCTAGATGAAATGTCCAAAGTGTCCAAAGAATAAAAATAGACAATTCCCTTAGTAAAGAAGACTTTGAACAATGAGGCAGGTTTAAAGATTTCTTGATGAATTAAGTTATTTTTGTGTGTTAACACCCTGAACAGAATGTAAGCTCCTTAAATTCAGGTGAAGTCATTGTGCATCTTTGATAAATCTGGCCCAATATGCCACACATATTAGAACAATAAGTGCTTAGCTATGAATGAATGATTGAAGAATGAATGAATGAATTCAGCCCCTACTGTTAATTCTGCTTTTTGTACAAGATGTCTTTGGGCTTATTTATTCATTCAATAAAATTTACCAACTGCCTTCTGTGAACCAGGTACTGGATCTACAATGGTGAAAAAACCAATCTGATCCTCAAGGAGTCATAGCTCAGGAGAATAACACGTGAGTATAAAGACAATTAAAATGCAATGGCTACTGTATCAATGCTAAGGGTCAATAATGGTGGGGGGTAAAAGGGGATATGGGATTTTTCCTTTTGGAATAATGAAAACATTCTGAAATGGACTGAGCGATGACAGCTCTGGGATGAAACTGAGAGTCACTCAGTATACAGTTTGGATGGATTGTACAAGGCAGGGGACCATATAACAGTGAACCTTGTGGTGAGTGATGGACTGTGGTTAACAGTACAAATATGTGAATGTTCTCTCATGAACTATAACAAATATACAATACTTATGCATGGTGTTGATAATAGGGTGGTTTGTGGGAAAATGCACCAAAAATAAGCTATGGACTATAGATAGATAGCAGTAATACTTTGACGATGTTCTTTCATCATTTGTAACAAATGTGTCACAACAATGTAAGGTGTTGGTGGTGGGGTGATGTATGGGAATAATATATGGTATGCATGATTGTTCTTCAAAAATTTGAAATGAAAAATGCAATGGGTTAAGTTCTGAAATGAGGTATGTACAAGGTCTATCGGGGACTTAGGAAAGTATCTCAGCATAGGTGAACTGAGATTTGTAGGGGTTTGACCAAGAATGAAGTAGGACAAGGAGGTATGAGGCAGAGCGAATGGCATATGCAAAGGCATGGAGATTTGTGAGATCATGGCATATATGAGGAATTTCAAACAATCCTGCATGACTGATGTTTACAGGGATGCAGAAGTTAAGATGACAATATAGAGTCAGGCTGAAGACTAATCATGGAAGATCTTTGGTGCTTTTTAAAAGAGGTTAATTTTCTTTTGGAGCAAATAGGTTAGAAGCTGAGAATGAAATGGTTGTGATGATGGTCTAGGTGTGGTACAGGAGGAAGAGGTAGAAAGGAAGCAAGGTGACCAATTTTGAAGACCACTGATCTGGTTTTTGGTCCTTCCAAAAAAAGAAGACTTGAAAGATATTTAGGAGGTAGAATCAACATAATTTTATGATCAATTGAATGTGGGTCAAAGGAGAGGGAGAAATGAGGATGGATTTTTGTCTTTGATTTTGGATGCCTGGGAGGATGTAGGAGGTTGGGGACTGAGAATTGAATGTGACAAATTCAGTTTGGGGCATGGAGACTATGACCATACAGATGAAGATGTTTAGAAACATAGGTTTCAAACTCAGTGGTGATCAGGGTTAAAGATCTGGATTTCCAGTGTCATTAATTAGCACTGATCAGTATATGCTTGATCTTTTTATTTCTCCTTGTCTTTCTGGAAGAACACACTTGTAATTTATTTAATAGACACTCTTGGTTGTTTACCCAGCAGCCATTTCTCCCTTATCATTTGCTAGTAAAATCTCCATTTTGTTCCAGTAACTACCTTCAAAGAAGACTACCCTACCCCCAGCTCAGAGATAAATCCTGATGAGTCTCCATCAGTCAGGATAATCCTGTTCTACTTGTCAAGATTTAGTTGAGGGTGAGTACATTGCCAAATACTACCAAATGAGACATGAAGGGAGTGTGGTGGTGGAGAATCCTAGGAAGGGCCATAAAGAAATAAACATCCAGCCTCTCCACTGGATATAGTCGGGTGTGGGTATGAGGCTTAGTAGCCATCTTGCTCCCCCCACAGGACAAAGCCAACACTCAGAGGTGAGAAGTGCCAAGAGAAAGGCAGAGAAGGAGAACCAGAGTCTCTGTCTCTGGACTTTTAATCCTCATTATAGATTAAGCAAGTAGAATTGGGATTTTCTGTTAATTGCAGTAGAAACCATCCCAATCAAACCACTGGTTTGCAATGATTTAAGTAATGGGACCTAGTCCCTAAAACCTGATCACATTGTAGTGACAACACAATCTAATGTCCAAGCTTACAAAACTAAGAACAAAGTCTCAGGAAGCAAGTATGACTACAAGAATGTCTTCCCCCATGGAGATCTGTCTGGGTGACAAGCCACTTTTCCTAAATAATATGAACTCTCTTTTCTGAATCACTGTGGGTCTTCTAACTGCGTCTGATTTTCATTATGCAAGAGCTGTGTTTCAGCAGACAAGAGGAAAATCCAGATCTATGCACAACCATATAATGACTTATTCATAAATGTGTGTACTAATGTAGCAGACACAGAATGACAGGTGGAAGTGTGTTCTCTTAGCATTGCCTAGGTAGATATAGTCCAAGAATGAAACAATGAGGATGATGAGTAGTAGGGTCAGAAAATTTGAGCTGTCAGGCTATTTTATTATGTGGTGGATAAATGCAAATAAACATATAATACCCTTACACATAAAGAGAATTTTATAGCCCTCCATATTCTTCTAAACATCATGTTTTGAATTCTTCACAAGCCTATAAGGTGGATGGGAGCAGAGAACTTTATCCCAATCTCCCTGGTGAGGAGGTAGGTGGCATATCTAAAACCACACAGAGAACACAGACACTTATGGCAGATACCTTCTCTCTGTAGAAGTTTATGTTTGCCAGAACTGATCCATCTACTGGGATGACGGAGGCCTGCAGGTGGGCCTTTCCACACTATCAGTTAATAGTATCTGTGGAAATGTGGCCCTGGGATAGCAGAATGATTGAGGAACAATCCCAAACAGGAGCTGGGCCAGGATTAAGTTGGCCTGATAGCTGGGACTGCAGTGGTGTGGGTTTGGGGTGTTTCATGCCTGCAGACGTGCCAACTCCGTCTTCTGCAGCCCATGTGAAATTTTATTGGATTTAGAGAAGGGAGCACGACGTCTTCTTTAGAAAGACGCCAGCCTAGGAAGAAGGAGAGTATGTGAGCCAGAAGTGGCAAAAAAGCAGTAACCCTGGGAAGGACGTAAAATCCTTTATCAAAAAGGAAACAGGTGTCATTGCTCCAAATTCTGTTGTTGGATTTCAATATTTTTAGCACTTTTCAAAATGTGAAAGTGAGCAACATAAAAAAAAAAAGTAAAAACTTTTTATACGTTTGGAATCAAGTATTAGGGAAAATAGAGAATTTTTACATTATTTTTGAGTGTTACTTTTTCCAATGGAAATGCTTGCTAAAGGAATAATTTTGTTTGAAAAAGTTTGGCCAAAGTTTCCATAGATAGACATGTTTTGAATTTCCTATCCTACAGTTTAAATGGATAATCTTGGCATATATTTTTGTGTATCTCCAAACCTGTCATTAACTTTACACTTACTATTTAAGCCTAGTATTTAGTGTATTGCCAGAAAAGTTTTTTATTTTATGTTTGGGTGTTTGTTTTTTTTGAAAATAGAATATGTTTATAACTTAATAGCCAAGAACCAAAATTGCTGTAAAACCACATTGCCACCAACATTTTAAAAATGTCTCCAGAGATAACAAAAACTTAAATAGAAGAAAAACAAATTAAAAATTTTAAGTTATAATATTATCTTTTACAATTTAAAATGGATTTCCATTTTTGTATTTGTTTTTTTAATAGAGTTAAGACAACAGGAATATATTACTTTTTTTCAAAAACATAAATAAATTTTTTCTTATTGTTCTTGATTATAAAAATAATAAAGGACTTCTGTCAAAATGGCTTACTAAGCTCATGTTTTAGTAATCTCTTCTTTTGCAAACACATATATTGAGAAAATATAAAAGACATAGTCAGATTAAAAAGCAAGATAGATTACCTTGTTAACCAGAAACTTGAATGTGGTGAGCCATGAGCCAGCAGAGCTCTGGGTTGGAGCTGGAGGTTTGGCTTCTGCAAGAATGATAGGGACAAAAAGAGTTTGTGCAAAACAGGGGAAGGAATCAGACTCACTTGAAATGAGGAACTTAGGTAGATTTTATTTTTAATATATTTTTTGAAAAGATACTTAGATTACATAAATGTTACATAAAAATCAGAGAGGATTCCCATATGCCCTGCTCCCTACCCCTCCCACATTTTCACACATTTAAAACATCCTTCATTAGTGTGGTACATTCTTACGTTTAATGAACACATTTTGGAGCATTGCCAGGAAGCATGGATTATAGTTTACATTGCAGTTTACACTCTGCCCCGCACAATTCTGTAGGTTGTGGCAAGATATGTAATGGCCTAGACTTTTGCAGATGTGAAAGGAAGTTGAAACCTCTTCCAGAAGCTATGGATTAAGGAAACTTCAGAACTAGGAAAACCTGCAGGCATAATCCTATAAAACAAGTCACCTTTTGGCTGGGTGATTGGATCTTCAGGACCCTGTAAACATCCCTGTGCAAGATCTCTGACCTGCTAGGTTATGTGCAGGATAAGTGATACCTTAAGTGGTCAAGTACAAAACAGGAAAGGGCACACAAGGGAGAAAGAGAGAAATCAAGAAATATAAAAGCAAAATCCCCAAAACTTTCCACTCAAAAATATACCTGCACATCAAAATTCCAAATTATCTGCTAAGAAATACAGCCAATAAAATCAGCAATTAGAACATGAATTTGCTAAAATTGAAATTAACTTTATTTCAAAATCTGGGGACCTTAAGTAGATTTATTTAGGGTTTTACACAGAAACATACAAATGCATGCAAACAAATCAGAAAGAAATGTGTTAAGAACAGATGCTGATGAAAGAGATTCAGTTAGAAATCTTGGAAATAAAAAATATAATCATTAAGTAAAATATTCAGTAGATGAGATAAACTCTGGACTAGACACAGAGTAAATTATGAATTATTTGATGGTATTGATGAATATGGCCATAATGACTCATGGAGACAAAGAAATGAAAACCTCAATGAGAAATGAAGAATGGAGACTCTCAGCCTGTCAGTGGCAGGCCAGAAGTGGAGGCCAAGGAGAATTGTGGAGAGTAGTAAAAGAAGAGTTAAAGGTTCAATTGAAGAAAGATGTGAGTTCTCAGATTGAAAATGTAACCCAAAGGATAAAAATAAAAGTAAATCCATTCTTAGATGCATTATTGTAAAATGAAAGAACATTAGGGATAAAGAGAAAAAATCTGAAGGATTCCAGAGTGAAAAGCAGGTTACTCTCAAATGAATAGCAATTGGTCTGGAATAGTTACTGGTCTGGCAGCAGATTTCTTATCAGCAAAAACAAATTTCACTAGACACTACTAGAATAATATCTTCAATATGCTGAATCAGAATGACTATAAGACTTTTTATACTTTTTATCATCCAAGGATGAAGGCAAAACAATGACATTTTCAGACATACCAGACTGAGGAAGTTCACCACACATAGTTCCTTGGTGAAAGAACTGTGATCATATCTACTTCAATAGAAGGGAAAGTGACCCTAAAGAAAATACATGGAATTAAAGACACAACTCTGAGCACAGAAATCATTTTTTTTAAGTTGGTAAATTCGATTAAAAGTTGACTTGAAAATGATCTTTAAATTGTGTATTTAAAAAAATAAAGCGAAATTTAAACAATGATATTACAATAGGAGGCCATGTTGAAAGAGAAGTTAAAACCTATTAAGGTCTTTCATTGGTTTGGAAGGAGGATAGATAACTTAAAACTTACCAAGAACAATTCAATTAGTGTTTAAAACATACATACTTAAAGATAATCACACACATGCATACACACGAATAGAAATGCAACCTGTAACTTCAAAACTTATTGAAGAAAAGAGAATAAAAAAATCTTACCATCCATTTTTCTTGTTTTCTGTCTTCTGCTGAATTATGAACAGAAAACTTAAGAAAAGATAATGGAAAAAATTCAAATCTATTTGCAATGATAATAAATGTAAGTGGACTCCCCTATTAAAATATAGCAGTAATGAGATTGCATGACAAAAAGCCAAAATCTATCTGCTTTCAAAAATCATACCCCAAGCCTTTAAGTGCCTGCTTCCCACATGGGAAGGTCCCGGGTTTGGTTTCTGGTGCCTCCTAAAACCAAAGGAACAAACAACAAGCAAACAAGTGAAAAAAATGGACTCAGGGGAGCCTATGTGGCTCAGTGGTTGAGTGTCGGCTTCACACATACAAGGTCCCTGGTTCAATCCCTGGCTCCAGTACCTCAAAAAAAAATCATACCCCATATTAGTCAGGGTTCCCCAGGAAACAGCACCGAGAGAATGTACATCTATATGTAAACATTATGACATTTATTACGGGAATTGGTTCACATGACAGTGGTAACTGGTAAGTCTGAATTCAATAGTGCAGGCTGCAATTTCGGAAGGCGGTTAAGGTTTTGATGAATTTCTCAGGAGAAGCTGGCTGGCTGAAGTAGAGCTTCTTCTTTCTGACTGCTGAAATCATCATCTCCCTTTAAGGCCTTCAACTGGATGAGGTGTCCCTCATTGCTGAAGGCAATCTCCTTTATTGATCATATATATAATCAGTTGCAGATGCAATCAACTGATGCTTTAAATCCACAAAATACCTCACAGTAAAAATCAGGCCAATGCTTGTTTGATCAAAAAACTAGACATCATAAACTAACCAAGGTGACATATGAACTTAACCATCCCAGCCCACTTGGCACTCATACACATATCCTTAAGCCATACTTAATCTCTTAATCTCTAAATAAAAACAATAATAGTCATATGTTTGCCTAACAAAATTCAACTGTCCTGCATACAATCGGAACAAAGTAATCTTTTCCCCAAAAAAGGACACAAATCTTTGGGTAATATTCACTCTTAAACTTGATATCCTGTAACTTAAATACTATGACACAAAGTTAATACAATTTATCTTAGATGATAAGGGGATAAAATAGGGAAGAAAACAAAGATACTTGCTTTATGTATGTATACAAACATTCATAACAAAACAAGGAAGAGTTATTCATAACCATTTTTGTCCTCATTTCTGCAATTGTTCATGTGGCTATAGCTCATATTTATACCTACCTTCTTCTACTACCCATTCCATATTCCCTTTATCTTCATCAAGCAGCTCAGCTGGTCATGGTTCTTTGCCTGGTGAGGTGACCCAAGCCTTCATTCCTGAAGGGTCTGGACCATTAGCAGTCACCTGGATTGGGTTATTGCAGTTTTCCATTGACTTTAACCACAGGGCACGGGAGTACTAAGAGATATCCTAAGGGATCTCCTGTATTCTGAACTCTTCTTTATCTCTATTGCATAGTAGCAGTCCTATTTCCCCTTGATAATCAGGATCAATCACTCCAGCCAGTACAGTAATCCACTGCTCTGCCTATTGATTCAGAAGCATGAGGAGCCCAAAGTGGCAGGTTGGTAGCCTTAACTTTCAGTTCACTGGAATCATTGTTGTGTCTCCTGGTGGAAGGACTCCTCTTTTTGGATCTAAGACCTATAGACCAGCAGAGCTTAAGGTGTTTTATTTTTATTTATTTTTTTATTAAAATATATTTTTATTGCAGAAGTTGAAAACTTACAAAACAATCATGCACATGTGTAGAATTCCCATGCAACACCCCTTCACCAACACACCACACAGTTGTGGAATATTTGTTACAGATAATGAGATAATATCATCAGGCTATTACCACTAACTATGGTCCATAGCATACATTTGGCATATTGTTTTCCATACCTCCTATTATTAACACAGTACATCTTTGGCATTGATGCAACAATATTGCAGTATTGCTGCTAACTATAGTCCACAGGTTAAATTAATTGTATTTTCCCAGGCTTCTCCACATTCTCACCACCCTGTAATACTGACATACATCAGTTCTAGTTCACAGAAGGGCATTCTTGCATTTGTATATTAACCACAATCCTCATCCACTTCTGAGTTCACTGTGTTATTCAGTCTCTAGATTATTCTCTAGCTTTCTTTCAATTGACATTTATATCCCTAGACTACCCTTTTCAGCCACAATCCCATTTATAAAACAGCTGCTACTCACTATAATGTGTTACCATCAACTCTATCCTTTTCTACACTTTTACAGTCAAATTAATTAAAGTTTCTATACACATTAAGCATCAGTACTCCTTTGCAGCTCTCCTATTATCTCCTAATAATCTATACTCTAGGTTTGAACTCCATGCATTTATTCTTCATATTGTGAGACCATACAATATTTGTCCTTTTGGGTCTGGCTTATTTCACTTGGCATAATATCTTCAAGATTCATCCATGTTATCATATATGTCCCAATTTCATTTCTTCTTACTGCAGCATAGTATTCCATTCTCTCTCTATATATATACCACATTTTGTTTATCCATCCATTGGTTGATGAACATTTGGCTTGTTTCCATCATTGGGCAATTGTGAATAACGCCATTATGAACATCTGGGTACAGATATCTGTTTGCATCACAGTTTTCAGTTCTTCTGGATATATTCCTAGTAGGAGAATTGCTGGATCATATGGCAGTTCTATATTTAGCTTCCTGAGGAACTGCCAAACTCTGTTCAACAGATGCTGCATCATTTTACAACCCCATCAATAGTGAAATAATGTTCCTATTTCTCCACATTCTCTCCAGCACTTATTTTTTCTGTTTATTTTAATATTGGCCATTTTATTTGGTGTGAGATGATATCTCATTGTCGTTTTTACTTGCATTTCCCTAACAGCTAGTGATATTGAATATTTTTTCATGCACTTTTTGGCCATTTGTATTTCCTCTTTGGAGAAATGTTTAAGCCTTTTGCCCATTTTTAAATTGGATTTCTTGCTATCTTATTGTTGAGTTGTATGATATCTTTATATAGAATGGAAATCAAACTCTTAACAGATATGTGGTTTCCAAATATTTTCTCCCCTTGAGTGGGCTGCCTTTTCACCTTCTTGATGAAGTTCTTTTAATCTCCAAAGTGTTTAAGTTTAAGGAGGTCCTGTTTATCCATGTTTTCTTTCATTGTTCATGCTTTTGGTGTAAGGTTTAAAAATCTACCACCTACTACCAGGTCTTGAATATGTTTTCCTACATTTTCTTCTAGGAGCTTTATGGTTCTAGCTTTTTATATTTAGGTATTTGATCCATTTTGAATTAATTTTTGTATAAGATGTGAGATAGGGGTCCTCTTTCTTTCTTTTGGATATAGATATCCAGTTCTCCCTGCACCATTTGTTGAATAGACTGTTCTGGCCCAGCTGGGTGGGTTTGACAGCTTTGTCAAAATCACTTGACAATAGATGTGAGGGTCTGTTTCTAAACCATCAGTTCGGGGTTTTTTTGTCCATATGTCTATCTTTATGCCAGTACCATGCTGTTTTTACCATTGTAGCTAGGTAATATGATTTCAAGTCCAGAAGTGAGAGTACTTCAACTTCACTTTTCCTTTTTAAGATGTTTCTGGCTATTTGGGGTCCCTTACCCTTCCAAATAAATTTGATAATTGTGTTTTCCATTTCTTTAAAAAATGTTGGCAGAATTTTTATTGGGATTCCATTGAAGCTGTATATCAAATTGGATAGAATTGACATCTTAATGACATTTACTCTTCTAATCCATGAGCATGTTCTTCCAACTATTTAGGTCTTTTTAAATTTCTCTTTAGCAATGCATTGTAGTTTTTTTTTAAAAAATTACAATTGTTTTATATCCTTGGTTAAGTTTATTCCTAAATATTTGATTCTTTAGGTTGTAATTGTAAATGGAATTTTTTTCCTTACTTCCTACTCAGATTGTACATTTCTAGTGTATATAAACACCACTGATTTTCTGTATTGATCTTGTATCCTGACACTATACTGAAATTGTTTATTAGCTCTAGCAGCTTTGTTGTAGATTTTTTGGGACTTACTAGGTATAGGATCATATCTGCGAATAGTGAATGTTTTTACTTCTTCTTTTCCAATTTACATGCCTTTAATCTATTTTTCTTGCCTGATTACTATAGCTAGAACCTCTAGCACTATATTGAACAACAGTAGTGATAGTGGGCATACTTGTTGTGTCCCTGAACTCAACGGGAAAGTTTTCATTCTTTCACTATTGAGTACAATGTTAGCTGTGGGTTTTTCAAACATGGCCTTTATCATGTTGAGAAAGTTTCCTTCAATTCTTATCTTTTGTAGTAATTTTATCAAGACAGGATGCTGTATTTTGTCGAATGTCTTTTCTGTGTCAGTGGATATGATCATGTGATTTTTCTTTTTCTTTGATTTAATGTGGTATATTATGCTGATTGATTTTCTTGTGTTGAACCATTCTTGCATGGCTGTTATAAAAACTTTTAATATGTTGTTGGATTTGAATTGGAAGTGTTTTGTTGAGGATTTTTGCATCCATTTTCATTAGGGAAATGGGTCTGTAATTTTCTTTTTTTGTAATATCTTCATCTGGCTTTGGTATTAGGGTGATATTGGCTTCATAGACTGAATTTGGTAGCATTCCTTCTTGTTCAATTTTTTGGAAGAGCTTGAGTAAGATTGGTATTAAATCTTCTTTGAATGCTTGGTAGAACTCACCTGTGAAACCATCTGGTCCTGGGCTTTTCATTTTGGGGAGATGTTTGATGACTGTTTTAATCTCTTTACTTGTGATTGGTTTGTTGAGGTCTTCTATTTCTTCTAGGATCAGTGTAGGTGGTTTGTACATTCCGAGGAATTTTCCCATTTCATCTACATTATCTAGTTTGTTGGTGTACAGTTGTTCATAGTATCTTCTTATGATCTGTTTTATTTCTGTGGGGTCAGTTGTAATGTCCCCGTTTTCTTATTTTATTTTATTTTTTGCATCTTCTCTCTTTTTTCCTTGTCAATCTAGCTAAGGGTTGTTGATTTTGTTAATCTTCTTGAAACACCAACTTTTGGTTTTGTTAATTTTCTCTATTGTTTTTTGTTCTCAATTTCATTTATTTCTGCTCTATCTTTGTTTTTTCATTCCTTCTACTTACTTTGGGAATTGTTTGTTGTTCTTTTTCTAGTTCATCCAGCTGTGTAGTTAGGTCATTGATTTTAGCTCTTTCTTCTTTTTTTAAGTAAGCATTGAGGGCTATACATTTCCCTCTCAGCACTGCCTTCACTACATCCAGTGGGTTCTGATATGTTGTCTTCTTGTTTTCATTCATCTTGAAATATTTACTGATTTCTCTCACAATTTCTTCTTTAGCCCACAGTTTATTTAAGATTGTGTTGTTTGATATCCATATTATTGTGAATTTTCCCTTTTTCCACCTCTTGTTGATTTCCAACTTTATTCCATTATGATCAGAAAAAGTGCTTTGTATAATTTTGATCTTGTTGAGTTTATTAAGATTTGCTTTGTGACCCAACACGTAGTCTATCTTGGAGAAAGATCCAGAAGCACTTGAGAATAAAGTATATCCTGCTGTTTTGGGATGAAATATTCTGTATATGTCTATTAGATTTAGTCCATTTATCATATTATTCAAGCTCTCTGTTTCTGTACTAATCCTCTGCCCAGATGTTCTTTCCAATGATGAGAGTGGTATATTGAAGTCTCCAACTATTATTGTAGATATATCTATTTATCCCTTCAGTTTTGCCAGTGTTTGCCTCATGTAATTTGGAGCATTCTGTTTAGGTGCACATACATTTATGGTTGTTATTTCTTCCTGGTGAATTGCTCCTTTTATTAATATGTAATGTCCTTCCTTGTCTCTAATAACAGTTTTGCTTTTAAAATCTATTTCATCTGATATAAATATAGCTACTCCAACTTTTTTTTTTTTTGTTACTGCATGCATGGAATATCATTTCCCAGACTTTCACTTTCAATTTATTGGTATCCTTGGATCTAAGTTCTCTCTTATAGACAGCATATACATGGCCCACATTTTCTTATCCATTTCACCAGTCTGTGTCTTTTGATTGGGGAGTTTAATACATTAGCATTCAATGTTATACTGCAAAAGCAGTTCTTATTTCACCCATTTTGACCTTGAGTTTTGTCTGTCATATTTTATTTTCACCACTTTTTTATACTTTTAATTACTTTTACTGACATAATCTTCATTTCTGGACTCTCTTCCAAGCCTCTCCTGTCTTTTCTTTTCAGGTTGTAGCACTCCCTTTAGTATTTCCTGCAAAGCCTGTCTGTTTGTTATAAACTCTCTCGGTTTCTGTTGATTTGTGAATATTCTAAACTCACCTTCATTTTTGAAAGATCTTGCTGGATATAAGATTCTTGGCTGGTAGTTTTTCTTTTGCAGTATCTTAAATATATCATACCACTGTCTTCTTGAGTCCATGGTTTCTGATGAGAAATTGGCACTTAATCTTATTGGATATCCCTTGAATGCTGTGTATCATTTTTCTTTTGCTGCTCTCAGAATTCTCTTTGTCATTGGCAATTGACATTCTGATTACTATGTGTCTCAGAGTTGGTCTATTGGGGTTTATTCAGATGGGAGTAAGTTGTGCTTCTTGGAAATGGATATCTATGTCCTTCAATAGGGTTGGGAAATTTTCTACCATTATTTCTTCAAATATATTTTCTGCCCCTTTTCTATCCTCTTCTCCTTCTGGGACACACATGACACATATATTTGTATGTTTCCTTCTGTCATTTAGCTCCATGAGATGCTGTTTGATTTTTTCCCATTCTTTTCTTCACCTGTTCTTTTGTATGTTCACTTTCGGAGGCCATGTCTTTAAGTTCACCAATCCTTTCTTCTACCTCCTCAAATCTGCTATCATATGCCATCAATGTATGTAGCAGTTTGGCATTATTTATGAATTCAAAAAATAGATATTGGATTATGTTTGTTAACTGGTCTGTTCCTTTGGGTATGATTAAATTATGATTAGGGCTTTGATTGGGCCACATCAATAGGGTGTTGAGTCCCTTGGTGGGTGGGACCTCACAGATAAAAGACATGGGAAAGGACAGAGTTGGAGTTCTGATGTGAAGGTTTAATGCACAGAGGAGCTTAGTCATGAGGAAGGAGAGAGCTGTTCACCTGATAGTCTACAGCTGGCCTTGTGGAGAGAAGTGAGCTTGAGCCTGGAGAGAAACAAGCCCTGGGAAGAGAGGAACCCAGGAAGCCTGAACCTTGGCAGATGTCAGCAGCCATTTTGCTCCAACATGTGGCAACAAACTTTGGTGAGGGAAGTAACTTATGCTTTATGGCCTGGTAACTGTAAGCTTCTACCCCAAATAAATATCCTTTTATAAATCCAACAGATCTCTTTGGTAATTCGCATCAGTACCCCTTTGACTGAATAATACAGTGTATTTTCAATTTCATTTATGGTGACTTTCATTCCCATAGATCTGCTATTTTTTATGTTTGCTTTCAAAGTCCTCTTTGTGCTCACCCAGTGTCTTAATACCCTTAATCTCTTTAGCTATCTAAATTTCTTGAATTTATTAAGGAGATTTGTTTGAACATCTATGATGAGTTGTCTCAACTCCTTTGGATGTTTATCATATTCCTTTGACTGGGCCATATCTTCTTGTTTCTTGGTATAGATTGTAACTTTTTGTTGGCATCTTGGCATTTGGCTTACTAGATGTATTTATTCTGGATGCAGTTTCTTCCTTTAGTTTAGAGCTTTCTTGCCCTTTCTGCCTTGCTGGTTCTATAGTAGGAGCTGAGGATGTAGTTGGTACTGTAGTTGCAGAGGCTGGAACTGCCTGTGTTGTCCCAAGAACTGATGAAGCTTCTCCCACCATTCTCCTTGTGCTTAAGATTTTGACAACAGAAGGCAACATTTTTTTCTAGGGGTAATAGTGAGTGGTGCTACTCCTATTTTCACCCCTTGATTCATGGGTTGGTGAATACTGGCTATGGGGGAAACAGCATCATGGAGTGGATGCTGATTTAGAGCATATACAGCCTCCCAAAGAACATTGCTCTAAACCTGCAAGCTATTGCCTCCTAGTTGGCACCATAATTGAGTCTTGAAATGACTTTTTTTAGCTTCTTTGGCTGCTCAAGAAAATACCATGCAATGGGTTGGCTTAAACAACGGGAATTTAATGGTTCATTGTTTTGAAGCTAGCAAAAGGTCCAAATCAAGGCACCATCAAGGTGATGCTTTCTTCCCAAAGACTGGCATTTCTGGGGCTAGCTACTGGTGATCTTTGGTCCTGGGTTCCTTGATCACATGGCAATGCCCATGGTGGCCTCTCCTGACCTCTCCTTTCTTTTCTGGATTCTCTTGACATTCAGCTTTTTTTCTGTGGCTTTTTTGTCTATATATCTGAATTTCATTCCACTTAAAAAGGACTCCCATAATAGGATTAAGACTCATCCTGATTGAGTTGGGTTGCACCTTAACTGAAGCAGTCTCATAAAAAAGTCCTACTTACAATGGGTTCACACCTATAGGAATGGATTAAGTTTAAGAACATATTTTTCTGGGATACATACAGTTCCAAACCACCACAAAGCAATCCCACCAGTCTATTAAGTTAGGTGATTCAGGATGATGGGGAATATTGTAAGACCAGTGAGTTCCATGAGCATGATGAACATGTGCCTATTTCTGCACTTAATTTGCCATGAAGTGGGTTCCTTCTGATCGAAGCAATGCTGTGTGGAATGCTTTGATGGTAGGTAAGGCATTTTGTATGTCTACAGATGGTAGTTTTGGCAGAAGCATTGCATACAGGGAAAGCAAACCCATATCTGGTATATATGTCTATTCCAGTAAGAACAAAATGCTGCCCCTTCCATGATGGAAGTGGCCCAAAATAATCAACCTCCCACTAGGTAACAGACTCATCACTTCAGGGAATGGTATCATTTCAGGGACTGAGTATTGATCTCTGCTGCTGGTAGATTGGACACTAATCACAGCAGTGAGCAGCAGTGAGATTGGCTTTGGTGAATGGAAGTTCATATTGTTGAGCCCATGCATAACCTCCATCTCCTTTGTTCACAAGCCCATTGGGTAATGACAGGAATGGCTGAGGAAAGAGACCATTTGGTATTCAAAGAATACAATTTGACTATTAAAATCCTCCTCTCCTGAAGTCACCCTCTGGTGAGCATTCACATGGAACTCAAGTATCTTCATGTTTTTTGCCTATCCATAAAGATCTGTCCACATACCTCTCTCCCAGAGCTTTTTGTCATCAATTTTCCAATCATGTTCCTTCCAAATCCCTGAACATCCAGTCATGAATCAGTATATGAATGCACCTCTGGCTATTTATACTTCAACAACAAGGCGAACTAATTGAACTTCTGCACACTGGAAGGATTGCCTTCACCACTGTCCTTCAGGGATGCCTTAGAAAGGGTCTGTAGTGCTGCAGCTGTCCACTTTGGGGTGGTATATCATGCAGAATTGTCTGAAACCCGGCCCAAGTTTTTTCTTCTTAAGTCAAATGATCTTAGGGAACTCCCCAAGAAGCCATAGCTGCAGGCTAGGAAAGAAGAGGTAAGGTGGCAGGAGTGTGGACCACTCCCTTTTGTAACTTACTTGTGCCTTCAGGACCTGCTCAAACTCCATCTGGTATAAACCACTTCGATTTGATGATGGAGTGCTGCTGTACATGCCCAACTTTATGGCTTGGTGGGTCATACAACATCTAGTTTCTGATGGGCAACTCAGGTCTCATGGTAAATTGGTGGTCCATGGAAGCATTCAGTCTCTACTAAGGCCTAGTAGCAGGCCAAAAGCTGTTTCTCAAAAGAAAAGCCATTACTTGCAGAGGGTGGCAGATCTTTGTTCCAAAATTCTAAGGGTCTTGGCTGTGATTCTCCTATAGGGGCCTGCCAAAGGCTCTAAACAGCATCTCTACTTGCTACCGATACATCCAGCACCTTTGGATCTGCTGGATCATATGGCCCAAGTGGCACGGCAGCTAATACACCAGCCTGGACCTGTGTCACAGAGCCTCTTCTTGTTTTAGTGCCCACTCAAAACTAGCAGCTTTTTTTGGGTCACTCGGGAAATGGGTCTGAGTAGTAAACCCAGATGAGAACTATGTTACCTCCAGAAACCAAAAAGGCAAACTAGGTATTGTGGCTCTTTTTTGATCACAGAAGGGGCCAGATGCAATGAGTTATTCTTCACTTTAGAATGGATATCTTGATCTGCCCCACACCACTGGACACCTAACAGTTTCACTGAGGTAGAAGGCTTATTAATTTTTGTTGGATTTATCTTTCACCCTCTGGCATGCAAATGCCTTACCAATAGGTCTAGAGTACTTGCTACTTCTTGCTTAATAAGTCCAATCAACATAATGCCATCAATGTAATGGGCCAGTGTGTTGTCTTGTGGAAGGGAAAGAAGATCAAATTCCCTGTGGACTACACTATGACATCAGGCTGGAGAATTGATATAGCCCTGAGGTAGGACAGTGAAAGTATGTTGCTGGCCTTGCCAGCTGAAAGAAAACTATTTCTGGTAGCCTTTACTAATAGATACTGAGAAAAAAGCATTTGCCAGATTAATGGCTGCATACCAGGTACCAGGAGATATATGGATTTGCTCAAGCAATGATACCACATCTGGAACAGCAGCTGCAGTTAGTCATTATCTGTTTAAATCTACAACTAATCCACTTTCATCTTCCAAGATCCATCTGTTTACTGCACCGGGCCAGATAGGAGAGTTGATGGGCGAGTGGTGGGAATCACCACCGCTGTATCCTTCAAGTTCTTTTTGGTGGCACTAATCTCTGCAATCCCTCCGGGAATGTGGTATTGCTTTTGATATACTATTTTTCTAGCTAAAGGCAGTTCTAGTGGCTTCCACCTTGCCTTTCCTACCATAAAAACCCTCACTTCACAAGTCAGGGAACCAAAGTGGACATTCTACTAGTTGCTGAATATGTCTATCCCAATTACACATTCCAGAACTGGGGAAATAACCAGTTGGGACCCACTGAACCCACTGTGAGATGGACCTGAGCTAAAACTCCAGTGATCACCTGAATTCCATAAACCTTTACTCCAACTGGTGGACCACAGTGATTTTTTGGGTCTCCTGGAATTGATGTTGGTTCAGAGTCATTGTCTCATAATTCCTGAAATATCTGATCAGTTCCTTTTTCTCCAGTGCATAGTCACCTTGGTTAAAGACCATAGGTCCCTTTAGGGAAAGCTGGGAGGAAGATTAACAGTATAAATTTTTGGTAGTTTAGCAAGGTCCTTCCCCAAGGGGACCTGACCTTCCATTCATTCAAGAGATTCTGGTTTGTAAACTGTCGAATTTGGGAATTTACTGAGGGGCCATGACTCTATGTTTTTGTGATTCCAATTAGATCATGTTCACTTGACCTAGAACCCTTCTGCTTACACAGATCAAGTAAGAATTTAGTACTGCACATCTATCTCATTTCTAGGTACCTCATAATAACCAGCCAATACCATAACTCTCTGAGAGTCAGACTATTCTGATTATTGCTTTGACTCTACTGTCCATTACAGTAGCCACGCCCACCTTTCTTTGGGGATTAAGTGCTGTCACTTGGCTCCTGCCAACCCAGGATCTGATAATCTCCAAGTTCAGTGGCAGCAGTTTCCACAGTAATATCTGAGATACAGAGAAGGGTGATCACAGAGCTCTTCAGGGATGATGGAGCAGCTCTCACAGATTTATTCCTCACAGTTCTGGTGAAAGGTATGTCCTCTGGACATTCCTAGGGTGGGAGTGTAAGTCTTACATGATAAATCCACTTTAATATTCCAATCTTTCTATGCCTTTGGATCCCCCTCATCTACGTTATAACAGTGCACTTTTAACATTTCAACTTTAGATAATGTAGGCCATGTTTTGGTCCATATTTCAGACAACTAAAAGAATAAACTGCTAGAATTCTTTCTAACCCCTGAAGCTATTACATGAAATCTGGAATCCTACTTAGTGGGTTCATACAAATAAATTTAGCCAGACACAACTTTATGTTCTTTCCACCATTATCCACACATGCTTAATATCCATTCACATATATGCCTTCTGATTTCTGTCTATATAAATTGGAAAAATCATGCAGTTCTTTTGGAGCATAGTGCACCTCCTCATGGGTCACTCTTTAGCCTCACTTTTTGGGACTTTTCTAATTATAGGTCTGCAATTAGCAGTGTCTTGCAAGCCATCTACTTCAGGACATTGCATTCAAATTTCATCTGGTGAAACAGGGTCAGTTTTTTCATATGGAAGTATGAGAACTGTTTCCTTAGGGGAGACAGTTCTTTGTCTATCAGGTACAGCAGGGTTGAGCTCCACAGGCAGATTTCTCAAGGCAGACTATTACAGGTTTATCTGGCAAAGAAGATGCAACAGAATCTAAGGTTTCAATGTCCTCACCATTATATTAACCCATATGTCCCATTCCAATTTTCAGGATCACATTCTTTCCCAATCAATATCCTCATTTTAATAGCAGACACCTTGCAATGGTGAGAAATCAATTTATGTTGTAATGCAGCCACTCCCTAATGGGATTCTGGGTCTGGATTTCAGAAATCTGATTTGCAGCTCCAAAAAATAAAAGTTTCTTGCAGGGTCCACATAGAAACTTTCAGGTCTTTCATGTGGAGCCTGAGCTAGGAATTTGAAGCCTTGAGCACATCCCTTTCTTTAACAACTATATTTAGCATATTTAGGGAAAACCAGCCAAAATCAATATATTTTTAACTCCACAAAACTCTGTTAAATCTTCAAATACAATATCACTCAGGGCCTTGTCTCTTATAAGCATTTGAAAAGCAGTATAAAAGGTGATATTTTGTGTATCTCTATTGCTTCTCCTTGCAGCTTATAGCAAAATGCTAGATGAGCAAGATAAGCTGAAAACTTAGGCAAAAAGAAACCAGAAACTGATTCCGAAAATTTCAAGCCTCTGGAAATCAAGTCTTCAGATGATAGTGTCTCATTTGAGGACTTAACTAAACTTGGAACTTGTAAATCAGGATTGAAAATGCAGTTACCTAGGAAAGACTTGTGGAGAGTCTTACAATCTGATGGCTTAGACCCCTACTTCTTGCATCCTAAACCAACAAGCTTTTTGAGAGAGCTGTATGAACAAAACCACTGTCAGCTTGGACTAAAAGGGACATGGAAGGGAGAGATTGAAGGTGAAATGACTTCAAGAGGAAAACCATGGAAACTGGGATCTGGAATTAAGACATCTCTTTGGGCCAAAAGAGGAAGCCCACCCATGTGTATAGAGAGGGTGAGTTTGCCCTGGCAGCTTAAGAGGGTGGAACATTTCCAACCAAATGTTCAGGGAGACTTTTGTACAGAGAGGGTGGAGCACATTCCCCAAGGATTAGGGAGGTTGAGGTCAACACCCTATAGGTCTGAGAAGGGTGGGCCTTTACCCCAGAGGTCAGGGAATGTGTGGTCATCACCCCAAGGTATTGGAGGGTGAGGTCTGGAGCTTATGAGGGTGGAACCAAGAAAATGGCCATTAGGCAAGCCTGTGGGAAGGGTGGGTCCTCATGAGGCCCCAGGGAGAAGAAACCATCATCTTAAGAATGACTCTTATACTTTGAAATTGAATGGAGTATTCCCTGCAGGTTTACTGAACTATAGAGAACCCATGACTCATGTTTCCCTCCCAATTTCTCTTTATAGTAATGGAAATGTTTAACCTTTGTCTGTCCATTTGTGAATTGAAAGCAGATAAAAGGTTTTGTAAGTTTCAGAGGTCTATAGTCAAACTGGACTTTGTCCCAAGACAAACTGTATTTCTTTAAACTGATTGTGATGTGATTTTGTACTTAGCATTGTTACTGAAATAAGGTTTTTTGAATATTGTAATGTCTTTTGGAATTCAGAGGGTGGAATGTAGCAGTTTGATATTATTTATGAATTCCAAAAATAGGTATTGGATTATGTTTATAAATTAGTCTGTTCCTCTGGGTATACTATATTGTATTGGATTCAGAGGTTTCACTCTTACTTGATTATGATTAAGGCTTTGATTGGGCCACATCAGTAGGATGTTGAGTCCCTGTCCCTTTGGTGGTTGGGGATTCATAGAGAAAAGGACACGGCAGAGGAGACAGTGAGAGTTTCAATGCTGGAGCCCTGGGAAGTAAATACACAGAGAAGCAGATATGTGAGGAAAGAGAGGAAGCTCCATTAGACACAGCAGAGGCCCTGGGAAGACAGACGAGCTGTTTGACTGATAGTTTACAACTGGCCTTGTGGAGAGAGCAGAGCAGCTGAGCCTGGACAGAAACAAGCCCCAGGAAAGAGACAAGACTTATCTCAGTCTACAGCTGATATTGGAAGAAGCTGGGACCATGGAGCCTTAAGAGGAAGAGGAATCCCTAAGCCAAAATCAGCATATAAATGCATTACCTTCCCCCCAGTGTGGGACATGACTCTCAGGGATGAGCCTCCCTGGCACTAAGGGATTACTACCAAGCACCAACTAGCAATGCAACTGGAAAAAGACCTTAACAAAAGGGGGAAAAGGTAAAGACAAATGAGTTTACAAGGTTAAGAGACTTCAAAGTGAGTCAGAAGGACATTCCAGAGGTTACACTTATGCATGTTTCAGCAGGATCTCATTGACTGCCAAAGTAAATACCACCTCAAATCGTGGGGCATGTGAGGGCTCTGGAAACATCTAGATGCTATAGTCAGGGCAGATAGCTCAGGAGTTTGATGCCTTGCCAGTGGGCCCTACTTTGGAAATTATGCTCCCCCATGTGACAGAGTTGAACTCAGTTGTGGTTTCCCTAAACATGGCTCTTTTGTCCCTTCTATTTGAGCCTATAATTAGTACTGGGATTGATAGGTGTATGTCCAAGAGACTAAAGTCTTTGGACTGTCCATGTGCCAGCTGGGCCCTGAATCTCAATGAAGTTGCAACACCTACTCTCCAGTTCATTGGACTCACACAGGACAACTAACAAGGACATGATGATGGACAATCACCATCCCGAGGAACCAAGAGAGTCTACAGCTGCAAGCAAGAGAGTCCCATCCATCTGCCCCATGGGATTGAAGCCTCCTCTCAATTAGAGGTAGAGTGGGCATCACTATCCCAGAATCCTCAGGATTGGGGTATGAACTATGGATTAAAATAGACTCACTGGTATTCTACTACAGACTTGTGATTCTAGCAATGGAAGAAATTATATCATTGATGTGGAGGCAGTGGCCACTGGAGGTTCTGATGGCAGAGTGAGGGAAAAATAGGTGAAATATGGGGGCACTTTCAGGACTTGGGAATTGTCCTGAATGCATTACAACGACAGATACAGGCCATTGCATATCTTGCCATAACCTACAAAATTGTGTGGAAGAGAGTGTAAACTAGAATGTAAACTATAATCTAGCTTAGTGGCAATGCTCCAAAATGTTTTCATCAATTGCAACAAATGTTCCACACTAATGAAGGATGTTGTAAATGTGGGAAAATGTGGGAGTTGTAGGGAGCAGGGCAAATGGGAATCTCCTATATTTTTATGTAACATTTATGTAATCTAAATATCTTTCTTAAAAATAAAAAATACATATTAAAGAAAAAAAGAGGAAGAGGAATCCTGAACCCTTACAGATGTCAGCAGCCATTTTGTTTCAACACATGGCAACAGACTTTGGTGAGGGAAGTATCTTACACTTTATGGCTTGGTAACTGTAAGCTTCTACCCCAAATAAATACCCTTTATAAAAGCCAACAGATTTCTGGTACTTTGCATTAGCACCCCCTTGGCTGACTAATATACATGGGGATTGACAAGTCTGAATTTGGTAGGATAGGCTGCAAGGTGGGGACTCCAGTGAAGGTTTCAATGAATTCCCCAGGAAAAGCTGGCTGCCTGAAGCAGAGGTAGAAGTTCTTCCTTATGTGAAATCATCAGTTCTCTGTTTAAGGCCTTCAACCAATTGGATGAAACTTCTCTCGTTGATGAAGACAATATCCTTAGTTAATTGTAGATGTAATCAGCCATAGACACAATCAACTGACTGATGAGTTAAATCCATGAAATATCCTGCAGTAATAATCAAGCCAGTGCTCACCTGAACAAACAGCTAGACACCATAACCTAGCCAAGCTGACATTTAAACTTAACTATCACATACCCTAAAGCAAAATTATATAAGATATTGAATGTAAAGGAACATAAAAAGGATATCTTAGGCAAATATGGAAAGTAATACTTGCATGTTCATATGCTTTAAGATTATTTTTAAATTTTAATGTAAAAATGAAAGTACCTCTGCAATCCCTGGTCCCACAGCATGATACCAGTTTTCTGCACAAAATAATTTATTATTTGCTTCACAGAAAAGGAAGATAAAGCCATTCAAGTATACAGGATTGATGGAAGATGAAATTTATTTCATATTCTCTTTGAATTATTCAGCTTTTAAAGTACCATTACCAGTGACTCAGATTTTGGGGGCTAAACTGGCAGTAGTAGAACTGGGTTCCAAAGTCCTGTCAGTATTCTACTATACATCCATTCATTGAGGAGAATTTCTTACAGATGAAGTTTTAATATTAGGGAAGACACAATTCTTATCCTAAAAACAAATAGTTTTTGGGCTTAACATTTTGCTTTATAATCTATGTCAGAGCCCATGTTTCCCTGAAAGCAGAGCCTGAGATAATCTTGCATGCAGGCATTTATTTGGAGAGCATTAGGGAGAAAGAGGGATGTAAAGGGTGGAAAACAGGGAAGCAGGAAAAGTCAAATTAAAATATATTTTCAAGTTGGTCATAGCTTGGGCTAACTGGTGCTCCATCCTTGAGCTGCCTTGCTAGAAACCCAGTGAAATATATCTCAGAACAGTCCTTCTGGAGGATGACAATGTGAAGTATTTATCTCCTAGCTCCCATCCTCCACTTTCTTTGATAGAGATCTTGACTTTGCCTTTTAGAAAAGATTTCTTCAAACTGTCCATAAATCAGATGCATAGTAATTGATTTAAAATAGAGGACTGCTTTGATGGATTTGATCACTGGATTAGCCACCCAATTCATAGATCTTGTTGTTCTTCATTTGAATTATGAGAACACATAGTAATATACAGCATTTAAGTAAAGAGAAAAAGCAATTTAGGAGGAGGGAGGATTTAGTTTCCATGTGGGAAGGCAATCAGTATTGTCAAAACGAAATTAAGACCATTTTCAAAAATTTGCTTTCTCTTCATTGATTCTAGCATTTTCCTGCTTAAAGAAAGGATTTGACTGGTATAGAGTACGACCATTGAATATGGAGAGCCCTTATTGTGCAGAAATGTTCAAATCACCTCCTCGGAGATTGGCTTGCTTCTTGCCCAGCCCATACGTGCTAGTCTTTCATTCAGTTTATGCACTGATGTCTGGTTTAATCTGTGGCAACAGGAGCTCATTTGGTTTTGCTTAGTGGCAGTATATAAATTATTGCAACTTGGGCAGAAAAATTGCTACTTAGATCCTCTTTATCCTAAATAGACAGTGTAACTGACAAACATGTTAAGCCTTTGGGACCTTACTAGTGCATCTTGTATAGGGACTTCTCTTTCTAGTCTACCACATGGCCAGAGCACACTGAATGGCTACCCTGTAAGAGTTTTCCCTACTAGCCCTGTTGTAAACCTGCTTGGATGAAGAGAGGGTCAGAGGTAATAAGATATGAGTGATGGTGTAAAACAAAACATTAATATTTTATCATCTGATACCAATATTTTCCATAGGGAAGAATAAGTAAGTGCAAAAATGTGGGCTCCCCACAGCCTGGGGATTCTGGTATGAAGGCTTTAGGGAAAAGAAAAATTCCTCTACATGAAGAAAGAATGGAATTTGTTTCTCTGGGAAGGGAAAGTGTGGTAAATTGCAACAAAAGACATGTTCTTGTGAGTGTGAACCTGTTTGTAAATAGGATCTTTTGAAGATATTATTAATAGTTAAGGTATGGCCAAATTGAATCAGGGTGGTTTTAATCCATATTACTGGAGATCTTATAAAAAGAAGCCAGAAGTCAGAGGAGGACACAAGAGGAGAGCAAGACATCATCATGTGATGTGGACTGCCATCACCTGAATACTATCAATTTCAGGGAGAAAACAAGTATTGCCAATACCTTGATGGTGGACCTCTAGCTTCTGAAACCACGAGACAATAAATACATGCTGTTTAAGGCAGCCATTTATAGGGTATTTGTCATAACGGCCCTGGCAAACTAAGACAGAGAGAGTCATTTGATCTCAGCTCAGGGAAACTTCAAACCACTTTTCCAGGTGGCTACAAAGACTGCTGCATATCTACCTCCCATTTTGTGATTTTAATGTGATCATTTCCTACTTACATAACTCCCTCTGGGCTACAAATTTTTTTAGGTCAATTATACACCAGGCTTTAAGAATTTTGGAAATGAAGATGTTAGTAAATTGATCCAAGCAATTAAAATAGCATTGCATTTTCTAGACTGGAAAGGGAGGGAAAGATGAGAGAACAGAGGAGAAAGAAAGGAGCAAGAGGCTTCAACAAGATGGGGAGAAGCTGGGACTAGTTGCAGTGAAGGGGTATGAAGTGCAAACCACCATTGGTGGGTTAGCTGGAGGACATTCCAAGGAAAATGATGGCTGGGAATTTATTTGCAGTTATTTGTGCTGTTTTATTGTAAATGTGTTCATCATCTCCAGACAAACCCAATATCTTCAGCAAAGTCTACCATGCTCTCAAATTGCTTGGTGAATATAAGGTTTTACTAGGGAGAACCAAAGGAGGAGCTGATTTTATGTCTGGGTTAATCCAGTATAACTCAGAAGTAGGGTCCTACAAACCAGAGGAGACCATAAGAACATAAGCCACCTGCAAAATCACAGAAGATCTAAGATGGCATTATATCTTCACAGGCTGGGAAATTTAGAGATTCTAGCCACCACCCAATCTTGTCAGCCTGACATTCTAGATTGCTCCTCTCCCACTTGTGAAAATAAAGCAAAAACCCTATGCCTTTAACTTCATGCCATTCAATTATGTCACCATTTCTCTCCCCAGAGTTGGTACCTCCTGGCCTCCAGATCTCTCCCCCTCAATCACTGACCATTTGTACTCTTGGCTCACAGGCTTCCTCTCACATACTCATCTTGGGGGACTTGATAGCTATGTGGACAAGCTATCCAACACTAGGGCCTCTCAGCTCTGCCACTTCCTCCTCTCCAGGGCCTTTGTCCTTTCTTGTTATCCACTAAATCTATAGTTTACTTTGGACCATGCTCCCTCATAACTGCTCTATCTTCAAATCAATAACTCAGGCATCTCATTCTCTGACTACAGCCTGCCCTCCTTTCAATCTGTTTGGCCAATTACACCATTAACACTCTTAAGCCATATTGGGAACCTCCAGTTCCAAATCCATCAGCCTTTCAGGATTTCATTGTACGTTAATTAAAAACATGTTTTCCAATTCCCTAAACTTACTTGGATTGCTGACTTTTGCTTCATTCATCTGGCAAAATCCTAAATTGTCTGCTCCTCTAGACTGTTATTTGATGAATCAAATACTGCTTGAACTCTTTACATTGTAGACTTGGGTGTTGTTGGTTTTAACTGATATAGTGTTGAGAATAGTTTCGCACAACTATATACCAATCTATAGCTATCTAACGACTCCCAACAAAAATCAGTCATTAATTACACCCAAACTGATCTTTTTATCTCCCTTTTCCAAGTCTGTTTGATTGCTTACTTCTTCACCATTTTTTCCTTCTCTTTCCCCCTCACTTTCCACATCAAATTCATTATCTAGTCTTGTTGATTTTAAGTCAAAAATGATTTTCAAATTTGTGCCTTTCTTCCCTCCTACTGCTACTGCCATGGTTCAGTTTCCATCATCTCTCATTACACTGTGGAAATAGCTCCCTAACTGGTTTTACTTGCTCCAATTTCTACTCCCTCCATTTGTTATTCATTTTTACAAAACATATCAGATTATGTTATTTCTACTGCTAATGAAATAACATAAGACATGATACTCCAGTACTTACACAACAAAGTCCAAATTCCTTAGCAAGGCTTTTGAAGTCTTTTGCATTCAACCTTCAAGAAACCCTTCCAGACTTACCTCCTGCTTCTCTTCAGCACGTACTTTTCCCTCTGGCTACTACACATGATTTTATGTTCCCAGACTATGTACTGAATTTTCCCATCTCCTTGTCATTGCTTTCTTTGTTTTCTCAATAATGACAACTCTTCTTCTACATCCTCTCAGCTCTTCTCATCCTACTTAATCTTCAAAATACACATATACACTTATTGCTCAAATGTGGCCTCTCTCTAAGCCAAACTCAGCATATAAATGCATTATCTTCCCCCCAGTGTGGGACATGACTCCAGGGTATGAACTTCCCTGGCACCGAGGGATTACTACCAAGCACCAACTAGCAATGCAACAGGAAAAAGACCTTGACCAAAAGGGGGAAAAGGTAAAGACAAATGAGTTTATATGGCTAAGAGATTTCAAAGTGAGTCATCATTCCAGAAGCTACGTTTATGCATGTCTCAGCTGGATCTCATTGACTGCCAAAGTAGATACTACCCCAAATAGTGGGGGCCCTGAGGGCTCTGGAGACATTCAGACACTAGAGTCAGGACAGATAGCTCAGGAGCTTGATGCCTTGCCAGTGGGTCCTACTTTGGAATTTATGCTCCCCAGTGTGACAGAGTTGGACTCAGTTGTGTTTTCCCTACACATGGTTCTTCTGTCCTTCTATTTGAACCTATAATTAGTACTAGAGTTGGTATGTGTACATCCAAGGGACTTAAATCTTTGGGCTGTCCATGTGCCAGCTGGGCCCTGAATCTCAACGGAATTGCGACACCTCATTGGTCTCATCCAGGACAACCAACAAGGAGGTTATGAGGGATGATTACTATCCCAAGGAACCAAAAGAGTCTACATCTGCAAGCAAGAGAGTCCCATCCATCAGCCCCATGGATTGCAGCCTCCTCTCAATTACAGGTGGAGTGAACATCACCATCCCAGAATCCTCAGGATTGGGGAATTAACTATGGACTAAAGTAGACTTACTGATATTCTATTATAGACTTATTGTGATTCTAGCACTGGAAGAAATTATACCATTGAAAGGCAGTGGCCACTGCAGGTTCTGAAGGCAGGGAGAGGAAAAAAAAAGTGTAATACAGGGGCAATTTTGGGACTTGGGAATTGTCCTGAATGACATTGCAATGACAGATGCAGGCCATTATACATCTTGTCATAACCTATAGAATTGGGTGGGAGAGATTGTAAACTCAATGTAAACTTTAATCCACATTTAGTGTCAAATCTCCAAAATGTGTTCATCAATTGCAATGACTATACCTCACTAATGAAGGATGTTGTTAATGTGGGAAAATGTGGGAGGTGTGGGGAGCAGGGCATATGGGAACCCCCTATTTTTTTATGTGACATTTGTGTAATCTAAGTATCTTAAAAAAAAAAATACACAAGAGACACAAGAGTTATTCAACATTTGAATAGATATAAAGTAAACCTTGGATATTGCTTTCAAGCTGGATGCAAGGTTTTTTCCTTTACAATTTTCAATTTTGTGTACCTATCACAATTTCCCTAAAGAGAAGTGCCAGAAAAATTGGTAATATATGTTATAGCCAAAGAACCAAACTTAAGCAAATGTTTGCAGTTAGGAAAAACAATTACCAGTTTATTCCTGTAACCTTCCTATTTTGGAAGGCTGATGATTTAATTTAAACGGTTTAGACATGAAGCTGTTTTAATTTTCCAAGTCTTACATTTCCCATCAGGAAGCTGGGCATAAATGATACTTTTATGTATTAAGATATATTATGAAGTCAGGCACCCTTATTTAAACCCTTATTAGCTTTGCAAATAGGCGGCTAATCAGAAGTCCAATGCATAATGATACCATTTTCCCTGTAAACATCCACTGTTCACTCTACTTTGCTATGACATGTGTACCTATGGTTTGGGATGTTGACAATTTAATGGGAAGGTCTGGTGCTGTAACATTTCTGTTCACAAAGCTTCCTGAACTCTATTGCTTGGAGCAGAACTTCCTCCTCCACCCCGGACCCCCCACCCCATGTGCTGTGTGCTACAAATGGGTTACAGATGTGCTGAGATATTGATTCCCTTGGCTCATGGAGAGCCTCAGGCTATGGCCACCAGCCAAAGTCAAAGTCAGTCTTATCCATTTACCCCAGTGTGCTGTACAAACATGGTTATTTTCTATGTGTGCCATTATAGGGTGAGGTTAAGAGGCCCTGGCCTCTTAGGAGGTCTACACTCTTTGCATGGCATTCAAGGCCTTTACAATTGTACGGCTGCTTTTCCCTTCTAGCCTGGCCACCCACAAACCCCCTCATGCGGAGTCCTTTTCAAGCTCCATGGATTACCAACCATGCTTTCACTCCTCTGTTCCCTTCACCTAGAATGCCCTTCTCATCCATCTATACCATAGTCTATAGCTCTTTAAAAGATAGAGCCAATGCCACCTGCTCCAGGACCTTGTCAGCAACCTCCTCAACCCAAATGCTTTCTCCCTCCTGTGTCCTTTTAGTTTGTTTGTTACCCTCTCATGCACGTGTCACTGTCTGCCTTAGCTATAGTTACTTGTGTGCTTGTTTTATCACCCCTCCTAGAGAGTAAACAGCTCATGAATAGAGACCATCTTGTTTATCATGGCTTCTCCTTGTGCTGACTGCATCTTACCTATTCAATAATGCTTGTTGAATGGAACTGAATATGCAAGTAGAAGAAGGAAGGGAAGGCCAACTTATGTCAACTGTATACCCACCATGTGCCAAGCCCTGTGCTGGCACTTTAAATGGGATAATGTAGTCAGGCTTCACAATGTAAAGTAGCAGATGAAGAAACTGAGGAAGCCAAGGTTAATTACTCCCAAGTAATACATTTTACACTGGAAAAGAGAAATTGTTGAAATTGCAAAGCAATGTCCTGTTCAGGTGTCCAACAGAGAATATGGCTCTGGGATGGTATCAGGGCTTGAATCTTCCCTCCCCCACTTGGACCAGGTAAGTTCCCAAACATCGGAGAGGAGCACCAGGGGCTGCTGGAAGTCTGGTCAGAGATTTTACTGCCTAAACCACCTTGGCTGTTTGAGTCCTGGCAAGAGTTCCATTTCAGAACTGGAAAATAAATCATTCTTTCATCAAGAAGGAAATCCCTCTCCTTAGAATAAACCTGAAATGACTAGTTTCAAAAGGGATAGAAAAATGTTATTTATTCTCTTTGTTTGGGAAAGAATCTTCTAGTGAAGCTTAAGTGGAAAAAGAGAACTAAACGTCTATAAATTATACTCTATTTGGATAAATGTTTCCTCCTTTCTTTCTCATTGCACTGTGATCTTGTTTATTCTGTTATGTTTACATTTATATTACTTCTTCATTGAACAATGTTTTGAAAACAATGTCTAGATTAGATTAGTTAAATAATTAGATGATATAAATTAGTTTACGACAGTTTCTAATAGCTATTTTTAGTGTGCATATTCAGTGATCCTGACCAGCCCCTCTGGTCTTGGACAAGCATTTTAATGTTGAGAGTTGATTTCCTTATCTTTAAAACAAGGAGAACAATGCTGATCTAGCATCCTAGAGTTGAGGATTAGTTGACAAGTCCAGTTTTCTTGAACTTTCTATATGTTGAGAGAATCAGTGATTCAGTTTCTCCTTCCCATGTTACTCCCACATGCCATCACCTTTGGAATCTTACATGAGACCAAGAATATAAAATAATTTAGTCATGATAGCCACTTGCAGGTGTATTGTGTTTTACAATTCACAAGGTGCTATCACATGTATTATCCCCCTGGGCCTTCAAAGCATCCTGTAGGATGGGTCATTATTTTATCAGCATCCCTCATTTTGTAGGAGAGAGAAGTTATTGCTCAGAAAGGTGAAGTTGCTTACCAAAGGTCATAAGGCTCAAGGTTAGTGCAGGGAAAAGACTCAAAATCTGAGTTGGAGAGTTTTCTGCATTTCTTCTCTTTAATGTATTTAAGGGATCAACATGCTGGAGGTGAGCTTGGGGACAGGGGAGGAAATAGGGAATAAAACATGAGAAAATATAGAAAGAAAGGGCTTGATACCAAGGGCAAACAAAGGGAATTTTCAAATAACTGACTTCTTCTCCTGTATTTACATACTTTGATGTCTACCTAAACCTACACTTGGTTTCAAATTTTAAAGGAGGGGGAAAGGAAAATTAATGAGCATCAAGCAACTTGTCAGCTGACCACAGAAAGTCCAAGCACCCTGGAGCACACTGTTGCTTCACAATCCTTTTATATATTTTTGAATTAATTTTCAGGTTTATCAGATATATATACTTTATTGACTTGTTTCTGAGAATAGCAAATCTGAGGGAAGTGGGGCAAAAAAAGGAAAAGAAAGATGTTACATTTAAGAATGCCACTTTCATTGCTGGAAATATAAAGTGAAAAGTTTTCAAATGTAAACAAAGTTGAGCTGCAATACCCATCAGTAAGTGTTCATTTAAAAGAGTATTGATTTTCAACTTATTTGATTTTTTAAAAAATATGGAATGCTTCACAAATTTGGGTGTCATCCTTGCGCAGGGGCCATGCTAATCTTCTCTGTATTGTTCCAATTTTAGTATATGTGCTGCTGAAGCGAGCTCTATTTGATTTTTTTAAAAAGGAGAACCCAGGACCTCATACATGTGAAGCAGGTGCTCAACCCCTGAGCTACACCTGCTCTGCACTATTTGACTTCAATGCATGTAGAGTTTGTATTCTAGAACATCACCGTCCAATTTAGAACTTTGTGCAGTGATGGAAGTACTCAATAATCTATGCTGTTCCATATGATTATCTCTAACTGTACATGACTACTGAGTACTTGTCCTGTGCCTAGAAGAAACTGATTAAGAAACTGAAAATGAATTTTAATGTTTTAAAATTTTTACTATCTTAAATTTTAATAGGTACATGTGGCTACCTTATTGGATAGTGCAGTTCTACTTAGTCGTTTGCTGACGTCAGTCTTCAGCTCATGTTTTATAGCAAATTGAGATGGAAGAGAGGGTTTATGAAAATAGCAATGGTTTTTGAGGCTAAAGATGATGAAAATCAAGATGAATGTATATTTGAGTAATCATAAAGCAAGGACGAAAACTTGGATGTATTTAATATATTTTCAATTTTTAAAAAGTCTCAGTTCAGTAAATAATACAGTTTTCTCCTTAACTGTGAAGAATACTTAGGCACATGAGAGTTCTAATCAATATAGAGAGCCTTCTAATCAATAATCAAATTTAGCAGATGGAAAGTCAGACTTTGGATCCTGTATTTCTGAGATCAGAAGGAACAATTATTTCTCATTGATAAATCGTTTGCATTGTTTTCTATTTTTAGAGAAGCTCTGGAATTTCTCCCACAAAATGTACTATGCATTCTCCAGACAGCTATTTGAAGCACGTGGGAAAATCAAGAGAACAGATGAATGATAACCAATTGTCTGTCTTTACAATTCCTCAGCGTTTGGCCTTGCCAGAGTGCCCAGTCCCTGATGAAAACACATTTGTAGGTCCCCCAGATGAGATCCCATGACTGTGATAATTGTCACGTGCCTGTTTATTTTTCCCTTGAGAAACTGAATGAGTTTAAAAAAAAAAAAAAAGATCACAACTAAACAAAAGCATATCAATAACAGGAAACTGTTGGTGAGAAATACCCCGATGTTCCTGTAAATTCACGTCACCAGATTCCCCAGGGACAAAGGTGCGTGAACTGCATAGTAAATAATTATGATTTAATACAGAGACCTTGCAATGCTGTTTACAGTAAAACAACAAAAAAGAATTGTTTCTTGAGGCGCAAATAAGCAAATAATAGAAACACATATCAAGATAATCAGGAAGTGGTGATGTTATGTCTAGGTCAGCCACTGAAAACAATTTGTAATCTATCAAAGCATCTCCTTTGCAATTGCAAGCAGTACAAGGTGGGACTTTAGGAAAAAGAGACTCCCTCATCCATAGCGTGGTTGTAAATGGTGGAGAAAATGGAATATTCATCCTAGAGAATTTCTGAGGAGGTCTGTCTCATGACACTTGTCTGCAGGGTTTCATTCCCACGGATGACAAGAGGGAGAATGGGAATAACCACAGCTTCTCCCTTCTTTAAAAGGATGTTGGCCTTGTGCATGCGTGCCTTAGGCACAAGCATGTCCCAGCTCAGAAAGGAAAAGAGCGGATGTGCTTCAACTGCATAACTGCCTTCACTTGTTTAGGCCCTTTTCCTCTCTGTTTATTAGAAATGATGTTTTTCTTGATCAAAGTGGCAAAACCATAATTTTCTATTTTTTCCCCAGGGTCTACTTACTGTAAAGAGTGTTCAGGCCTTTGCCTAGTAGCCTGCAGACCTGCAGAGAAACCTATAGTTTTAGTGCAGTGAGGGGTGGAGGGCAGGTGGTGGTGGTGGAAGGGTGAAGAAGGGAAAGAGGGAGCAGCAGTGACAGTCAATGTGGGATTCTTACCTGAAATTTCTCTCCTTTTCTCTGGGTTATAGCATAAAGCTCTGCAAGCCCCATTCTCAGGCAATTTTTTAAAATCTACTCAGCCATTTGGCCAAAGGCAATCTCACTTTGATTGATGACTACCACCATTTCTTAGTTCTTAAAAGAGCCTGTGGTAGGCAACATAATGCTGCCCCCAGCTCCCACCCTCAGCAATCCCTAGAACCTGTAAATATGTTACCTTAGTTGGAAAAATGTGATTAAGTTAAGGACCTGCAGAGGGAGAGTTTATCCTGGATTACCAGGGTAGGCTCAATGTATCATGACAGCCCTTAAAAGAGTCAGAAGGACATGTATGATGGAAGTGGGGGGTGGGGTGGGGGATTTTTAGATGCTGCACTGTTGGCTTTGACGATGGAGGGAGAGACTACAAGCCATGGAGTTCAGGTAGCCTGTGGAAGCTGGAAAAGGCAGGAAATACATTCTCTCTTAGAGCCTCTAGAAGGAATGCAGCCCTGCTGAGACTTTGATTTTAGCCCAGTAAAACCCATTTTAGATTCTGACCCCCAGAAATTGTAAGAGAATACATGTTTGGTGTTAAATGAAGTCTGTGGTAATTTATTACAGGAGCAATAGGAAATTAATATCGTTCTGTAGCAGACTCATTATGCACCCCAGAAAAACTTATTCTTAATCCATTCCCGTAGGTATGAATGCATTGTACATAGGACCTTTGGAAGATGATATTTTTAGTTAAGGTATGGCTGACTGAATCAGGTTGGACTTTAATCTGGATTATTGTAGTCTTTTATAAGCAGAATGAAATTCAAACATAGAGAGAGAAAGCCATAGGGAAGCAAGAAACTAGAAGTCAATGGAACCTTGAAGAGAAAGAATACACCGCCATGTGCATTTCTGTGTGACTGAAAAGCCAAGGAGCCAAAGACTGCTGGCAGCCAGCCCCAAAATGCCAGTCTTCAGGGAGAAAACATCGCTTTGCTGATAACTTGATTTTGGACTTCCCCTGGCCTCAAAACTGTGAGCCAATAAATTCCCGTTGTTTAAGCCACCCTATTGTATGGTATTTGTTGTTGCAGCCAGGAAACTAACACAAGATTCAAAATGTGTTTTTTACGTTGACTGGGGCGTTAGGTCAGTGACATTGTTTCTCAATTTTATAGACCTAATATTAGAATATTAGGCTGTGCAATAGAATCATCTGAGGACACTTTAAAAAATACCAAGATCAGAGTTCCATCCCAATGACTTAGATTTAATAAGTCTGGGGTCGAGCCAGGGCATGGGTATTTTATAAAGATTCCCGAGTGATTCTAATGTTCAGCCAAGGTTGAGAACCCCAGTGTTAGATAACTTACTCCTTTTTCGGGTCTCTTAGCAGTTTGATCTATATAAATGAAAGGAAAGTATTATTTCACCATTGCTAGTGCAGTAAAAAGTGTAGTCAGATTTTTTGGTCTTTCCTATTAGATTTGATACTTGTCTCTAACTGAACATAGAACACCCTCTGAGAGTAAATGCCTGAGAATCAAAGTCTCTTGTGACTCCATTTCTTCCATTTTCTCTTGAGTCTCAGTTTCTACTCGGATGCAGCTGAGAATGACTACTACAACCAGGACCTCTTGCAACAATATCCTGACACTTTTATTAAAGAGCTGTTGAGTTACACAAAGCATAGAGCAGGAAGGAGAGCTCAGGATCAACGGAGTGTGCAGAGCAAAGGCTCTATGATGCCCCGAGACTGCAGAGTCATGGAGAGAAGGAGGAATGACTGCTGGTATGTCTCTGCTGGCCCTGTTTCTGATGAAAAAGCCGTGAACTGGCTACCAGGTCATCTGTGCTCTAAATCTTCCTCTGCCACTTATTTTAATAGGAACAGCTTCCCCTCACTGTGTATAGACAGTAGGCTGAATGTATCATGTGGAGATGAGATCATTTAATCATCACAATAACCTTGTGAAAAAATTACTGTTATCAATTTTACATTGACACACTTTATGTTTTACATATGCAAAGCCTAAGTTCTAGAAATCATTCTGAAATGGACTGGACTGATGACAGCACAATCCTGTGATGAAACTGAGAGCCTCTGAGGGTACACTTTGGATGGATTTTACAAGGCAGAGGACCATATAACACAGTGAGCCCCATGGTGAATGATGGGCTGTATGAAAACCTTCTCTCTTGAACTATAACAAATATACAATACTAAAACAAGGTGTTAATAATAGGATGGTTTGTGGGGAAGATACACCAAATATAAGCTATGGACTATAGATAACACTAACATTATGACGATGTTCTTTCATCATTTCTAACAAATATGTCACAACAATGTAAGGTGTTGGTGGTGGGGTAATGTATGGGAATCTTGTATGGTATGCATGATTATTCTTTAAAAATTTGAAATAAATAAATACATACTTTGGGAAAAAACAAATGAAACAAAACAAAAACCCACAAAAACTAAAGTCTAGAGAGGTTAAGGAACTTAACCCAAGGCCACAAAATTAGAAAGTGGTGAAATCAAAGATTGAGCCCAGGCCTGTGTTACCTGAAAGGTCATGTTCTCAGAAAGTAGAGGAGGCAGTGGGGTGTGGTGGTTGAGTGATTCTGAACAAGCACTTTCTTTCTTGTACCCCAGTTCTTTGCCGGTAACATGAAAGGTTTGTGAAATACTCAGGATAATGCCCTAAGACGTCTCCAGTTTGGACATTCTGCAAATCCTGGGACCATGGATTCAGCCACTCTGTGGCCAGACTCAGAGACAGGCAGGATCTTTTCCTCCTCCCCAGTAAGCTCCTTCTAGAGACACAATCTCAGGCACCTTCCCACTCATGGCAAGGTCGTCTTCATGCTGACCCTGTATCAACCTGGCAATGCATTTCTGGAAGCAAAACTCTTTGTCCCAAAGCCTCCAAAGGGACCAAGTTCAGGGGCTTGATAACTTAACCACATATTGTGACAAAATAGCTGCATGATTAGCGGTTAGTTTGTGCAGAGGCCACTTACACAGCCCAGGCCTACTAACAGGGGGTCTTTGGAGATTGCGATCACCTAGAGCTGAGCCCTTTCTAGAAGCTAGGGTACTATTTTGGGCTCTTTTACAGTGTTAACAAGCATCTGGAGAAGAAAACATTTGGGTTTTCCCAAAATTACCAAAAAGAACAGCAAACAATAGGAGCTTTTTTATCTGAATCATTGGGTTTGACTTGGATTGTTGATGAAATCCCTATTTGGGTTTTACCAAGAATAAAAGTGATTCCTAGGTATTAGCAACAACAGTGGTAATATTAATCAAGGAACCATAATGAGAAAGGCATGGCTCACATCTTTTGAAAAGCCCCACTTTTCAGTCACAGGATATTAACACTTAACAAGACATTCCAAAAGATCTTGCTTGGGATTATGTCTGATCACTCTAACCAATTACATCAAGAATTGGAGGTTCTTAGTGTTTTTGTCATCTTGTGATTGTTGTTCAATTTATATAATGTGCCCAAATAATTCCTGAGAGTAAACTAAGAAATGACTGGTATGTCTTGGTAGACACTTACGGCAGAGACTGCAGATGCTTATAAAGGTCTGATCTTCTCTTCCTGTGTTCATGGCAGAGTATATTTCCAAACGTCTCTTGCAGTTAGATATGGCCATGGGACCAAGTTCTAGCCCATGGAATGTGAAAGGAAGTGATGCGTGTCAGTTCTAGGCCTGGCCCATAAAAATCTGCCACACGTAGATCCTTCTTTTTTTCCCCCCATATGAATGGAAAGTGGTCTGAGTCCCTAGAGGAGACCAGAACCACAAGATGGAAGGCATTTGGGTCCTTGCAGGACCATATGGAAGGCCACCCACTGACCAGGAACTTCTAATGTGCTAAGTACTGAGATTTGGGGACCACCTGGTCCAACAGCTAGCATTACTTACCTTAAATAATACCAACCCATGTGAACTAGGTGCACCTTTTGGTGGAAGGTTGAATAACCTCTTCTAAGGAAATGGGAATGGTAGAGATTGAAAAGACAGCAAAGCTGAAGTGATCCATAACTTTTCTATCCATGTATCAATGATAATACCAACCCCTCTCCAGCTCCCAAAAGGCAGGCCAAGGTAGTAGACCCTTTGGGTGGAGGAGTATATTACAGTCAGGAGACACAAAGAGTTCTTTCTTAGCCATCTGAACCGCTCTGGTTATGGATATTAATGCCCTAAGTCTGCTTTCTCTTGCTCTGGCAACTGGAAGATAACTCCAAGGATGCAACATATTCCAACCCACTATTTGAAGAGAAAAAGCTGAATGCTATTGAAAGCATGGCAATCAGTATTTAGTCACTACTGATAATCACATCCAGAGGGGAATTCACAGGCTTTTTCTGTTAATTCCTACTATTTGTCAGTCAATAGCTTCTGGATGAGAAGACATGTGTCTCAATTTGCAGAAACCAGAGGTCAAACCCTGGGTAAATAGTAGTCTTTTGCCTGAAAGCCCATGGTTCCCATTAGCCCAGGAACAAAGAAAAAGGTTGTGTGGATGAGCTCATCTGTTCCCCTCATCCTCACAAGAATACTTGGTGCTGAGACTGATTACCTGCAGTTCATATGGAAGCAGACTCCTCCTGGGCTCCTAGGGGCTTACCTTTTGGTATGACTTACCTTGGAAAGCCTGGAAATCACAATTTTTAAAGATTTGGGTGGCATCCTCGCCCTCCTGCTTTTTGAAGTATGAACAACATAAACAAAATTAGTCCAGGCTTCTCAATCATGACCTTGCCCAGAGCAGGCAACAGATTTCAGCTCACTCACAGCCTAGGAGACTTTTTTGCAAGAAAATAAAAATTTCTTGGGCCCATTGTTGCTTGCTAGATTGAGTCAAAGAAAGTGAGACACCTTCAAAAAATAACTTGAACCCAGTGTGCCAAAGATATTTCTGGAAAAACAACAGACACACAGAGAGAAAAGCCTGGGCACGAATCCATCTAATCATTCTAACCCTGTCCAGTACAATTGATCTTATCACAAACAAAACAAATAAACAAAAGCAGAGTAAACAAATGCCATCTCTTTGTCTAACATTTGATCCTGCTGTTTAGGCAAGATCTGGGGTGAGTTTAACAGACAAATTGAGATTCTGGTTGTTTTAGCATTCACTTCCTGAGAACATTGTTCAAAATTTCATGGCTTACTGCCTTATCGAGTTAAAACAATTCAGGCTTTTCATCACGTCTATATTTAGAAATTGTTTGATGTTACAATATGATCATTTGCCTACTAGATTTCTAAGAACTTGGGGGTGGGAAGATAGAACTAACTTTGTGTGTGTGTGTATTTACTATATATTAAGCACTTTGAAAATGTGTAATTTTATTCTCATGGCCACTCTGATGTCAGTATTGTTATTTGCATATTACAGATAAGGTAAACAAGACTCAGGAAGGTTACTAAATTGAATTAGATCACTATCTGGTTAGCAATGATACTGGGATTTGTACACAGAGTGTTTTGCTCCAAAGTACTTTACAGTACCACAGACTGCCTCAGTTTATAAGCAGCAAACCTTGTTTCATGAATTTCCTTTTAATACATACTTGCTTTAAAAGTTATTTTATGGGCCAAAGACTTAAAAATACAATGGTCCAAAGGAGAAATACAAATGGCAAAGAAACACATGAAAAAATGTTCAAAATCATTAGCAATTAGGGAAATGCAAATCAAAACTACAATGAGATATAATTTCACCCCTATTAGATTGGCCACTATTAAAATGTCAGAAAACTGTAAATGTTAGAGAGGATGTGGAGAGATAGGAACACTTATCCACTTTTGGTGGGAATGTAGAATGGTATAGCCACTATGGAGGACTGTTTGGCAGTTCCTAAGGAAGTTAAATTGCCATGGGATCTGGCAATACCATTGCTAGGTGTATACCCAGAAGAACTGAGAGCAGAGACACAAATAGACATCTGCACACCAATGTTCATAGCAGCATTATTCACGATAGCCAAAAGTTGGAAACAACCCAGGTGTCCATCAACTGATGAATAAATAAATTGTGGAGAATACACCCAATGGAATATTATGCAGCAGTAAGAAGAACTGAAGTTGTGAAGCATATGAAAACATGCATGAATCTGGAGAACATTATGTTAAGTGAAGCAAGTCAGACACAAAAGGACAAATATTGTATCGTTGCCCTATTATGAACTAAATACATTATGTAACATATAAATATATTATGTGAAATATGAAAAAAAAGTTATTTGATAGGGAAGTGGATGTGGCTCAAGGAGTTGGGCACCCACTTACCACATGGGAGGTCCTGGGTTCAGTTCCTGGTACCTGCTAAAGAAGACGAGCAAGACAGTGAGTTGATGCAACGAGATGATGCAACAAGATGACTCAACGAAGAATAACCATGAGGAAACACAATGAGAGACACAACAAGCATGGGTGGAGGTGGCTCAAGCCATTGGGTGACTCCTTCCCACATGGGAGGTCCCAGGTTCAGTTCTCAGTGCCTCCTAAAAAGAAGATGAGCACACATTGAACAGACACGGAGAGCAGACAGCGAGTACAAAACAATGGGGAGCGGGGGAAGAAATAAATGAATAAAATAAATCTTAAAAAAGAGTTACTGTTTTATAAATTTCCACAACATCCATTGTAGGTAGATAAACAAAACTATTTTCATTTTGTATCTGAGGAGAACTGAGGCAGAGAGAGTCCAAATGAATTTTCTCTGATCACCCAACCAATTTGTGATAGAGATGGAATATAGCCCAATGAACATACTTGTTCTCTTTTGTTTTTTAAGATTTATTTACTTTTAAAAAAATAATTTATCCCCACCCTCCCCCAGATGGTTCTCTTGTCTGTCTGCTCATTGTTTGCTTGCCTTCTCCAGGAGGCACTGGGAACCAAACCCAGGACCTCCCACATGGGAGGCAAGTGCTCAACAGCCTGAGCCTGACCCTGTGGGCTGTGGTGTCTGCTGGTTTGTGGCATCTGCTCATTTAGGTGTCTGCTCATTGTGGCAGAGCAGTGTCTAGCTTGTTGTAGCAGGTGTGGCATCTAGCTCATTGCAGCGTCTGCTTGTCTTCTTTAGGAGGCACTGGGACCCGAACCCGGGACCGCCCATGTTTGTAGGTGAGCACCCAACTGGTTGAGCCACATCCACTTCCCCTACACTCATTCTTGACTACACGTTGGTGAATGGCTCACAGTCTAGGTTCCCTGGTCCTTGAAGGGTATGGAGCCTTTCAGTGTAGGGTAAGAGTCCTTGCACTTTTTTCAATATTCAACACCAAAACCAACCAACCAAACAAAAAAAATAAAACCCAGATTAAATAAGGATGTACGGACTTCCAGGACACCATACTTGCATGGTTTCTTCCTATCTTACTTTTTGTTATTTCTCAGATTCCTTTGCACTTCTAATGTTGAATTGTTCACAATTCAGTCCTTGGTTGTCTTCACAAGCTAAACTCATTCCCATTGTCATGTGATCTAGCCCAGACTTCATTGTATATTTCCAGCCCAGACATGGTTCCCAAGAAAAGGAGACTAACTTCATCTCCTCCAGACTCATGCATCCAGCTGCCTACCTGGCATCAACCCTTGGGTTTCTAATAGACTCCTTAAACTTACTATGCCCAAAACTCCTGATCTTCCATTCTATGTCAGTCAGGCCCAGCAAGGAAAACAGAAACAACACTATATTTTAATACAGAGTAATTGTTTCACAGGTGTTGGAAAGGCTGGAGGAGCAATAGAGAGATGGAAAGAGTATAGAGGAGATAAATGAAGAAGGAATGATAAACAAAGGTCAGGAACTGCCTGCACTTCTGAGCTAAAGCTCACAAGCCTGTACTATTGGACATGCTGTTGTGTCAAGTCTGGATCTGCTGAATCAGTGCAGAAACTGCTGGAAATCTGTTGTATTTTCTGTGTAGTTGGCTTCTGGAATCACCCCCACTCACTCTCATTTTAGAAACCGCTAACAACTCTCATACTATCCCAGAATCAAGACAATCCTCTCTTCCTCTCACCCTCTGATCTCCCACCAGTGCCTCCTAACAGGAGGGCAAATATCAAGGGAGCCTGGAAAATGTAGTTTGGAGACTCCTAACCCAAGAAGTACATAGCAGAGTATAGAGAAGGGCCAATGTGGGGCTGAGAGACAACAGTTAATAAACAGTGCACCCTCTGGATTTTTTCCATTCCCAATCTTCCCCATCAAAGTTGAGGGTAATTCCAAACTTACAGTTGCTCATTCCAGAACTATTGGAGATATCCTTGACTTTTCTTTTACCAACATACTATGTCCAACCCATCAGGAAATCCTGTTGGTTTTACCTTTAAAATATATCCATCATCAAATCACTTCTCATCACCCTCATTCCTACCACCCTGGCTTGAGCTACCCTCATCTCCCATCTAGATTACTGAAATAGTCTCTTAACTGGTCTCTCTGCTTCTACTCTTGACATCAGCAGTCTTCTCAATATGGCAGGCTGTGATGGTTAAGCTAATGTGTCAACTTGGCCAGGTAATGGTGCCCAGGTGTTTCATCAAGCAAGTACTGGGCTAACTTTAATACAAGGACATTTAATGGACTTTAATCATCAGTGAGGTGATTGCATAGATGGCTGGTTACATCTACAATTAACTTAGGAGATTGCCATCAGCAATGAGTGATGTCTCTTCCAATCAGTTGAAGGCCTTAAAAGGGGAATTGATTTCAACATTCAGAGAGAGAATCCCTGTATCTACTTCAGATAGCCAGGATCTCCTGGTGAAATCAGTGAGGACCTTCATCTGAGTCCCTGGTTTGCAGCCTGCCTTACAGAATTTGGTCAAGATAATTTTATAAAATCTCATACTATTTATAGATATCTCCGGTCAGTTCTGTTTTCCTAGAGAACCCTGACTAATACACAGGCATAAATTAGACTATGATATTACCTTGTCCAAAACCTTCCAATGGTTCCCTTTTTCTCTCTGAATAGAAATCAAAGTCTTTTAAATGGTCTATAAAGCTCTGACATTTTCCCTTCCCCCTTTCTCCATTACTCTTCTGACTGCAAGGCAAATATTGTATATAAATTTCAGCCTGCCTCCTTTCAGCACTCCTGGCCCCCTTTTCTTTTTCTTCATCACTTATAACTTTCTAATAAACTATATAGTTTAGTTATTAATTATGTATATTGATTATCTATATCCTCCTTCTAGAATGTAAGCTCCACAATGGAAGAAAGTTTTGTTTGTTTTGTTCTTTGATGTATTACGAGCACCTAGAGTAATGCCTGGCACTACATAGTGGGAACTCAATGAGTTCAAAATTAATATCAATTGTTATATAAAACCACACAATATATCTATGTGCATATATAATTTATAGCATTATTATGTAATATAAAAGAGAGATGTATATTATAAAAAGATGTTTATAAAACATCATAAAATATATTTATTACGTCTACACCAAGACCCCTATTGAAAGAAAGAGAGAGAAGGAGAGGAGAAGGAGAACAGGGAGAGGGACAGAGGGAGGGAAAGCAAGAGCTACAAGTGATAAACCTTTTAAAGATGGAACCCAAGGAACATCAAAATATAACAGTACCTGCCTATCAAACCATATCTCTTATGCCAGTAATGACTTGCTCTGTCTTCTGTCCTTGAACACTTTGGACTTTCATACCTCCATTTAGTTGGTTCAAATCTTTAAATAATGAACACAATTTTTCTCTGAGTTTTCCCAGATGTACTACTCATAGGGAGGAGTCATAATTTCAGATAATTTAAAATATGAATGATGAACTTTGAGAAACACTAGAGTTGCAATGCTCTCCCATCCTCTGAATTCTATACCAGTCATGGCATGACCCTATATAGGAGTTACCGATTTTTGGATGTATGTCCTATCTCCTTGGGGAGGAAGGAGGTAAAGCAGCTGGCCTGTGATCCATTTTCTCTCCCCATTACTGAGGGATGCTCCCAGGGAAAAGAAAAGAAGGCAGACCTGGTCTAATCTCTTTGTCACATGATTACTGGACCCCTGGGTAAACATTCTAAGATTATTTCTTAGGAGGAGAGTCCTTACCTGTGGATTGCTCTTAACAAGACATCTCGGTTTTGTTTATGGAAACAGACCTACAATCTGTGGGTTTATGGAGCATGGTTTCCTGGAGAATGTCATGTAAGCTACTCAACTCTCTCAGGCTTAAAATGGGGATATTTCATGTCTCAAATACTCCCTGCTATGTAAGGTGACCTGTGACTCTCACTTTGAGACTTTTTCTACTCTGAACCAGAAAGCTCATGTCTGGAGTGGGAGGAGGAACCTGGGTTTCTGCACACACTACCCCAGACCTCTACCCATATTGCCCGTGCTTCTTGAAAGCTTATATCCTTGAAATTATTAATAAAGTTTTATATTGGGTAATATGTGAGTTTGATTTGAAAATCTAATCTCTTTTATTAGCTCACTTTCCTACTAAATGATAAGCTCCTGGGGGCCAGAACTATACACAATTCATCTCTGTATTCCTCACAGTGCCTGGCCGTGTGTCTTTAAAATGATAGCTGCTCAATAAGTAAAGACAACATGATAAATTAAAGGACTGATGAGTTATAAGAAATCCCAGAAGATGAAAAACAAATGGAAAATGTAGGGAAATAAATTTACAAAAGTAGAAACACATACATTTCCAATATTCTGATTATTTCTATACCATTCTCCCTAAACTGGAAATAATGTATTTTAAATACACATTAAAATTGATATTTCTTTAAATAAGAGAAATGAAAACTAGAAGATAGTTTTGACTTTTAAAAGCTTTTCCACTTAAATCCAATTATAGGGTTTATAGACACATTTTGAATGTTGCCTATTTCAGGTCATAGCAGGTCATTAATCAGTGGATGTATCCAGTAGCACCAATCTTGGTTTCCATCTGTCTTCACCACATTGATCATTTGCAGTTCAAAATGGTCCTCATGGAGAACAAGTAATTTATATCTTTCCATAATTAACAAAGCAGTTTGTTCAGAAATGGAAACTTAATTTGTTCACTGTGGTTGTAAATGTAAGGAAGAACATGTTCTCATTTTCAGACAGGGCAAAAACACTCGGAGGTGTGGGTTTAGGTGATATATTTGGGAGACATTTTTAGGTGCCATATGCTTTAAAATGTCTCCTCTATTGATCTACAGTTGTACCCCAAAGCACCAACTTTTTCATTCCTTAATAAGAAACATTTTTTTTTTCTCCAGAGAGGATGTCTGTTAGCACTGAAGTGTTACCTAAAAAGGACAAGCTGAAACACATTGATCTATTGACTGACAGAGTAGATGATGTCTTCATTTGGGTTCCCCCAAAGGCAGAGCTTTAGACAAGGAATTTGATGCAGGTAGTTTATTTGGGAATTGATTCCAGGAAGCTCAAATGAGGAATTGGAGCAATGAGAAGGGAAGAGAGAAATGCCAATAAAATTGTTTCAAAGAGCTAATTACTGCTATTGGTAATTGGGGCTCTTTCATGCTCTCTTCCTCTAAGGAAATGTAAGAAATACACCTCAGAACTGTTTCTCTGAAAACTGGGTGCTTATCCACTGACATCCATCCTTAATTGGTTGCTGGTTGCCCCTTGGGGTGTTTAATCCCTGGACTATCCAGGTGGTCCTGTGCATGGGCTGAGCAAGCTCTTATGGCACAGGAGGGCAGAGAAAGGAGGTACCCAATGTTAACATCATTTGTGGACGGGGACTGTTCACTGCAGTTGCAGATGAACTCAGGTAGCTTGAGAGGATATGAGGTAAGGCATCTGCAGTATTTTTATCAGTTGGTTTATCCCATGATCTAGTGGAAAAGTGTGAACGAACAAGGAAAAGATCATGTAAGGGTTGATTTGGGGAGAGAAAAATGAACAAACGTTAAGGATGATGTTCCTTCGAGAAAGTGTTGAGGTAAAGCTTCAAAACTGGAAGTCCTAGATCTAAGAACACTGGGTGATAGAAGGAAATTATGAGGATAAGCTTGATAGCTGATCTACAACCTGCCTCCACTCTTTTGGTCCTTCCTAACTTTGGAGCTCCAGTCTACATAATGGCAGAGTGGGGATGTGTGCAAGACAGAGTTTTATGACTTCTCTCTCTTAGCTCCATCATGACTGATTTCTTTCTTGACTCATCCCTTGGTCATCCTGCATCACCAACTTGCTTGGTTCCTTAGCTTTCTCTTCCATGGGCTGTTCCTGGTACATCTGTGTAGGTGGGGGGTCAAATACATGAGGCCCACCTTTCTACACTGTGACTCAGCAGGGGCAAGGCACCAAAGCTGGTTAGCATTTCACACCTCCAATCTGTTATTTTCTCACCTGTCTCTCAAACTTTCAGAATGACTTAGTACATTTGAATAGTTTATCCAGGAAGAATGTAGTCTTTTATTTTTATTGATATATCTACATTTTATTGTGCTTTGCCCTTCATTTCTATTGAGTGCCTGTGTTAAGCCTCTACTCAAATCAAGGCCTTCATGATGGCTTATCTAAATTGTTGCTTTAGCCTTTCCTAAGTTATCTTCTTTCCTTCTATTTCTTCCCATTCCTACCTGTTCTCCACCCTGGTACCAGATTAATCTTTTTTTTTAGCATATATCTTATCACTACACTTTTCTGCTCAAAAATATTCAGTGGTTTTCCAATGCAAACTAATTTAAGTGCAAATTTCCAAACCTAGAAATCAACATTTTTCATGATATGGCCCCAAAGCAACATTATTAAATGTTTCCCATTTCCCACTGTTACATCACATTAGAATTTGCAACCTGCATATGGGCTCTATATTCCAAATCTTTAGACTTTGTTCAGTTAGCAGATTGTTTTTCTTACATTATTAACTAGTTGCTCACATTTAAACATTTGGGCATTTCACACACAAAAAATTTAGGATTTCCACCATTTTCTGAAACACGAGAGATTTGCAACATTGGATCCACATCTCCACAAAGTCCTAGTCATCATGAGAATCCCAAGGTGCCCTAGTTCCTACCCACTCATTTACATAACCTACTCAGCCTCTAAAGGCACCTGTGGCCCCAGCTCTATATGTTCCCCAATTCTATCCCAACTGTTTAATTTGCTGTTCTGAAATAAGCCTAATTTTTTTTAGCAGATGATGTCAGTGACCAGCTCATATCCCCTTGGCACTCATCATTCCCTTTAACTCTACTGAAATCCTCTATGACTCTGCCAGAGGGATCTCTGACCAGGAGCATGCCACAGGATTGAACACTAGCTACTCATAGCAGTAACCTGCTCATGTAACATACCCTGAATTGGCTTTCTTCCCTTCCCTTCCCTTTCTCATTTCCTGACTCCTCCATTGAGCTTTGTGGGATCATTTCCAAAATAAACTATTGTACTCAAATCTTTACCTCAAGATCTGCTTCTGGGGGAACCCAGCTTGGGACAATTTTTATTGCTTCTAACCGCCAACGATCTTATTTCCTGATAGAATGCCCTTAGGCTTTCCTTTATCCCACAACCTTCTCTCCATTTCTACTACTCCTACCTATCCCTCTGGTCTGGACTCAAATGCTGCTCCTGGATTTTCTTGATCCACCTCACACCTGGATTTATATTTCCTTTCCCTTCTCTGAACCCAAAAGTACTCCATTTAATATCTCTTTTATGACTCTTACAATTTTGCAAATTTTGGTCTATATCTTCATACCTTGCATCAATATCCTATTCATCTTCCTGGTCAGGCACATCTTTCATACCATTACAGATTTCTTTCCCCTTAACTCTCCCTTATTTTATCTTCCACTGAGTCCTCAGCTCCGTGGAGGCTCTGATTAACTTCAATATAAACACAAGTTGATAGTATCTTTTCTAAAGCCCATAACAATTTGCTCCTCAGCTTCTGCCCTGGGCTTCTTTGTTGATGCTAAGCATGGAATGCTAATGAACACTGCCTGGTAATAACACCTGCACAACCCAGAAGCAAGGAAAGTGAATCTTTGACCAATGGGGCATGAGATCCAGTGAACAAACAATTACTTCTTCTCCCTTAGATTAAGTGTTCTAAGATGTTATAAGACTTCTCAGAGGATGATTCTGTGGGATTGTTCATCAGTCACGTTTGGCAGCAGCTAATTTGGTAACATACATTTGTACCGGCTCTTCATTCTTCTCTGCATGGATCCCCTTATCCCTTACTTCACTTCTTAGCATTGAAATCTCTAACAAAGGGTAACACATAAACCTTTTCTTCAGAATCCAATTTCTGAGTCTCCTAGTTAAGACATCTACCATATTATTGACAAATATAGTTTTTTGAGTCCAGGGATTATGATTAACTAACTTTTGCCTTTAACTTTATGCCTGTTTCTTCCCATTTAATATTAATATTATTGAATTTGTGCATCCAAAAGTATGCATTTGCTGGAAGATTGGTGATATTTTGTACAATGAACTGGTGCTCTTAAGGCAGAAAGGATATGGAAGCCATGACCTTGACCTCATGAAAAGAGATTCCAATAATATCAAACTAATAACTGAACTATCATGAATTTGCTCTATGCTGAGTATTATTTTGGGGTTGGGAAAAGGGAAATAAGAGTCTGGGGAAGCGGCAGATTGATATGAAATAAACAAAGGAAGAGAAGAATTATTAGATCCCAAAAGTTGTTCTCCATTCTCTTATTCATTCTTTTCTTGTGATCAGATTTTCTTTCTTAATTTACCCAGGAACTATACTTTTAGACTTCCATGTAGATTCATTTTAACTTACCTATAGGGCATATGGTGTCTAACTACCACAGCAGTGCAAAAGATGGCTCTGTAGAGGGCAAAATAATAACATCTCTTGAAAACTATTGTATTTGTTTATATTCTTTGGATTGGACTTTGTGACTCTGATAAAATTCTAATGTGGTAAAAGGCATTGATTAAAACGGAGTTAGTGTAAATCCCACTGGCCTGAAGACCAACAGTGATATTCCCAAATTAATAAGGTCAGCATAAGGGGTCATTATTATAAGGGAAAGATGTTGTTGATAAAATTTTAAAATCTGTATTTATTCATATTATCCTGAAAGTAAATACAAAATTTCTGGAGTAGGGTACAGATTATAATTACTTACAGCAATAACTGCATCAGTGTGAGACACCAGCAAATATGGCAGAGTAAGTATCTCTGATAATTTTCTCCTCTATTAGAGCAATGAAAAAATTAGCAACAATTGTCAAAATCAAAATTTTCAGAACTCTGAAGAAAATTTGCAACAGCCTAGGGAGTGTTTAGTTGAGAAAAATGACTGAATCTAGATAAGAAAAAGTGAGGTTTGTGTCATTTTCACTTGCCCTATTCTTATTCTTGGCTCCCCAGCTTTGTGGTAGACTTAAAAAGAAACTTGAATTCCCAGTACTAAAGGGAGCAAAACAGAGCTAGAGCTCTTTCAAAGCCTCATTCCCAAAGAATTGTAATATGACATGTCTAGTGGTTCTTTGAAAGACCCCAATCAAAAGGCTTGTCTTTATTTGACCTGATTCAAGTTTACCCAGTGCTAGAAAGCTCTTCCTGGGGTCATCTGTTCAAAACATTTACAGACATGTGTTTTGACTTCATAACTGCCTGAGGTGAAGGATAACAATCACAGAAAACAATAGATTAAGCCTAACTCTTAAAAGGAAAAGCTGAAGAATGAGATGTCCATAGGGACTTTGCAAAGCTCCAACATATTCCTGGGAATCTAGAAGGCCATGTGCACGTCAGGCTGTGTGCATGCTAGGAAAGACCTGAGAATGCCCTAAGCTCTCATGTCTGGTTGACCTCGAGGCTCTGAATAGGTAGCAAGTAAAGGCTAAGGCAAAGTTGTAAACTGCCTGAGTTTTGAAGTCATGCTCCAAATGCATACAGAGCCCCTTAGCAAAAACTGGGAGATTTATTAGTTCCAGGCATTCACTGATCACAAAGCTGATTAGAGACTTCAGTGGCATTACATGATAAAGAATACAGACTTTACAGAATCAGTTCAGAAAACTCACTAAACACATAAACAATAACAACACAACAAGTAGTAATATCAACAAACCCTGGAGAAGGGGAGATCTGATATCTATTTAATAAAAAGAAGGCAGTAATAGAGAAATAGAGGAACAACAAAGACTTAAGATCTATAAAATAGTAAAGTGTCAGATGTAAAGCCTACTTTATCAGTAATTACATTAAGTGTAAATGGATCAAATTCTCCAGTTAAAAGACAGAGTGGTCAGAATGGATTTTACAAAAAGCACAACATGATCCAACTATATGTTGCCTACAGTAAAATCACTTTAGATTCAAAGACACAAATGGTTGAGAGTAAAGGGATGCAAAAGACATATCATACAAACACGACAAAAAGAGAGCTGGAGTGGCTATACTTATATCAGACAAAATAAGCATTAAGACAAACATTGTTATAGAGACAGAGGATCAATTCATCAGAAAGATATAACAATTAGAAACATGTATGTACCTAATAACAGAACCCTAAATACATGAAGCAAAAATTGATAGAATTGAAGAGAAAAACAAATAATCCAACAAAGATAGCAGCAGGACTAGATGACTTCACTGGTGAATTCTACTAAAAATTTGAAGAAGAATTAATACCAATTAATACCAACCCTCCACAAACTCTTCCAAAAAATAGAAGAGGAGGTTCTACACTTCCCAACTCATTCTATAAGGCTAGTATTACCCTGATATCAAACCAGACAAAGACATCACAAAAAAGAAACCTACAGACCAATATTCCTTATGCATATAGATGCAAATATCTTCAACAAAATACTAGCAAACTGAATCTAGCAGTTTGTTAAAAGGATTATACACCATAACCAAGTAGGATTTATCTCAGAAATGCAAAACTGGTTCAACATAGGAAAATGAATCAATGTAATACACCACATTAATAGAAAGAGGAGAAAATTTGCACAATCATCCTAACAAGTGCAATCATCTGGCAAAAGTCAATACCTTTTTATAGTAATAATAATAATAAAACACCCAACAAACTGGGAACAGAAGAGAACTCCTCATCCTGATAAAGGGTGTCTGTGAAAAAACCCACAGCTAACATCATACTTAATGGTAAAAGACTGACTGCTTTCTCCTTAAGATCAGGAACAAGACAAGGATTTTCACTCTTACCACTTCTGTTCAACATTGTACCAGTGATTCTATCCAGGTATGGAGCTATGTACCATTGGTGCATTCCTGTGGGTGTGAACCCTTATAAATAGGCCTCTTTGATAAGGTTACATCAAATAAAATATGGCCCATGATGGTTTTAATCCTATTACTGAAGGCCTTATGAGAAAAGTCACAGAGAGAGAAAATAGCTAGAAAGAACAGCCAGAAACTGATTATCAATGGATCTGAGAAGCCAGAAGAGGCCACCATGTGCATTGCCATGTTACAGAAAAGTCAGGAGCCAAGAATCATTGGCAGCCAGCTCAGAAATACCACAGATTTCTGGGAGAAAGCATTGCCTTGATGACACCTTGATTTTGGATCTCTAGTCTCAAAACCGTGAGCCAATAATTTTCCATTGTTTAAGCCAACCCATTGCATGGCATTTGCTTTAGCAATGAGGAAACAAAAACAGCAGGAAATTAGGCAAGGAAAAAAAAAAAGGTATCCAGATTGAAAAGGAAGAAGTAAAGCTATCTCTATTTAAAAAAAAAAAAAAAATAGAGATTTCTATTTAAAAAAAAAAAAACCAAAAACCTAAAGAATTCCCCAAAATCTATTAGAGCCAATAAACAAGCTCAATGAGGATTCAGGATAGAACATCAATATTCAAAAATCAGTTATATTTCTGTACACTAGAAATGAACAATCTTAAAACAAAATGAAAAAACAAAAAACAAAAAACAAAAAACAAAAAAAACAGTTCCATGCTCAATGGCAATTAAAAAGAATAAAATACTTAAGAATAAATTTATATAAAGAAGACAAGATTTATACACTGCGAACTACAAAACATTGCTGAAAGAAATTAAAGTAGACCAAATAAATGGAAAGACATCTGGACTTGAAGACTTAATATTGTTAACATTACCATTGACAAAACTATCCAAATTGATCTACAGATTCAACACAATCCCTATCCAACTATCAACTATTTTGCAGAAATGAACAACCCAATTCTAAAATTCTTATGGAAATCCAGGAGACTGTAAATGGTCAAATCAATCTTGAAAAGGAAGAACAAAGTTGGAGGACACACACTTCCTGATTTCAAAACTTACTAAAAAACTATAGCAATCAGGACTGGCATAAGGATAGTTATATTCCAATATAGAACAATGGAATAGAATTGAGAATCCAGAAATAAACCCATACATCCATAGTAAATTGGTTTTCAGAAGGATGCCAAGACTATTCAATGGGGAGGAATAGCTTTTCAAAAAATGATGCTGGGACTAGATATCCACATGCAACAGAATAAATCTGGATGCCTGCCTCACACCATATAAAAAATTAAACCAAAATGGATCAAAGACATAAATGTAAGTGTAAAACTATAAAACTCTTAGAAGAAAATATAGGTACAAATCTTCATGACGTGGATTAGGCAATGTTTTTTTAATATGAAACCACAAGCACAAGCAACCCCTGAATATAGATATATTGGATTTCATCAAAATTTTAAAATTTTGCATCAAAGGAGACAATGAAGAAAGTGAAAATATTGCCCACAGAATGGGAGAAAATATTTGCAAATCATTTATCTGGCAAGGGTTTAGTATCCAGAATATATAAATATACTTAACAACTGAACTATAGACACATAACCTAATTTTTAAAATGGGCAAATGATATAAATTGACATTTCTCCAAAGAAGATCTACAAATGGCCAATAATCACATAAAAAGATGCTTAACATCACTAGTAATTAGGGAAATGCAAATCAAAACCACAATGAAGTACTGCTTCACGGCACTCGAATGGTAGTACGGTTATTAAAAACATAAATAAAACCAAAACCCAGGCAATAACAAGTGTTAGTGAACATATGGAGAAACTGGAACCTTCATACATTACTAATGACAATATAAAATAGTACAGCCACTGTGGAAAACAGTTTGGAAATTCCTAAAAAATGTAAACATAGAATTACAATATGACCCAGTAATTCCACTCCTAGGTATCTACTCAAGAGAATTGAAAATATATGTCTAACAAAAACTCGTACATGAATGTTCATAGGGCATTATTCATAATAACCCCCAAAATGGAAACAACCCAAAAGTCTATCCACTGATATTTGGATAAACAAAATGTGATATATCCATTCAATGGAATATTATTCAGCCATAAAAAGAATTAAGTACTGAAACCATTATGCTAGGTGAAAGAAGGCAGGCAAAAATGTCATATATTGCATGATTCCTTTATAAGAAATAGCTAGAATAGCCAAATCAATAGAGATAGAAAGATTCATGGTTGCCAGTGGCTAGGGGGTAAAGGGAATGAAGAGTGATTGTTAAAGGATATGGGGTTTCTTTGGGGATGGTGAAAATATTTTGGAACCAGATAGTAGTACTTGTTGCAAAACTTTGTGAACATATTGAAAACTACTAAATTTTGCACTTTAAAATGGTGATTTTTAGGGTACTTTATTTATATCTCAATTTAAAAAAAGATAAAGTACTTTTTTATTAGAAAAGGGGTAGATTTACAAAAAAAGAAATACAGTATTCTCATACATACCCCTATTGTTGACTCTGTGCATTAGTGTGGTACTTTTGTTACAATGGATGAAAGAATATTAAAATATTACTACAACTATAGGCCATAGCTTACTTTAGGTGTACTTACCCCCCCCCCCATCACTCTATTATTAACACCTTGTAATAATATTGTACATTTCTTGTAATTAATGAAAACATGTTCTTATATTTGTACTGTTAACCACAGTCCATCATCCACCACAGGGTTCTTTCTGTATTATACAGGGCCATGTTTTGTACAATCCATCCAAAGTGTACACTCAATGGCTCTCTTCATAATCACAGAGTTGTGCTGTCATCACCACAATTTTAGAATGCTTTCTCTACTCCAAAAAGAAAAATACCCTCCTATTGTTGACCTGTAGCATTGACATAGTATCTTTGTTGCAACTCATGAAAAATATTACACTATTACTGTTAACTATAGTCTATAGGTTACATTAGTTGTATTTTCCCCATATAACACCATATTCTTAATACCTCATAATAGTGATGTACATTTGTTCTAGTTCATGGAAGAACATTCCTGTATTTGTCCTATTAACTATATTCCTCATCCACCACTGAGCTCACTATGTTATACAGTCCCAAGTTTATCCCCTAATTTTCTATTGACATTTATGACCTTAGACTACCTCTTTCAGGTGCAACAACATTTATAAATCAGCAGCTTGAATTATACTCACTAGTTACTATCATCTCTATCCATTTCCAAACATTTACTATCAACCTTATTAAAAATTCTACAGATATTAGGCATCAGCTCCCCATTCTCAACCCTCATTCTATCTCCTAGTAGTCTATACTCTAGATTTTAACTCCATGAGTTTACTCATTGTATTTAGTTCATATTAGTGAGACCATACAATATTTGTCCCTTTGTGTCTGGCTTATTTCGCTTAGCATAATGTCCTCAAGGTTCATCCATGTTGTCATATGCATCTCTGCTTCATTTCTTCTTATAGCTGAATGGTATTCCATTGTATGTATATACCACAATTTGTTTATCCATTCATCAGTTGATGGACACTTGGGGATAAAGTAATTTTTCCATGCAGTAGGAGTCATGCAACCAAGGTACTAAGTTCAATCTCAAAAATAAACACATAGATAAATAATAATAGCTTCAGCTTCCCATACCATTCCATTCTTCCCCCTTCAGGAGTGATGGGATGAGAGCCAGATGGACAGGCCTGCATATGCACAAAGGGGAGTTTTCTTGCACCATTGGAGAGGAAACCTCAGATTATGAATCTGTCAGTTTATAAAGGTGCAGGACAGCTATTTTATTCTGAGAGATGGAAGGAAGCCTTTGCTCCATAGTCATTTACAATCCTTTGGTTTTAATTAACTTACGAATGGGGGCAGATGGCTCCAGGTCTAACATTCTTCAATGTCCAAGTCTTGTTCTTTACCTAGGTTTTAGTTTCCTTTGCTAGGAGAGCCCTAACCATGCAGAAATATGGAAATATTTTCTCTATGGTCCCACAGTCATCAGGTTGACCAGTTGCTTTAAGAGACACAATGTTTGGATGACCTTACATCTCGGTTTGCCAAGGATAGTCCCAGTTTACACATTTTGTAGCTCAGTTAATGCCTGTTAATTATTTTTAGGGCTTAACTTTCACTCTCAAAAGTGTCCCAGTGTAGATGGTTATTTATGCCATTTCCAGACATAAAACAATAATGGTATCTGTTTACATGTATTAGGGTAAAGGAAAGCAGGAGGGAAGGGGATGGAGCCTGCAACCTTACTAAACAATCTGTTAGCCAGAGTGAGTCACATTTTCATAGAGCTGGAAGCTTCATTTTACACAGCCAAAATTTCAAATTAATCTTATACTTCAATAGCAATTAATAAAATGAGCCGCATATGAGATAATTGTGTCATTTTGGATTCAAGAGATGATCTGGTAGGGAAGTTTAAGCTTCAGGAAATTGTAAGAAAAGGTAAATAAGCTTCAGCTAAAGAGAGTAATAAAGGAATGGCATGAAATAGCATGAAAGTGAATCAGCACTGAACCACAGGTTAAAAACAAAACAAAACAAAACAAAACAAGCAAAAAAGTCCTTGGTCCATTTCAGAGATGTGAAACAGAGGTGAAAAAAGAAGGAAACAGTCCCCAAAGTGTTTGGCATACAAGGAAGCCCAAGAGCCAGCAAGTACTGACTTTGATAAGCATTTGTCCTTGGGAAACACTTTGATATCAATGAAGTGTCTAAAATGATATTAGATTCTTTGTATTATCTGAGCTAACCTCTGGTGCTGTTGAATCCAAGAGGACAAATCTTTGACTATTCAGTAGTGCATCATGGGAGGTTGAGGAACGTATCCCAGGGGCTTCCTTACCCATGAATTTCCTACATAGATCCAAGAAAGAGCATATTGATTGTGAAAAGATCTCTGTGATGCTGACATTAATCTCATTTGCTTCTGGTGTCTCAAGTACTTCATGCAGACTTCTAGTATAGATTATCAAATTTAGTTGTTTATAGGTTGTATCTACCTTGTCATCCTAAGATCATAGAGCTGGGTCTTATTCATTGTGGCAATGAGTACTGCACAGTTTGTCCACATAGTCCAGCATGATTTGTTAAAATGAATGAAAGTATGAAAATCATTTATGTGCCTTTGCTTCCAGAAAATTCAAATCATTTATCTAGGTCTTTAATTTAGAAATGCCTACCCCACCACCTGCCTCCATTTAGTAACCCACTGCTAGAGGATGGTGACCTGGATTTGGGAACAAAGAGAGAGCTGGAGAAGAGTTATAAAGAAAGGAAACTCCCCACCATTAACTCCTTTCTCCTTGATGTTAGACATTTCTTTAGACATATTTTGTTCAACAACAGGATAACAGAGAACTCTGAGTCCTAATTGCAGACTATTGTGCAATAACAGGAGAACTCTGAGTCCTAACTGCAGACTGTCTACCCACACCTCCTTTTGTCCCCTGATGTCTAAATGCATGAGGAATTTTGGTTTGAGGCTGAAGGAAGAGGGAGAAGAGGAGATGACATGGCTCTGTCCCTCACCTGGATACACACACTCATTTTCTGTTTAGACTCCATGGCCAAAGAAATTAAAGGCAAAGTGATCTTTATTCTTTTTAATTTTCATATATATATATATATATATATAGAGAGAGAGAGAGAGAGAGAGAGAGGCTTGTGAGGTTTGAAGGTTTGATGTCTCATTTTGGCCTATTGGGAATTGGGAAGGCCAGAGAAAACCTCCTGGGTGTGGCAGTGTCCTCCAAGAGGGTTATGGGATTGGTTGGATCCAAGCAGGTGGTGGGGAAGGGCTTGCAGACAGGCAGAGGCATAGAGAAGGTGGTCATCAGCAGAAGATGGAGGGAAAGCAGGAGAGCCAAGAAAGTGTGGACAGTATTCTCCAACAAACGTGAAGCCTTGTTAGACACTATAGGGGACACTCACTGGGAATTTGCAGGGCCTGGAAGTCTCTGGCTTATGAAGAAGGTGAGAGCTATTAAAATATCAAAAAGTAGGGATACCACCCACAGGCTAGGAGTCTAGAGATATTCCTGTATCCAAATCTTTAATCCAGCAAATTTCAACAACAGCTTTTGAGATGGAAGGGGGTGGGGAGTAACTATTAATCAAAACCACGTGAAAGTATGCACCACAGTGGTTCTGATGGAAACCTTTGCAAATTTTAGAAGATGAATTAAACTAGCTCCACAGAGAGAACCCAATGACTCAGGTGGACTCCTCAAAAGCCCAGGAGAGGGGATGGAATTAGGCTAGACAGACCCCAAAACTCCATAAATTGGCCCAACTTTGCCATATTATTGCTTTTTCTTGTGGTCACAATGATGGTCCTTTCCAGGCTTGCTTGATGTTAAGTTCAACCAAGTAACTGAGTTTTGAGCAATGGACTGTGGGTGGCAATGAAGGGTATCACTTCCAGGCCTAATGGTACTTAAATCACTCCCACACATGATCTTTCACTTTCATTCCCCATCTACCAGCAAAATAGAGAAGATTCTTCCACCCTAGTGATAGTGGAGACACAAGGAGGAAGGAGCATAGGTAGTGGAGCTGCTGCCTGGAAATGAGCTGCTCAATCAGGATTATTGATGTTGGACTCTTGTGAGAGCCAAAATAAACTAATTAGGATAAAATAATTAACCTCTCTGACCAATACACCCAGTGTAGTGTCTTCATTCTGAGACAGCGTTTTCTGTGTGGTCAGTGAAAATGGCAGCCTTTAGTATTCGATTGACCTGGTTCCAGCAGACAGAGAGTTTCCTGCTCTCTCTGTCCACATGGCAATGCCAAAACACAACTGTAATGATCACTGACTATTGGCCTATTCCTGGACCAATTATGGTGTCTAAGGTGATGAAATTATATGACATAGTGGTTATGAGCATAAACTCTGAGGCCAGGCTGCCTGGATTAGAATCCTAGTTCTACCATTTTCTACTTGGGATACATTTGGATGGGTTACTTAACCAGTCTAGGCCTCAGTTTCCCCGTTAGTAGAATGGGGGTAATAATAATATCTTCTAGCAGTGTTGTGAGGAACAAATGAGATAATATATAAAGAGCTGAGAACAGTGCCTGGTCCTCAGGAAACCAAGCACTCATACAACATTGGCCCCGCTGGGTCACCTGTCTACTCCTGTGACTAAAATGTGTATGTTAGACTGTGTAATGGACCCCAGAAGAAAAAAAAAAACATGTTTATAATTTTAATCCCATTCCTGTGGGCGTGAATCCATTGTAAATAGGACCCTATGAAGATGTTATTTTTAGTTAATGTGTGACCCACCTGAGTGAAGGTGAGCCTTAATCCAGATTACTGGGTCCTTTATAAACAGAAGAAATTCAGACAGAGTGAGAAAAAGCCACAAGTAGGAGCCAGAAGCTGGAAGTTAAGGGAACTCAGGAAAGAAAGCAAAGGCCAATGCCATGTGATGCATAGAAGGGGCACAAACCAAGGAACCCCAGGGATCACTAGCATCCAGCACTATATTGTAAGAGACCTTGGGGAAAAAGCATTGCCTTGCTGACATCTAGATTTTGAACTTCTTCTAGCTTCAAAACCGTGAGCCAATAAAATCCCATTGTTTAGACCAACTCATTGTATGGTTCTCATCATAGCAGCCTGGTAAGTAAAACAGTGTGTATATGCTGAGAGATATTGTAATTGAAAGAAATACTATAAGTCGAAGTGGTTTTACAGTTTCCAAAGTATTTTTTACATCTTTTCTCAATTGATTCTTGCCCTGATCCTCCAGGGATGTCATATTATTTTTTCCCATTTTACAGATGAGGAAGAAAGGTTCAAATAATTTGAATAACTTGCTCTACATCACACAATCAGTAAGCAGCAGTGGTGAGTCTTGAACATGGGACTTATGAGCTTTCCAAGATATGCTGAATGGTATGAAAATTGCCAGAGAAGTGGTGACTGTGGGTCCAGGCTGGCCTGAGCTGCTCTATAATGCCACTGGATAATGTGGACCTCACCAATCTATCTGCGATTTGAAGAACTCTTTGGGAAATGATTTACTGAGTGATTTGGGGCACCATACTCTGCATTTCAGGTGCCTGGCATCTGGAGTCAAACAGGATCGTCTTCTGCTTCCATTTATTTAGGTACTCATTGGCTTGATGTTTGGGGTGAACATGGTGTTTGATCTCTATGGAAGTCACTTGGTGCTTGGAAGTATATATAAAGAGTCTCATTAACCAAATAGCACCAACAGGTTGGAAATACAAAAAGACCTGGATATAGAACCCATTAGAGGATCCAAATGTAACTTTGGCCTGTTTGAACACCAGGCTGTTTTTGATCATGACACATAAAGGCAAATAGCCAAAAAAAGAAAAAAAAAAAAAAAAAAAAAAAAAGGAAAAAAGGTAATATACTCAGATTGGGCTTTAAATTTTGAAATGAGGAGAGGGTAAAAGTACTTGTAGAGAACTTCTTAGAGGTGTGTGACCATGGACCATGTGGAGTAGCGTAGAAAGTCTGCAAATATGGCAACCATCATTTCCTTCCCACCATGTATGTGCATGCTGTCCCACCCATCAAGAGAGAGAATCTATTTCCCTTCCTCCTGGACTCTGGGGTAACCTTGTGACTTACCTTTACCTGGACAGCTTTCACTTTCCCTCTAGGAAGCCAGATGTCATGCTGAAAAGAACCACAGGCTAGACTGCCATAGGACGAGTGACCATGTGGAAAGAGAAGGGTCACATGGAGGGGCACTGAAGTACCACTTGTGAGTGAAGCGGTCTTGGACCTTCCAGCTCCAAGGCCTTCCTATTGACTGAGTCAGTGACCCCATCACTGCCTTATAGAACAGAAGAATTATTCAACCAAGCCCTAACTGATACCTAGCTTGTGAGAAAGAATATATCACTGTTGTTTAAGTTACTACATTTTGAGAGGTAGTAGATCTACAGCAGTAGATCTTTCTGCAACATGGGATATCCCCCCAGTAGCCTCTGAGGGGAAGCCAACCTGGTATGAGCCCTTGGCATTAGTCCCCAGAGTGATGATGTCAGTGGAAGGTTAACCAAAGGAAAAACAGTTGCAGAAGGGGACCAGTGCTTCCAAAGATTGACCCCGTATGATTACAGCCCATTTCCATTTTTCTCTTAGGAAATAGCATCCTCTGATCATTGGATAATGGCATTTTCTGAGTCCATTCAAGTGAATGCCTAATCTTCAATCACTTCAACTAAAAAATTCCTTACTGAGTCTCTTGTATGTACCAGGTACTTTTCCAGAAGCTGGAAGCATGAGACTGAGTCCCTGCTTTTATAAAGCTGAGTCTAGTGGGGAAACCAGAGAAGAAATTACAAATATGATGAAGTACAGGGAGTGAAAATAAATGGAGTACTCTAATAAATTCTACAGTGTGTTGGCCAGGGAAGGCTTTTCTGAGGAAGTAAACTTCAGGTTGAAACTGGATGAGGAGTCAGATTTAACCAGGTGAAAGGATAAAGGGAGGTGGAGATGGAGGGGAGAGCCAGGCAGAGGCACTGGGAAGAGCAGCAGAGACAAGATCTTTTAGGTGTGAGGGAGCAGGGCCCGGTCTCTAGAACTGAGGTAATATGTTGTTACACATCCATAGGTTTGCTGCACTGGGCGGCCATTCCCAGGCACTCCTTGTTTTCACTCTCCTTCTAGAATCAAGGGCCATTCAGGAGCTTGAAATGGTTGTGTGATTGCTTTCTTTCTTTCTAGTTCAATCCTCTTGCCTGCCCAGATCTAGGCTCTGCTCTGATTCTCTCAGCTTCTCAGGTCACTTGTCCACTAAGTCTGCTTATAGGGATCCTAGGACCAGCATTTTCTTGGGCCCTGAATGCTTAGACTTTTATTCTGTTTTCCTGAATTCAGTCTCTCTTTTGGATCAGAACATGTGGATTCATTCTTTTTATTTTATTTTATTTTTATCGGGAGGTCCCAGGGATCGAACCTGGGTCCCTCCATATGGGAAACGGACGCCCAACCATTTGAGCCACATCCGACCCCCTGTGGATTCATTCTTATTCTCTCTCTTCCTCACACTCTCATTCTCTCTAACACCCAATTGCACACACACACACACATGCACACACACTCATTGATGTTCAACAATGTCTTTGCAAGTCAAGAGTTCAGGAACAGAGAATAGTATTCTCTGCTCTCCCATTCTTTTCAAATCACTATGTCTTCCTGGAAAGGTTAAGAATCTCTGGAATCTTTTTCCTCCTGGTATTATCAAACATGGACTGTTCCAGTTACCCAGGACTATGAGTCACTAAGTCATACCTTATCTGACATTCAGTTTCACCACTTAAAAACTAGAAAAAATAATACTTACACCCTCAAAGAGTTGCTGTGAGGAATAAAATGATTTGTGCTCATGAAAACACTATTCAAATATTTATCTTATTACTCTTCCTTGTCAGGGGAATCCAAAATAGTTTGTGTCTGACATAAGCCTGAATCACAATATTTAAAAAGTTAAAACAACAACTGCAACAAAACTCGTCAGCCAGGTGGAAGCTGGTCTCTGTGAAAGGCAGCTTTAGCCTTAGCAAATGATTATGGCTTAGAAAGTGACCATCTAAGGGCTACAGTCCCCGGACATATGCTTGGCTGGTAGTCAGAACAACACTGGACTTGAGAGAAGTATGAGAGGATAATGAATACTTTCTGCTGTTATGCATGTTGATGATGGTGGCAATGAAGATCCATGAATGAAAGGGCTGTTGATGACTGTGAGGATTTAACAATTTTTCTAATAATGCTCTCTGGAGGTCTTCTCATTTCTAGACTCACTGAAGAGTAGGCAATTATTTTTCACCTATGTGGCCAATGCTCTTTGACTTTCCAATGTACCACCTGACTGCAGAGCCAATCATCTGACTTCCAGTGAACTCTGGCTGGCTGAAATCTGTGTTTGGGGTGCCACAGGCAATTAACCACACACTTCTCTTTCAATTAACTAATTTTTCAGGGACTCAAGATCGTCTAATATTTTGTGAAAAAATTTTTGTGCGTTTGGACAGAGAACAGACTTCATGGCAACCTTTACTGTACAGGAAAATTTTCAGGCAAATAAGTAAAAGAGTCTTAGGGGAAGGCCAGGTAAAACAGGATAGTAATTGCATCATCAGGCAAAACTAAACCAAGTTCTGTTAGACATCAGCAGTTAAAACTCCAATGGAAAGTACACTAGTTTTTCATGCTGCCAGGACGCTATTTAGCAAGTTAACATGTTTCAATAAATTAACTACTGCTCTGGTGACAATTCACATCTGGGAATAAGTCTGATTCCTGCCTTATTTGAAAGTAACCTTTGTTTCCCTAGGAGGTACAACAGAGCTATAATGGCAATGAAATAATAATCCATGGTTCAGCCACCACAAACAGAATCACCAGATCCTTTGCACTGCCCATTGCCACAGACTTAAAAATACTCCTCTATTTTGTTCAAGGTCAGCTAGCATTCTGACATGTGCTCACCAACAACTAATATTGCCATCTCCTTCCGCCTCTGTCACCCTCACTGGGGGCTCCCAGCCCCTGGGAGATAAGGTTGCTTGGTGTCTTGGCAAAACACTGGCCTTGAAGTCAGAGAACTGGGTTTATGTCCTAGCTCAGCTGTGTGACCCTAGGTGAGCCACCACCGAGACTCTTGGTGCCCGAGGTGGGTTCATGGCCCCCTTCTTCTCTCATTATATTCTTGACCTGGACAATCTCATCCACCCCCCACAGCTACAGCTATTAATCAGCATAGATTCAGTAATTCCACATTCATTCAACAAATATTTACTGACTGCCTACTATATGCCAGGCACTGTGCTAAATGCTTGTTGAAACACACACACACACACACACATACACACACACACACCCCTGCCCTCCTCATGGAGCTTCTAATGTAAGGAACTGGACAATAAACAATTAAACAAAATATATATAAAATGTCAAGGGAAGATAACTGTTAGGGAGAAAAATAAAGCAGAGAAAGGGGTAGGGTTGTTGCAACTTTAAAGAGAAGGGTTGGATGACAATTTGAGCAGAGTCTTATGGTAGGTAAGAAGGTGCCTTAAACCATTGTTTCCTAACCCCTCTCCTACCCTAACCACCTCTCCTCTAATATTTTTCTGGATGGGCCATCTTGGAATCATGTGAAAGTCTTCATTACTCTTCACTAAAATAGTTGATAAATTCTAAAGATATTTTCACATTGTTGGAATTCATACTTCCTCTCTAGTCCCACTGCCATAACTTGAATTAGACTTCTCTTATCTCTTTCCTGAAGAGTCAATCCAACAAATACTTACTGAGTGCCCATTATAAGCAAGGCACTTCTGAAAAGGGAAGAGTCCAATGTAATCCCAGCTCAAGATGTTTAGCGAATAATGAAATGCAACAATAGTGAGGTAGGCAAACCTCTAGCTGGTCACAAAGCAGCAACCACAAGAGCCTCAGTGCCCTGATCACACCAGGGAATGGACTGGTGCTTATACCAGCCATGAATGCCCAGCTTGCAGCAGAGGGCTTAAGCCCTATGGCATTCCCATTATATCCCAGCTCTTGCTGAGTGCTTCCTGGTCACACAGCTTAAAAGACCCACAGCCATTATCCCAGACAAACAGGGCCTGGTGTAGTGGAAGTGGAAGGACCATATCTTTGGATTCACAAAGATCAGGGTTTGAGTCTCAGTTCCACTATCCATTTGCTTCAGGCCTTTGAGTTGTCAAGCAAGTTTCTGGGGTTTTAAAGATGATAAATATAAAGTGAGTTACACACAATTGGCCTTTGATAACCAATAATTCTTACTGGATTCATTTCTCCTGTTTCTGGTCTACCTTTCGATCATTCAAAATTATTGAAAACATAGAGCTTGGATTGTTATATTGTCTGTATGGTAATTTACCCTAAGAATATCTTTATATAAAGAATGAGACACATGAGTTTTAGTAAATTTTAATCCACACCTCTTTTTAAGTCTCTGACAACTTCAAGCCTCTCAGCAGTAGGAAACATCTTCTCCTTTAAAGACAAACAAATGGAAGGGAAAAAAAATCTTCTTATTTCTCTTCCAATAAATTGGTAAATCTAGAAGTAGTTATTAAGTGCCTGATATTTCCCTAGCCTGGGAGACAGGCGATACAAAGATAAAATATTGTCACCTGCTCTTGAGGGGCTTGCAGTTAAATGAGAGAAACTGGACTAATAGGTGAAACAATTATAGCAATATAAATAACTGCCAGAAAAATCTAAGAAATGACATGATCATTTGGAAAAATAAAAGAAGGCCCTATGGGAAACATAGAACTCTCACTGAGTAACAAAGATGGACTAGATTGGGATGGATGGAAGGCAGGGAGAGGAAATTTTGATTTGGATCAATGATGCTCTGTTCTGTTATTTCCTTCTCTCTGTTCCAGTCTATTTTCCTATTGACTGTCTCATTCTGCAAGTTCTGTGTCACTGCTGACTTCGTTAAAAATGCTGTCGGATTCAAAGCTTCAGCTTAGAACCTCCAGATACCCACTTCTGCATACCCAGTTTGGGAATTTTGGCCTTCTCTATCATTTTCTACTATCCTTTGCTGAAAGCAGGACCTGTATTGGGCAAGCAAAACCAGTTAAAGGAGCTGGGGCCACATATCAGCTTTTCTTTTCTCTGGGAGTTTTAAATACCCAAGTAAAGCCAAGTTTTCCCCATGGAACCCAAACAGCTTAGGTTTCCAATTTAAACTCAGAAGATTCCCACTATGCAATTTGTCCCCATTATTTTCCTCATTTCACATTGGAATGTTGATCTTAAGCAACTGTCTCTTCTACAAAAATACACTGGACATCTTTTAACACAATATCCCTTTTTATTTTATTTGGCTGGGCAAAGGTAGCTTTGTAAAGGGGAATTTAGAAATTAGCTGTATCTTGGTCAATCCCACTTGAGTTTAAAGAGACTGATTACTGTTTCTCTTCTTTTTTCTAGAAGTGAGACCTAAATTCAATTTTATTTCATAGAATTTGTTAGACATAAAGCTGTGTCTGAAGATGGCATTCAAGGGAGCAGAAAACTATTTTCTTAAAAACTAATGGCGCCCTCAAGTGGTACATCCAATTTCAAAATCCTAAATCTGACATCAGTCCTTTCAGAAACGTTGCTTCTTAGAAACTGGAGAAATTATTTTTCAATTATCACAGGTATCATTTGGGCATATTATTTTTTTAATATAACTCTCTAAATTCACCCTTGTTAGCCTTTTATCCCTGGAGTATTTGAGATGCTGCTTGCCAGCTGTTGTGATGAGAAAGAAACTTAGATGCACACACTGAGGACAGAGCATGGTTGATGGATGACTTCTCAGAACAATCTCATGGGAAGGGTTCACTCTTGGAATCAGTGACTAAAGCTGAGTTAATATTTGAGTAAGGGAGGGGATTTGAGAAAATAGGTAAAAACTTTTAAACTAAGCATGGTCTAATTTTCTTCCTTCTATACATGCAATAATTTATTTTTCAGTAAATAGTGCTGGATGTATCATTTAGTTTCCTCTGAAGTGTCCGCGGTCAGGTTAATGGCAAGATGAATGAACTACTTTGGCTATTATTTTTCAAAGCTGACTTCCAACACAAAATCTTTGAAGCATTCTAAGTAGATGGATTCAGAGTTTCCCACAGGCTGGCAAACCATTCACTAAACTTTGTCATATTCCACAGTGCAACAGGAGAAAGGCGGCTGATACGAGAGATGGAATAGCCAAGGGCTGTGGCTGTGTGGTCTGGTATCTGTTGCATGGATGTTCTATTAGTCATTTTTGGCCCAAAGAACAGCTCTCTGAGAGGCTGGGAAGCACTTCTTGTTCTTATTTACCACCTCTCCAAACTTATCCAGGCTGAGTGGTTTGATCAAAAGCCAGAACTAGCCTAGCATGGCACATGCAGGCATGGTGTGGGGTCTCGGAGGGTGAATTGTTTTGCACAAAGTCAGTTGGGGGGAGCTGGTTTAGAAGACTCCAGAAGGCTTGGTTTTTGTTGCTAAGCTCATTAATATTCCTTCCCAGGATAACAATGACGATATCACTTTGTTGGTTAGAGGTATGCAGGTCACCACACTGGCTTTGTGAATGAAAAGAATTTGAAACAGCCAAGAGAGAGAAAACAGAAATTCAGGTCTGTTTACTTGACACAAAAGAGAAAAAGTTCCCTGGTTCTCATTCTTCTAAAGGGAACTGTACCTTTCCCTTTTTTGTTCTTTTGCCACACAAAGCTGTTTCCATAATGCTAATGGACTGAAAGATTGGTTTCATCATGAAGGCAGAAGGCCGTCATTTCTCCATGCTTCCGTAATGTGTGCGTGGAGTGCAGGCAGCACTCATAAAGGGAAGCCCATCTCTGTTAACACTTCCACAGAAGCTGGGCAGACAGCGGGGAAAGGATGGGTCTGGGAGATCGATTCTTTGGGATTTAGGCTCGTGATTTACTATGGGCACTGGAGGGCGCCAGTGGGAAGTCTTCACTGCTGAGAAATTCAAGACAAGCTCAAACTGTACTCTACAGATGCAGCTTCACATGCTTTTCAGGGTTTCTCAACTTCAGTACTATTCGTATTTTGGACCAGGTTAATCTTTGGGTGTTGAGGGTGGGGGGAGCTGTCCTGTGCATTGTAGGATGTTCAGCAGCTTATCTGGCCTCTACAAACTAGATGCCAGTAGCACACAACCTCCCGATTGTGACAACCAAAAATATCTGCAGACATTCCCAAATATCCCCTGGAAGGAAAAATCACTTCCGATTGACAACCACTGTTGTTTTGAACATTCGGTTTAGGAGTCAGTGACTCTATTGTTCTAATATTCAAATCCCCTTTCCCAAAATACTCTTCTTTAGTCCAATGTCAATGAACAACTGTATTAAAAGGGAGCAGAAGTTGCTCTAGTCAGTAGTTTCCAGAGGGTCATTTCCCAGTTAAATCAAGATACAGGGCTCCCAGCTCAGGCGGCTTTATCAAATCCATCTGATATGATATTATATAGGTGTACATTCTGACTTCTCTCTCTTTAGAACCTCCTTCTTCATCTCCTCTGAAGAGTTCAGACTAGCAGGAGGCAAGGCATTTTGTAAACTAATTTACACTAAGGTTTGTTTTTCATCTGGACTACTGCAGGGCATCATCCTGCTAAAGGATATACACAAATTAAAATGAGGGATGGACTAAAAGAAGGTGTTGTTTAAATCTAGTAAATGAATATCGAACAGCAGAATTCCACGTGCTGTGGAATCTGTAAAATGAGGATTTTAATAGTATTTATCAAACAGGGTTGTTGGGCTGATTAAATAAGTAAAGCACTTATCAGAGTGACCAGCAAAAAAGTAAACATTTTAATTCTATTGTCTTAGTTTTGTTGTTATCATTATTATTATTTCTGTTATCTACCCAAGAGGCATACAACAGCCTGAATGAACTTCCCATAAAACTATCTTTCTTTCTAACATTTAACCTCCACATCGAGTCCAAATATCTGAAACAGACACAATACTGAAAAACCCAGTCTCCCTTCAAATTCTATCCTGAGTCCAAAATTTAAAAATTGAATAAATGAATGAATAAATTATAGGTAAAATGGAGACAAATATTTGTGAAGCACCTACACTATACAAGGTGCTACTGGGCTATCTAGAACATTAAACACAATTTTATAATAAAAACTTGGGCACTGAAATCATGACACCCAGCAGGGTGTAACGAGGGCAGAGAATAGTAGAATGCGTGTGGAGGTGATGAGGAGGGGAAGTGACGTCCCTACACAGCAGTTTGGTGGGGAGGGCATTTGGGAACTGGGGTGGAAAGAGCATTCTGAGCCTTTCCTCTGGACCCTAGGATTTTACTCCCTCCCAGGAAGCAGCTGCCGCTCAGAAACAGAAGCCAAGACTCGGGGCTGCTGAGGTATCAGGGCCACACATGCTATTTTGACAGCAACATCTGTAGAACCTGAAAACTCAAGTCCATATGAAGTCAAAATAATAGCCTTTCTGAACCTTCCAGTCATGCTCCGCATTCATGGTCTTGATGGTTTCTGAGAAATGCTCCATGGAGAGCAAATGAACTAAATCACAAGCTTTGCTGAGCCCAGAAATAGGAACCTTCATCAAAGTGTACAGCTGTTGCCTAATTTTCTCAGTTCCTTCCGATTCAAGCAGGGGAGTGTGTTGAAAATCTGTGTGTGTGTGGGGGGGGGGGGCATTGTCTTTGAAAGAAAGATTGCCAATTGCTTTATATTGTAAGAAGGAAGTTGAGGGATATCCATGAGTGAGAAGTATTAGGTTTTACTCCTATTTTAGCAGCAGTCAATGTTTTCTTGTCTGTGAATTAATGTACTTTAAAATACTTTGTATAAATGATGTGATTTTTTTGCATACAAGTTAATTCCAATCTTCATCCTAGGGGTGATTAATAATCTCTGAAATTCCTGGGGTTATTAATTAGCTATGCAGGATCTTACACAGAAATCCAAATCTCAAGGGTTCATTCCCTGGCACTTGAATGATTTTTATTGAAACAAAACTTGAGAAGGCTTGTTAATTAGCATAAGCGCTGCTAGAAATCATTTTAAGGGGTGAAATTTGTGGCATGAGGTAGAAGCTAGATTGGGAGTGTAATTCAGGACTCACTGCCCTTTAAGAATCTGGTAAGCCTAGGACTTTAATAACTGCTTTCCAGGTCTAAAAACCCTTTGGCTCTGGTTTTGTTGGCTTCATGGAGGACTCTGTCACCATATTTGACAACAAAGAGGAGCACTCACTCACCTTAGAATGAGCATCTCATGCAGGAGGTGATCATGTGACTGGGGCAGATAGGGCGCTTCTTCTTCCCCAAGAGGCTGTGGGACTGTACTGTGGTGCTTGGTGGAATTTGTTCCTTCCTTTGTTCTGCCACCTGGTAGTGTGGGTTCTGGAGGAGGGGATGTATATCTCCACCCACCTAGAACCACCAGAGGGGAGACTGCTGATGTTTACCAAAAGAACCTGACATTTGCTGAACAGCCAATATGACATAGGCCAGTTTGCAGCAACACATTATTGGATCCCGGTGTAAGAAGCCTTTGGATGGTAACTCTGGGGACAGGTAGCCAGGAAGACATTTTGCTCAAGAGTCTCAGTTGGAAGTACAGGCTTCCTGAGGGGGCCATGGGGGAGGGGGGTACTGTGTCCCACCTATATTCTGTGAAGCAGCTACCTGGTAGAGTGAGCCACCACCAGGAAGCTCTCTTGAATCCTAGTGAAGGTTCTACAGTGGCACCGTAGAGCAGTGGTTTTCCTGGCCAGAGGTTTGTGGGTAAGTCATGGCTGTTTCTTGATGACTGCTTCACCAGATGATATTTCCAAGCAGCTGAATATGGTGCATGCCTTGTGAATGTCTAGCAAAGTGCCCGGCTCAGTGCTGTGGGTACAGGAGATGGTATGGCATAGTGGCTAAGGGCTTTGGCTTCAGAGAGACTTGGCTTTTAGTCCTGACTCTCTTACTAGTAGAAGAGGAAGAGAAATGGGAAGGAGATTCACTCCTCATCGCTCCTCATCCCATAGCTCCCTGAGTCTGATTTCTTTCGAGATAGGCATTCTTCTTTTTCACTGTAGAGAGTAGAAGCCACCCAATAACAGAAGGGAGAAGAGATAATGGGGCAGCAGGGCCAGAGGGACAGGAGAAATCCAGGTATGTCTTAATGGTTTTACTTGGAATGCCACCTCCTGCACTTTTAGAACTCTTCCTGGAACCGTGTGGCCTATAAGGGACATCTGTGTAGCTTTTGCTGACTCTAATCTTGGCTGAAGGAAGTGCCTCCCAAGGTCTTGAGTTTCTAGGGCTCTCTCTAGGAGGAAATAGAGCAAAGTCCCCATTGACTCCTGTAAAGCCCCCTTTATCTTTGCTCTATGATGCTTTAACTTTCTTCTTTCATTTTAAGACCTTGTACCCACATGCTTTGTGGAGGGACAATCATTGAAGCAGCTCTCAGTCATTTATATTTCAGTGTGTGGAATTTCAGCTCTTTTCTCCAGAGTAGGTTTTCATTATAAGAATTTCTGAAGACACCAGAGGAACGGCAGAGTCCCTACTGGAGCAGGTGGCAGGCCTAGCATTTGGGGATATTGGGGTGTATACTTTACTGACCAGGGTCTCTGAGCTCTGCTGTGAAATGAGTTCCTGACAAGTATTTTTCTCCTATGAAACTAATAAACTGATAACTCCAAATGGAAAAAAAGTTCAAATTCATTTATTCATTCATCAAATATTGACTGAGCAATTGCAGTGTGTCATTCACTGTTCCAGGCACTGGGGATATAACAGAGAGATGATCATGGCTTGGATTAGGTAACTGTAGGGATGGAGAGAAATAGGTTGATTTGGGTTATGTTTAGAGGTAGAGCCAGCAGAACTTTGATGGGTTAGTATGTGGCATGTGAGGAGAAGAGAAGAATGTAAGCTGACTCCTAAGCTCTGGATTGGGCCTCTGGCTCTGTTGGGGAATAGAGCATAGGGTGCAATAACTGGGTGTTATTGCTATTGGTGGGTGGTGTTATTTACAGAGGTGGCAGAGACTTAGGGGTGGAAGAGGCTTGGGGGGCAGAAATCAAGGGATCTATTTTTGTCATGTTAATTTTGAGATGCCTGCTGGATATCTGAGAGATGATGTTTAGTTAGTTTTTAGAAATACAAGAAAGGCTGAAACTCAGGGGGAAGTTCAGAACTAGAGATGTGAATTTGGGAGTCATTTCCTTGTAGTAGTTTAAAATCATGGGATTGGAAACAAGTACCTTGGGAGAGAGTTTGTTGAAGGAGAAGCTCTGAGGGACTACAACATATAGAAATGGGTCAGAGACTGAAGAGCCGGTAAAGGATACTTAGCAGATGTGGTTATTGAATAGGAGCTTAACCAGGAGGCTTTGTGGAAGCCAAGAAAGGATGCACCCTTGGATGAGGTTACTGTTGACTTCAATAAAACAGAATATGGTGTGGGAGGTGTGGGGAGTGGGGCATATGGGAATCCCTATATCTTTTGTGTAACATTTATGTAATCTAAGTATCTTTAAAAAAAAAAAAAAGTAATTAAATAAAACAACAACAATAACAAAGAATAGAGGTGAGCAAGCCAGGTTAGTTGGTTGAAGAGAATCTGGGAAGTAAGGAAGTGGAGAAAGGGAAAGGAGATAGCTCCTTTAAAAAATTCCTTTCTCTGTGTTATAGGAGAGGAGGCATGTTATATTGTCGAAAGAGAATGGGATTTGGAGTTAGAAGACTTGAGTCCAAGAATGGAGACTCACTACTTGGATGATCTTGTTTTTCATTCAACAAATAGTCATTGAAAACTCATCCTGGCCTAAGCACTGTTTCGGGCACTGGGGTTACTGAGGTGACCCGACCAAGGTTCTGCCACATGGAGTTCACACTACAGTGTGAGAAGGCAGACAAAAAGACAGGAACATGTGTATATTAGGTGGTGGTACATGCTATGGAGAAAATAAAGCAGGTTAAGCAGGCTGGGGAAGTTATTTTCTTTAAGTGGTCATGGAAGGGGACATTTAAGCAGAGAGCTGATGAAGTGAGGGGTGAGCCACGAGGCTATTCGAGCATTGCAGGCAGTGGGTTTTTGAGGACAGAATGTACTTAGGGCATTTGTCTAATATGGCCGTGGATTTTCCCTCCTTACTCTGCTCCTTTCATATTGGGCTTCTTGTTGTTCCTCAGGACTTCAAGTTTCATAAACTGCTATTTAGAGAAAAAATGGAAGTCTAGTAAAATGATAGGTTGATAATGTTTGACTGGGAAGCATTGCAAAAGTATGTAGTCTCCACTCCTTCCTAGGGCCCTCTGAAGTTTGCTAATTTAGGACCACAGTATTTCCCATCCTCTGGGAATCCTTAGATACCCTACCAACCCCCAACTCCCCCCCACCTGCCCAAGGTCCCTCCACACTAATCTATGTATCACAAAATTCCCACACCCCTCCTGATGCATAGGGAGGGGGTGACTTACCTTTTATCAGTATATAGAAGAAAGCCTGTAATTTTGATGTGTTAAGGACCTGGGGTATGGTGGCTGCTCAGTTTCTAGACACTCCCCTATTTCCTTCCTGCAATGCAGTTCTTCGTAACAATGGTCTTACTGTAAACTCTGTGATCCTCTTTTTCCACAAGAGTTGTAAATGACAGGAGTAGAAGTCAGAGAGGTGGGCACAGGTCACATAGGGTCCGGTATGGCATTGTAGGGTGTTGGCTTTTCCTTTGAGAGGTAAGGGGAGTCACTGAGGGCTCTGAGCAGAGGAAGACCAGAGCTGACTTCTGTTCTAAGATCACTCTGGCTGCTGCTGGGGAATAGGCGCTTGCATAGGCGCAAGGCTGAAGGCAGGGACACCACTTAGGCGGTAAAAGTCTAGATCGAAGGCAGCTTGGACTAGAGCTGCCCTGGTGAGAGGCTCTGGTGAGAATCTACAGCCGATATAGAAAGGAATCAATTGCCCCAACTCCCCCAGCTTCCCCAGGCCTAAGGACCCTGCAAATTCCACCTTCCCTACCCCCCACCTGACATAGTTTATCTGTGGTGTACCAAATCACTCTGTCAGTAGGTAGTCAATGGTAATTCTGCATGTTCCCAAATGTTAGAATCTTTTTCTATTTGAGGCAAATTTCAGTTACAAGTCCTAAGGTGTGACCTCAGTCTCAGCCCAGCTTGGGCTCCTGGAGTGTTTAGTTGGCCCTGCTCTCTCTGCCCTAAGGCCATGCTAATTCCCAGCCACTCTGGCAGAGGCAGGTACAATTTCCCCTTTTCCCTTCAGGTTATGAGACTGTGAAGCAAAACCTGCCGGTTAAGAGCATTCATGCCAGAGTCAGACTGCCCTGGTGTGGAAATCACTTTGCTACTGTTTTGCATGGACTTCAACAGGATGTTTAATTTGTAGGCCCCAGTTTCCTCATCTGTAAATTGGAAGTAAGAATAACGCCAGCATTGTAGAGTTTGTATCAGTCAGGGTTCAGCCAGAGAAGCAGAACCAGTGGGAGATATATAAATGGATTTTATATGTAAAATGCATATATATAATTTATATATATAAATTTATTTATTTATATATGGATTTATATATATTCATATATAAGTAATATAATGGATATATATTTATAATATGTTTAAATACATACACATATACATATACACATAGACATACTGACAGACACTTAAACACACATAGAGAAAAAGAGGACGATAAGGAAATGGTTTATGCATTTGTGGGAGCTGCTAAGTAAGTCCAATGTCCATGGGGCACGTGGTCAGAACGGGAAGATCACAAATAGGTTACAACCCCAAGGGCTCAAGCTTTTTTGAAGTCTTTGAGCTCAGGGAAGGCCTAAGCCCCCTTTCAAAAGACTTATCTGGTAAAATAAGGCCCACCCAGGATAATCTCCCTTTTGAATTAATTTAAAGTCACCTGATAGGGACTTTTCGTCACATTTGCAAAATCCCTTCACTGCTGTATCTAGATTAGTTCTAATGAATAGCTGGGGACTTCAGTTCAGCCTAAGTTGATACATCAAAAAGCTATCCCAGGGCTCTCTCTGCCTAGAGAAGCCCACACCAAATCTTGGTGTATATTTCCATCTTTCTCAGCAAGCTCTGTTCTTTCCCCCATTTCCCAAATAAATTCTTTTTACTGGCCTAAAAAAAAAAAAAAAAAGCTACCCCAGGATTGTTGTGAAGATAAAATGAGATATTACATATCTCTTAGTTAATGCTTGATGAGCTCTTACTGTGTGCTAATAGCTAATCAGTAATTATCTTCTGTGGTAGGGTAATGGGAAGAGACTCCTGAAGAGGGATAAAAGGGCCCATCTGGTTAGTAAAAGGAAGAGAGAGAGGGAGAAGGGGGAGGGGCTGGGAGAGAGAGAGAGGATTGAGAGAAGGGAAGAAACCTTCGTGTCAAGCATGAGCGATAGAGTTCATAATAACCCAAGTACACACCATAGATTATAGAGGTGCCTGTGTCTTCGGGAGGGACTGGATATAATGTTCACAACAGAAATCCTAGGGAAACTTATTCAAGCAGCTGACTCCACAACCTCACTCCCAGCCACAGTGGGTAAGGAGCAGACACCACAGACTAGGAGTCTGGCATCTGGGGAGAATTTTCAAATGCATTTATTGACTTTCTGTTGTTCATATTCCAGTTTCAGTTAATACATTTCATTTCAGGTGAACTTAGAGTAAAACTGTTAGCATGTGAGTTGGCTGACATGCCTGTTGCAGGTTTCAGAAAGTCCCAGGCATGCTCAGAGGGGACTTCAGGAAAGGCAAGAGTCCATTGAAACTACCTGAGTTGCTCATGGACATGGACTTTGATCAGGAATTTGCAAAAGGTCCTTTGCTGGCACACTAAGTGGAAAGCAAATGAAATTCAGACGAATACAAAATCATTGACATAGATGGATTCACATTGCTCAGAGTCCTCACCCAAGATAACTAAAATCCAGCCCCAGAGCCCTGCTAGTTTTTTTTCTACAGTCTCTTGGCCTTGGATTTTAGGCCAAGCTACTCAGATACTGTTGCTAAACTAGCTGGATTCTGGGATAGTTAGAAACTCTACTTCTTCCTGAGTTGGGCTATTCTTTCTGATTGGGTCTGTTTGGCTGGGAAAATTTGGCCCTGGTCCCTCACTCCTGGGGGAAGAGATATCTGTCTGTCTCTATGACAGGCAGTTCTGGGCTCCCCTTGCAGCTGCCTCTTTCATTTTTGGGGGGCCTCTGGCTCCAGGACCCTGAACGTCTTACCTATCCCATCTTATAATCTTTTCTCTCCTTCCTGTGTGGTATATCTGTGGTAAATATGAAGCACTGTGTTAGCAGGTAGCTGAGGATAATTCTGCATGTTCATGAATCTCGGACTTCTTTTCTATTTTAGGCAAACTTTTGGCCCAATTCCATTAAGGTCATGTGGCCCCGGTAACGCATCTCATCCCAACAAGCCGTGCCCCAGGGTTTTCTGCTCCTGCTTTGCTAGCAGCACACTGGACTTATTGCCAGTTTAGCAGCTTCTGGGTGATCCACTGAGTTCTGCTTTTGGCTTGAGGATGCCTTTCTCAACTTGGCCTCTGAGCAAGGATGTCTGACATACTCCAAGTCAAAGAAATTCTCAAATTCTCAGAGAGTCAATTTGCTGACTTCTCCCTCATTCCAAGGGCCTCAGAGAAAAGTTCTGTAGAATTTTAAATCATTACAGCTTTAGAATAGCACAATACCTTGAGGTGAATCCTCTGAAATTTTATTCAGATTTTATGTACATATAAATACAGGTTTTTTTTTTTTTTTTTTTTTTCTGGGAAAAAGAGATGCATAGTTATTTTTAAAGGATCAAATGGATTGGTTAAGAACCACTATCTTCGACAGACTTTAGACTAGTGTTTCACAAAGAGAAGTGATTTTAGGCAGAACCTGTATGCACAAGTCTTGTCGGAATGCCCTGGATTCTCTAGGTTCTTGGCTCTGTCGCATAAAGAGTTTAGGGACACACCATATTAATTAGGTCAGTAAAAAGAGTTTATCGAGAAGCAAGAGAAAAGAGAGAAGTACACACCTGAGACATGGGTACAGGCGTCCTCCAGGCAGAGAGGCGTGCCTGGTGTGTGTGTGTGGGGGGTGTGTTTGCCTTTATTAAAGCTCTTCTTCCCTCCTCTCCCTTTCTAATGTTGGGGAGGGGCCCCAGCTGTTGGCTGTCCTGATTGGTTGCCTTTCGATCCTTACCTGTTAGCTCTCGGGGGACCAATGGTGAGGCCTGTTTGGAGTTTTCAGGGGCTTCCTCTTGAGCTGGGAGTTCCAAATAGGACCTCGTGGCCAGGGTCTCGCTGGGGTATTTCCTGCTTTATTCTTAGTAGGTGTCTTCCCTCAGGGGTTTTCCGGGCATGTTCTCTTCCGGTCCCAGCTGTGACAGGACGCTTTCCCTCATCTTCCCTATACTAACCTGCCTCACAAGTTTGTTTGCTTGTTTAATTTTAATAATGAGATTATGAAAATATAGGGTAGAAAAAAATACAATTGGAATATCAAACCCATTAATTCATGGAAATTGTTGTTTCCTAAGTGGGAAAAAGATGGAAGTCTATTTAAACTCAATTAAAGAATAATATGAAGAAGCTTAAATAATAATGAACAACTGATGTTTGGGAAAGTTTACTTTCAAGAATTTACAAGTACAGTGAAAGAAAAGCCACCCACACCTGCAGAGAGAACAGGCTCACTGAACGTTTTGGCTGATTGTGAATGGACACTCCTCTCCTTCCTCCAGGAGCACTGGGATCAGAACTCTTAATGTTCAGAGGTTTCAGGCCAAGCCAAAGGGCACCAAATATGCATGTCAAAGTGATTGTGCTGAGTCTTGCACTTTGGAACTTGCGCCGGGGTCCAAGGAGGCAGCAAATGGGAAAAGCTACCTGCTGTGGCTTAAATAGACCTGATATTTGTTTGTATTATCAGATCACATCCTCCTTTATTGATTTCAGAAATAATTTGGTCCAACTCTACCAATGAAGAACCCAAAACTTAAGAAAGGTTGTCATCTGCCCAAAGAGAGATGATGTGTGAGGGTATCTCCAAGAGAGCACACACCCACACTGACTAAAAAGATGCCCTAACATAGAAGGTTTTATAGTTTCTTATTTGTGTGTAACAGAAGCAGCATATAGAAGCGTCATTATCTCCATGCTACCATGCTACCCAATTTACAGGCACTTTGCAAATCCTATCCCTCCACTTCTTAGAAAAATCCCAACTCTGGGGCAATACTATGCCTCCTCTGCATCTGAGGCAGGGATCTGCACTTTAGGAAAAAATGACACAACTGTGCAGGCTGACAAAACACCAACCTCAGTCTCTCTCTGTATATGTATGTGCATGTTTGTATGTGTCTGTGTGTGATATGTATATGTAACATATATACAGTCATCATATAATTTATTGTTGCAACGGAGACTCTGTTGAGAGTGAAAGGGTACTATTAATAATTACACCAGTGCAATAAGCATAAACCAGGACTGTCTTGGATACACCATGAGTAATGGTTACCCTACTTAAAAACAATTTTACATAACAGGAAGGGAGGGAGGGCCTGACCAAGGATAATTCCAAACCTACAACCCCATGTTGAACCCAACTATATTTAGTAGACATCCATGCACCCTATTCCATAGAGAAAATTGAGTCTACCAAGCTCCGTTTTGTGCCTTCTGACATATATGCACATAAACCATATGCCCAACTTCATCCTTCCTTCCTTTCCTCTTGACCAGGGCAAACATCTGGACCCCATTCCCTCCTGCCTCTTTGAGGGCCCACCTCTATCATCCCCCCCATCCCACTGTGACAATTTGAATTTCTTTTATCAATCCCCAAAAAGAAAAAGATTCTGTTTTTGAACTAATCCATTCCTGTGGGTGTGAGACCCTTTTGATTGGACTACATCAGTGAGGCATGACTCAGGCTGAGTGTCCGGCCTCTTGCTGGGTCTTATATAAACAGAGACACAGAGAGACACACAGAAAAAGGGAGCTCTGCCATTTTGACCCAGCCTTGTGTGAGAGAGGAATCCAGGTTTGCCTACATCTGCAGAAAGACAGAGACCCCGAGAGGCTCAAGGAGAGATGTCTGAGTGCCCACAGCTGAGCTCCAGGAGAAAGTAGAGAGAGTCCACAGACCTGTCATCTTGCCTCACGATGTGGCAGGACTCCAGGATCTGCTAGCAGACAACCTTTGGTGAGAAAGCATTTCTGATGATGCCTAGATTTGGACATTTTCACAGCCTTGGAAATGTAAGCTTTTACCCTAATAAATTTCCCATTATGAAAGCCAACACATTTCTGGTACTTTGCATTGGCAGCCCTTTGGCAAACTAAGACACTCATAATCTTTAATCTTTTCCTCTCTATTTTTCCTATCCCAAATTCATGCTCTAAAACTACCTTTCCTGATAGTGGTTCCCTCACACTGCAATCTAACTTCACTCCTAATCCTCTAATACAAACTCCTTGAAGCAATCTCTATACCTTCTTCCTTGTTTGCCTCTATTTGGGGAAGTAGGATTTTTGCTTCCTGCTTGTGTATTAAAACTACGCTCATCAAGGTAAGCTCTGTCCTCCCAGTGGCCCAAACCACTGGATGGCTTTCGCCTTTATCTTACTTGACTTGTCCTGGTGGCTTTAGGAATGTTGAGCATTCCTAATGGGTGCTCTCTACTCTCTCGTCCTCTGTGAAATTATACTTCCCTGATTCTCCTGGCACCTTTCCTAGGCTGCTCATTTGTCATCTCCAGCATGGTGATAGCCTTCATCCTCATGTAGAAAGGTCAGTATCTATACTACATGAAACTAATACTACATGAAAATATAAAATAGTTGGCCATTTCTGTTTTCTGCAGATGGCACCAGAGGCCATCAGTGGCAGGTGGGCTGAGAAGGGGCTGTGGAAAATCCAGTGATGTTCTTAAAAACACTCAGAGTTTTGTGTCAGAAGAGCCACATGCCTGAGGGGTCTCGAGTTTACATTTCTTCTCAAATCTCACTCAACGGAGGGCTGAAGGCAGGACTGAGCCATATATTTTCATTGCATAACGATGAGGCAAAACATAACAGTAAGTGATTCTTTGGAGAGCAGAGCTCAACAACTTTAATTTTCTAGTTCTAAGATAGCCAAAATTAGTTTTCTGTGGCTTCTTTCATTTCTTTAACTAGGGTTACCAGAAAGCAGCTTTGTTTTAGAAACACAAGTTCAGCAGAAACACGTCTTCCCCTAACGAGGCCTGGTGCCTGTAGATATTATGTCTGAGCCCCTGGGGCTGTTCGATGGTGAAGGGCAGCCATGGCAATCTCTGGTTTCCAGCTGCTGAGATGTACACAGGCGTCCAGTGTACATATTAAATGGCCATAAACTACTCTGAAGCTTTGGGACTCAGAGCAAGGCTTCTGTGTGGGGTCTGAAGAAGCTTACCACTCAAAGCTGCTCTTCTGGTTCCCCTTGTCACTTGGTGGGTGGCTTCACATCACATCCTCTAAGCTGATGAAGACTTGATTCTAGGCTAAGCTAAGCAGGAGATGGGGCAGCAGGAAGCAGAGGATTCACCAGTTGTGGGAAGGTTACAAGAACTCCCATTGTGACTACAGACAAGAGCTATCTTTGTGCGTTCTGTAAAACTGAAAGGGCTCTGTACAAGTTACTTTGTGATGGCCCAAAGGTTCAAGGAATCATGGAATGTCAGTGCTGGCAGGCACCTCAGAAGCCAGCTAGCTCAGCCTTCTAATTTTGTTTTATAGAGGCTTTAAAATGCAGATGGTAGTTTAACCCCCTACAATTGCATCAAATGATATAATTTCAAATTTTTTCATATTCCTTCACTGTTAATGTGTTCACTGGTGACAGCAAAACAAGAAGTGGTAACCAAGTGAAGCATGAAGGCTTTTTGAAGTTAAATTCCTCAAATGTTATCATATTGTCAGCACCCAGGAATTCCCATTTCTTTATTAACCCATTGCCTATAGACTATTGTCCTCAACCTCTGCAGAATCAGTTGTCAAGGTGTTACCAGAGACCTTCTTTGTACAAGAGCCAATGGCCTCTTTCTAGGCTCACCTCTTGGACCATATGCACTCCTTCCTGAAACTCTTTCTTCTTCTTTTAACCTCAGAGACCCTGTACTCTCCAGGTTCTCTGCCTCTTTCTCTGACTATAAGTCAGCCTTTTGGTGAGTTTAGGCAGGGTGAACCAGTTCCTGAATCAGCTAAAATCAAAGTTCAGTATGCTTCTAAATTCCTGTCTCTTTTTGTTGTGTCACCTTGCTGGGCCAGCTTTCTGCGTGGGCCAGCACTCCTGCACGGGCCAGCATTCTGTGCAAGCCAGCACTCCACGTGCACCAGCTCTCAGCTCAGGCCAGCTCATTTCGTGAGCCAGCGTGCCTTTCACCAGGAGGCCCCAGGAATCGAACCCTGGACCTCTTATATGGTAGACAGGAGCCCAATTGCTTGAGCCATATCCATTTCCCTTGTGGATTTTGTCCATGTGGAAATTTCCTCTCATCATCCTTAGGACACTCATAAGATCAAGAAAGGCGTGGAGGACTAGACACAGAATGAGGGTGTTACTGATGGGAAAAAACCGTATGTGTACTTGATAGAGACAAACTGAATGGACTTGAAACATTGCAAGAACTTCTACCCTTCTCTTTCTTAGAACTCTATCCTTAGGCTATCCTGCAATAGCACTTGTCTCCCAAGGAGGAAAGAAAAGAGCTAGAAGCACCAGGCATTCATGCCCTCTCTCCTACTGGGCCCTCTGACACCATCTCCATTGACCCACTCTTCAAAGTCCAGTTCAAATACCAAAAAGGGCACTTGCTGTCCTCAGAAGGCCTTTGTGTTCACCATATAGTACCTTTTGTTCTAGTTAAGGCCCTTTTAGTGGGGATTTGTTCCTTGCAAGCAAACTAGTACGATGGGATAATATTTTTAAAATTAAACGAATCCCTGTGTCTCCCACACCCTGCTATTTACTTTTTCTCTTGGTCTTTGCATGCATTTGAACAGTATTCCTCAAGGAAGGGATACCTCACTTTGCTTAAAGGCAACAAGAATAGTAGCAGTCAAAAACACTACCTATCATCACCTCCTCCCAGTCATCCCTTGATGTCTTGGACTATATAAGTCTCTGGAACTTTGATACAACTTGGGGGATGATGGGGATATGGGGGAGAAACCCTCAATCAACTGAGATATAATTTTGCATCTACAGCAGATTGGGGACCCAAAAACAGAAATCAAGTTGAATTTTGGAAATACATAAAAAGTTATAATTCATGCACACCTGAGTTGAGAAGCTAGAGTTGATGATATAGTTCAAGTAAAATGTGGTTTGATTGAAAGAACACAGAAGAATCTCATGGAAACCAAATTCAGGACATACTTCTGGGCTTCACGGGAACCAGAAAGTCAACAGAGTTACTATATCTGGTTCTGCTCATCCCTTATAATCAACTTTACTCTGGGATTTGGCACCAATCTCCTCTTTGCAAAGACTGAGCTAACAGAGATGGGTGGTCTCCTTCTGCTGACTCATGGTCCCTGTTCCTCCATAACTTTGGTGGACATGGGCTCTGGCTGGCCCTGATGCTAAGGTTCCATTTCTACATGACTTACTAATCTTGTGGCTACCACTGAATTGTTGCATTCTTTATGCCTCTTGGTTGAACTTTTTGAGAAAAGATCAGCTTTGACACTCTGTTCCCCAGTGGCATGATCCTTAGACCAACAATCCAACCTAGTCCAATCAGATGGGATCAGAGGATGAGGAGTCATGAAAATCAAACACTGCTGCTCAAATCAGTCATGTCATGAAAGGTATATAGGTTGGGCAATTCCAGGGAAGAGCATTATGGTCCAGAGACTCAAGGGTTGGAATTTCCAGCTCACTTTTATGAAGGTTACCCCATAACTTTGTCTTATAGCCCTCTGAGATTGTAACTAACTTCTTTGAAAGCAAAAGCTCTAATCTATCTCTGTATGTACTGTGCATCTTTTCAATTGGAAAAAGCTCAATAACATTTGTTGACTGAATGCCCATCCCTATATCCATTTTCTGCTCTTTGTACCTTCATTTCTGAGTGAACAGCATTCAGGCCAATATCTGAATAGAATAATTCTTATTGTTGAGGCATAGCAGGAGGGTTCCAGACAAAATGACTAGATTTAAGTGTGACTCTTATGTGGATGGATTTCCTTACCAGACAGTGAAAACCATCATTAGAAAGAAATCATTAGTGCTACCATATTTGCAAGGGTTGTTCCCGGATAACTGAGCATCTTGAGTTCTCATTATTCCAGAGTTGTTTTAACAATCTGCCACAGAAATTGGCTGGAGACCACATTCTATCTTTGAAGTGTTAAAGTGATAAATTAGAACTAATTTAAAGAAGAGGGGCAAGTGGTGCTCTACAGGGCAATAATTCCTAGTCCTCTCTTTTTGATCCTTTGAATGGTTTTTCTCAATTAAAAGCTCTAAGTATATTAGGGATTACTGCCTTGGTTTGCATAAAGAAATTCAAACATTTCATGTTTCTCTGTGGGCTAATTAAAAAGGCTTTATTTAAATGGCAGAGCTGTCTTAACGCCAATGATGACAAATTAGAATCATGAATTTTTGAGCCTAAAGGGAGTTTATAGATAATTTAATCCAACACTTTAATTTTTATAGGGGAGGGAATTGAAGCTGGCACAGGGGATCTGACTTGTCACACATTTAGAAGCAGAGCTACAATTCCCATCCACCTGGTCCAGGGCTCCTCAGCCCCAAGAAAATCAACACTTCTGTGGGTATTTGGAGATGCTGGAGATTATTCACATGGGTGACATGACTAGTCTTTAGCAGTTTGTATTGCTAAATCCATGAAAGGAAAATAAAAGAGTCCTCTGCCCTGAAAGAAAAATAAGAGATGGCGCATTCTCAGGAATGTGTGTCTAACCAGGGATGCTCAGGGGCTGGCCAGAGATGCCCCATGGACCTGGCCAGACTCCCAGGTTTACCAGTAACACCCAGTGAATTCTTTCCATGAGCTAGGCGCTGTGCTCAGCATGCAATTCTCATGAACTCGCTAACCCACTCTCCCTGCGTATGGTGTCAGCATTATTGTCTTCATTTACAGACCAAGAGACTAAAGTTTGGACAATTGATTGATCTGCTCAAGGTCACATACCTCATAAGTAACTGACCTGGGATTTGCACCCAGGTCTCTCTGGGGTCAACCCGGTGTTCTCAACCAGCCACTAAATCAGTGAGAAACCATTGGAATACAGCCCTCTTGGAGACTCCTGGTGACAGCCTGGAGTCTCTAGGGATCTTTTGCACTGCTTGTGCTTTTAGATTTATTTGCATACCCCAGCCTGTCGGGAGAAATTCTGCATCCTAGGATCAGCCTGAGCTGAACTGGCCTCTCAGACCCAGGCAGATCTTTATCACAAGCTTTCTCCAGTGCTTTGTTAGGACAGAGCCAGCCAGGCAGGCATGAGGCCAACGTCTGCTCTTATTAACCTACATCCCTTGTAGAAAGCCTTTTCGTTATCTAGAATACCTTAGAATGCTAAATCTGGGAGGGCTGTAGAGATTTGGTGCCATCTCCACGTTTTAAGAAGGAAGAAATACAGGTCCAATTTGCATTTAGTGTATGCTAAGTCTTAGTGGCTAGGATAACAGGTTTGCTCAGAGCCTGGGAATTCTAATCCTTTGAGGATGGCTTCCCTTTTAGCTACTTGTCTGCCCAGCTGATTGTTCACTTCTTGCTTGTCAGTCAGTCCACACTGATAAATTACAAAGCATTTGGGGGTGGGAGAGGATATAAAGGAACTAGAAAATATAGATGAATACACTGAGGTCCACCAGCCCAGGCAGCTTTAAGGGTTCTTCTGAGGGATCTGGAGACTGCTAGCCAGACTCTTTAAGGTATTCTGACATCTTCTCCCATTTCTGATTCAAAGCAAAAGAACGTCTACTATTGTCCTGTAAGCCAGAGGACTTAAAAGGCTACCCATAGCTTCCCAGCTTCCTCTCCAGAGAGGAGCAGACCGTCTTCCCTAGGGCTTCCCTGGGAGTCTTCAAAGTGGCATTGATTGGCCCAGCCTGGATCTAACCCCCTCAATCAATCACTGTGGCCAGGAAAGGTCTTGAAAGTCCAGGCCAGCTCCTCTTTTCAATACAGGATGGCTGGCAGGAGGGGGAAAAGAGGGCAGGGAGCAGTTCTTGCCAAACTCTGTCCTCTTCAGGCCCTGCTCAATTCCTGTTTTTTTTTTTTTTGTTTGTTTGTTTGTTTTTTGTTTTTTAAACAGAAGTCTCAGACCTGGGTGGAAGCTTTTCCTCTCCATGATCTATGATCATGTGTCCAAAATCAGGAGTTATCTATACCCACAGAATTTATAGGCTGGATTAACCCATATGACGGAGAGTTGCTCAAAATTCAAAGAAATAATTTGAGGAACTGCTTTAAATAAAAACAAAGCTCACATTTGATAAGGAATGATCATGTAGCTGTCTCTCTTCACATTCTTATTCATTTATCCAACACATATTTATTGAGGCCTACAAGCCAGGCACCGGGCACTAGGCCCAGAAGCTACAACGATGAGCAAAACAAACCCTTGCCCGCTCTTCGGGGCCTCACCCTAATCAGGAGAACCAGCTGCTTCAAGGCCAGATTAGGTAGAGTCCAGGAATCCTTCTCCCTCTTATCAGCCCCTCTGGCCTGCCGTCCTCACCGACCTCATCTTAACTCCATCGCAGTCCTTGGCAGGACAGAGCTGAGGCCACGTACTCTCTGCCCTACGACCCCCGCACAAGCCCGGTTTAATTTCACCCTCTGCGGGTGGCAAAACCCCAGCGCGCGCCGCGGATCCCAGAGTGAGGACGCGCCCTGATGGGGCGCAACAGCTGCAGGTTACAAGTGCTCTCCCCGCCCCGGCCCATCTGCGGAGCTGAATGCGGGCGGCGCCCCCTTCCCAGGCGCGGGGTCGGTGCCGCCCGCGGGGAGGGGCTTGCGCAGGTAGCTCCACCGCCACCTGGAATGAGCGCGGGGCGCGGAGGCCGCCGCGGCGGGATGGGGCGGCTCGGGGTCCACCGCCTTGTCCCGCTCGCCGCCTGCCTGGGCCTCTGCGGGGCGCGCGGGGCGCTCGGAGGTAACGCGCCCGAAATTTCTCGCGTCCCTATCCCCAGCCTGATCCCCCGCGCTTGCCCTCGCGGTTCTTTTCCCCGGCCCGCTGCGCGCGAAGCCGGCTTAGAGAGGGTGGGACGGCTGGGAGGAGGCACAGCGGCGGGGAGTCCCTTCTGGGAGGCCCCGGGACACGCTGTGGCCGCGTGACTCACGCGGGGACCCTAAGTAATTCCGCGGTCGGCGACGCGGCCAGGCCGAGCATTCCTGAGCCAGGGCGCCGGGCAAAAAGACTGCCCCGCCCTGCGCTGTAGCTACGGCGCCGCGGAAAACTTCCAACTTGGCGCGGGGCGCTGCAGGCCCCTCGGGTTCGAGCCTCGCGACCCCTCACTCCCCCCGGCGCTTGAAAGCGGCTTCCCTCGGGCCGCGGGTTCCGAGCGGGCCACGCCTGGGCCCTGTTCCTGACCTCCGCGAGGTCTTCCCTGCGGATTTGGAGTTTTAAAGCCGGGCTCCTGGTTTCACCCAGGCCAGCAGAATGAATGATTCCTGCTCTCTTCCCTCCCGGTACTTTTTGGTTCTGCTTCTTGTCCGGCCCGCGAGAGTTAAAAATAAAGAAATCTTAAAAAAAAAAAAAAAAAAAAAAAGCTTAAGCTCTATATTTTTAGGTTAAAATCACCCAGAAGTCTTAATATTTTCTTCTGGTTCCCAAATGAATATCTTGTCATCCTACTTTGCCATTTCTGCTCTTAAACAGTGGTGCCCAAACACAAATGCTTTCGAGGCTACTGAGCTGCAGTGAGCCCAGCAGCAGGTGGGGTGGCAGAAGGCAATGCGGAGATGGTTGCTATGCTGTGGGAATGAAGGGGTCTCAAGGTAGCCTGAGAGTCTGATTTTTCCGGAGAAGCCAGAAAGTCTAGGTTTTTATTTAACTTATTTTTAAATTAAGTTTGATTTTTAAAAATAGGGCTATACAGGCCAAACAAACCACAAACAAAACGTGCAATCTTTGCTCTTGAGAGCCTTTCCAGTGTTTCCCAGTTTATTCATCTTTGTATTCCCAGCACATTGTCCAGTACCTACAAGTAATAGGTGCTCATTATAGGAGTTCTGTATGCAGAAATAATGGGCAACTGAATGATGGAATGTTCTTGGAAAGTGTGACAAGCAGAATGATGGCCCCCAGGGAGGTTCACATCCTAATTCCCCATTATGTGAATACATTACTTTTCATGGCCAAGGGACTTTGCAGGTGTGATTGTCCTGGATTCTCCAGGTGGGCCCTAACTATAATTACAAGGGTTCTTATAAGAGGGGGGCAGGGGAGTAAGACATGGAAAAGGAGATGTGATAATGGAAGCAGAGGTTGGAGTGACGTGATTGCTGGCTGGGGGCCCATAAACCAAGATGCAGACAGCCTCTAGAAGCTGGAAAACATATTTTCTGCTAGAGCCTCATATACTCTTGGACTTTAGCAGGAAGACCCATTTTTATTTCTGACTTCCAGAACTGCAAGATAATAAATTTGTGTCATTTTAAGACACTAGTTTGTGGTAATATGTTATAGCAGCCAAGGGAAACAAACATAGGGAACTATGACCTAGTTAAAAAAAATACAAGGGCCCACGTGACTCTGACAGGGGCATGAGATGACAGGTGCCTTTAGAGTGGAATAAGGTGCTGGAAGAGCCTGAAACTTCAGGCTGGGAGCTTTAGAAAAGTTTTGGACCATGGAGAGGGAGGTTGTTCCAGGACTGACTTCAATGCCTGTGCCTGGGGCCCTGGAAAGCTCTCAGACTAGCAGGGAAGGAAACAGTGGAAGCATCGGTGTCACACATTGGTGCCTCCAGGGCTTAGGCTCTGCAGGCACCAGGAGGGAGTTGTCAGCAATATCAGGGTGGGCGGGGGACCAGGCCTGCCTCACTGCACAATTCCAGGGGGTGCTGCTCGTATCAGAGTCTTCAGGAACAGCTCCCTGGGAGTTGTGTGCACTGTCTGCGTGGCCACATGCAGAGTTCTCGGGGAACACGCCATGGAGACTAAGCAAGGCAAGTCTGCTGTTTGAGGTCCCAGCACAAAGCGTCTGGCCTGAAGGTTTATAATGTTTGTGGAATGAATGGATGGATGACAAGCTGCGAATTGTGTTCTACAGCAGCGAGTCTAGTGGCTGTGGATGTACTGGCTCCATCTGGAAACCCGAGATTTGCGTCCTTGCAGTTGATCCCCCACGGTGTCAGCAACACATGCTGGACAGAGTGTGGCACCTGAGCGTCCACCTAGCTCCAGCCCACCGAACACCTGGCCATCTGCCTGCCCTGCATCCATGTCCTGCAAACATTCTTGGGCCTAAGCTTTGTGGCTGACACTTTTAGAACTTTCCCAGCTGGGGTTTGCTCCCAATGAATAAACAAGGCTGGACCTCCCAGGGCATGTTAGCTATTTGTACTAAGTATTTCCTACTCATAAGCTTTTCTTCTTTCTCAGAGTGCTCTGGATAAGGTTAGTTATCTGTAAATATTCAACTTCAGTTTGCTAAGCATACAATGTGTACACCATAGTAAAATTATACAGATTCTTAGATTTGTGGGGCAAAGTATGGCGTTCTTTTCCAAAGGAAATAACAAATCTCAAATGATACAGCATGATTCAGAGCTCTTTTTAAATGTTAGACCACTTCTTAGGACTTCTTGGGAATTTGTATAATGAAAATAGTTTAACAGAGAATTTTTAAATCACTTTTTATTTTAATTTAAAATATAAAGCTACATTTATTATATATCGCCAAAGAACATATTTGTAAGAAGGACTAAAAGGCACAATATGAAATTACTGAAAATGCTATTTTTGCAATGATAATTCTAATTTACAGTGAAAACAAACATCTGAAATTTTGTTTTGAGATACTTTCCTAGTTAGTTTCCATTCTACTCTTGTTTTGTCCTTGCCTAATCACAGACTGATCTTTGTGTAAAATAGAGAATTGATACATCGCTCCCCAACTAAAAACCATTTAATGCTTCCCCACTATCTGCAGAATAAGATTCAAACTCCATAATACGGTTTATAAGCATTCCCTACCCCAGGGAGCATAGGCTCCTGCCCATGGGAATCCAGTTGGACAATCATTTGCTCCTCAAACATCCCTTGAGAATTTTTCATCATATATGTAAAACAAGCAAAGCCAAAACAGCTTCTCCCATGTTCTCCATTGCAGTGAATGATAATCCAGCTTGCTGGTAAACTCTCCCTTCCCTGTCCTACTTTCTAAATAGTCACATGGATTTGGGCTTCAATCCCAGCTCCAAGTGATCCTGGGCAAGTTACTCTACTTCTCTGGGTCAAGATTTCAGATCTGTAAAATTGGGATAATAATAGCTATCTAATTCCAAAGGTGACCGTGAAATTTGAATAAAATATTACATAAGACAGCCTGAGAACCACTTCATAAACCTTAATTTCCCTCCTTTCTGCTCATTACCCTCCTTCCCATTCCATGTGTGGAGTTAACTTGGGCATGAGGAAAGGAGCCAATGGTTTGCATGTCTACGTAGGGGTATACAATGTGGATAAAGGAGATTTATTGAATATAGGATTCAATAGCATATCATTTAAAAATATACTGTTTTTCAGCCATGCTCTGATTGCATGGCAAATCTTTGATACCAAGGTCTTACTAAAGCTACTTTGGGTACTTTGAGGAATATTTTGTTCAGATGTAGGATCTGAATTTAGGTTTATTCCCTATTTCCTTGAGCAGTTCATGCTATTGCCTTGAAGAACCTTTCTAAATAGCTCTTGAACTCACCCACTTCTCCCTCACCCGCTGCTGCGCCTCTTGCTTGCAGCCTCCTCAGTGGTCTCCCTGCTTCCAGCCTGGTTTCCTACCTGCCCCAGCCTCCCCACACCCCACCAGTGCCTGAGTCCATTCTCTGCATTTCAGCCAGAGTCATTTTTCTATGTTGCAATCTGATTGTGTCATTTCCAGTTTAATCCCTTTTTAGCCCTTCAGTTAGTGTCCAAACTCTTTAACTTGGCTCCAAGGCCACCGTCTATTGAGTGCCTGCTATTGTTCTAGGTGCTGAGAATTGGGCAGTGAACAAGACTAATAAAGACTCCAGCCCTCAGAATCTTCCATTCTGTTTGGGATGGTGTGGTATTAGGGCCAGATAATAACCAAGAAATCAAATAAAGAAGCTAATTAGAGATGATGATAAGGGCCTTGAAAGGAGTAGCCAGCCACTGGACTATGTGTGTTTGTATGTTCCTGAGGGGACTGTAAATATTAGAGTGGCCAGGGAAGGCTTTTCAGATGATGGAAGAGGTGAGGTTTGCCCTCTGGCTGTTTCACCCTTGACGCTTTATACCTCAGCAACCTCTATCCTGGCTGCCCCCTTCTCACACTGCACTCAGCTAGGTGGACCTTCCTATTTAAATCACCTCTCTCCCCTCTCTGCTTTCCCTTCTCTCTTTTCTCACTCCTTTTCCTCCCCTCCCCCTCCCCACCCCATCCTAACCACCCTCTCTCACCATCTCCTAGGCCTTCTCAGGAGCCATTGCCTTGTCTGAACCCTCCTTATTTCATCTCCCCTTGGGGAAACCATCCCTGCTACCTGCAGACTAAGCCAGGTTCTTCTGTTGTAGTTTATATTTCCCCAAATCAGAGCACTTTTATCTGTAAAAAAAATCTAGCAACTCTGATCGCCTAACAGTCTGTGTTGTTTGCCATGGAATCCAGCGTACCAAGCAAAATGTTCAGAATGTTTGTGGACAGAATGAATGTGCACAGGGTGGAACACTTTAATCTGCCAGGGAGAGACACTTTATAGCTGGATTGCTCCCACGCTCATACTCAGCTGGGCCCCAAAGGAGCTTCTGTTGTATGAACTTTCTAATATCTCTTTGGTGCACTCTTCTTTCTAAGCAACTTTCTTCTCTGATAGCCTGCAAGCCCCTTTGTCTTATTAATTCCAGACCTCCAGCCCCTGCTTGAACTTTGGATCTTTTTAGTAGTCTAATTGAAAAGCTAAAAAATTATTTCAAAGCTTTTAATAATCCACATATTACATTGGTAACACCTAGAATTTTTCTACTAAAATTTGACTTTAATACAAAATTTTCATTTTGAAAAAAAAAAAAAACAAAACCAAAAAACAAAATGAACAAACAAAAAAACCCCACAAAACCTAGAAAGATGTCATTTGGAAGAAGAAATGGGAATGGATTCTAAGGTGGGTATAATGAATAAAGAAATCATCCTTCTGGGAGAAATTTCAGAGCAGTATAAATGCTTACCTTCAATGAAAAGTATTTTACCCACCTTACTACAAACTCTGGCTTCCTTTCAGCCATTTCACCTTTTATTTACACACACAATACCAGGAAGTCATCTCTGATTTTTTGTTCAACTTGATTTGCTACACCACAATACTGAAATCATCTTTCTTTTTCGAGGAGCCAATTTCACTGTTTCTATTTGTTCTTTATTGTTATTTTGAGACATTTATTAAGGGCCACAAAAGCTGAGGTAACTTTGGAGGTATATGAGGACATAAACTGGCTTCAGATTGTCAAACCTAAAGTTTTTAACCTATTTCCTTGTTTTTCTCTTGAGGCAATAGAAATTTCTGGCCACCAGCTGGGACTGGGATTGTTTAGTGCCAGAAAGGTGAGACGTGGGAAAATATAGGGATATTGTTTATTAATGTTACTTAGTCATTCTCAGCAATAGATTTTATGATTTAGAAAACATTTCCTGGTTTTGAAAGCTTAACAATACAGCCTTCTGAGTCTGTCAAAAATTGCAGTGGATAAACTTACTTGGCTAGTGGGTTTGTAATTGCCTATTTCAACATTAATGACCTTATCTCTACATTTTAGTTTTATTCAGTTTAATTTTTAAGGATTGTTTGAAAATAGAAAAAAGGATGCTCATTCATTTCTGAGAGGGTCTGTAAAATATGTAGAGTTCATATTCATCTCTGCATCAACTTTTCATGGTGGTAGAAACACTGGATCAGTGGTTGGGAAAGCTTGGTTTTTGTTCTAGCTCTGTTTTTAACTAATTGTTGGCTTTAGATAAACCTCTAAGCTTCTTTAGGCCTGAATTTACTCAACTACAGAATGAGAAGTCTACTAGTTCAGTTTAGTTTGTTTTAGGGAATGCTTAATTGCTGCCTGCCTATCTTAGGTCCCCTCCCTAGAGAGGGAGCTGGAGATGGGGATTCTTGTGCAAGTGAATTATTGAGAAAGGAGTCCCTGAAGAGAACTTTAAGGAAGTGAGGGAAGCAGAATAGGGCAGGGGGAAAAGCCAAGCAAAGATATGGTTTCAGTTGATCTAATCTCAACCTGATCCCAGAGGAGGCTCGGGAGTGTGAATGGCATCACAAAGTTGTATGTATTTTATCCGAGTGTCAGTAAATACATCATGTTAAGTGCTAGGATAAAGGAACACAGAGTGTTGTAGGAACAAAGAGTAGAGACAGACAATGAAGGTTGGGTACCCCTGAAGGCAGACTCTGAGATGGGGGTTAACAGGCAGGAGCTTTTGGGGGAATGTACCACGGTCTACCCCTTGCTCCATTTGGGCTCTACTTCTGGGAAATTCTGGGAGCAGCTCCTCCAGGATTTCAGGGGTGGGGTGAGGGGGTGGAGAGGAGAGCTCTCTTCATGAGGAAACTCAGAAGAGGAAGGTAAGGAGGATGAACTAACCTTCCTCTTCTGAGTTTCCCCAGGAAGAGATGTCCCTGCCACTGCAGCAGGTCTTGAGACCAAAATATGATTATCTTCATGTCCTTCCTTATCCATTTTAGACCCCCTTCCCCTCAACTGGCATTTCTGGGGGTCTCAGTGGTGTGACTCAGATCTTCATGCTCTTCTCAGGTCAGGGTGACTGCAGTTATTTATCTATTGCCAGCATTGGTCAAGGAAGTATCAAGAGGCATCCAAGAGGATCATGTGAGTGCCCAACATACTCCTCTGTGTTGTCATCATGGAACAGTAGTCCCACCCCCTCCTGGTGATCCACAGTCAATTACACTGCTAAATTAGGGATGATTCTTCTTGCCTGCTAGTTCCTTGAGATAAGAAGACCCAAACATGCAGGCAGAACCTATAGCTTATTTTACAAAGGGAATCTTGCCATGTCCCTTGGTGGAAGCATTCCCCTTTGGAAACCAGAAGCTTTGAAATCATAACCCAGTTTTATGGGGAAAGAAGTACAAATTCCTCAAGTGACCCCTGAGGATGATGGTGAGTAGGGCTACTCTTGCCCTATCTTTTGGTTCTCAGGCCCATATATTCTACCTATTTGGGATACAGTACAGTATAAAAATCTTTAATTTAAGATGTATATTGTATCCTGGAGGATGGAACCCCACCCTTATAGGGCACTGCTCCTGAGCAGTTACTTCAACTGCACCTTCATTGGGCAGTTCCAACACTATCATACTTGCAGCTTTGGTGGTGTAGTATGTGATAGGACCAGAGGACACCTTGGTCATAGGTCCATTTCCACACCTCTTTTGAGTGAGTGGTGTGATATTATTCAGGATCCCATATTAGTGGATCAAATATGCGATGAGCTCTCAGATAGAGGGGTTAACTGGCAGGAAAGACAATCATATACCCAAACTCTGTCAAAATGAATCACTGGCCATTCCAAGGAGGAAGGGTTTCATTAGCGTCACCTTGCCACCAAGTGGCCAGCTGGTCTCCTCAAGAAATGGTAACATATTGGGTACTTGTTTTTTGCCTCTGTTGGAAGCATGTTGGACATTCAGCAGTAGCAGTAGCTAGGGAAGCCTTGGTAAGAGGGAGTCCATGCTACTGGGCACATGCATAGACTCCATCCTTGGCCCCATGACCACTACGGTCATCTGCCCATTGTGCCCACATTGGGGCGGCAGATCAGAGAGGCTGGCTAGTGTCTATTGGCTAAGTCATTTGATCTGCCTGATTGTTTAGTGCCTACTCTGTGGTACATGTTTTCTGGTGGGCATTAACATGCAATATAAAACATCTGCTTTCTCAGATCACATCCAGGACTAACTGTCACATGTTGAGCTCCAGAATCTGAGTTGGAAGTTAGTATGCAGGAGGTTTATTAGAGAGTCCTCTTGGGAGGTAGGAAGCTGGATTGGGTAGATGGAAAAATTGAGTTTTGATTCAGTATCAGTGGACCTCCTTGGGATTTCTGAAGAGAAGATGACCCTTTAGAGCTGGTTTGAGGTGGAGTGAGAGCATGTAGAACCTTTTACCCTCTGTGTTCAGCTATCATTAGATGCCCATCACCCGGGAAGAGGGTGTGGTCTCAGGCAAAGCAGTTCTCTTCAACAGGGTTCAGACCTGAAGGAGGATGACAATATAAAGTAGAATAGTTACAGTTTAATAAGTTTACTAACTTATTTTATTTTTCCTTAGCATCTTTTTTTATGGTGAAAGCTACGTGGAAGTCAACATCATAGAAGTTTCTTCTGAATTATCTCTTCAATTAAAATTTCAAACCAGTAAACCACAGGGATTACTTTTTCTTGCAGCTGGGAAAAAATGCCTACTTTATAATAGAACTCCTATCAGGAAACTTATGGGTAAAACCTTAAAAAATGCTTAAAAAATAGATAAGCATTCAGTTACTGGAGAAAAAAATAGGAGAGAAAGAGAATAAAATAGCTGTACATATGGATTATTCTTATCCTACTAGAATAAAATGATAAACTATTTGTAAAGATTGGAATCTTCCCCAATTTTACCAGCATGTCTTAAATATTCTGACCCTAAACTTTTCTCACCTCAATATTTAGTCTATAAATGTGGGAAGAATTTTTATGTCTAAATTTTTCTCTTTGCTCTGTGAAGGGCCCGTTTTCTCAATAAAACATAGAAGAGAAATGAAATGAGATGAACTAATTATGATTCTTTTTTTTCAGGTGAGAGTGAATTTGGGAGCAAGTAAACAAGTGCTCCTTTCAGAGCCAAGATGTTGTATGGATGACTTGGCCTGGCATTTGGTGGAACTGTACTATGTTAAGGAGAAAATCTCTCTGATTATTGACAAGCATTATGAGACAACTGGCCACATGGCTTGTAGGAGGTGCAATTTGAACTTTCAACATGGAATTCACTTGGGAGGCAGTGGTGGACTCGATGTCCCTTACTTAACTGGAGAGCTCCCAAACTTCCTAGGATGTATGAAGGATTTGGTGTCTAACCTGAGGGAGATCCTTGTTCTTTTAGATCTTACTCTGGTTTTAAGAAGGTTTATGAGGTGTCACTAGGATGCAGTGATGAATTTTTTGCCAGGGAAGGTGAAGCCATCAATTTTTTTAGCTCCAGATTCTACTTCACCTTCCCAGAATGGAAGGTACAAGGAGAAGAGCTGTTGGAATTTGCTTTGCAAACTGGAGATTGACAAGCCTTGCTTTTATTTCAGCCAGGAAGAGACTGAGATTTTGTTGCTTTGGAAATAGACAAGGCCTATTGAAGGCTCATGTAGGAAGGAGTAAAAGTAAACTTAGCTTTTATCTTTTAGCTTGGTTAGTGACCACTCAAATTTACTGGAAGGCATCTGGACCTGATGGTAGATCAAGCAGGGGTGAGAATGCTGCTGCCTTTGCAAAGCAGCCCATTTGTATCTGAAGGCCCCCTCTTGGTGGGAAGTCTTGATAATCATATGTGGGAAGAAGTAAAGAGGTTAGAACTTGCTTCTGTGCCTAGAAAATCTGCTTGAGGGATCTCCTTCAAAGGGTGCTTAAGAGGCTTGAAAGCCAATTCAGAAAAGAGAACATTAAAGTCTGCTCTTGTTTCCAGAGATATTTCTGTTGGGTGCAAAATTCAAAAGTATTGATAACATAAATCCTTTCATAACAATGACGGAAAACCTGCTTCAGTCAAAAGTTTCCCTTTCCACTGCCATCACGTAGGCCATCAAATCTTTGCTTCAAGATGAGTGTAGCCATTTCCTGGTTTTGAATAATTTGGAGGTAGAAGAAGGTGGACAAGCCTTACTGGAACAAAGACATATGAAAGTGAATGTGGAATTTGAGGATTTGGGTGCTCATCAATCTCAAATATTGTCTGAAATAAAGGAAATGCCTGTTCATGGTTTCCTGCGATTAGATGTTTTACCTGAGCAAGTAGTGGAGAAGGCTTTTACTATGTTAGATTTGGGGCAAGGAAATTTTGGTATGTCCATTATTCTTCAGAAGAACCTAGGGATTATTTCACATTTTCAATCTCTTCCAAGAGAAAGCAGGAAATGCTATTACAGCTTCAAGAGCATGTTCCATGTGTGTTTAACATTATTGTCATTCTGGCAAATAATGCTCCTTACCTTAATCTCCCTGAAGGAAACTTGCTTCTCCTGTTTGAGAACTCTAAGAAACAACTGACATCAAATATAATAAATGCGTCAGACCCTGATACAGATTCTTTGAGTCTTAGTTTTTCAGTTCTTGGAAATGTCAATTCATATGCTGGGTTTTTAGAGAATGTCAATGATCCTGGGAGAGCCATTAATGGTTTTACACATGGGAATTTAAGAGATGGCAACATTTTTTAAGTTCACAGGGGTCATTGGAATTCATGTATCGTTCTGAGAGCAAGTGATGGTGAGCTGGTTAGCAATACAGTGGTGCTAAGGGTAATGGCTCTTCCTTGGAACTTTGAGGTGGCCAGTTGAACTGGTGTGGGTGTCCAGCAGGGTGGCATGGTTCTCATTACACAGAATAACTTGTTGGTGGAGGTTCATGGTGAATGGCAGGAGATGGAGACCCATTATGCCATTGCTCATCTGCCTCAGTTTGGCTAGATTCAGTGGCAGGGATCCAGTGGGGGCATGGAAGCAAGTTAATACCTTTTCTCAGCATTCCGTTGGTTGGGGTTGGGTCTGGTACTGTAGTGCATTCAAAGAATTGCAGCTAGGAGATGTCACTGATCACTTTAAATTTAAAGTTAGCATGGAAGGAAAAATTGGTGAAGAGCTAATGTTTCCTCTAAATGTACAATGGCTGAAGTTTACACTTGTGAAAATTGTTCCTCTCAATATCAGTAAAATAAACAAGCAACTATTGAATTCTGATCAATTGCAGGCTATGACAAAGGGGGTGGAAGTAGCTGAGGGAGACCTGCATTTTAAGTTATTGACCTCACCAAAAAAAGGAAAATTGGTACCTGGCAATGAAGTTCTAAGAACAAACTCAATCTTCAGCCAAAAAAACATTACAGACTCTGAGATAAGTTTTGAACCACAGGAGTGGCCAGGGGAGGATGCACAAGATACTTTTAGGTTCTTAATTATTGCACAGCACTTAGAATCAAAGGCTTATACCTTCATGGTAAACTTTGAAGCAAATAAAACAAGCATTATTTTAAACAACTGATGGTTATCTGTAAAAGAAGGAGAAGGAAAACTAATTTAAAAATCAGAGATATTTGCTCAAACCTTGGACAACCAGATCTTCCAATATAAAATCATCAAGAGTTCTCAACATGGAAAGCTGAAACTGATGAACTTGTCAGAGTCTCTGGAAAGTAATGACAATATCACTCTGTTCACTGATCAAGACATAGTGGACGAGCAGCTGATGTATGTTCATGACCACGAGTGATGAATTCATTGTTGTAGCCTCTACCAAAGTACCAGCAGGATGAGAGGGATGGTCAGGAAGCTTGACATGGAGCATCTGTCTACAGAAATCAAAGCCAGCATTTCTGTTGGGTTAAAGAATGATGAGAAGCCAGTGTGTGTAATAGATTAGATGTTTCATGTTGTGCGGAACAGCCAATGCTTACTGACTCTGGCGGGCCTCTGTTGTCATGACCCTGACTCAGATTTTGACAATGGGCAGTTGATATACACCTGGCAGGGCATCCCAAATGGGGCTTTGGGTGAGCCAGCCACCCCACTCAGAAACTACCAGTTCAGCCAAGAGGACCTGTGGGAAGGATTTGTGCTCTTCAGGCATTGGGATGCAGACTCTGCCCGCTTTGTGCTGTCTGTGACAGATGGCATCCATTACACATCGACCCTTCTTGAAGTCAATGCGCCTGACCCTTACGTCTGGATAGCCAACAACACCAGGCTGCTGGTAGAGAGAGGAAAGGATAGCAGCCTCACAGTGCTAACTTAGCTACCACAAACCAAGATGTCAGAACAGACCGTGAGATTGAATTCCACAGTGTGCAGCCTCCAAAGCATGGCAGAGTCCTAGTCAACAATTCAGCGTCCCACCCATTTTCCCAGCATGATTTGAAGCAAGGATCTGTGCTTTATAGGCATGATGGCAGTAGCAACTTTGATGTATTCGACCTGACAGTGAAAGTGAAAGATACATATTTAGAGGTGGGAGTCTATGGACATGTGTACTTGGAAAGCCACCAACATCACACCTGGCTTCTGCAGAGAAAAACCCTTGTAGTTGAAGAAGGAAAACAAACTGAGTAGAGGAAAGTTTCAGGCAGTACTTGTCCTAAGCACCAAGCACACTCACTCTCCCAGGACCACAGGGGCTAATAATTTGTTTGTTTGCCCTGAATGCTATTTATACCCCGCTGTCTCCCAGAATGACTTTTTTTTTTTTTTTTTTAATGCAAATGCCATGGAGAAAAAAGGTTAGAAAGTTTTATGATTTTCCTACAGTTGGAAATGGAATATAAGCAATACTAAGCCTTATTTTAAAGCTGTTTTCATACATGTATGTTTGTGTGTGTATGTATGTGTTTAGTGTTGTATGAACTGGGAATGAAGAAGGGAGGTATATATGATAAATTAAGAGATCTTTACTTTTATTCATTATTCATGGGAGCACTGCAATATTTCATTTGATCTTAGATACATTCACAATGTGATGAAGCAGCGTATAAACACTTAAAATAATTTAACAAACATAAAAAAGATTCCTAAAGCATCAGAGGATACTATATTACACAGTTTATTTCCTTATCTCTGAATGTAGCCTTGTTTAGCTTCCTGTAATTGATGGATTCAATTGGCCTAGACCAGTGGAATGCCAAGGGTGAAACCTCGTACCAGAAGCCACCTGGTTTCCTGGGGCTCCTACTTGGAAATTCCCAGTAGGCACAGCCCAACTGACCAGAGTTGAGGGTAGTGATCTTGTGTAGGGTGGTAAACTGTGATTCATGAGAATCGGCCACAATTCTGAATGCTATTCTGAATCTACCCCCAGAACTGCAAACTTACTTGTTTGCTAAATATAGGCAATGACATGAATTAGTAATGAATTCAAATCAGAAACAGTTTTCTGAATAATGAATTTATGTAAGGGAACATGGAGCTCACCAGATTTTCTCAATTCTTTTCCAGCTTGAAGAGATTATGTTAAAGTTTCACCACAAGGGGGCAGGTGGAGTTCAGTGACTATACATCAGTTCTCACAGTTTTGAGATGTATTTTGCTGAATCAGTAAATCAGTAAGTATTGAAAATGCTGAGCTTGTTACAATGGGGGAGAGAAACATACTTTCCTCTATGAACTTTCAATTTTAGTGACTCAACTTTTCTACTATCTTTTATTTCTTCTTCTCTTATAACCACTTTATTTCTTTCACCTCAACTTTCTGGTTCCTGGTTTCTTGCCACTGTGAATGATGCCTTGTTAATACTCAAGTATTACTTGAGTTAAACTCAAGTATTGTTTATATTACTTTGCTTTGTGACATAGGTTGTATTCAAAATATTGGTGTGGGGATAAACCAATCGTAAAAGACCTTGGCTTGAATTGTATCCACCCTGATTGTAACTTCAGCCATTTTTGGATATTAATAGGAAACAATTTGGTTCATCAAAGATTTGACTATCACACATATGTATTAATATGTTCTTCTTCTTGTGTCTGTGTCTCGTATATGTGAACCCAAGGCTGTGCTTGAAGATAATGTTCCTTCAGAGGCAGTGTTCATAGTCAGAATTCCACCAGTGCATGGATACATCCAAAACTCTGTACTAGAAGAAGGCGGCTTGAGTGCAGATGAAAAGTCCCCTTTGATTTTTACACAACAAGATAATGCAATATCCCTGCCCTTGTGGAGAACTTTCCCTAGTGGGGAGTGGGATGGGGAGAAGGGTAGACAATAAATAAAATAAATAAGTGAAATAAATGGCATGTTATATGAAGATCAGTGATATGAAATAAAATAAAGCAGTAAAGGGGATGTAAGTAAGCGCTGGGGCCTTCAGTGGTATGTGTGTGTATATGTGTGTGTATGTGTGTGTATGTGTGTGTATTGATATTTCAGTTTCAAATAAGGTGGCCAGGAAAGGCCCCATTGAAAAGGCCTCATTTGAGCAGATACTTGAAGGAGGTGGTCGATGGGTGAACTAAATGAATGGGGGGGTGGGGAAAGTATTCAGGTAGAGGGCATAGCCAGTGCAATAGCTGTGGGTGGGAAGTAGCCTGGTGTGTTTGAGGAGCAGCAAGGAGTCTAGTGTGCCTGTAGCTACATGCATGGGAGGGAGAACAGTAGATTAAACCAGATAGGTAAGGTATGGTAGCACCAGAGACTTCACTTTTGACTGTGGATGAGATGGAGTGCAGTGGTGGTTGTAGTGGGGAGGGGGAAGGGGAAATTGAGCAGAGGAGTGACACAATATGCCCTTGAACATTATTAGTGACAGGGGACCAAATATTTTTTAATCTTGCAAGACTTTCAGAAGTTTGTTATATCCTTTAATTTCAGACCAGCAGATGTTTTTCTAGTTAGAAGTCTAGGAATGGACAAATCTCCACCAAATCCTCTCTTTGCCTTCACATGCCTATTAATTGCCATGTAATTTTGGGAAGTGCCCATACATTGAGGAAACAGTGTATTCCTCCAGGAAAAATACTGAGTTGATGACTGCTATTCAAATGCTATGTTCTTTTTTTTTTTTTTTTTTTTTTGAGGTACTGGGGCTGGGGATTGAACCTGGGACCTCATATGTGGGAATTCAGCACTCAGCTTAATCACTGAGCTGCATCGGCAAACTTGAGTTGGTTTTATAGTTGTTTTTTTTTTTCAGGAGGCACCAGGGACTGAACCTGGGACCTCCCATGTGGGAAGCAGGCATTCAACTGCTTTAGCCACATCTGCTTCCAAACGTAATGTTCTTAAAGTGTTTTGGATCAAAACCTCTCACCCTCTGATCAGTGCCATCTTCCATATTTATTTACACATAGCTTAAAATAGCAGCTTCCAGGAATATGTGATCAGGTGTATGAACTGGAATTCCTCTGCCTATGGAACCCCAAAGATATTCTCATAAAACCTGCCTAGGAGAGGCCACAACTTTTCCTTGAGACCCTCTGTGACCTTCTCAATTCTTGTCAGAACACCTCTGAGAGATCAAAGTCTTTGCTCAAAGGAAGTGTGTCATAGGAATGGGCCAAGTTAAACCGTTAAAAATGTTGGCTGTATTTTACAATCCTAGAAACCTTTTCTGAAGTTCAACTACTCTTTTTGCGCTTTGGAAGTTCTCTGCTGTTATATGTGTTCAGAAAAGAGATATTTAGGGAAACTTGTTAGTTGACGTGGTCTACATGTCTCCAAAGAGCAGACCTCCATCAGTGGATGGAAGTTTCAGACATTCAGAATTAGGTTGAGCTTAAATCTAACAGTTTGAATTCTGTTTTAGTTTCCTTGGCTGCTTGAACAAATACCATGCAATGGGTTACCTTAAACGATAAGAATTTATTGGCTTATGGTTTTGAGGACAGAAAAAATCTAAATCGAGGCATCATCAACACAATGCTTTCTCCCTGAAGACTGGCATTCTGGGGACTGGTTACCAATGATCCTTGGTCCTTAGATTTTCTGTCACATGGCAATGCACATGGCAGCCTCTTCTGGCCTCTCTCTTACTTTCCTGGTTCCATTGATTTAAGCTTCTGGCTGCTCTCTCTGTGGCTTTCTCTCTCTGTCTGGATTTCAATCTGCTTAAAAAGGACTCAAGCAATAGGATTAAGACCCATCCTGACTAAGCTGGGTCATACCTTAACTGAAGTAGTCTCATCAAAAGGACCTACTCAATGATGGGTTCATACACAGGAATAGATTAAGTTTAAGAACATGTTTTTCTGGTGTACATATCTCCAAACCGCTACAATGTCCAACGATCAACTTCAAAATTAGTCACTGAAAATAAACATGTAAAGTCTAAATTCTTTGGGGTATTATTGCCCCATTGGATGAAAGGCTGCCTATAGCACATTTTAGTGTTAGTGTTTGAACTCAGGTATTCTGATTACGAGTCTAGCATTCTCTTTACTGATAATTCCACATTATCTGATGGCTCTATTCCTTTCTAAACTTACTTCTAGGATGCAGCATCATTTCAGAAAAACTATACCATCCATCAAAATTTGTACTCTAATGGTCAGAATCAAACTTCACAGAATGAAGACATATTTCTGTATTTTAGAGAAATTTTTTAAAAAAGATTGCTTAAGAGAAACTTATTCATATTTTTAAATCACTTTTCAATAAGTTGGTGATCTTTTTTGTTGTTGGTTATAGGTGGAAAATGAATTGATTTACTGTGTTCATGATAATAATGAGGAGCTTCTTGACAATTTCACCATCTTTGCAAATAGCTCAGAGCTTGGAAAACAGAGTTTGTCCTGAACCCTTTTTGTGACTGTTGAATCAGTAAATGATGAAGTTCCAATAATAACAGCCAATGAAATCCTCCAGGTAAGTGATAATGCTTTTTTGACTTATTGTAAAAACAACATTAGGGCTACTAATTTGATTTTCTTTTATATTATTCCTATTGTTAAATAATAAGACCTGTGACTATGCATATAGAGTTGACATGTTCCTGTTGATTTTAAATAAATATTAGTTATTACCAGGACATTCTGTTGGGTACTATTGAGAAATATGGTTACCACCACCATATTAGATTTTATTTTCAGTGGCACCATTATATTGTATTCCCTGGACCTGGCCTTTTCTAGTTAGTTGAGGAAGATGAGGCATATGCATGTGGTTAGCTCCTGCTAGACTGGCAGCATAGTGGTTAAGAACGTGGGCTCTGGAGTAGACCTGTCTGGGCGAGCGTCTTATCTCCTAATGTTGATTGTATGACATTGGGCAAGTTATTGAGCCCTCTAACTTGCACCCATTTGGGTGCATGGGGGATTGGGGAAGGGTGGAGGTTAAAAATTACCTTACAGAATTATTGGAAGGATTAAATGATAAAATGACTATAAAGCTCCCACAGTGCCTGACACTGGTTAGGGCTAAATAAATAGTAACTATTATTACAAAAAAATTCCAAGGCCACACCAGGTTTTGGGTAAAGGCCACTGTCTAGTCATTGGCAGTGTTTGGCAGGTTCTGGGAGCTTAATCACTCTTCAGTCTTTCTGAGGATGGGTCTCCATCATTCTGAGGGGGTGGGTCTCCAGCACTCATAGATAAACACCTCTTGGCTATCATATGCTATCTACCATTTTCTTCCTATCCTGATCTGGAATCCTTGCCCACACCAAGAGGCTGATGCCCAGAAAGCCTTGTGGCACTGATGGCGCCATTTCCTGCCATGCCAACATGACCAGTGCCAATGCTGGTGAGCCCATGTGTGCCGGTTTACACTCAAGTGAACAGATGCTCTCTTTTAATAGATTTTCCTGGTTTTAACTCACTTTTTATTGCTGTTCCTTCTTCTAAGGATTGGCCATAAACCCACAAGACTGGGTTGCAGAATAATTGTAACTATTACAATAGTAAGTGCTCAAAAAATAAGTGTAAGCTATTATTATGTGCCAGGTACTACTCTAAGGGTATCACCTTCTGAGATATGCTCTACATTTTCCTCTTGGACAGATGAGGGAACAGTGAGACAGCTGAATGACAAACGCAGGATGCAGTGATAGCTTGGGAGCCTGCGTGGCTTGCGCATTCTTCTTTTTATGGCACCTAGCAGTGTCTGACACGTAGTAAACAGTCGGGAAATATTTGTTCAATGAATGAATACATGAAAATATAAATTGTAAATTCTTCGATACTGGCCCATGTTTTCTAGACCAGGCCTAAGTCTTGACTCTTTCTTCCTTTAGTATGACTGCATTTCTGAGAGAATTCCTGGTCCCTCATACAAATAAACTCCCTTGTCGGGGATTGAATCATGCTACCCACAAGACACATTTAAGTCCTCACCCATAGTCCTAAGGGTATGAACTCATTTGTAAATAAGAACTTAAGTTCAAAGTTAGCGCCCAAAAAGAATTCCATTTTTCTCATTAGTAGACCTATATTACAAAAAAGTTGTACCCAATTATTATTATTACAATTTGAATTTTATCAGTAAAATTTTTGTGGAAATTTGTTTATTCTTTGGTTATATATGTACATATATAATATCCTCAATTTTGCCTCTTGGCCTTCAAAGCCTAAAGTATTTACTTGCTGATTCTTTACAGAAAACAGTTTGCCAACTCCTGCTGTAGACCCTGCACTGCCCAATAGAACTTTCTATGATGATGAAAATATTTTGTATCTGCAATATCCAATAGAGTAGTCACTAGCCATGTGTGACTATGAAGCATTTGACATTTAGCTAATATGATTAAGGAACAGAAAGGTGAATTTTATGTAATTTTAACCAGCCCCAAAGCCTTGTTCACGGCTTTTAGTTACCTTACAGCTTGGGTCATTATCCAGCCTAAATATTTTAAGTGGAAAATGAATAACATTTATACCTTTGGAACTTGTCACTTTATCTTTTCAGTTTTCTTCATATTTATTATGTAGGTAGCTTAGGGATGGTGTGTCCTAGCTGGTCTAACTTGGAGGCTTCCCGTTCTGTTTTCAGTTGCTTTTCTCTCTCTTCCCCCACATAGACTCTTGGCTTATTGTCTGCTGAACTCACTCTCAGAAAATGATCCAGTAGGCTGTTGACTGAGTGAGGAATAAGGAGCGTCAATTATTATTAAACACAGTTATAAAGGTTTACATTTGTTGTGTGTTTACCTAATACTGGGCCTTTTATGTAACTGGTGTTATTATCAAAGCCCTACAGAGGAACTACTGAGATTAATACCCTCATTTATAAACTGGGAAAATGGAGGTGCAGTGCAGTCACAAGGAAAGGTGTGGACTGGAGCCCAAGTCTGTCCGAGTCTGGCTCTCCGGCCACCCTGCTCTGCCACTTTTCCCAGTTACTCCTGACTCAAGCTCTTTCAGTGCGTCCATGTTATCAAGGTGTGTCTCTATTAGAGAGGAAAAAATCCTCAAAGCTGTTATGCCTCACGCTCCTACTGAAGCAGCCTTTAGAACAGTGGGTCTAGAGCAGCCGCTGTGCCAACATCTTGGTAGAGGGTTTGGACATTTTGCTGTGTGGGACAGAACTGCAGAATGGGAACGATCTAGGGCAGACAGCAAGGAGTCAGGGCTTAGAAGGACATGGGCAGAGGCCTGGAGTTAGCCAAGGAAGAGGAAGACCAAGGAATGATGTAGTAATATTCTTTATTAGGCTCCTTACGAAAAGGAATTGAAGTCCCTCTGTAGGCCCAACTTTCAGTTCCAATGTGCCATCAATTGTAGGAAGCTCCATCAACTTAATAACAGCTTTAGCATATTAAATATATACATCAGTTTACGATGTCCAGAAACATTAGAATATGAGAGGAAAACAGTGTATCCTTGGCTATGTCTCTGCCCTCCCTTAAAATTAGGGAAACTGAGTCTCTGTCGGGAACTTTGAGGTTGCTCAGGTGGTCTGCCTGGACAGCCTCCCCCCATCCTTGGTGCAAGAGTGTTTTCTCTCAAGAGGAAGGGAAGAGTGGCTGGTGGGTGGGAGGGCAGTATGCCATTTCCTTTATTCTCACCTTATTCCCTGGATGGCCTTGATCCACACCAGGAATGGCACGACGTTCTAGATTTGATGGATGTGATCATTTGATGCTGGCACTTTCCGAGTTTGTGAGTTTATTTATCTGATAAGGAACTCATTCTCTGCCTTGGAATTTCTAGATTAGAATTAGGGGAACAGTGTTCAAGGTTTGTAAACTGCCCTGTGAACTTGAGCAAAATCTGGGCCTCAAAACCATGAAGGGCAGGGGGTGGGGGATGTGGGTCTGTTCTGCTTGGTGTTTTCTTAGGTCCTGCCCAGTTCTCATGTTCTCTGATCTTATGCCTATAAAACTTGCTTGGTATGCTCTGCTTGAGGCTGGGCTTGGACAGATGGAAATGCTGTAGAGCCACCATTTTATGTTGGATAGATTTGTTCCAGGCTAAATTCGGCATAGATTTAACATTTAAGAGTGAGCCATTTCTCTTCCCTTTGACTGAGAAACATTTGAATAGTTTTGGTTTTAAGGTCAGTGTGTCTAATATCTGGCAGTGACTAGGTACTGCTGTGGGACATACTGAATAATCAAGTAAAGATATAGAAAAGGTTATAGTACAACTCACTTGATTTTTTTTTTTTTTAAGGGAAGAATCCCAAGAATTTGTCTTCAGGTTGTAGGCAATGGTCACGGTGTGCTAGTCAATGAAAATATTTCCATATCAGGGTGTTTTGGCTCATTTACCAGACAAAGTTGTTTTCTTTGTTTAAATTATTCCTGTTGTGACTAGAGACTTTCAGGATTCCACTGATTTTCAGCCATATGGTGCAGAATTTAACTGTGGATCTCTTTCAGGGTGGGTATGCCACTTTGTTTGGGAAGTCTGGTTGGACTGTTGCTCCCCAGATTTCCAGGCAAAGTGTTTACAGGCTTCCCTGACCACTGCAGTAGAAATAGCACCCACCATTCTCTGTCCCCTAAACCTGCTTTATTTTTCTTTTTAGCTCCTATCACTCTCTGATTTAAAAATATATATATTGGTTGTCTGTCTCATCCAATAGAATGTCAGTTCCACTTGAAAGGGGCTTTGTCTGTCTTTTCTCTGCTGTATGCTTGGTGTCTAACATAGTACTTGGCACATAAGGGCTCAATAAATACTGAATGTTTAAATGGCCTCATGAGCTTATGTTTTAGTGGGAAGACAATACAATTATGTGACAAAGTGATGATCTGCAGTACTTTTCTGCATAGCACTCAAGGATAGAGTGACTGGGGTTAGAGAAGAGTGATATTGCAGAGAGAAGTGGTCGGGCAAGGCCTGTCCACTGAAGGGGCATTTGTGGAGGCCTGTGTTTCTTGGATTCCCAAGATCATCCCCAGGTCTTCTCTAGGAAGACTCACAGGTCTTGCATGTAGTTCTACTAATGGCTAAGGTTTTTTACACTGTGAGGATCCAAGCAAAATCAGCAAAGGGAAAAGGCAAATGAGGTGAAGTCCAGAGGAAGCCAGGCCAAGCTTCTAAGAGTCTAATCCCAGTTAATTCCTCCAGTACTGAGTTGTGATGACACATGTGGAGTGTTGTCTACCACATTAGAGACTTGTCCCCCAAGGCTTTTATTGGAGGTTGGTCTCCTAAGAACCCTCTGCCTAGCATGTGCCAAAATTCCAGACTCTCAGAAAGCAAACAGGTGTCCAGCATAAACCCCATTATTTGTACAGTTTAGAAACAGTGAGCTACTCTTATTATTTAAGAAATGTTTTATGTCAGTGTAGAAAACTGTTTACCAGTCTAGTTCCCAGACGCCAGCCAAGGGTCGACCTTGCAAGCAGGCCTCTGTAAGGCAAGTTAACTGTTAACTGTTTCCTGCACAGCCTGAATAAAAGATGGGGGGATTAGGTCGGGGTGCGAGGAGCCATATTAAGTAAAATAGAGGGAGGAGCAATTCTGGCAAAGGAATAATCAAGAACAAATGGGCCTGGCATGTCTGAGGACATGAAGAACTCAGAGTGGCTGGAGCAGATGGAGGGAGGAGAATAGTGAGATGTTACATTCCATGGCCAGAATTGATTTCTGGTCATAGGGACCCCCCAACTCCAGACCGTTTTGTTCCATCAGCTTTCCAGAGATGATGATGGGGAAGAGGGTCAGCATTTATTGAACCCCTGCTCTGAGTCAGGCTTGGCTCTAAAAACATTACAGGATTCCTCATTTAATTCCATAATACCTGAAATAGAATGGGGATTATAACAGTAGTTGGGTGCACAGAAAAGTTAAGTCACTTGACCAAGGTCACACAGTTAGTAAGAGAGAGAGACCAGGCAGTCTGAGCAGAGTCTGCACCATGCTGTTCATGATGAGGATGATCCAGAGCTGTGTTTAAAAGCTGCAGATTTCCTCCTATTGGCAGGCTGTGAAATTAATTGAGTGGGGCAGGACCAATATCTTGAAAACACTAAATAGAATAACATATTGTAGGTAGTAACAGAATGTACTGCACATAGTGAGGGCATGCATTGTTTTTGAAACTTCTGATAGATATGTATATATACATAACATATATATGTTTGGTTTTAAACACACACAAATATACATATGTATACTGGGTTGCCATGTAAATGTATTCCGTACTTTGAGTATTACTCAAGAAATGTTCCTGTTTCTGGGAATAACTATTTTTTTAAGGGTTGAGTCAATTCCCAGGAGTTCATTTACTGAAACATCTATTCATCAGGGCTTCTAGGAGGTGGTACTATGGGGTTCTAACAGCCTATAACCACCCCCACCCTGACCCTTTCTCAGAACACTTTACTCCATGTAAGAGTCCTCAGTGCCAAGGACAGGGGTCAGAATGTTGCTCTCAGCTTTGAAGCTCCCTCTTGTTGCCTGCCAGGTTAAGCCTTATCCTGCCCATTGGCTTCTTTTCAGCCCAAGGAGTCTGAGTACCTACCTTCAGTTGTGGAGGGATGTGTTTGTGTTATCATTGATGTCTCCTCCTAAAAGGACCTTCACTTTTTCTGTAGGAGGCGGCAAGGAGTCTCATCTCCAATCCACTTGCACAGGGGATGGAGCCACTCATTGCATCACAGGCTCTTTATGGTAGTTCAGAGCCAGAAATCTGAAAGTTAGCTGCTCCCTCTCAGCATTTCAAGTATACTAAGCCAGAGGACTTGTGGCTGGCTGATTTCCAAGACCCTTCGGTGGCACGGTGATATGGAAAATCATTTCCATCCTGACAAACTGGAGTTAGGAATTGGAGTTAGGCAGCCTGGGAAAATCCTCTGCTTTTTACTCTGAAATATATTCTAGTGAGTACTTCTGTATTCGAGTGACCAATGACTTGTACATACCTGATAATACGTATCTGTGCCCACAAGAGGGCTACATTTTCCTATTTTTAAAGTTTACTTTGTTTTGTTGTTACACCAAAAATAGAACCATTTGCTTGTTTTTGATAAGTAATTGTCATCACTAAAACAAGCTTTGCGAGCTAATGACAGCAGCAAACTCTGAAATGACAACTAAGGCTCCGGAGGGGTCAAACAGTGAGACAATGAATTCACGAGCATATCACATCCCTCAGGAGCAGCCCGAAAGTCCCTGTGTGCTTATGAAACGCCAACAAAGTTCTGGGTTTTTAAATATTGAGATCATAGTTAGGGTTAAATTGGATTATAATTAGGCTTTTAAATCCCACTAACCTCCCCTTTAAGCTAAAGGTGAGTTAAAAAAATATTTTTCCCAGTCCAAGTGTTTTTCCTTTTTTCAGATATTTCTTTCTTGAACTATTATTTCTGAGGCTTGGATCACTTTTAAATCTGAGTTCAAGTTTAGGGTCTTTGCATTTCTTCTCTCCACCTGGCTGAAGTTTCTCTTACCAAGGACTGGGCACTAAAACAGCTCTCACCCGAAGCAAGAAGGCTGTTCATTGAATTTAAATTTGATTTGAGCTGAAATGAAGACCTGAGGTTACTAGCTCTTGTTCTGAGTGGCAGGTTTAACATTTGTTTTGGAAGATCATATATTCCAGGAACAAGAGGAAGCAAAAGCAGTGTTTCACAGTCGAGTATCTACAGTGGAAAATACACTTTGTCCAGCTTTTGCATGCATGGTATTGGAAAAAATGAGTGTCTATGAATCATGGGAAAAGAAATGGCAGTGCATTTCCAAATCAGTTTTGAGTTCCTGAAGAGATGAGAATAAGATACATAGATGGATTTTAAAATGTAAAAAGTGAAAAACTAGAATGAGTGGGGTTGGAATTTTGTTAAACAGGAGAACTTGTGGGTTAACTGAAGGCCAAAGCTATATAATTTGAACATTAGATTGATTAGCATTTTTGGTTGCTATTATAAAGAGATGTGCTAGAGCCTAGAACTGAAAATCCTTCAGTGGGCATAGTTCAAATGGCAAAATATAGGAGCATCCATCTATAGCACAACCATTAAATAGATGAAACTCCTCACCCCAAATTACAGAGGAATGCCATGGAATTAGACAAAACCTGCAATACACGTGATAGAATGCTAAACCATCTATGGTAAATCATCATGCTCTGAATGATTTGTAAGTAATGTTAATAAGTCACATCCATCCTCAGAGCCAAATCTGATGAATAAGATGGGTAACATAAAGCTCATAGGCATTGCATGTTTAACCATGTGCCAGGTAATACTTTACCTGTATTAAATCACTCAGTACACATAATAGCTCTACAATTCTCAGTTTACTGATGAGGAAATTAAGGCACAGAGAAGTTAAGGACTATGTCCTAGGTTACATAGGTAGTAAGTGGCAAAACAGGGATTTGAACCCAGACAGTCTGGCTGGAGAGCCTTTGTTCTTAAGTACCGTACTATGCTATTCTGGGACAAAACCAAAATCAAAGGCCAATGTTCTTCTACAAACTGAAAACTGTTTTAAAAGAATTTTGAGCAGCAATATTGCTAATGGCACAATTACCATCCTTCAAAGCTGTCACCTTGAGAAATTAAATATTCACCTGGATGTGTAAAATCTAGTGCATATGTGTGTTTGTGTATTTGTGTGCACTTGTGGAGTGTGTGTATTTCTTTATGTATAATTACTTTATAATCTCAACTGTTAACTTCAGAAAAGTTAAAAGGTTAATTAAAAAGTAGTTTTTCTTGTACTATCAGAGGTTGATGCATTGGAAGAAATCAGAATGAAATTTTATCTTCTAGTTTCTCATGAGTGATGTAGAAATGTAGGAAAACCATATACTTTCTGAGCTTTCATTCTCAAATTCTGTTTAAGTCATTGTTAGATGATGAATGGTCATGAACCGAGTTTTTCATAAATTACCTATTCTGTTGAGGGAAACAATTCCCTTAGACCAGAGTGATTATGTACTAAATTGCTTAGGACTGAAAGTTGGTCAGAAGTGTAGAAGATGATAAGATTCTAGCCATAGAGCAAAGAATCTCGCATAAGCTTGGGATGTGCACATTGTGTTTCTGTGGCAAGACAATTTATAAATACAGATAGAAATGTAAACATTTAGTTAGTGATAAAACCATCTGTTTTTAGTTAATACACTAATACGTGAAATATCATGTGACTGCCTGACTAGAGAAATCCAAAACAAGCAAATTCCATCAGATGTGGTTCAATGTCTAAATAAACATTTTAAACTCAGCATGTTCAAAACGGAACCCCCGATCTTATTCCCCAAATCTGCTCTACCTGCAGCTTTCCTCATTTCAACCAATGCTAATTCCATCCTTCTGTGTCCTCAGGCCTGAACCATGGAGTCACTCTTGCTACTTCTTCCACACCTCACCACATCGAATTTGTCAGAAACTCTGTTGCCTTTACCTTCAAACTATACCCAGAATCTGACCACTTCTCACCCCTCTACAGTTTTCAGCTGTCCCTTTTACCATCTCTTTTTGCGATTATTGCATTAGCCTCCAGCTGGTCTTCCCGCTCCTACCCTTGTCCTCCCACAGTGTGTCTTGACATAGAAGCCAGAGTGACGTTTTCAAGACCTAAGGCAGACCAGATCACACCTAAAGCCAGACAGTGACTTCCCGTTTCACTCAAGTAAAAGCAAATTGCGTTCAGTGGCCCACAAGATCCTGATGATTTGACCTTCCTTTACGGTTCTGGCCTCATCTTTTCCTCTTCCTCTCGTGTATTCTGCTCCAGCCTCCTCCTTGCGCACCCTCCTTTGCACTGTCAATTCCCGCCGCCGGCTGCTTTTCTGGATATTCCCGAAATTCCTCCTTTACCTTCCTCCAGCCTTTCCTCAGATGAGTCCCCTGTTTAACATTCTCCCACTCCTGACTGCCATTACTTTTATTTTTTTCTTCTTTCCTAGTGCCCATGACCTTCTAACACAAGCTGTAATGCATTTATTTATCATGCCTGTTGTTTCTTCTCTGTGCCCCTTCATGGCCTCCTGCTAGAATGCATGTTCCATGAGGGCAGGAATCCTTGTATTTTTTACTGTTCTAGCTCAAGCACCCAGAACCTTGCTTAGAGCATAGCAGATGTTCAATAAATATTTGATGAAATGTTGAAATAAGATGTTTAAGGAAGGTAAATAGGTTTTAGATGTAATTAGAATACAGAGAACATTATTCAGATACCATTGTAGATGTGAGCCATCAGCAAAAAGTAAACATTACAAGGCATAGGTACCAGATGTTTGTTTTCTTGGAAGATAAGATAAAGGAGAATGAAAAAATGTGCATTGTGTATTTTTCCCTCAAATATTTAAAAGTGGGTAAAATCCCTTGCTTTTTAAAGCCATGAGTGGAAATTCTTATATCAACCCTATGAATCAGGTTCTGTGGTTAACTGAGACTCCAAGTACAGCACTTGCCAGATATTGGGCACAATGTAGGTGCTTGGCATCCACTAGCTTTTAATGTTATAATTTGCATGAATATGTATTCACTTAAAATAATTATTTTTAAACAAATGTGAATACTATTTTTTATTGAACCTCATAAACCTCATACGTTAAATAAGTACTACAACATGCCCTGCATTTTGTCTGGCATTTAATTATATGTCTCTTTTGAATTAAGAACCCTCATGTTTAAAAACTCTGGAGAATTGTTTTCTTAAAAAATCTTTGTGGAAGGGCAAAGGGCAACATGGTTATCCAGTTTACTAGTGTGATGTGATTGGAATAGGTCCTCACAAGACCTGTGGTCCTCTTCTCTCTAAGGTATGGAGATAACCCATGTGACCTCTGTGTGGAAGATGCGGACTCCTCCCCACAGGACCTGACCTAATGGGTCACTTCACCCAACAACAGGCATTTGGCTCTCAAGTCCTTTGCTGGCTGTAGCATCCAGAACTTCACCCAGACTCAAATCAACGAAGGCCAGCTATTGATTGTACACACAGGTATGCCATAGGGAAAGCAAGGTGAATCAATCAGAGGTTAACGTGATAGTCATACCTAATTTTTACTGACTGAAAACCACGGCCCATCTGAAAACTTTCTAGGCACTATAACTAAAAAAAGAAGCGACATGGTATTAAGGCTAATGATAGCAAACATTAGAGAGCCTATAACTCACACGCAGCTCACTCCCTTGCATGGGCACCTAAGGTCTGTGCTCTGATATAAGCTTCTCAGAAAGACTTTGCCTGATCACCCACTAAAAGAGGATCTCTTCTCTCTCATTCCAATCCCTACCCTGAATATCTGACATTATATTAAAGGTTTATTTGTGTATTTGTTTGTCTGTTTTCCCTATTAGAGTATAAGTTCTATGCTCTGAGGGAAGGACCTTTGTCTGTTTTGTTCACTGTTGTACCCTCAGCCCCTAGAACAGTGCCTGGCATATAGTAGGTACTTCAGATATTGTTGAAAGAAGGAAATTCTATTGAACATCTCTTATGTATTAGTAACTGCCCCAGGTGCATGGGATACATTAGGGAACAAAACAGTTACTTATTGAAAGAATGAATATGTGAATGAATGAATATCACTATAATTCTAAGAGACCCTGATGTGAAAGTCCTTTTCTTTTTCCTCCTTTTGATCAATAAATCAATAAGCCAAATAGCCACAGTCCATCTGCAGAAGGGTGATGTAGCTACTTTGCAGAGGCAGCCTGGCTTTATTTCAAGGCTGCCCTTGTCAGTGGACTGAGAGGGGAAGCCACCCATTCCTAGCCTGCTGTAGGAAATGGGAAGGAGTGTGAGCCAGGAAGGCATGATGGGAAAGCAAAAAAACAAAAACAAACAACAACAAAAAAAACATATCTTTTGAGCAATTTTTCATTATCTCCTTTGAAAATATAGTAAGGGAAAGAAAGATAAAACCCCTCCTAAATCCAAACATAGTAATTTCCCGATTATCTTTGAAGTTAATGCAAAGAATCCCCAATAAATCTGAAAATAATCTACCACGTGAATGTTCCCAGCTAGTGGTTCCAAACCTGTAGTCCAGGCACCTATGGGCATTAGATTTATTGCAACAGGATACCCATTTTTGTATCAAAGCATTGTTTCTAGACTGAATGTTAAAACATACATGTGTTCCCATTTTTTAAAAAATGTTTGTAGATGTGCTGATTAGTAAAATACAATTCATTTAAAGAGGCACTGAATTGATAGGTTTTTGTCTGTTATGTGTGTTTATGATTGGTAGATACCAAAAGTCCAAGAATTATCAGTCCTAGAAAGCAGTTTTTTTTTATTTATTTATTTATTTATTTTTTTTTTTTACTTTTATGAAAGGATTGTCATATTTTCAAAAAGGAGAGAACAACTGCTCTAGAGACTTACACAAGGGAAGTTCCAAATTTCTAAAACTGTACAATGACAATGGAAAGGAATTATTGACTCTCTGCCATGTGATAGCAGGGTGTCCCGCCACATGGTCAATTTCACTTCATCTTCAGAGGACCTCTGAGCCATAGTTAATAATGACCCCATTGTAAAGAAGACGTAACTGAGGCTTAGAAAGACTAAGTTGATCTGACTGTAAAGCTGGGCTTTCTTCACTCACTGCCACGCATTGAAAGGCAGAGCAGGTTGAAGAATTGAAGTTACTATTTGTAATGAAAGATTAAAAACAAAATTCATTCTCTGGATTGATAAATTTGTCAACCAGCAGGTTAATATTTGCTTTTGGTGAGTATAGAAAATGATTTCTTCTCAAAAAGAAGGAAGGGGAGTTAAAGGCAAGTGCAACATGAGAGCCAATCCATTACATTTTCTAAATGGACGTCGAGGCAAGCTAATAACCCTCTGAGTGACTGGAGCCCAGCTACAGATGAGCCCATTGCTGAAACCAGCTGGGTCTCCCCTGGTACATCTGTCCATTATCAGCCCCAAACAAAGACTTTGGTTTAATTAGTTTCTCTTAGCATTTTATATTTGCAAAGTGCTCTGTCATTAATCTAATTCATTATTCCACCTAATAACCTAAATAGGTTGATAAAGCCAAGATGTGGGAGGCTAAGTGATGTATTTAAGCTCACTTTACTGAAAGTGATGTCAGGAAAAATCTGAGATTATGTAACAGAAAATCCACAGTTAATCCTCCTTTCTTGTTTCCTTCCTTACCTTTCTTTGGTCATGATTATCTAATAGGGCACACCCGATGTAATATCTCAGTGTTTTGTTTTGATATAATTCCTTGTGAGCCCATCACCATTTTATTTCCAGATTCATGAAATATTCAAAGTGCCTAATGGCAGAGAGCGGTCTCACCTTAATTCCATGTTTCATTAAATACAACTTTCAAAGTGCTATTTCTAGCCAAAGCAAGCAACCAAAAAATAATCTTTGGTTTTGGACCCCTGCCCCGAAGTGGCACAGAAATGTCACTTTTAATGGTGTCTTTTGAGTGTATTGGGGAATTTTTAAAAGTCTATAACCTTTTTTGTGAGAAATGCAAAGCTCACAGAGTTTGAGTAGATAGCAGAGACATGAGAGGCTGGTAAGCTAGCCATTTACCGTTTATTTAATCGTGTTATTATAATTGCAGAGTCTGGCAATTTGTTCCTTGCCAAATGCTGTCCCTGCAGGCAACCAAGAGTTCTTTTCTACCCATTATTACATGCTGCAAAAATACTGGGTCTTCAAATTTACTGCTGGATGCACATTTTCAAAGGAGAATGGGAATGTGAGCATCAGGCTCTATAAATAGTCATCTTGTCCCATGCTTTGAGTCAGGCTGGTAAAGCACTCCTGAGAACTGGATCAGTAGGTGAGCCGTCTCAATTTCAGTTTTGCAGATAAGTTAATGTATAACTTTACTGATATCACTACTCCCTTGACAGAAGTGTGGGAGTTGGGTAATCCTCTTAGCAGAAAACAGCTAGTTTGAGATAGATAAATAATTAGAAGCACAGGTTCTAATTATTTTTTGGGGGGTGGGAGGTGTTAAGGATTATTTACTTCCCTCTAGTTTTGATTGCCAGTCTTATTATTAAGTATTATCAACATTCAGCAATACTAGTTTGTGTGTGTGTTTGCATGTATGTGTTACTTTTACTGGTATAAATAGATTCCAAAATAACAAAATGAAGGTAATAGATATATTTTTAAAATTCCATAGTAAATTTCTTGGTTCTGTTAGTATGCTTTGGAGGGATAGCTATATTTGAAGATTTTATCGATATTGTCAAATCCTGTGTATTGGTTTTATCTGGGGCCTTGGCTGCATTTGAGTTGGTGAACCCGGTCACTGTATTAGCACACTGTCAAATTGATAGGGGGTTGCTTTGCAGAGGGCTTGGGTGGGAGTGAAGGTGAAAGTGGATGGCTGTTGCAGAGCAACCAAATTTCTTTTTTTAAAGGAGCAATGTCAGAAGGCTTTAATTTTCAGGTTACCAATGGTTTGAACTTTGCACCTCAACAAATTTTTAGCACCACAGCTCAAGCTCTGATTATTACCTTGGAAGTCAACAGAGGATCAAGCATGTTTCCAGGTAAGCATAAAGTAGACCACAGAGCCATACCAATAATGGTTATAAAATCCCAGAAAGAAATTCTCTTGTAGCAATTTAATAAAAGCAAATGTGGGTCTTTCCTCACCTGTCTCTTTTTTCCCTCTCCTATTTCAAGGGGTGGGGAAAAGTATCACTATGGCAGCCATCTTTATGGCCCATGTGCCCTTTTCTCCTACTCACTCTTTAGAGCAGGGGTTCTTAACCAGGGGTCCATGAGCTTGAATTGAAATTCCAAAAAATATTATTCTTGTGGGGATGTGTTGGTGTGGGTCTGATATATTTATTAAATAATACACAGTATAGTGTGGGCTTAGTAAGGGTTCCATGGTTTTTACCTGACTTGTAATGGGTCCGTGGAACAAAAAAGGTTAAGAACCCCTGCTTTCGAGTCTTAAGGCACAAAGAGAGTCCAGCTCTGTAGTGACCATCTAGTTCTACTCTCTTGGGATTTTCTTTTTTTTGAGTGTAAAATCCCTGTGTATTGTGACTTGTTTAATTGATATGCATTACCAGTAAAACATACATGGAAGAAGACACTAGTATTTTTATGGTCAAGGGTCACTCTAGCCAGTTTTTCTCAACCATTGGGAAGCTTCTTAAAAAAATACCGGGGGGCGGATGTGGCTCAAATGGTTGGGCGTCCGTCTGCCATATGGAGGGACCTGGGTTCGATCCCTGGGACCTCCCAGTAAAATAAAAAAAAAAAAAAAAAAAAAAAAAAAAATACCAATGCCTGGGTTCTCCCCCATACTAGTTGAATGGGAATCTCTGGGATGGGACATCATTATTATTTTTTTAAGTCCCAGATTGTTCTCAAGTGCAGCCAGGATTGAGACCCACTGGGTTAGGCACTGTGCTAGTCTTTCAATTCTGACGGCTAAGTGAAGGAGGTGATGTAGTCACAGGAATCCGGCAGGGTTTGTGGCATAGAGCCATGATGTACCTTGGCCATGCAACCAGTAAATGGTGGCTAGAGCCTACATTCTTCTATAGTAGATCTAGAGAAAATTACTATTTGTAACTAATTTCAAAGGAAAAAAACAGCTATTTTCAGGAGAAATTTAGAAATTTTGGGTTGCCGTAAGCATTTGAGCACATGGAAAATCCAGTGGAAGATATGTTAATCTGGATTCTTTGGTTCCATAATCTTTTTTCTGTTTTGTATCTCTTCTTTGGGGATAGAGGAGATTCTTCTGTTAATCCTTTTAAGACAATTAGAGTGTCATTTGGTGTTTGAAAAAATAAGCAAACAAACCACTGCACCTTGTAATCTGAAAAACCTGGTTATCTATGAAAAAAAAAAAGTTCTGAATATTAGGGGAAATCTGGGTGCTGCAACAAATTAAATACCTTTCATCTATTCTGGTAGCAATTGAAGACACTTGAATTAGATTTGGAGAGACAGCCATTATAGCTTAGAAACTTGAGTTCCTGGTGCCTATTTTACTGAGTACTATTCTGATAGGAAAAATATGTTAAAATGGTCAAAATTTCTTTATCGCCTTTGTAGAATTAGGCAAAGCATATGGTTTTCATAGCCCTCTGTTTAATATTTGGACCCAGCCCTGAGTAAGCTTTGCCTTTCCCTTTATATCAAATCCTGTGCCTGTCCTGCCCTCATCTCCCCTGTGTCCAGGGATGCTCCACCTGAACTTGCATATTATCCTCAAATCTCAAAGTGAGCTACTCCTTTGACCAAACTCTCCCTAACATGTTAGTGCTGCTGTTATTTCTTGCTTTGTGTTATCCCCAGACTGTGACCTGTTTTTAGCTCTAGCTTCTTAGTCAGTAGAAAGGAATGACTTTCATATACATATCAGGTGGCTCTTATATTTGATAGCATCACAACTTGAATGGGTGTAAAAATGAGAACTGTGTAATCACAGATTTCAGGGTCTGGATGAACCTTATGGATCATCTGGTCCGGTTATTTTCAATATTTTTTGTACCCTAACATCCCCAAGTAGCAGGGGCTCACCCTGATCAGTATCAAAATTCCCTAGTGCAGGCATTATTCTGATAACCATGTTGCCTCATCCTCTTTTCAAAGATCCAACTGAACCTCTCTCACCCTGGCTTCTTCAGCAGCCACCGAAGAACTGTTGGTCTCTGCCATTGTGTAAAGACACTGGATGATGATAACAGATATCTCCCTCTTCCTCTTCCCTCAGGGTCCCACCCCATCAAGTCAGGTCCTGCTGGGAGCAGCCCCTGAGTGACCTCTGCCTCCCTCATCTGTCAGTTGGCCCCTTGGCTCTGTGTCCCACCTCAGAGTATGATTTGAGGTGTCAGCTATCAGCTACTACTCCTCTCCTCAGATTGGAGTCCACCTAAATGTTCTGAAATACCGGAAAAATCTATTCCTTTTGTTCTCCTCAAACTGGAGTTGACCAAAATGTTGTGAAATAACCAGGAAAATCTATTCCTTTTTATAAAACTATAGCTTTTATAGAACTATAATAAGAATAGCAAATCTATTCCTATTATAGAATGGGCATTCAGATATTATTAATACTTCATGTTTTTATAGTGTTTTTTTAAAATATCTATCACACTTAGATTTAAATGAAATAATGTACATGAAAGCAAGTTTTAATCATCCTCATTTGGTAGATTAAAAAAAAATTGAGGATAAAGAAGATTCAAGGTCATAAAAGCCCTAAGACTTTTGCAGAATGCTAACTCCACCCCCAAATCCTGTCCTGGTTTCATATATTTCCATATTGATTTTATGTCTTCATGTTCTATTATTGAAATTGTTGTAATAAAGTCTCCTAATCTTAATGTAGAACTATTTTTTCCTTCAAATCTGTCGATATTTTCTTCATATATTTTGAGGGTTAGTCATTAGGTATTTATATACATTTATGATTGCTATGTCTTCTTGTTGAATCGACCCCTTTATCAGTATATAGTGATCTTCTTTGGTCCTTGTAACAGCTTTTGACTTAAAGTCTATTTTATCTGATATTGATATACCTTCCCCAGCTCTTTTTTGGTTATTATTTGTATGGTTTATTTTTTCCATCTTTCAGTTTAAAGCTATTTATATCTTTGAATGTATGATGATCCTCTTATATAGTTAGGCCATGCTTTTTAAAAAATCCATTCTGCCAATCTCTGCCATTTGACTGGAGAGTTTAATCCATTTACATTTAAAGTAACTACTGATAATACAGGACTTTCTCCTGTCATTTTGCTATTTGGTCTTTGTAAGTCTTATAGCTTTTTGTCCCTAATTCTACTGTTAAAGCCTACTTTCATATTTATTTGATTTTCTGTATTATATCATTTTGAGTCCCTCATTTCTTTCTGTGTATTTTTTTCATATATTTACTTTGTGAGTACCATGGGGCTTAAATGTAACATCCTAAATCTATAATAAAAACATTTGATTTGATACCAATTTAACTTCAATAACATACACATACACTGTTCTTGTACTCATCTGTCCCCCTACCATTTTGTTGTATTTGTTACAAGTTATATTTTATGCATTGCATGTTCCAAACCATAGATTTATCATTACTTTTTATGCATTTGCAATTTAGAACCTATAAGAAGTAAAAAGTGGAGTTATATACCAAAAAATATAATACAATAATACTGGCATTTATAATTACCCATATAGTTACCTTTAACAAAGGTCTTTATTCCTTTATGCTGCTTTGATCCAGTGTCTGACATTCTGTCCTTTCAGTCAGAAGAACTCCCTTTAGCAATGCTTGTAGGGGAGGTCTAGTGGTGATGTACTCCCTCAGCTTTTGTTTATCTGGGAGTGTCTTAATCTCCCTCATTTTTGAAAGACATTCTCACTCGATATAAAATTCTTAGTTGGCAATTTTTTTCTTTCAGCACTTTAAATATTTCATCCTACTGCTTTCTCACTTCCATGGTTTATGATGAGGAATTGGCACTTCATCTTAATTGGACCCCCTTTTACTTAACAAATTGCTTTTCTCTTGCAGCTTTCAGAGCTCTCTCCTTGTCCTTGGCATTCAACAGTGTGACTACTATGTGTCGGGGTGTGGCTCTCTTTGTGCTTATCCTGTTTGGAGTTCTTTGGGCTTCTTGAATATGCATGTTCATATCTTTTGTTAAATTTGAGAATTTTTTTTCTGCCATTATTTCTTTGAATATTCCTTCTGCCAATTTCTCTCTTCCTTCTCCTCTGATATTCCCATAATGTGTATATTGGTATGCTTTATGGGGTCCCGCAGATCTCTTAGTCTCTGTTCCCCACCCTCCTTTTTTTCTTTCTTTTAACTCTTTTTACTTTCTGCTCCTCAGCCTGAATCATTTCAATTTTTTTAATCTTAGAGATCACTGATTCTTTCTTTCTTTTGCCAGCTCCAATATGGTATTGAAACCCTCTAGGGAATTTTCCAATTCAGTTATTGTGGTCTTCAACTCTCAGTTTGGTTCTTTTTAAAAATTTCTATCTCTTTATTAAGATCTCATCTTCTTCATTCATTGTTTTCTGGCTATCCTTTAGTTCTTTTCTGTGTTTTCCTTTATCTCCTTGAGCATATTGAGAATCACTTTTTTAAAGTGTCTGGTATGTCCAACGTCTTATCTTCTTTCTTGATGTTTTCTGGACTTTTATCTTGTTCCTTTGGATGGGCCATCATTTCCTGTTTCTTTGTTTCCCTTGTAATCTTTTGCTGCACACTGCACATGCACACTAACAAAGTGTTAATTTGAGGACATAGTCCCTGAGCCATCTGCTCCTTTAGTCTGTATCTAGTTAGTGACATGACAGAAATTACCTTGAGTGCCAGGAGCTAAGAAAAACAAAGAAATCAAAACAAAAAACACTTTTCACAGTCTTGAAAATTGGCTCAGTGGAAAATTGGCTCTGCATTGGCTGATGCTCTTCTTCAGAGTTTAGTCCTCCTATCATGAAGATTACCCCAATGTAAATGTGAAGTGAGGATCTTCTCCATCTTTTCTGAGCCTGCATCTTGTTCTGAGCTTATGCTTGCTTTTGGCCTCAGGAATTCCTCCATTTACTTGAATTATCATGCCCCATCTACTCTATATGAAATAGACTTTCTCCCCTTTCTAGGCGCTCCATTATATGATTTAAAGCAGGTAATCCTTTGCCCCAGGCCACATTTATTTAATTCTTTCTTACACTGCTTTAGGTGTCAGCAAGCTCTGCTACTGCCTAGAAGGGCAAGTTGTGGGAGGGTGAGTCAAAGATGTGTTTTCTGGTTCAGTCTTTCCTGCTGTCACCCAAAAGATTGGCCCAACATACAGACACTGCAGTATGTACATAAGGGTTACTCTGTGCCCTCTGGGACAGGGCCAGGGACCCACAATGGGATCACATGACTCCACGCCATGTCAGTGCAGGGTTATAGGAGGGACCAGTAAGTATGCCATGAGCTTCTCCTACTATTTTTTAAAGCGGTGTTTTATTGATTCAGCACTCACCCTGTATCTGGTTAGTGGCATGATAGAAATTACCTTGAGTGCCAGGAGCTAAGAAAACAAAGAAACCAAAGCAAAAGACACCTTTCACAGTCTTGAAAATTGACTCAATGGACAATTGGCTCTGCATTGGCTGGAGCTCTCTGTTTTCTGGAATTTAGAGAAAGATGGCTTTGCCAGTTTCTGTTAGTTGTTCAAAGACTTTGTGGGGAAATGGAACCCTGGAACATCTTCCACCACCATCCTGGTTGACTGGATGCCTGTGCAGAGCAATTTAATAAACAATGTGATTATGTAGAAATTTTGTGTGTCTACTCGCTTTGATTAGGAAACTATTGCAACCCAGTATTAGTTGACACATATTTTCACCCACTTTGGTCCTATACCAGTCAAGCTTTGACTGCCTGCCTGTGAGACCTTACCGTCTGTTTTTCTCCTTTGTATACTCAGTCTTAAAAAGTGTCCCAGGCTTCAGACCTTTACAAATTTGCATAGTAAGCCTAAATAACTATAAGAATATTTAGTGTGGTACCTGTTTTTCAGTTAACCATGGCTTCTGGGACCTGCCAATTTTTAAACTCAGTTATTTTAAACTAAAGCTCTAAATGAACTTTTTTTTTTTTTTTTCATGAACTAAGGAAAAAATTTTTTAAAAGGATGAAGTAAGTGCTCAAAGTGGATTTCTATTTTGTTATTTTGTTGATATATGTACTTTGTATTGAAACATGTTCTTTTTCTTGCAGCAAAATTTAGCCCCAGAAAGGAATTTTATAACCAGGTTTTCACCTTGAATGCTACCATTGGTTTTGTTTGTTTACCTTATTTGTACTTTAAGGCCTTGTTTTTCCGCTTATTCAAATTGTTTTTGGCTCTTTTTCATAGAGCGTTAGAGAAGGATTGACCTTCAAAGTTTTGTTAAAATGGTTTAGAATATAAGCTTACATAGACCCAGAGTGAAGCATATTATCAGCAAAGGGTATTCCTAGCAAACTATGTGACTTCAGTCTCTTTGGGATTTATTTGTGATGTAGAGGAAGCTTTGTCCCACTAATAAAGCAGCTGTTCTCCATGGTGGAAATTGAGGGAGAGAAGAAAGAAGAATGAACTCACTGTGTGCTGCTAAAGGGTTTATAGAGAGGTTTGTAAAAATTTTAATCAACTAGTCTTGAAACCCTAAATTGAATGTTGTAAGGTGAAGTGGGAGATAACCAAGAACTATAAGATTGTCTGTCCTCAAGAAAATAATTAAAGACTCACTAACTGGTGAAATAAGAGACTTACACATCAAGAGTACATTAACCATGCAAAACAAATTATGATAAGTGTCTGGTGAGTGGTACCGACTGAGGAAGCTACATGCGTTTACTAGAGGAAGAGTTCCCCATGGGCTGTAATGGTCAGAGAAAGCTTGTTGGCCAAGATAAGGCTTGAGCTGCTCTTGCAGAATGAATAGCATTTTGGTGGGTGGCAAGGAAGAAGAGTGAGCAGAGAAGAAAGGCATGCCATGACTGCTGAAGAGAAGACCAGGCAAGAGGCAGAGTGTATTTGGAAGGGGGGGTGGGGCAGGGAGGGGGAATCTATTGGATTTGTTGAATGGTTGACCACATTATTTCCTAACCCAGATATTGTTTCCCCTATTGAGCTCAAAGTAGATTAGTATAGGTAATATAGTGTCAAGTTTTAAAATATTCACTTCAGAGTCTGCAAGACCCACATTTGCCTTTTGGACAAGTTGCCTAACTTCTCTCACCCTTATCATCCCTTTTTAGTGATGAGGGAACAAATACATACTTCTTAGGATTATTATGATATGTAAAAGAAAGGGCTGGGACTGTGTCTTTCCTGTTTCCTGGGATAATTTTGCTCCTTATTGTATAACTTGATAATGTTTATTGAAGAAATGCATCTGGCCTAGCCTGGTGTCCATGGATTCCTTGCTGTTGTGGTTGATGTTTACCATGAAGCAAACACTTTAGGATACAAATAAGTTCAAGAAATGCTGTGTTTAAAAGGAGGATAAAACAATTGCTTTACTGTAACCAGTCTTTAACTTGCTGATTTGCTTTACTAATCTCCAAGATGTGTACATGGAGTGAGGGCTTGCCAAACTGATGAGGCTATAGAGCCATTTTATTACTGCATCTCTTGTAGGACAGTTATCTATGGAATATATTTTGAGTGGGACCTTAGGGAAATGTTTCCAAAATTATGTGCTTTGGGCTTGATGAAAATATCACCAATTTGAATAAGATGAGGTAAGGTGGGGGGGCGGATAATGTTTGGCTTTTGGTGAATTGGGCTGGACAATGGGAAATGCTTATCAAGTGGTTGCAACATAGGAGGAGCAGGTCTTGTTGACTGAGCAAAATGACTGCTGAGGGGGATGAAGCCCTTCACACCTTCTGGGTTAGGTAGCTAGAGAAGAGAAAGAGGGAGTGCTGCACCCTGGCTGGCAGAAAAACATTGCTTGAGAGGGAACAACTCTTGTGGGCTCACTACCCCCGAAAAGGCTAAGGTAAAAGAAAGAATATATATAAGAGATTCTCCCTCCCACATCACCAAAGGTAGCCCTGATAATAAAGGAATAAGTGAGTTATAAATTAAGGGTCCTTTTTAAGAAGAAAGTAATTAATAAGTCATGGTGGGGAAGTTGGATTTCGGGTGGCCAGAGACTACACACTTGAAACATAATCCACGTGGCAGAAAGTGGAATCTCTACCTTGACAGGAAACAGAAGATGGATCCGAGTTCTGACTTTATGTTACATTGACCAAGGGCACAGAAACATTCCTCTCAGCCTCCCTGGGATGACCTTCAGTTCTGGCCTTCAAGAGCTCCAGAATCCGGAAGGTGGCAGTAACTGCACTGTTATTTCAACAACAAGAAGTGAGAGGAATGTGGAAGGCAGTTAAAAGCATCACATGAGCATTTTTGTGTGACAGTCAAACTTGTTCCAAGGCAGTCCTGAACCAGGGCAGAGCTGTGTTCCTGAGGCTCACCTCCCCAGGCACACCTACCTCCCAGCCCTCAGGAGCCACAGAACCTGGTGCCCATCCCAAGAACTCAAGGCATTTTAAGTGGAGCCTTCAAATTGAGGGCTCAGAACAACTCTTGCAAGTTTGAAAAATTTCCAGGCCCAAAGCTGGCTTCCCTTGTAATGAACTATTGTTAAGCTCCTATTGTTAAGTTCCTAATATGGTTTAAACACGACAATTGGTGGTCCTTGCTCCCTAAGGCTAAAATGGCTGAGTAAGGAAAGTAAAAGAGGATGTCATTTAGGGGGCTTGAATGGTTGACTCAAGTCCATAAACAATTTATGCAGTGCCTACTCCAAGTACTACCCATTTGCAAAGTCTGTCTAAAACAGAAAAGATGAAGGAGGCAAAATTCTGGTTCTGGCTGAACTTTGTCTATTCCAGACCTGTCTTCTCATGGTATAAAGAGAATGGGTACTCCAACTCTGTGCTCCCCCAAGTGTGGCCCATGGACCTTCTGGTCTGTGAACTGAGAAGAATGGAAAGTGAGAGGAAATGTTTTCAATTTTCTTATAGCACTTTGACATTGCTGCAATATTTTTATTGTGTTTTCTAAAGTTACTGGCCCACTTTATGGATTAAGGGGAGAAACTCTGGTCCTTTGCTGTGGAGCATTTGAGAAGCACTGCTCTGGCCTGAGTGTCCCCAAGCCTTTCTTATCTTTGGTTACTTATGAGGTCACATTAGCAGGCAAAACCAGGTGCCACTAGCTCATTCCCCCATGTCCATGTGCTTTGCACATTTGTGGGACCTCAGGAGATGTCTCAGATTTGCTCGAGAACCAGCCTCTCTGCTTGACCATCCACTGAGCACCAGCAGCCTTCATCAGCGGCCTTCCCAGAGTACTGATGCTGTCCAAGGCGAAGGCAATACTGCACCATCTGCTTCCCCTCCATGCCCTTGGAGCTGAGATGGATGTGTCCCACACAGTGTCATTGCCTTCTTTCTCTAGGGATCAGCTACACACGCAGGCCTGGGCTGGAGATGGGAAGCCCATCCCGTCTGATTTCCCACCTTCATCTCAGAGCACACCAGCAAACCCTGTCCACACATAGATGCCTTGCAGATCAGAGCCCCTCACAGCCCGATTTCAATTCAGACCAGCCAGTACACCCCAAGGGTAACAATGTGCTTTCCAAAGGGTTTTCAGGGGTCTCTCAAGGTCATTTCATTAACTGGCAGCTTTCATATGCTTTACCTTTACATGCATGTTTTCACTTTTGTTAGGTTCCATGAAGCCCATTTCATCTCGTGACCTGAAAACTGTGACCAATGATGAGGACCGTGCAGGAAACAGAACTATAACTTTTACAGTTGCCAGTTCTCTTACACTCCAGAGGTTGGTGAGAATAAATTCTGACAACAGCACAGAGGATGTTTCCGTTTTTATGCAACGTCTGGCAAGTGCTGATGTCTGTGCCTGTTGAGCAGGGCTGCTTGTCTCTGCCTGGCAAGCCCCCCATTTGTCATTGTCCTGTTAAACCCAACAGACGTGCCCCTTTGCCCAGGCAATTGTTTATCTTAACCATTTGGTTTTAAAACCAGACACTTTGTAGTGAGCAGAGGATGAGACACAATTAGAAAACACTAACAAAATTCAAACTCTGTGTCCAACAAGTAAAAAGTGCCCTTTTATATTTAATGACTGATTTAAAAAGAAATTCAAAGCATAATTGCAGAAAATGAGTCCTACAGAATTTATGTATGTATGTATTTATATGTAATATAAAATATTATATAAATTTTTAATATATTATAATTATTTGGGTGTGTATATAAATGCATGTGTGCATGTGTGTGTATTTAATCTGTACCCAGAGCCACTTCACTGGTTTAAACTTAACTGGTACTTTACCACTGCCACTACCCACATATCTTTTTATTTAAATGGGTAAACCTTCATGCCTTTTGGCTTTTTTGCATTCCAGGAATCTGACTGATCAGATATGCTTGCTTATATGTGATTTCACTTTTTGAAAGTCTACATTTCCAAATGGTCTTCTTATATAAATATTTCTCTTGACTACCATTCATTACCTTTTTCCATTCTGAAATAGTATGTACATGGATCTGATAGCTGATTTGGTTAGCTTTATGTGACTAAGGAATAAAAAAATAAAAAATCCAAAGTCAAGTTTAGAGGAAATAGCAAAAGTAAAGCACATGTTTGCCTTTCACCTTTGAGCCAGTTCTACTCCAGTGTGATGTGGCAGGATTGAATTTGGTTTTTGCTTTGCAATTGCCTTTATCTGGGATGCATTTAAGGGAGAAGGCCATGAAGCTAGTAAAAGCTCCAAATGTGACACTGAAAAGAGGAAGTATAAAATTTTTACTTCACAGATGTACTTGGCAGGAGGGGGAAAAAAGGATTAAAATGAACACTACATTTTGTAGGGAGTTTAATGTGCCCAGTGGAATCAAACATGCCCAGGGACAGTTTGCATTTTGAAACTGACAGGAATGGTATCAGTCATTCAAAGATGTCTTTTCTCTATCCTTAGTTCTTTTTAAAAATTTGATTATGATCATTGCAAGCATTGTTTCCCACTACTTTTCTTTGCACATATATAGTATTTTAGATCAGTATCATCTAAATAGGCTTTAGTAGCCAGGATCTGCTGCAATAACTCCCAAACCTCAGTGGCTTACAATAACAAAGGTGTGGGAAGCGGCTGTGGCTCAATCAGTAGGGCTCCCGTTTACCATATGGGAGGCCCCGGGTTCGGTTCCCGGGGCCTCCTGGTGAAGGCAAGCCCGCCCGCACGGCGTGGTTAGCTGACCCAGCGAGCACAAGCAACAAGGGGGGGATAAATGAATAAATAAATAAAATCTTTTAAAAAAAAAAAAAAAAACAAAGGTGTGTTTCTTGCTTACAATATCTGTTGGCTGTGGATTGGCTGTGGCTCTGCTCCACATGCCTTCTTTATTCTAGGTCCAGTTTGTAGGAGCAGCTCGGGTCTTAGACATTGCCGTGCTCACAGAAGAAGGGGGAAAGAGTGATGGTGGAACCATGACTCTTGGGCTCAAAAGTGTCATGTATTACTTGTGTTCACACTTTATTGGCTAAAGAAAGTCAAAACAGCAAGCGAGGTGTCAATGGGGTGAGGAAGTATAATCTCACAGGGAGGAGGCACTGCGAATTGGAATAGCCCAATCCACTACAGTGGGCTAGTTTGGGAATCTGAAAACTCTTTATAACACTGGAAGTTAGACTATGTTTTCCTATGAAAACAAACAACCTTTAGAATACAACACATTTATAAACAGGAAATTAATGCCCTAAGCTAGATATAAGGCCCCAGGGCAAGTACAGCCTTGATTGACAGAAATCCAGTTATTTTAATGGTTTCTATTTCTTCATAATTCCTTCTAGTTTTATGAACACAGAGGCAAGTACCAAGAAAATGTATTAGCAATAGCAGTTCTTAGCCAGAGTGGCAAGAGTGAAGTCCCTGCACAGGGGTGTCTGTGATAAGGGGCCTGTGGCAGTTTGATATTATTTATGAATTCCAGAAAGAGATATAGATTATGTTTGTAAACTGGTCTGTTCCTCTGGATATGATACCCTTTGATTGATTTAAATGCAAAGGTTTTAAGCTTACTTGATTAAGTCAATTCAGGGCCTTGGATTCGACCACATCAGTAGGGCGTGGCTCAGCACTGAGTCCCCACTCACTTGGGCTATATAAACGGACACTCAATCAAGAAGACACACAGGAGAAGATACAGAAGAAGAAGAGAGAGAGAACTTTGTCAGTTTTTATTCTGGAGTCCCAAGGGAGAGATGAGGCATTCACCTGATGGTTAATAGCTGGCCTTGTAAAGAGAACAGGGCAGCTGAGGAGCCCTGAGAAATGAGCCCTGTGCCAGCCTACAGCTGAGATCAGAAGAAGTTGGGCCCATGGATCCTTAGGAGGAAGAAGGAAGGAGGGACCAGGAGAGATTGCCCACCATCTTGCTTCAACACGTGGCAACAGAGTTTGGTGAGGAAGTAACGTTGAGTTGGATTCTTTAGAGCCTTATAACTATAAGCTTCTACTCCCAAATAAATGCCCTTTATAAAACCCAGCAGATTTCTGGTACTTTGCATCAGCACCCCTTTGGCTGACTAATACCAGGCCCTTGACCAAACTGTTGTCCTTATGGAGACAGAGGTGGGCTCCAGTGTGGAAACACAACCTGGGTACTCCTGCAATTCAGGGGGGGTAGGAGAAGTGTTCTTTAATCCTTTCTGAATAAAGGAGGGGGACAGCTATCTCCTCAGCACACAGCCCTTTCCTCTCCAGAGCACACCCCTACACCACACCAGTGACTTGGTCCAGTTCTTTCCTCAAAGGAAAAAGGAGAAAATGAGTGTTCTTTGTATTGTGTACAGGGACATCAGATTGCGTATCAGGCCTTGTATATGAAGTATACTCCTGTATGAGATGATTCCTTTTTCTCTAGAGCAACAGCTAAGATATATTTAGAATCTATAGAAATTCAGCTGGCAGCCCACTCCTTCTAATTGATTCCAATTTAGGAATCAGGCATCCTGTTGCTGCCCCTTGATCCAGGACTGATTCTTCATTACTGAGGACAAGTCCCTTGGCCTCCAAAGTCAGAAGATCTGTATTATTTCTGTGACTTGGGGCAAATTACTTATCCTCAGTTTTCTCATCTGTAAAATGGGGGAAAATGTTGGTAATTGTTTTAGTTTGCTAAAAGCTGCTGGGAAGAATATACTAGAAATGGGTTGGCTTTTACAATGGCAATTTATTAGGTTAAAACATACAGTTCCGAGGCCATGAAAGTGTCCAAATCAGCATATCATCAGGAGATCCTATCCCCTGAGCTGCAGCTGTGGGTGATCAGGGACATGGCAGGACACAATGGCAGTGTTGGCTCATCTCTTCTTTCTCTTCTGGGCCTTGCTGCTTTCAGCTTCTGACTAAAGTGGCTTCCTCTCAGTGTCTAGCTCCTAGGTCCTTCTCTCTCAGCCTCTGGGTTCCTTCTCTGTCTCTGCAGCCTTCTTTCTGTGTCTGCTGCTTTTTATTCTTCCTTTTATAAAGACCTCCAGTAAGAGGATTCAGACCCACCCTGGGTCATGCAACCTAATCAGAGACCCTTAACTGAAGTAATTTAATCAAAAGGTCCCACCTACAATAGGTTTACATGCACAGGAATGGATTAACTTTAAGAACAGGATTTTCTGGGGTCCACAAAAGCTTCAAAATGCTACAGTAATGAAATCATTTTCCTTCACTGTGTACCACACACTGCTCTAAGCCTGCTCCCTGTGATATTCATTACCCCCACTTTATGGACTTGGAAAACACAAGGAGGTGAAACAACTGTGTGCCCACAGGACACAGCTTATAAGTAGCAGAGTCAGAATTTGAACTCGGGGCCCCTGACTAAAGAGTTACATTCATATCCACTGGGCTATACTTTCCCCTAAAGAGTTTACATGTGCATTAACAATGAATGTAAAATGCTTAACATACTGTCCCATATATAGGAAACACTTAAAAAAAAAAAAATGGCAGCTAAGGCTGCTGCTGCTGTTTTTTGTTGTTGGAAATATGAGATGTCTTTTTCCTCTCAGAGTAGCTGAAACGGGCAGGCAATTTTCTGGGACACTTGAATTGGCTGCTGTGTCTACCCTAAGGTGCTGTAGGCATTTAATTAATGGAAATGAGGTCATTAGAAGAGAATGACTTTTGCTTCACTTTATAACCCATTTATTGTTTCCCTTTGGGGGAAAGGCCCTTGTGTTCTTGAATGCATTTCCCGGGGAGGTGATGAGTGGAGGAGGCTGAGGAAAATGCAGAGGGCTTCAGGCCTGGAGTCCTTAGCTGGAGCACTGGCCGGAGAGGGGATGAGGCCTGGGCCTAGGACGTCTCCAAGGACCCCACCACAGTGTATCAGGGCGAGAAGGACCTGGGTGGGAGGCCTCCTCAGCACAGCAGCTGACATGTTTTCAGGTTATGTTTGCCTAAATTTCTATGAATGTCATTGATATACCCTGTTTCTCCTTCTGCTTTAACAGTCTTACAGAACATTAATACTGTGTGCAGGGGAGGAAGCGTGCAGAGAAGAACTCAGCAGGGATATAAACCAAAATACCAACTGTGGCTCTTAGGTTATTTTGCTATTTCAGTATGTTTGTGCATGTGTTTCTGAGCATAAAAATAGCACATGCTCAAATAAATTTAGAAAATAGCAAAAGCATGACTTTATATTGAAAAATTATTATCAGTAAATACAGTACAGTTGGTGTTCATCTGCAGGCATTCTGAATCTGTTTAGCTAGTGTGTTTAGAAAATGTGCATTTTTATTTATGACTTGGGAAGAGGAGGAAAGTTATTATCCATCTTCCTGTTTTTTCTCTTTCAAGATCTTTTCTCCTTTTTCACATGCTGATGAAATGTGAACCTTTTCCTAAAGCCTGCAGTTTTATGGCCTATGCCAACTAGGACCCTGGTCAACTCTAGACCATTTTAAGATGGCAATCAGATTTACTACCCAGCAGTTCCACAACAGTTTGGGAAGTGCCAGAAATGCTGGAGTCAGGGCTTGGGAGGTGGTAAAAATGATCAAAACCTTTTCTCTGAAATTACTTGATGAAGATATTTACTGAGCACATATTATATGTGCCTTTGTTGGTCCTCTTAAATCTGGCAAAAGAAGACATTATTGGGAAACAATTTCAAGTGCAAAAGGAGTTCAGAACTGTTTAGCCATGCTCAAGTAATCAAACGGCTTAGGTAACTCTTTGACTTTCTAGATGAAGTTTTCTAATTTCAACAGTCAGTTCCAGCCACTCACCTGCTAAGCGTCCAATTGGGAGAATTTTTTAGGCAGTTGATGGGCTTTACCTTAATGACTAAATTATTTCTAGGTCTCTACCACCCTCAGGTGGGTGAGGCAAAACCACTGTATCATTTACACTAAAACCCACATTTAAAACCCAACCTTGTCTTACTTTTGATGGATAAATAAAAAATGAGCTTTTCAATCCATGGCTCTGGATAGACACAGCTTATGAAAGAAATCTCAACTCTCCATTATGCTTAATGTCATACTTTGGCAAATAATTGTGGGAAAAATATTTATGTTATAGCTTAAAAATATTTTCTTATTCCAGAATAAACTCACCATTTTTTTCAAATCATACCATCTTACCCTACCAAGATAAACAAATAACATTCTTGTCTTCCGCTACAGTATTGTATATGTATAAATGGTAAAAGCTAAACCACAAAAACTTTTGCTGAATATCTTGTATCCTGAAGAATTAAACATATTACACAGAGAAAGTAAATTACCAGATTTTGAAATGAAACGAAAGCTCTTTACAAATTTAGAGAAATTATTCATTTCAAAGGATGTATGAACAGAGTAAGAATTGAATTCTATAAAGCATAACTCTCTTCCAAGTAGAATACAAGGCTAATTGAGTGATTTTCATTCCAGGGCTTGTTTAGATAATTTAGAATCGTTAAAAAGCAAAGTGTTCTGGTTGTGAGATTCATGATGCTTGGCCTTTTTTTTTTTTTCCATAAATCCAGTAATTGCGTTCTAGCCATTGTGCTGTTGTGGACGGAAGCTCAGCCATTTTAGTTTCTTTTTGCTGCTGCAATAAAGACACCGGTTTCCAGGACCACATTTAGGAAATATTAATACAATCAAGTTATATTCTTGGCTATGAATTTTGTCTAATTACTTCTTCTCCCAGAATCTGAGTTTATTGCTCAAGACAACAATTGCATTTTAAGAAATTGTGAACACATTTCCCATTGGATAGGAATTAATTTATTATAACTTAATGTGGAGTACAAGAGGGTCATTAAACTTTTATCCTTTAATTTTCTGAGCAGGGAAAGATTAGTCTTTGTGATTATTGCCACCCCACACCACCCCTGCTTTCTTGGGGTCTAAGTTGTAATCTCAATGGCAACTAGACTCAGTAGTCAGTTCAAACATTTTCCACCAACTTTTACTTAGGTAGTTTGGATTTCGCCATTCCTGTTCACTGAATACATGTGCAAGCATATTTTTCTGTGTGTAGGAATTATTGCAGTGTTGTCACTTAGTCATCTAGTAATTGTTTCAACTGGAAATTAGCTGATGGGTCCTGACCTGATGGCTTTAAAGAACCAAAAAATGTTTCTTTCTCTTAGAACCATTAGCTCTTTCTTTGGAAAAGCAGAGTTAATTCTTATTCTAGGTGAGAGTGGTTTCTCCTTTCTCATAGTATTAATTTCCTATCGCTGTACCACAAGCTTGGTGGCTTAAAACAACAGAAATTTATTCTCCCACAATTCTGGAGTCCAAAAGTCCAACTCCGTTTCACTGGGCCAAAAGCAAAGTGTCAGCAGTGCCATGCTCCCTCTGGAGGTTCTGGGGGAGAATGCTTTCTTATCTCTCCTACCTTCTGGTGGCTGCCAGCATTCCTTGACTTGTGGCCGCATCACTCCAATCTGCCTCTGTGATCACAATGCCACCTTCTCTTCTTTCTGTGTCAAATCTCCCTCTGCCTCCCTCTTGTAAGTTACATGAAGTATGTAGCAGAGTGCCTGGCACGTATTTCGGGAATCCATGAAAGTTAGGAACTAGCTATGAGTTTTAGTTAAATAAATGGATAAGGAATAGCCTGGATTGTCTTGTTTCTACTGTTTTGTGATTATAAACATAAAATTTATAAAAGTAAAGTTTTTTAAAAGTACTTTATTTGTCCATGAAGCAAATATTTACTTACCTGCCAAGTTTAACATGGGTGAACTAACACTTATTTACAAAGCAATTAGAAGTAAGCTTCTGGAATATGTGCCAAGATTCCAGCCAACAAATTCCTTTATTTTTATGGCTACAGACTTTATTAGGCATATTTTAGAACTTTCTGACTGTTTAATATTCTCATACTATGATACATTATAAAAAGTGAGTACAGCCTTCTATCTTTAGCCAAAATCCCCTGATGTCCCAGTAAGAAATTGGTTAGTGAGGAGTCAGATGCTTTCTTGAGAGAACTGGAAATTTCTAGGGCATGCCATTTTGAACATTGCTATGACAATAGGCCTACTTTATCAAATACATACCTATAAGTGAGGTATTAGTCCATATTTTAATGCAGAAATCGAGGCTCAGAGAGATTATATAACTTGCACAAAGTCCACAGAGCTGGAAATTGGCAGACTGCTACTGAATTTAGGTCTGACTAATCCATGGTTCTGATTCCATTTTCAGATTAATATGTGTCCTTTTGTTTCTTGCGGGGAGGGAAGAGTTGTAATTCAGGAATTTAGAGCCAAAGGGGCCCCAATAAGTGCTATAGGAGAAAAAGGCCCAATCTACAAGCCTGAAGATGTGGTCCTGGTCTTAGCAACCCTGTAATTTGAAGAGGGGTGGAAGAAGACAGTCCCCTAAATTCCCAACTTTTCTGAGTTTCTCACCAGCCTATCAGCTGTAAACTTTGGTCAATAGGATGCCCGGCCTTCTTAGAGCCAAATCTACCTTGTTAGTATATGTGGTTCTATAGGAATCAAGGGTAAGAGATCCAGAAGGTTTGGATCTCAAAGATCTGAGACCTGTAATATTTTACCTTCAAGTAAAAGCACTGCTCTGAGAAGGTCTAAGATTTGGAACCTTAAATCCTGCCAGTCAGAGTTCAGGTAGAAATGCAGCTTTGTTAACGTCCTAGGGAAGTGGACAAAGTTGCGGGGAGGGGCATGCCTGGGATAGGGAACTACCAACTTCTTTATTTCAGAGGGCCCCAGGCATTTGTGGCTTCACCCCTCCCCCATTCTGCATATACTGGATCATCAGAGAAAAGGAATTATTGACCCCTTCTTGAAGATATGTAGTAAAAGACCACTGGATTTTCCTTTTAAGTTATTATATGCTTTACCTCTTTAGTTTGAAATAATTTCAGATTCGCAGAACAATTGCAAAAAAGAGTACAAAGAATTCCTATACACTTTTCACCCATATTTCCCGATGTTACCATTTTACCACATTTGCTTTATCATTTTTTTTTTTTCTCTTTACACACACACACATTTCTGAAATTTTGAGAGCAAGTTGCAGGTATGATACCCCTTTACCTCTAAATACTTCAGTTTATATTTCCTTAAACAAGGCTGTTTCTTATATAACCATAGTATAATATACAAAATCATAAATTAACATTGATACAATATTATTATATAATTGATAGATCTTATTCAAATTTCAAAAATTGCCCCAATAATGTTGTTTATAGCAAAAGAAAAAAATACCTGTAGGATAAAACGTATTTAGCTGGTATCGTGCCTCTGTGTTTTGGTCATGTTGGCTTTCATGATCCTACCAGTTTTTTAACAGTTCAGGCCAGTTCTTTGTAGAATGTCCCTCAGTTAGGTTTTATCTGATGTTTCCTGATGATCAAATTCAGGTTCTGCAGTTTTGGCAAGAATACCACAAGAGGGGGTGGCTCTTCACAGAGCATCATATCAGGAGGCACTGATGCTCACCTTCCTTTCTGATATTTACTTTCCTCACTGGGTTAAGGTGCTATCTTCCAGATTTCTACACTGTGAAGGTACTATTTTCACCTTTGTAATTAATAAGTATCTTGTGAATCAAAACTGTTTAAATATCCTATTTCTTATTCCACTTTAGCCCACTACTTTTAGCAACCTTTTTAAGATTCTTGCCTGAAACATTTATTACTATGATGGTTGCAAAATGGTGATCTTCCCATTCTGGTTTTTCTTCTACATTTATTAGTTGGAATTCTACACCATTGGGTTCCTAATGACATTCCAGAAAGACTCCATTCATCAAAGAGAAAAATATCTGGGCTAATCTAACTCCATGTGAAATAAAAATCTCCCCTTCTCCCTCTCTTTAGTCCCAGAGCACAGGTGTTCAGCCACCGGCTTGTCTATTCATATTATTTAAGTTTTTAAAATTTGTATATTTCCAAACTTTATTTCAAATTCAAAAAAATAAAATAGCAGGAAAAGGCAGCTCAACAAGTTATGGAAGCCTTACTCCTAAAAAATTCTCCCCAGGCATTTTTATCTCATCTAATTGAATCTACTAACTCAGTCGTTCCTCTAGTGCTCAGAAAGATAAACAGATGAACACAGATTAGTTAAATTTTTATTATTAACCACAATACTCATCTACCATGTGAATATTCTCGCTGTCCTGATTTTGTGATAATCAGGGTAGGCTAAACATTCGCTATATTAGAAACCATGCATGTGTCCCCAGACCTAGTTTTTCTTCCTAGGTCTGGTTTTTGGAATGCTGGTGATTAACTAAGCCTGATTTATTATATGACCATCCTGTATGGGAACAGACTGTGGCTTTGGGTATCTTTGGTCAACCTTGAGACATACAGTAGGAGGACAGATGTGGCTCAGGTGGATGGGTGTCTATCTCCCACATGGAGGGACCTGGGTTTGACCCCTGGGACCTCCTGGTAAAAATTTTAAAAAAGAAAAATATAGAGGGCGCGTGTGTCACCAGGCCCTGTGCATGGGTGCGCTGCCAGTCCCCGCGAGCCACGCAGCAAGATGATGACATAACAGGAGAGTGACACAAGGGAGAGCCAAGACGATATGCACCAAAAAACTAGGAACTAAGGTGGTGCAGGTGGTATAGGATGCCTCTCTCCCACATCGGAGGTTCCGAGGATCGAATCCCAGTGAAGACAGGAGGAGAAGGATGAGAAGAGAGGGCAGGAAACGGACACAGAGTCGCCCAGCAAATGGACACAGAAACAGCAAAAACAGGGAGGGGGCAGGTAAAAATGTATAAAAGCAAATAAATAAATAAATCCTTAAAAAAAATACTTATCTACCGCCAAAGGCATTGTTATACATCCCCTGTATTATCCTCCACCTGTCCTCCAACTAACATTAATCTCCCTAAACTATGCATTTCAGCCACAATCACATCCATAAATCAACAGTGTTTGTTACATTCATTATAATGTGTTACCATCAAGTCCATCCATTACCACAAATTTACATTTGACCTTATTAAATATTTTACATACTTCCAACGTCATTAACCCCTTCTCATCCCACATTCCATCTCCCACCAATCTACACATCACTGTCCAACTCTGTAAGTTTACTCATAGTTGTATTAGTGAGACCATACAATATTCGTCCATTTGTGTCTGGCTTATTTCATTCAACATAATATTCTCAAGCTTCCTCCATGTTTTCATGTGCTTCCCCAATTGATTTCTTCTTACAGCTGAGTAATATTCCATCTTATGAATATACCACATCTTGTTTATCCATTCATTGGTTGATGGACACTTAGGTTGTTTCTATCTTCTAGCAATTGTGAATAAGGCCACTATGAATATCGGTGTGAAAATATTTGTTTGTGTCCTTGCTCTCAGTTCTTCTGAATATATTCCTAGTAGTGGGATTGCTGGATCATATAACAGTTCTATATTTAGTTTCCTGAGTAAACTCCAAATTGTCTTCCACAGAGGCTGCACCATTTTATACACCAATAAACAGTGAAAGAGTGTTCCTATTTCTCCACATCCTCTCCAGCACTTGTAGTTTTCTGTGTTTTTTTTTTTTTTTTAAATAATGGCCACTCTATGAGGTGTGAGATGATATCTCATTGTAGTTTTGATCTGCATTTCCCTAATAACTAGTGATGTTGAACATATTTTCATGTCTTTTGGCCATTTGTATTTCCACTTCAGAAAAATGTCTATGTAATTCTTTTGCCCATTTTTGAATTGAGTTGCTTGCTGTATGTCATTAAGTTGTGTGATCTCTACATATAACATGGAGATCAATCCCTTATCAGGTATGTAGTTTCTAAAGAATTTTTTTCCCCATTGAGTTGGTTGTCTTTTCATCTTCTTAACAAAATCATTTGAAATACAAAAGTGTTTAATTTATTATCTATTTTTTTAAATCTATTTTTTCTTTTTCTTTTGCTCATACTTTGGGTATAAGGTCTAAGAAACTGCTATCAACCACAAGATCTTGAAGATGTTTCCCCATATTCTAGGAGTTTTATGGTTCTAGTTTTTATATTTAGGTCCTTGATCCATTTTGAATTAATTTTTGTATAAGGTGTGAGATAGAGGTCCTCTTTCTTTCTTTTATATATGGATATCCAGTTTTCCAAGCACCATTTGTTGAATAGGCTGTTCTGACCCAGCTGTGTGGGCTTGACAGCCTTGTCAAAAATCACTTGACCATAGATGTGAGGATCTATTTCCAAATTCTCAATTCAATTCCATTGGTCAGTCTGTCTTTATGTCAGTTCAATGCTGTGTCCTTACCTCAGTAATATGGTTTAAAGTCTGGAAATGAGAGTCTTCCAACTTCATTCTTCTTTTATTTTTGGCTATTTGGGCTCCCTTACCCTTCCAGATAAATTTAATAATTGCCTTTTCCAATCTTGCAAATAAGGATATTGGAATTTTTATCAGGATTGCATTAAATCTGTAGATCAGTTTGGGTAGAATTAACATCTTAATGATATTTAATCTTCCAACCCATAAACATGAAATATACTTCCATTTATTTAGATCATCTTTGGTTTCTTTTAGCAGTTTTGTAGATATCTGAATACAGGTTCTTTATGTCTTGGTTAAATTTATTCCCAAATATTTGATTCTTTTAGTCACTATTGTAAATGGAACTTTTTTTTTCTGACCTCCTCCTCAGATTGTTCATTAGTAATGTAAAGAATGCTATTGATTTTTGCATATTAATCTTGTATCCTGCCACTTTGCTGAAATCATCTATAAGTTCTAATAGTTTTGTTGTAGATTTTTTGGGATTTTCTAAGTATAAGATCCTATCAGCAAGTAGTGGAAGTTTTACTTCTTCCTTTCATATTTGGGTGACTTTTATTTCTTTTCTTGCCTAGTTGCTCTAGCTAGAACTTCTAGCACCATATTGAATAACAGTGGGGAGAGTGGACATCCTTCTCGTGTTCCCAACTTCAGTGGGAAAGCTTTCAGTCTTTCTCCATTGAGTACGACATTAGCTGTTGGTTTTTCATATATGCACTTTATCATATTTAGAATATTTCCTTCTATTCCTATTTTTTATTTAAAAAAGGATGTTGTGTTTTGTCAAATGCCTTTTCTGCATCTATTGAAATGTTCATGTGCTTTTCTTCTCGAATTTATTTATGTGGTGCATTAAACGGATTGATTTTCTTATGTTGAACTACCCTTGCATACTTGGTATAAAACCCGCTTGATTGTGATGTATAATTTTTCATATGTTTCTGGATTCAGTTAGCAAGTATTTTCTTGAGTATTTTTGCATCTATATTTATTAAGAACTTAGTTTGGGTAGGTTTTTGATGACTGTTTCAGTTTCTTTACTTGTGATTGGTTTGTTGAGGTCTTCTCTTTCTCCTAGTGTCAGTGTGGTTTTTGGTCTTTATTTCCTCAAATATTCTTTCTGCCCCTTTTCTGTTCTCTTCTCCTTCTGGGACACTGAAAACATGTATGTTTGTGCATTTCACATTGTTGTTCAATTCCCTGAGACCCTGATCCATTTTTTTCCATTCTTTTCTCTTTCTGTTCTCCTGTCTTTTCCAGTTTGGATGTTCTGGCCTTGAAATCACTAATTCTATCTTCGAGCAATTCAAATCTGCTGTTGTGTACCTCTAATGTATTTTTAATCTCACCCATTGTGTCTTTCATTCCCATAAGCTCTGTTACTTTTCTGGCAGGCTTTCAAATTGTTCTTTATGCTCACACCATGTAACCTTAATATCCTTTATCTCTTTAGTCATATTTTCCTTCATCTCCTTAAATTGATTAAGGAGGATTTTGTGAATGTCATTTATTAGCTGTCTTAAATCCTGTGTCTCATCTGGACTCTTGATTTGTTCCTTTGGCTGGGTCATATCTTCCTGTTTCTTAGAATGGGTTGTTATCTTTTGTTGATATCCAGGCATATGATTATGTTGGTGATTTTGCTCTGTTGATCAATTTCTCTCTCTTGCCTAGTGGTTTTATTTCACAGTACTTCTTTGATTTTTAGTTTATTTTTTTCTAAAACTTTAATACTGCCTTGTTTAAATAATCAAAACAGGGGCAGGGAGCCACTAATGGGGCCTAACCAGCTCTACTATGCCTGGGAAAGAATCAGGAGAGATTCTTCCTTTACTTTCCTAGCTGGCCTGTCTTCCTTTACTTTCCTAGCTGGCCAGAAAATAGTGCTCCTCAGAAATCCTTCCACAGAGATGAGTCCTTCAATTTCCATTAACTCTTTTGAACCAGCAACTTATAGTAGTTACATTTGCTGAAGAGAAACCATACCCAGACCTCTACCATCCCCTCCCTCTTCCCAGGGAGGAAACTGTCTTTTCCCCTCTCTGTTGGCTGCTCAGCCACAGATTTTACCAAGGCTGTTCACCTCAGGGGTGGCGGATGGATGGCATTCCCAGCTGCAGTGGTATAAACCCATGGTTTTCCCTTTGGCCTCTCCATCTCTCTATTCCCAGTCCCTCCCAGGCAGTGTGTGTGGCACTTTCCTGATCTGCAGTTCCCCAAAGTGGCTCCCTCAGATGACCATTACGCCTTCTCCCCTGTTATGCAAGAGAGCTGCGCCTTGTCTGAGCTGCTATGACACCATCTTCCTCCTTGGCTATTTTTCTCATATTATTTAATTTAATGTAATACTGTGGAAATATTAAGAGCTGTTGGAAGTAGTTCCTAAAGTCTTTTTTCAAAAATGTGAGGTGACAAAATTTCTTATCCTCTCTGATATTCTTCTCTGTCATTTCAGGTTTACTCCACACTTTCTCTTAATGTCTTTGTCTCATTCTTACTTTTCTAGTCCCCTCTCCATCACACACACACATCCTTTAGAACCTGACTTAAATTTGGAGAGGTTGGAGGTTAAAGCTCTCTCTGAAACATTAAAGATTCTACTCACCTATAAACCTCATTCACAGCATGACTGCAAGTTGACATTCTAACATTAGACAAGTACCCCTACCCCACTTTTACTTCTAGCTGAGAACTTTTAGATCTCTGATATCTGGTCTTAAAACCCATACAAGATGCATTTAATCAAGGTGACTTTCTGGTATAAAATAAGCCAATTGGTTTTTCACAGTTGATTTCTCATTTCTTGAAATGTCTTTTAAAAAATAGAACCCATAAGAAACCTTGCCTCCACTATATTCCTGAAGTACAAAGCTGTGTTTGTACTCTTTCCTAATTACTTCTCCCTGAAGATTTCCAACCTTCACCTCAACCTTCCCCATCTGTGAGAGCCATTCCTTTCCTGAGACAATCACTGTCTATACTACAGATATCAGAGGATCCTTAGATTATTCCAATAATTTGTTATACATTTTTCAGGATAGCTAATTTTCACTTATACCAAAGGACAAATGGACAAAACCAACCAGTTCCCAAGGAAATCTTTCCTCTTAGTTATTAGACAATATTTGTTGGGAAACTGGATCACTTTCACTTTGTAATATCATGTCTTTTTCAACTAGAAGTGGAAGTTTTTGGAAACCGTCCTCTGATCCCAAATCCATATCACACTCACATGTTTCTGGTAGGAGCAAATTATTTATGACTAATTTTTTAAAAAGATTTATTTTATTTATTTATTCCTCCCCCCATGCTTCCCCCCATTGTTTGTGGTTGCTGTCTGCTTGTCTTCTCTTTAGGAGGCATCGGGATACAAACCCAAGACCTTCCATGTGGGAGAGAGACACTCAATCACTTGAGCCACCTAAGCTCCCTGCTTTGTTGTGTCTCTCATTGCCTTTCCTCTTTGTCTCTTTGTTGTGTCATCTTGCTGGGCCAGCTCACCAATCATACCAGCTTGCCTTCTCCAGGAGGCATGGGGAAACTGAACCTGGGACCTCCAATGTGGTAGGTAGGAACCCAATTGCTTGAGCCACATCTGCTTCCTTATGACTAATCTTTTGACATAAATCTTAAACTGGGAATGGAAATGTTAAGACCACTAAATAAAACTGAACTTATTCTCCAGAAACTTCTGGGAAATTGAGTCATTAGTTAGTACCATAAATTTCCATCTGTGATGGCTAAGTCCATGTGACAACTTGGCCAGGTCTTACTGTCCAGTTGTTTGGTCAAGCTAGCACTGGCCTCATTTTTACTGTGAGGACATTTGGTGGACTTAAATCATCAGTAGGTTGATTGTATCTATGGCTGATCATATTTATATTCAACTGAGTAGATTACCTTTAACAACGAGAAAAGTCTCTTCCAGTAATTTTAAGGCTTTGAAGAAGTGATGATTTCAGTAGTCAGAAGAGAGAATTTCCATCACTCCTTCAGCCAACCAACTTCTCCTTTGAAAACCTTCATCATGGTTCTTGTGACCTGCCCTATGGGATTTGAATTTGTGCAGCCCTACAGTCACGTAGAATAATTCTTATAAAAATCTCATAATATTTACAGATGTCTCCTGTCAATTCTGTTTCCCTAAAAAACTTACTAATACATCTTTTGTACCAGGAGTGGCTCTTGAGAAACAGAATCTTAAGGATGAGATTTCTGAATTGATTCTGGAGTTTTGGAAATTGGTTCTCTACTCTGATTAGATTCAAAGGCACTAATAACTCTATTTCCAACATTCCAGATGGCACTGATAAGTCCATGGTGTGATTTGGCAACAAAGATATGCAAAATATCACCACTGGTTATGGCTACTCAAATGCTTAAAGAGGCAAGGCTCTGGGTGAGTGTTTTGGACACCTTAATGGAATTTTATGGAATTGAAAGGTAAGATTTGGCTGGTTGTTCCTAAATATGCTGAATACAGTTATAAAAGAAAGGGATGAATCAAGTCTTCAAATTTGCAACTTAAATGCCACATAAAGGATGTGAAAGTTTCTATGTGTGCTCTGAAGGAAAATCTTATTTCATGTAGCCACAGACATGAGAGCTCTGAAGACCAGACCCAGAGTCTCATTGTGTAAGTGCCTGAATTACAACATAAACTAAATTCCCAAACTTGCAGTGTGTCTGCTGTTAAAATGAGGGAATTGATTGGAAAGGAATGGGATCCTGAAAATTGGAATGGGGACATATGGGTTGATAATGATGTCAGTGAGGACATTGAAACCCTAGATTCTGCTTAGTCTTTGCCAAATAAGCCTGTAATGGTCTGCCCTGAGGAACCAGCAATACAGTCATCAGTCTACCCTGAGGAATCTGCCATCCATCCTCACAGATTAACTCTGCTGTGCCTGATAAACAACCCTCACTCCTCTGTCTGAAGAGATTAATCCTGTTGCACCAGATGGAACTGCAATGGAATGCCTTGAAGAGGTTGACTTGCAAGACACTTCTAATTCTTCTTGTGCCCTACTCCTACCACCCTTCTTTTCTTCCAGACTGATAACTACACCCAAGTCCCAAGAGACCCCAAAAGGTGAGGTACCAAGTATGACCCATGAGGAGGTGTACTATACTCCAAATGAACTGCATGATTTTTCTAATTTATATAGACAGAAATCAGGGGAATATATATGGGAATGGATATTAAGGATGTGGGATAATGGTAGAAGGACTATAAAGTTGGATCAGGCTGAAATTATTGATATGGGCTCACTAAGCAGAGATTCTCGATTCAGTATTGACGATCAAGTGGTTAGAAAGGGCTCTAACAGTTTGTATGGGTGACTGGATGAAACATGGACCAAAAGGTAGCTTATATTACCTGAGGTCAAAATGCCAGATGTGCCCTGGTATAATATAGATGAGAGGACCCAAAGACTTAGAGACTTAGAATGTTCAAGTGGATTTATCATGTAAGATCTGCTCACAGGCCCCAGGAATGCCAGAGGATACACCTTTCACCAGGACTGTGAGGAATAAATTTGTGAGACTAATTTCATCTTCTTTGAGGAGCCCTGTAATCACCTTTCTCTATAGGTCAGATATTACTGTGTGAACTGCTCTCACTGAACTTGGATCCTTAAACACTATGGGAATGATCGGGTCTTGGGTTGGCAGAAGCCAAGTGGTAGCACTTAATCAGCAAAGATAAGGGAGGTGTGGCTACCATACTGGACAGCAGATTAAAAGTAAAAATCAAAATAGTCTGACTCGCAGAGACTTATGGCATTGGCTTGTAGATCATGAGGTACCTAGAAGTAAAATAGATAGGCAGGCTACTAAATTCTTACTTGATCTATATAAGCAGGAGAATTCTAGATCAAGTGAACAAAAGTCTAGCAGGATCATGTCCCCTTAATCAATTCCAAGATTTGAGACAGTTTACAGACACTGAACCCCATGAAAGAAAGGAAATCCAGGACCCTGTTAAACTGCCAAAAATTTATACTTTAGGCTTCTTCCCAACCTTCCCAAAAGAGACCTAAGACCTTCTACCCGGGTAATTTTGCTGTGGGATAAAGAAAATGATCAGGCATTTCAGGGCTTATTAGACAGTGACATTAATTCTAGGAGACCCAAAATGTCACTGTGGTCCACCAGTCAGAGTAGGGGCTTATGGAAGTCAAGTGATCAATGGAGTTTTAGCTCACGTTCATCTCACTGTGGGTCCAGTGGGTTCCCAGACCCATTCTGTGGTTATTTCCCCAGTTCTGGAATGCATAATTGGAATAGGCATACTCAACAATTGGCAGAATCCTTACATTGGTTCCCTGACTTGTGGAGTAAAGGATATTATGGTAGGAAAGGCTATGTGGAAGCCAGTAGAACAGCCTTGTAGCAGTTTGATTTTATTCATGAATTCCAAAAATAGATATTGGATTATGTTTATGAATTGATCTTTTTCTCTGGGCATATTAGATTATATTGGATACAGAGTTTTCACTTTTACTTGATTAAATAATGATTAAGGCTTTGATTGGGCCATGTCAGTAGGACTTTGAGTCCCCACCCCCTGTGGTGGGGACTCACAAAGAAACTACACCACAGAGAAGGGAGATTGGAGTTTTGAGTTAGAGCCCCGGGAAGTAAACGCACAGAGAAGCAGATACATTAGACGCAGCAGAGGCCTTGGTAAGACAGATGAGCTATTCACCTGATAGTGTACAGCTGACTTTGTGGAGATAAGAGAGCAGCTGAGCCCAGAGAAACAATCCCTGGGAGAGAGACGAGACTTATCCCACCCTACAGGTGATTTTGGAAGAAGCTGGGGCCATGGAGCCAAGAGAAGAAGAGGGGCCCTGAATCCTTGCAGGCATCAGCAGACATTTTGCTCCAACACATGGCAACAGACTTTGGTGAGGGAAGTAACTTATGCTTTATAGCCTGGTAATCTTCTTTCCCCAAATAAATACTCTTTATAAAAGTCAACAGATTTCTGGTACTTTGCATCAGCACCCCTTTGGCTGAATAATACATGCCTCTACCTAGCAAAATAGCACCATCAAAAGCAATACCACATTACTGTAGGGATTGCAGAGATTAGTGCCACCATCAAGAACTGGAAGGATGCAAGGGTGGTAATTCCCACTACATCTCCATTCATCTATTTGGCCTGTGCAGAAAACAGATGGATCTTGGAGAATGACAGTGGATTATTGTAAACTTAACCAAGTGGTGACACCAATTGCATCTGCTGTTCCAGAGGTGGTATCATTGCTTGAGCAAATCACTACATCCCCTGGTACCTGGTATGCAACTCTTGATCTGGAAAATGCTTTTTCTCAATTTCTGTTACTAAAGACCACCAGAAACAGTTTGCTTTCAACTAGAAAGGTCAGCAATACATCTTCAGTGCCCTATCTTAGGGGTGTATCAACTCTCCAGCCCTATATCATAATCTAATCTGTATTTGATCATCTTTCCCTCCCACAAGACATCACACTGGTTCATTATACTGATGATATCATGTTGATTGGACTTAGTGAGCGAGAGGTAGCAGCTACTCTAGATTTATTGATGAGGTATTTGTGTGTCAGAGGATAGGAGATAAATCCAACAAAAATGCAGGGGCCTTCTACCTCAGTGAAATTTCTGGGTGTCCAGTGGTGTGGGGCATGTCAAGATATCCCTTCTAAAGTGAAGGATCAGCTATTGCATCTAGCCCCTCCTACAACCAAAAAAGAGGCACAATGCCTAGTTTGCCTTTTTGGTTTCTGGAGACAACATATTCCTCATTTGGGTGTACTACTCAGACCCATTTTCCCAGGGACCCAAAAAAACTGCTAGTTTTGAGTGAGGACTAGAACAAAAGGATGCTGCTACAGGTCCAGGCTGATGTGCATGCTGCTGTGCCACTTGGGCCATATGATGTAGTTGATCCTATGGTTCCAGTAGTGCCAATGGCATATAGAGATCTTACCTGTTGCCTTTGACAGGCCCCTGTAGGAGAATCACAATACAGACCCTTAGGATTTTGTAGCAAAGCCTTGCCATCCTCTGCAGATAACTACTCTCCTTTTGGGAAACAACTTTTGGCCTGCTACTAGGCCTTGGTAGAGACTGAATGGTTAATCGTGGACCACCAAGTCACTATAAGATGTGAGTTGCCTATCATGACCTTGGTGTTGTCTGACGAGCCATGCCATAAACTTGGAAGTCCACAGCAGTACTCCATTATAAAATAGAAATGGTGTACAAGAGATAGAGCTCTAGCTGGTCTTGAAGGCACAAGTAATTTACATGAAGAAGTGGCCCAAATTATCCATGGCCACCACTTCTACCACATTACCTTGTCTTTCCCAGCCCACAGTTATGGCTCTTGGGGAGTTCTTATGATCAGTTGACTGAGGAAGAAAAAACTAGGGCCTGGTTTACAGAAGGTACTGCATGATATGCAGGTACTACCCAAAAGTGGACATCTGAAGCACTGCTACCCCTCTTGTACATCCTTGTTGGACATCCCTGTTGGACGGTGGTGAGAGGAACTCCTCCGTGGGCAGAACTTTGAGCAGTGAACCTGGTTGTTCATTTTCCTTGGAAGGAGAAAAAGCTGGAGGTGCATTTGTGCACTGATACATGAGCTGTTATGAATGGTTTGGCTGGATGATGATGGACTTGGAAGGAACATGATTGGATAATTGGTGACAGAGAAGTCTGGTGGAGAGGTATGTGGATAGACCTTTCTGAGTGGGCAACAAAACATGAAGACATTTGTGTCTCACATGAATGTTCCCCAGAGGGTGACTTCAGCAGAAGAAGATTTTAATAATCAAGTGTATGGGATGACCTCTCCTGTATACCATTGGGCCTTTTCCTCCAGCCACTCCTACCATTGCCCAATGGCTCATGAACAAAGAGGCCATGGTGGTAGGGATAGAGGTTATGCATGGACTTCCCCTCACCAAGGCCGACCCGGTTATAGCCACTGCTGAGTGCCCAGTAGCAGAGACCCACACTCAGTCCCCAATATGGAACCATTTCCTAAGGGGCTGAGTCTGCTATCTGATGACAGGTTGATTATATTTACCCACTTCTGTCATGGAAGAGGCAGTGTTTTGCCCTATTTGGAATAGACAAACACTCTGGATATGGGTTTGCTTTTCCTGCATGCAATACTTCTGCCAAAATGACTATCTGTGGGCTTACAGAATACCTTATCCCTTATGTGGTATTACACACAGTATTACTTCTGATCAAGGAAACCACTTCACAGCAAACGAAGTACAGAAATGGACACATGCTCATAGAATTCACTGGTCTTACCATGTTCCCTGTCATCCTGAAGCAGCTGGATTGATAGAACGATGGAATGGCCTTTTGAAGACTCAATTACAGCACCACGTAGGTAGCAATACCTTGCAGAGTTGGGGCAGTGTTCTTCAGGAGGCTGTGTATACTCTAAATCAGCATCCAGTCTATAGTGCTGCTTCTCCCATACCCAGGATTCATGGGTCCAAGAATCAAGGGGTAGAAATGGGAGTGGCACCACTCACTATTACCCCAAGTGATCCATGAGAAAAATTTCTGTTTCCTGTCACTGCAGCTATAAGATCTGCCGGTCTACAGGTCTTAGTTCCAAAAGGAGGTGTGCTTCCACTGGAGGCACAACAACTGGAAGTTAAGACTGAGTCCTGGCCACTTTAGACTCCTTATGCCTCTGAATCAACAGGCAAAGAAAGGAATCACTGTACTGGTTGGGGTACCAACTATCAAGGGAAAATAGGACTTGCACCCTATTTTGTGGTGAATTAGTGCATTTCCAGTTGTACATAGGACAGGCGAGTATTGTTAGGTGAAAATATGACTGTTGCTCTTTTTATTTAGAAATTAATTATGGTTTAGGGAGATGTGCATGGCTGCCAGGTTGACAAGGGGTGGACTGTGATGGTTAAGTCCATGTGTCAATTTGGCCAGGTTTTGCTATCCAGTTGTTTGGTCAAGCCAGCACTGGCCTTATTTTCACTGTGAAGACTTTTGTAATTGATTGCATCTATGACTGATTATATCCACTTTCAACTGAGTCGATTGCCTTATACAATGAAAGAAGTCTCATCCAGTCATTTAAAGACTTTAAAGAAGTGATGACTTCAGCAGTCAGAAGAGAGAATTTCCATCACTACTTTAGTCAGCCAGTTTCTCCTGGAGGAGTCATCAAAAACCTTCATCAGAGTTCCCAGCTTGTGGCCTACCCTATGGAATTTGGGCTTGTGCATATCCACAGTCATGCGAGTCAATTCTTACAAAAATCTCATAATATTTATAGATATCTTCTTTTGTTTCTATTGCCATAGAGAATCCTGACTCATACATCATATTTGGAGAAACTCCAATTTCTCACAAGAAACTTTGACTCCTTGTCTATGAAGAAATGTTGAGAGATGAAACTTTCTCTTCCCCACTTAATATCCTTGTGGTAGGTTAAATTAAGTACCCCAGAAAAAAATATATTTTCTTTAATCGTAATCCCATTCCTGTGGATGTGAATCCATTGTAAATAGGATCTCTTGAAGATGTTACTTTTACTTAAGGTGTGGCCCAACTGAATGAGGCTGGATCTTAATCTGGTTTACTGGAGCCCTTTATATTCTGAAGAAATTTAGAAATAGTGAGAGAAAGCCACAGTCAGGAGCCAGAAGCCACAAGTCAAGAGCACCTAGAAGACAAAAAAGAGGACATTGCCATGTGTTGCAGAAAATCAAGGAACTCAAGGATCACCAGCAGCCAACACCAGAATACCAGTCAGTCCTTAGGAGAAAGCATTACCTTGCTGATGCCTCAATTTTGGACTTCTCTAGCCTCAAAATTGTGAGTCAATAAATTCCCATTGTTTAAGCCAATCTGTTGTATAGTATTCATTTTAGCAACCTGGGAAAATAGGATAATTCTTATTTAAAATCCCTAAATGACAACATTTACTTGCTTCACTGTTGAATAGGATCAGGAAAAACAAAAAACAAAAATGCCTCACTAACACTTTTTGGCAACTTTGAGGACAGGGAGCTTGTATTCCATGGAAACTCACCAAACTCAATGCATTTATAGAATTCCAGTTCTAGATACATCCACTATATGTCATGGAACCAAGCAATACACCTTCAGAAACCCAAACTTCTGTTAAGACAGTATTTCCAAATACTGGCTGATGAAGTAAACTCAACCACTCTGTATGTTATATGGTAGTTTATATTAGGCACTTTTGAGCTGGAGACTCGAATATCTTGTCAAAACCTACCTGTAAGTTCAATGTATTATACTGGGGAGCAGGTCAGAAAAAGGTGTAACCCTTAGGAACTAAGGGTGGAGGATTTTATCTCTAGCTTTCTCTTCTGTTGTTACAGTTTTGGAGCTTTTAATCACTGTTTGGAAAGGACTGGCAACATGGTATCTGAACAACAAAACACTGTGGGTAGAACTCATTCCCATTAGTTGAGGGAGAAATGACATTGACAGGAAACAGTCATTAAAGACTTAGGTTAATCTTGAAAAAATACCTTAGTCAAGGTGGAACAATTTAACATTGATGAGAAGAATAAGTGCAATGGAATTAAATAGATCACATATTAAAGTTCATAAGTTTATAATGATTCCAAAAATAAACAAACAATCAAACAAACAAAACCAATCCAATGCTCATCTTTGGAGGTTGGAGTCAGGGAACCAACTCACTATTCTAAAATTTGGTACATAAAGGTACATAAAAGGAAATAATCGACCATTTATTCTGTCTTTGCTGTACCTCAGTGTAGGGGCAAGTTCTTCTTTATAGAAGAATTCCAGATAATAAGTGCAAAGGAATAATAAAATGATCATCACTGCTTAGCCACCATAAAATAATGGATTTAGGCAATGACACTATAAAACTATTAGATGACTGATGGAGCACTTTGAAATAGATGGGTCAACCCGGCAACACTTGATTCCACCTTTCAATCTTAATACATCCAAAAGAGAGGCAATAAAACATTATTTTGCCTTGTAGTTGTATAGGAAATATACAATACAACCTATAAAGTATTATAACAACAAAAATGAAAAACAAAACAAAGCCATCTAGCTTTAATTACCAGTATACAGAAACTACAGAGGACAGAGGAACATGTTAAACAACACCATAGGGATAAATCAGCAAACTCTAGAATGTAGGCAACTCTACAGGACAAGCAACCCAATTTCTTCAACAAATAAATTACAAGAAAAAAATTAGAGAAGAGGAACCTATAGATGTGTGGATTTTTTAGGATCCTCATTCAAACAAAGCAACTATGCTATAAAATATATAAATATATATTAGACCATCAAAGAAAGTTGACCACTCATTGGATATTTGATGAATTAGGTAATTATTGTTAATATTTAGGTGTGATAGTGGTATTGTGGTTATATTTTTAAAAGTGGTTGATTTTGTGTCTATTTGCTGGATGACTCTGAATCAACCACTTTTAAAAATATAACTGAACACTTATAGTTTATGTATGTTTATGTATGAATGATATACTTCAATAAATTGTTTAAAAAAAAAAAAAAGTGGTTGAGCTGGAGGCTTGGATGCCATGGGCTTGGGCTGGCCTAGCCGCAAGCACAAAGTCCCCGAGAAGTGTCCAGCGAGTGCAACCCCTGGCACCCCATGCTGGGACACCTCCTCAAGCACTACCTTCTATCAGCCTGGTCTGCAGAGACGTGGGATTCTGAAGGAGGTCCAAAAGCTTCAGAAGAGCGCAGATCTGTTGATAAAGAAGTGACATTTCAGCCTCCTGGTAAGAGAAACATGCACCAAATTCTCTCGCAGTATGGACTTCAGTTGGCAAGCCCAGGCCTTGTTGGCCCTACAAGAGGCAGTGGAAACACTTATAGTTCATCTCTTTGAGGATGCCTACCTCCTCTCTTTACATGCCAGCCGCATCACTGTTTTCCTGAAGGATGTGCAACTGGCTAGGAGGATCTGAGGCATTCAAGAGGGGCTCGGCTGAGCTCCTGCAGCCAGTGGCTCTGTAAGCTTTTCCTGCTCACCTAGAGGGCAAGTGTGCTTTGGAGAAAAAACACCTAGCTTCTCATGACTGGAGTTGGAGTTTCTAGGAAGGAATTTCCCTTCTCCATCCTTAGTCCTTCCTTTTGCTCTTTAGAAAAGGCTGGACCTGTTTTTAATTTTATGCTTGGGACACAATGGCTAAGGCCTTTTTATAAAATGTTAGATAAAGATATTTTTCTATTAAGAATGACCAGATGACCAGAGTCTCTGACAGAATAAGCTCCATATTTTAAGGACCAGATGACCTCATTTGGATTACGAGAAATCTTTCTTACTTGTGAAAATGCATTTTAAGTAAATGCGTCAGTAAAATTTCAAGGATGATACCAGAGACTCTCCCTAAATCCACGAACAGATCCATAGAGTCTGAGAGCTGCCTGGAGTCAGCTTCCCTGGGCAGCATGTGCATGTGCCACGTTGTGAGAAGATTGCAGCTTGCATGGCTTTCCTCTACAAAAGAGGTAATATATGAAACAATCAATACAATTCCAAAGACTTCAGAATTATTTTCAGATAGAGACTCCAAGGTTGGCTTCAGTTCACAAATTATTTTTTGACTGTTTGAATGATTTTGAAGATATCAAATTTGCTGGTTAATGGAGAAAAGGACATTTACTTGTTGTTTTAGACCTTCTGTACTGCTTGCAATTTTTACCATGTGATTATTTAATTTTATTTAGAACATAGGGCAAAAAAATTAAGAGATGACCATTTCAATCAGTTGCATGGAAAGGTCTAGCATGTCTAGCATGCAAATCTCCACCCACCAGATTAATCTCATCTTCAGTGGTGACATCAAGTTATTAAGTGGCCTATGCCTCTCAACAAATTTATAGCTTTTCAAAACTTAATTGGGGTTGAAATAGAGCATATTTAAGGTTTAATCTTCTAGTTCCTTCCAGAAATTCTTATTCATGTCATTCAGCAATTCTAACTTGTAGAATTTAACATTTTATTCTTATTTGTAAATCAAGATATATAATAATTTATACTTTGGAATTTTGCATAACTCTTTGTGGAAAGGTAATAGAAATAATTCTTTTTTTTTTTTTTTTAGGAGGTACCAGGGATTGAACCCGGGACCTTGAACATGGGAAGCAGATACTTAACCACTGAGCTACATCTGATCCCCAATGAAAATTGTTTTTTTCATTTGTTTGTTTATTTGTTTTTAGGAAGTGCCAGGGATTGAACCCAGGACCTTGTATATGGGAAGCTGGAACTCAACCACCTGAGCTACTTCTGCTCCCCAAAATAATTCTTCAGTGAAAAAAGAAAACAACTTAAAACCAAGGTTATTAGAGCATACAGAGATTATATTTTTTATTTACATGTTAGCATTAAGTTCTATATTACATGTTTGCAAATTTAAGCAAGGGAATTGAGAGCTATTTGTGCCTCCAATGGAATGAATGTAAGCAGATAAAACTATTGCCTTATTGCAACTGGAAGCAATTTAAAAGATTTCCAGAGAAATGAGAAGTGCCACCCAAAGATTTCAGATTTAGTGCATGGTAAAAATGATTAGTGATGGAGGGATGCTGCTAATAAAGTGTCAGTCAACTGAATTCAGAGACAAACTGAAGGGCAGGACCAAGCACTATTGTTGAGAAACCTGTAATTATTCCACATTAAGTCATATTTATGCAGATGTTGAAATAGAGCACTTCTGTCTGTGGAATATATATACATTTTTAAAGAGTCATCTTCACTAGTACTTACTAAAAAATTTACAGATGACATGATGTGTGTGATTTGCATTAAAATAATCAATTGGGCAGAAAAGTAGGAGTATATGTGAAACTAAATTGCTTCTGAGTTGGTAATTGTTGAAGCTGTCTGACAGGTAAGTGGAAGTTCATTATACTTTCTCTTAGTCATCTCAAAATCAGTGTATTTTTCTTGCTTTGATGAATAGAGCATTTTTGTAATAGAATCACCTATTCTATTAGGATGAATAAGTTACCATGTTTTTAATGCTAATGTGTTTGCATGGATTTATGCCATAATTTCAGCATGAGTAGAGTAAATCCTGAATAGACATGTATCTCCTACAGTAAAATACTGTAAGTAATATGTGTTAATCTTGTATTATCCCTGAAATCAGGCACAGATTTTCCTTATCCTCTGGCCAGGTAAATGAAGGGCTTATTCTATACCAGCATGTGGACCATGAAAACACAGGCTGGACTGCGGGTGATTTTTACACATTCACAGTGTCCTACCTACCAGCAGCTCTAGGCCCTGAGGTGTTTCGTATTACTCTTTCATATGAAATTAATCAGCCTGGTCAGCAGAGTCATCTGCTTGCAAATACAGGTAAAGCCAACAAGACATGGTCAGTACTGTATCTATGGTTATTAAAGTAGGAACAATTGGGAAATAAATATTTCCCTTTTTATTTGTCAATGCCATGATATAAACCTTTAAATAAAACTTATATGGTTATAAAAAATTGTTACTTCTTTATGCAAGCTCTTTTTCTAGACTTCTTCTATTTCTCCTCATGTGTCTTAATAGCTGTATTGGGGAAGAAAGGCGTATTAGCTTTAAAGAATTTTATTTGTGCCTTCATATGTGAACTTCACCATTCCTATGACTAAAATTGTTGAAAGAAAATGAAAATAATAAATAAGATAGGTTTTTTAAAGGAAAGGAGTATTGAAAGCTGCACGTGTTTATGTGGCAAGAGAAAGCCAGTGTTACATAAGTTAGGAAAGTAACATTTTATACATGAATCTGAAGTTTTAAGGCTTCTTTGCCTGAAATGTTGAGTTGGTTGTGAGAGTGTGTGGATTTAAAATTTATTGGTTTCATATATCTTGAGTAACGATGCTAATTCAGGTACTTGAGCAACCAAAGTATTTTGAATAATATGGTAGGCCAGGCATATTTGAAGGAGAAAGAATTTTGCAGCTGTCTTGTGCAAGTCCTAATGAAATGCCATTTTGTTGCTGTATTTACATTTTAAAAGGAGCTGCTGTTAAGGAAGAAGACAAAGTTTTAATTGACCAATCTAAGTTAGATGCAACCAGCCTTTTATTTAAAGTACCTGAATCTCAACCTTCTTCCTTTGTAATTTGGTTCCAAGTTATATCTTTTCCTCACCATGGGACCATTGTGGTTGGAGAAAGAAATGTTACCAAAGGAAAGCCCCTTTTCTCTCAGTATATGATTAATGAATTTGGAATCGCATACCTTCATGATGACTTTGAAACACTGGCTGATAATTTTACCTTTGCTGTTTGGCCAAACCCAAAGAACAGATCTACCACCAAGCCAGAGGCTGACTTTCTTGAAGAGATGTTTAATATCACCATCTCTTCTGTTAATGACCAGTCACCAGAGTTAAAGACAAAAGGACTTTGTTTGAAATTTCTGTAGGGCCATAGGTTGGTGGTTGGACCCAAAAATCTGAAAGTGGAAGATCTAAACAGTCCTCCAGATGCCATCAGATATATGATCATCCGTAATCCTAATAATGGCTTTTTGGTGATGGATGACCATCCGGACACCCCTGTTTTACCATTTCATACAAGCTGACATTGATAGCTCTCGTGTGTGAGACGTACAAGACATACAAGATGGAAGGCCATCCTCTGGAGTGTTTTACTTTAGTGTGATTGTAGGCAAGCATCACCCCCTCTACAAGCTCTTCTACCTCCATCACCCTTGTGAACCTCACTGACTGACTTTTCCCACCAGGCCAGACAAGTGTCCCAATCACCAAGTTCTCATCTGTCTGCAGTGACCAGTGGGAGGAGCCACAAATCACTTACAAGGTAACCTGGCCTCTCCAACATGGGCATCTCTTGACTGAAAACCAGGTGGCCACCAGCTTTGAACAGGAGGATTTGTATTCAGGAAGACTCTCTTACCACATGACAAATCTCACTGCTTCAGCGGACCAGCTACAGTTCTCACTCTTTCTATCAGAGAACAACCTGACAGGACAAACATTGCACATCAGGGTGCAACCATTACTGTGGGTTGTGTCAAATCTGAAGTGGCTCATCAGCTGGGAAGAAAGGATCTTGATGCAACTGAGCTCATGAATATGACTAACAGTGTTCCCAAATTTGAAGTGACAGAGCCCCTGTCCATGGAAGACTTGTAAGAAGAGTGGGCTGCAGCACTGCAATGGAAGATGCTACTCTATTCACTCAACAGGACATTGATGCTTGATTCACATGCTAATCTAACTTGCTGAATGACTCTTTCACTTTCTTGCTCAAGGCAGACCATGTGCAGCCAGCCATAGGCTATCTCCCCTTCACCATAGTGCCACCTGACTCCTTACTTTTGCAAGATTTTATCCCAGACATGCCCTTATTAGTCACTGTAGAAAACCTTCTGACTTCAGTTCCACCTCAGGAAAAGCCTCTGGTTCCTCAGTACCCATGGCACAGACAGAAACCCTGGGAAAGCTGACCCAGACTAGGAGGCAGGAAGCAGGTCCCACTGTGAATGCCAAGGCCTTCTCCACTAGGGCCATTTGGCCACCAGCCACTGCTAAAGCCAGTCCTGGGACACCCCCTGCCCAACTGAAGAGAGTGGCTACCCTCTGATGGTTATCATACCCTGCATTGCGGTGACCTTCCTGCTAATAGTGACAGCAGAGGCCTTGTGTGTCTGCCTCAAGCTCCTGACCAACCTGGAACCCACAACCCCAAGTCCTAGGCCGGAAAGGAGCATAACCATTCCCACTGTCACAGTGATTCCCCTTCTAAAAAGCTCCAGCAGCTTCAGGGTCCTGCAATGTAAGCAAATGGCCTCTCTGGTGGCTGAGCCAGTGGAAAAATGTGCTCCTTGGGAGACATGGGTAAACCTGGATCCCAACGTGGACAAGCTCTGCTGGCAAACCAATCCAGTCCTGAAGTACAACCAATATTGCGTGTAGACTGAGGGCTCTTATTTCTTGTTGGCCACCTACTATGTGCCAGGCACTGGATTAGATGTTGGGATATAAAGGTAAATAAATGCTGGTTGAATCAACTGAAAGAAGCCTGCCATGCCAGTCACCCAAAGCTCAGTCATATCCCTGGTATTAGATGTTGGTGGGTTTTTATTATAACATTTGTACCATGCTTATCTTATAGGTTCTGCACAATGCACCTTGTATGCCATCTTCTGGAACTGACTTAGTGCACATAAGTTTGTGCCAATATTTAAACCCTTTACTAAGGTGCTGTATAACATACTGGACTGACTAGGGCCTGCAGTACTAACTTGGGAGCTAGAGTAAACAGAGGAAATCTTTGCATAGTTTTCACTGAGAATTCAGTCTCTTCAAGTGAGTCCACAGGAAATACAGGAACTGTTTCAGCAAGTAGAAGTGGTAATTTATCAAATCAGTGAGTTTTGTTTCTGTAGTATTTTTCTGAAATGTCTTTTCTTCCTTGGAGTCACCTTTTAAGTTCAATTTTCTAATGCAGGAAGTGCATCTTGCTCCAAATAGTGGAATAGCCTGTCCCCCTTTGAAGATATTCACTGAACACACTGTATATCATCAAGAGGCTTTGTCTATCTGATTTGTAGCAGCACGTCTAGAGTATACATATTATTTGAAACTTTAAAGAAAAGTTCTAAAGAAAAGTTCATCAAATGATTTTGTTTTGTCTCGATTTGGCTTAACTTTACAATGAAGTGAAAGTATAGCAAATTTGTATTTGAACTGACTTGTTGAACCCACCATTGGCAGATTTAACCTTCAGTCTCTGTAATTGTAAAATGAGGTTGTTAATGCTATATCATTTGTTAGAAATGTTTTGGGCTGCAAATCACAAGATATCCACTATCAGTGGTTCAGGTCAGGGGTTGGCAAACTTCTTCAGTAAAGGGCCACAGTGTAAATACTTTAGGATTTGTGGACCACATATACTCTCTGTCAATCTTCTTTGCTTTTCTCCAATTTAAACAATGTTTTAAAAACGCAAAAACCATTCTTAGCACCTGGTTTAGTTAAATCAAAGTGTTGGACTATCTCAACTAACAAGCAGTCTGGAGGTGGGCATTCCGAGAATGGTTTAGCAGTTCAAGGATGTCATGAAGGACTGAAGATATTTTGTTCCTTCTGCTCTACCTGCCTCAAGATATTGGCATTTCATTCTTTTGTTTAATTCCATGTGGTTGTAAAATGGCTGCTGAAGTTCCTAGCAATACAACCACATTCAAAGGCAAAAATCAAAGTGGGGAAAAGAGAGAGAGGCAAAAGGCTTTTTCTTAGAGAGATTCTTGTTTTTTGGTTATTTTAAAAAAATCTGTGTTTCATATTTTAATGATCTGACTAAAGCCAGTGGCCAGTGATTCTTAATTGGGGATGGGGGTATTTAGATATTATGGTCCACCTCCAGTCCCCAGGAGACATTTGGCAATGTCTGGAGACATCTTTAGTTGTACACCTGGAGGGTGGGTTGCTGCTGGCATCTAGTCGTGGATGCCCAGGATGCTGTGAAACATCAGACAGTACACAGGACAGCCACCCACCCACCCAAAGAATTTTCCAGCCCCAAATGTCAATAGTGATGAGGTGGAAAAATCCTTATTTAAGCCATCATGAGGAGTTTTCCTGTATACCCAATGAAGGATCACTAAACTCATGGCCAAGTCTAGGCAAAAAATATACTCTAATAACAGAAAGGAGGTGGGAAAATTCTGTCCCCGGAAGTCTGATGCCTCTGATGTGTTCCATATGGAAAGGACTTTTCCCTCACCGTCTCCCTTTTCTAGCTCCTCTGGGTTGCTCTTCCCTCCCACCCAGTTTTAACTGTTCTCTGTGACAAAAGATTTCACAATCTACAGAATAAATGGAAGCATAGCATTTTTAGGCCTAGAGACAACACCGCATGTCTTAGATCCTTGGATCTAATGCCACAGACAGCTATTTCCTGTCATGGCTGACCGTGCATAACTATTGCCAGAGAAAATCTCTCTTCTTCCAAAAGTGCTTCTCTCCTGCTTTTCTGGATTCCTGAGTTAGGTATAGCCCTTTCAAGTGCTTTAGCATTTGGTCCCCTCAGAAAGAAGGAGGAATTAGAGTCTTAACCCAAGGTGGGCTTGATCACTCTGCAACTCAGAATTGTTCTTAGGTCCATTCTAAGCACCCGGATGCTTTGGAAGAACAGAGTGATAGTGTGTGCTTAAGTCTGCACACAGAGAAGGAGGCTGAGGAGCATGTTCGCATGTAGTGAGTTTTACTCCCCCTTGACTGAGCAAGGATAAAGCCTGGTCTTTGTGGAAGAGCCAGATTTACTTGGCTCTGTGACCATGTTGGCCTCTTCCTTGCTTCAGCCATAAAATCTCTGGAGCTAGGATTACCACACTGGCCAAAAAAGAAAGTCTGATTTCCCTTCCTTTTTTTCCTTGTTAACTTTGCAAGTCCAGTCAAATAATATTTGGGATGACACACATTGAGCCACCCTAAAATAATAATTCACATTATTGTTTATGTGTGCCTACTAGAACAAGTGTGAGATCTCACATCAGTGTGAGATCTAGATGCCAAACCCCAGTGATTAATCAAGTAAAGTTTTATTCCAGAGGCTCTGGAATAGTCTACTGATTTTCAGATGGGTTCAATTAAAAGGAAACAATGCCTAACATTTGGTGCTGGCTCAAATAAAGCATGAAATAAAAGCTTTGGCAAAATCTTATTTAGTGCTGAAAATTGAAGTTTTGGGCATTGAAAATCAGTCTGAAATGGCTTCTTCTTTATATGGACCTATAAATGCATAGTTTTAACTCTCATAATAAATCCACTGCTTCTTAATGATTGGTGAATTAATAAGTGTAGATCAAAGATTAGTGTAAAAAGAGTAGCTGTTTGATTATTTTAATTTTTTTAATAGAGAAGTGGTAGGTTTACAGAAAAATCATGCAGAAAACACACAGTTTTCTTATATCCTCCTATTACATTAATGTTAAATTTGTTACAATTGATGAAAGAATATTATTGTAATTATATTGTTAACTATAGCCCATGGTTTACATTAGGGTTCACTGTTTATTGTACAGTCTGATGGTTTATTTTTTATTTTTTTATTCTAGTGACATATATACAACCACCTTCAAATATATAAATGTGCTGTAAATTACACTTAGCTGATTGATTTTTGCTTAAGAGAAGGCACACTCTGGGGTGAGTTGGGGTTTGAAGGTCTCATATTTTTCTGGTCTCCCACTGACATTTTTCCATACCAGGATAATGGCAATTCTAACCTTTCGGGGACCCTCCCCAAACACCTGAGTGTACTTCCTTGGAGCCCTGCATTAATTAGGTTTGGTGGGGGTGACACAGAAGCTGCCGTTACCCTCTGGTTCTTCAGATTTCTTTGGCTGAAGTGGACACACTTGGAGGGTGGAGGGTGGGTAATAAATGAAGAGATGGTGATATATATCAGGTGGCATTCCCTGCATGTGGGGATGAGATTGGGCTCCCACCTCTGTATCTTTCAGAGGCATTGTAATATAATAATGATGCTAGGATAGGCCTTGTGCAAGGGGAGGTGGGGGGAAGGAAGGGGACACCTCCTTCCCGGGAGGCCCAGTGTCTGGCATGCTGCATAATGGACCCTTTGGCTGGTATTATGGTTGAATTGTATAGTTGTGTCAAAGTCCTAACCTCCAATACCTCAGAATATGGCCTGATTTGAGAATAGAATCCTTGCAGATGAAATGAGTTAAGATGAGGTTATACTGGAGTAGAGTGGGCCCTTAATCCAATATAATCAATGTCCTTATAAGAAGACGAGAAGACACCGAAGCAGAGATGCACAGGGGTGAAGGCCGAGGGAAGATGGAGGCAGATACTGGAGTCATGTGACTACAAGCCAAGGAATGCCAAGGATTGCCAGCAAACACCAGAAGCTTGAAGAGGCAAGGGAGGACTCTCCCCTCGAGATTTCAGATGGAGCATGGCACAGCTGACACCTTGATTTTGGACTTCTAGCCTCCAGAACTGTGACACAGTAACTTTCTATTGTTTTAAGCCACCTCATTTGTGGTCCTTTGCTATGGCAGTCCAAGGAAATGAACAGCGAGGATGCTCGTGTCCTGCTCAAGAACACCATTGGCTGCTTCACAGAAACCCAGAAGGGACTGCCTTTGTTTAATGATCCACAGACGTTTATTAGGCATCTGTTTTAGTTTGATAGGCTGCAATATACCAAAAATAGGTTGGCTCTCACAATGGGGATTTATTTACTTGTAAGCTTATAGTCCTGAGGCCATGAAAATGTCCCAATCAAGGCATAATCATGTGATACTCTCTCTCTGAAGTCTGGCTGCTGGCGATCCTGGACTCCTCTGTCACATGGCAAAGCACATGGCAGTGTTTGCTGGTCTCTCCCTTCTCTTCTGGGCTTTATTGATTCAGCTTTTGACTTTGTCTGGCTTTCTCTCCCAGTTATGAAGGACTCCAGTAAGAGGATTAAGACCCACCCTGGGCCATGCTTTACTGAAGTAAAAAAATCAAAGGCCCTTAACTGAAGTAACCTATTCAAAAAGGTCCCACCCACAATAGGTTCACACCCACAGAAATGGACCAGCATGATCTTCTGGGTTCCATCAAGCTTCCAACTGTCACATCATCTAATGTATGTGAGGAGTAGACACTGTGCCTGGGTTGAAGACAAAGACAATTTAAGCAGCATTTTGATATGCTTCTAGTAGGCCCTTTCCAAAATCCTATTAGGAGTTCCACAGCAGACAAAGTTGTGGAGGAGGACCAAGAGCAATGGGGCTTAGGAAAGGGCTTTGTGTTTTCACCCAGTGGTACAGCAAGAACCAGGGAGCACACAGGCTGTCTGCGGCATGTACTCCAGCCCATCCTTGTACCTTCTACCCTCCCGTGTGCCCCCCTCATATTCTACCAGGCAGAGTGGTTAAATAATGGGCTCAGGGCCTGTTTTGTATCTTCACTCTCCACTTCCTAGCAGTGTGGTTTCCTTAGCCCGGATGCTTAGATTCTACCTGGAATGCAGGGCCTTTCTCTCCATCCTTAGATGGAGCCTTGGCAAGAAAATGGATGAAGGAAGGAACATTCCAGGAACACTCACAAGGGACAAATGCAAACTTTAGATGCTGATAGTTCACTGTCTTTTGAGAGGATGCTGAGCTTTATGAAATACACTGCACCATTCCTTTCCTATCTAAGCAGGGATCTCATTCTTACAGCAAACAGGTCCTCCTTGACTTTTTTTTTTTTTTTTTTTTTTAATTTTTATTTTACTGGGAGGTCCCGGGAATCAAACCCAGGTCCCTCCATATGGCAGACGGACACCCAACCATTTGAGCCTCATCCGCCCCCCTCCTTGACTTTTAACCTTTGCCTGCTTGTCCCTTCTTCCAACTCAGTAGTTCTCAGGCATTCGTGGACGAGTAATTTCGTTTTTAATTCTGGAATTGGCATTGGGCTGCCACTTTTTAAAAGTTTTAATGTCCTTCCTTTGCAAAATAAAAAGCGGTACCTACCATCACTGTAATTTCATTTGTGAAAGAATATTTTAAAACAGCACAAAAAGAGGGCAGGATCTTAGAGTAAATAACGGTCTGTTAGATTGAATAGATTCAGCTTTATGAAAAATTCTCTCCTTTGCCCAGATTTGACCTTGACCTGGGAAAACTTCGGCACCTACCAGAAAGGTCAGGAAACCACCCCTGAAGGCCATGCCTGTGGGTGCTTTGGTAAGAGCAGAGGCAAAGGCAGGGGAAGAGGGAACTCAAGCTGCTCTGTGTCCCTGGTGCCTGTACCTGGGGTAAATCTGCAACTTAAAATCCAGTCAGGGCCAGCTTGTGACCTAAGCAATCTCAGAGGGCCTGTTCTCGAAAGGGCCCTGGGCTCCATTAATGTTCTGCTGTCGCTATTTTCAAATTCTAATAATTTTTGACCAAGGAGACCTGCATTTTTATTTTGCACTGGGCCCTGAAAATAAACTATGTTCTGACTTAAGCATCACTTCAGATTCTCTCAACTTCGCTTCTTACCTGGCTATAGCCGTGCCGACCAGTTTCTAGCTTGTTTACAGCTCGAAAATGAGACTATAGCCTGCCTGGCACTTTCTGCCCTGGGGCTCTGTTGACTCGAAAGCATGCCTGTGGGAAATTGTGCTTGTACAACCCAGAAGTAGGGAGAATTAACTCTCCATAGAAAACCCTGCCCAGTGGGAACCTGGCACTGATGGATAAATGCTTCCTCCATTCAGTCCTCAGGTGAATGGTTCTAAAATGCCTTCTCTAAGGCTTCGCAGAATGTCCTGAAGATTGAGCAGAGACCAACACAACACATAAGTGTGGGCTCCCTTCCCTTTTTATGTTCCCTCTCCCTCACTCCTGCTCCCTGGGCTTGTATTCCTAACCTGCTCACAGGTAAGTCTTGGTTTTTGAGGGCACCCAGGTTAAGACAGTAGTGCACATTCTCCTTGCATTTTCCTTGCATTTGTGTGTCCTAGGACCTTGGAGGCTGAGGCTGGGGGTCTGATGTATTATTGCCTTCCATGAACCCTGGGCACAGAGTTACCACCTGGGCCACTTGCCTCTAGGGCTCCCACCCTGCTGCAGCCCAGGTCTGCTGAGACACTGCTGTCTACTTGTAGGTGGGAGCCAGAGGCCTGACACTCATGGAAGCCCCTGGCCCAGGACTCTGCTTTGGTGTCGTACTGAGGAGCCAGGCTTTCAGTGAACCACCTTCTAATTGGAAATCCTACTCACTCTTTCTTCAAGTGTCTCTTGCTGTTGGTGCTGGGCCCCAGAAACAATAACTGCTTACCATACCCTTAGCAAGATTTACCGCATTTTGTAATATTTTTAGAAAGGCTCCTCTGCGTTTGATTTAAACCCTGTCCATGCATCCACAAAGCAAAAACTACATCAGCAATTTTAAATAACAGTTTTATTAATATATAATTCACATACCATACAATTCACCCATCTAAAATTTACAATCCAATGGTTTTTAGCATATTCACAGACTTGTGTAACCATCACTGCAATCAATTTTAGAACATCTCATCACTCCAAAAAAAAAAAATACAAAACCCCCTATATCCTTTAGCTTTACACTGTCCTAATCCCCATCCTCCCAGCCCTAGGCAACCACCAGTTTACTTTCTGTCAATATGAATTTTCCCATTCTTTACATTTTATATAAACGGAACCATAAAATATGTGGTTTTTGTGTCTGGTTTCTTTGACCTAACATAACCTTTTCAAGATTCAGCCATGTTGTAGCATGTATCAGTACTTCCTTTCTTTTTATTGCTGAATAATATTCCATTGCATGGGCATACCACAATTTATTTATCCATCTATCAGTTGCTGAACATTTGGGTTATTTCCACTTTTTTGGCTATTATGAATAATGCTGCTATGAATTCGTACATGTTTTTGTGTGATGTAGGTTTTCATTTCTCTTGGGTCCAAACCTAGGAGTGAAATTTCTGGTTTACTATGTTTAACCATCTGAGAAACTGACAGATTGTTTTCCAAAGCAGCTGCCACGTTTTACCTTCCCACCAGCAGTGCATGTAGGAAGGTTCCATTGTCTCCACATCCCTACCAATACTTGTTATTACCTGATTTTTTTTTTTTTTTTTTTTAGCTATTCAAGTGGTATTTGAGTTCTATTTTTCTGATGGCTAATAATGTTGAGTATCTTTAGATGTGCTCATTGGCCATTTGTATATCTTCTTTTGAAAAAATGTGTATTCATATCTTTTGCCCATTTTTATTGTCTTTTTGTTATTAAGTTGTAGATGTTCTCAGTACATTGTAAATATTAGACCCTTATCAGATGTATGATATGCAAAAATTTTCTCCTATTCTGTCGAGTGTCTTTTCATTTTTTTGATAGTGTCATTGAATCATGAAAGTTTTAAAATTTGATGAAGTCCAATTTATCCATTTTTTCTTTTGTTGCTTATATTTTTGATATCATATCTAAGAAACCATTTCCTAATCCAAGGCCATGGCGATTTATACCAATGTTATTTCTAAGAGTTTCATAGTTTTTGCTCTTACAATTAGGTCTTTGATCCATTTTGAGCTAATTTTTGTCCACAGTGCATATGGTGTGAGTAGATTTCTGTCTTAGTTTGCCAAAGGCTGCAAAGTACCAGAAAGGGGTTGGCTTTTATAAAGGGAATTTTATTTGGGGAAAAGCTTACCATTCCAAGGCTGTGAAATGTCCAAACCAAGGCATCATGAGAAATGCTTTTTCACCAAAGTCCATTGCCATGTGGTAAAGCCACATGACTGCCAATTTCTGCTGAGGTCTCTGCCTTCCCCTCTAGAATCTACTGTCTCCCAGAGCTCAGTTGAGGGCAACCAAGCATAGGGCTTTTCTCTTACTGGACCTTCTCTCTCAGTCTTGGCTGCTACGCTTTCTTCCTGAGTTCAGTTGTGATCTATAAGTAATATGGCTCATCTTTCCCTGGGCCTCAGCTCTTTGAACCTCCTGGGGCTTCTCTCCTTGAGCTCAGTTGTGGGCAAACCTGGAGTCCTTTCTCTCACATTGCAGGATCACATTTAGCAGCTTCCTTCTCCTGTGTATACTGTCTTTAAATATGTCTCTGTTCATATCAGACCCAGCAAGAGGGCAGAGACTCAACCTGAGTCATACCTCACTGACATAGTCCAGTTGAAAAGGTCTCACACCCACAGGAATGGATTAGTTTGAAAACATAATCTTTTTCTTTTGGGGATTCATAAAGAAACTTCAAACTATCACAAGTGTCCATTCCTTTGCATATGGATATCTAGCAGTCATTTTTTGCATATGGATATCTAGCTGTCCCCTCACCATTTGTTGAAAACACTATTGTTTATCCATTGAATGGTTTTGGCACCTTTGTCAAAATTGTCTGAAAATGTGAGGGATTATTTCTGGACTTTAAATTCTATTCCATTGATCTACATACTTATCCTTTATTGCCCTGTCTTTGGTACTATAACTTTACAGTAAATTTTGAAATAAGGAAGTGTAAGTCTTTCAATTTTATTCTTCTTTTCCAAGATTGTTTTGGCTATTCTTGGTCCCTTGAATTTCCATAAGAATTCTAAGATCAGCTTGTCAATTTCTGAGAAGTAGCCAGCTAAGTTTTGATAGGGATTGCCTTGAATTTGTAGATCAATTTGAGGAGTGTTGCATCTTAATAATATTAAGTCTTCTGATCTATGAATATAGAAGGTATTTCCATTTATTTAGGTATTTTTAAATTTATCTCAATGTTTTGTGGTTTTCAATATGTCTTACACTTCCTGGGTAAAATTATTACTAAGTATTTTATTCTTTTTGATGCTCTTTTAACCAGAATTGTTTTCTTACTTTCATTTTTGGTTTGTCCATTGCTACTGTATAAAAATACTATTGATTTTTGGGTATTGATCTTGTATCTTTCAATGTTGCTGGACTCTTTTATTAGTTATAATAGTTTTCAATGGATTCCTTAGGATTTTCTATATACAAGATCATGCTATCTGCAAATAGAGATAGTTTTACTTCTTTTTCCAAGCTGGATATCTTTATTTCATTTTCTTTCTTAATTGCCCTTGCTAGAACCTCTAGGACACTGTTGAATGGAAGTGGTAAGAGTGAACATTCTTGTCATGTTTTTGGTCTTAGAGGGAAAACATTCAGTCTTTCACTCTAAAGTAAGATGTTAGCTGTAGCTTTTTGTAGATTTCCTTTATCAGGTTCAAGAAGTTCCCTTTTATTCCTATTTTGTTGAGTGTTTTTATCATGAAAGGATGTTGAATTTTGTTAAATGGTTTTTCTGCATATATATATATATATATATATATATATATATATATATATGGATGATCATGTCATTTTTGCCCTTTATTGTTTTGGTTTGGTATATTACATTACTAGATTTTTGTATATTAATCCAACCTTGTATTCCTGGGATATATCCCACGTGTTCATGGTGTATAATCCTTTTTATATATTGCTGAATTTGGTTTGCTAATACTTTGTTTAGGATTTTTGTGTTATATTAGTACTCTTGCTGTAAACATCTCATTTCAGGGCCATGATCACAAGCAGAAGATGTGTGTTGAAATGACATCAAAGACTCTTTTAGCTGAGAAGGTTGGTTTTATTATAGAATAGAAATAGAAAAGGACATTTAAAATGTTTGCATCTGTGAGGAGGAAGCTGAGATACTTTGTCCTGGCTTAGTGCACAGATCACATTTTGGAAGATAACTTACCTTTGTATAGCCCTCTGAGGCAGGAGTATCCACCAGGGCTATGCTACATAAGCAGAGGTGAACTGGGGGACTGATGGATTTCTATGGGATGAAGAAAAAGTAAGTGACCAGCCTGAGAACTGTTGTATTTACCCTGCCAATGAAATTGTAGATGAGATATCATTGAAAGCTCTGAAGAACCATAGCAGAGCTCATGAAAAGAGTCAGCTTTTAGACATCTGCAAAAACAGAGCTCAGACACTCTAAATCTTATGGCAGTACCATGCAAGTGAGAAGTACCATGCTCCCTTGACCTACTCACCCTCATGATGCTTCAACCCTGGTGGGATCAGAAGCCATGGTTTTTCAGAGGAGGAAAGGACGACTATGATGAAAGAGATACCCTTTCCTTCCTTGACTTCAGGCTTGAATAAGAGGCAGGAGGGAGCCTTGACTTAAAAGCAAATTTCAAAGTTTGACTATTATGTGATACCGGACATTTTAATTTCTAATCTGGGATTGTGACTTATAACTTATATCACTTATGTGACCAGAGAACTGTCTTTATTACCTAAGAGTGACAAGAAAATTTTTGAGGGCTTCCTCTCCTCTGACTGAAAATTCAGCAGACATAGTCCCACAGAGGTGATTGAGAAAAATGAAGTTGTGTAATACTTACATCCTATGTCCTGCTGTCCAACAGAATGTTTACATGAGAATGATGCATTTACTCTGTTCCCGTGCTACGGTACTCTGTAGCTCTAGTGCATAATATCATCTGACTACAGTTTGGGATCACCTAGTTCAGATTCTCAAGAGAAAGAAACTAATTTTCTCAGTCTAGCCTATAAATTAATTCTTCCTGAACCAGGTGTCCATTTGATTTCAATTAGATGATGCTAGGAGTGGGGGCCAGAAATTACTTGGTAGAAATTATGACCATATTGTCACACTTTTCTCAGAGCCCTAAGAGGGAGTCATTTCTAAAAATAGGGGTGTCGTGGGTTGGCACTGCTAAAGATTCCAATTGCATTTTCCTTCTGTTTTTCCTGGAATAAGGATTATGCTGCTGAAATAATGTCAAAGTTTACATTCATTTCAAAGTCTACAAATGGACTTTTCCATTCAACATCCCAGTGCTTTTAGCTATCATCGCCATTCACTAATGTTTTGTAGTGTCTGCCTGAAATTTTGTTAAGCAGATAAAGCAGAGCTGCTCTAGCTGAAGCATGGGTGGGGGCTTATCACATCATCTTCTCAGTCTCCCCATCCTCTCCCCAGTGGTTGCTAGAATCCCCTTCAGATTGTGGTTTAAGAGAAGTGGGCCAGATAAATGATTTACTGCTCTGGGCTTCAGTTTCCAAATCTGGGAGTGAAAAGTCATTATTTTCATGTATTATTCTTCTCCATGAGTCAATATTGAGAGGCACTTGGAAGTGCAGAGTCCCTACCCCTGAGAAGATCATAAAGATGAATATAACAAGGTTTCTCTCGGGGTCCCAGCAGGAAACAGAAGTCAGGCCCAAACTGAGTATTCGAGAAATATATAATAAAAGACTCTGCAGAGATGTGGGCAGGGTTTAGGAAAAATAACAGGTATGGTGCTGTTTCCTCAGAGCTAACCAAGAGCCATTGCCACCCTTAATCCAGAAAAGACAAAAGGAAGGCCTGGCCACTAGAACTGGAGAGCGGGGCCAACTGTCAGGAGGTGTGGCTGCACATAGAGGCAGCCAACCTTAGCAGTAAAGAGAGAGCTAGGGGGATAAATACCCCAATCTCACCCTCCTCCCTTCTGATCTCCTGTCAGGGCTTCCTATTGGACCAGGTTCCAGAGGACCAGATCGCCCTTGATGCAGTTCGTAGAAAGCAGCTATCCAGAGCAGAAAGCAGGGTGGGAAGGGTGAAGAGTGGACCTGGGGGAACATATGAATAATATCTAGCACAGGATAGACGCATTGTGGCCGAGCCAGGCCTAGTACCCCATTTTCCTGACTTGTCTCACCATGCTCCTTCTACATCATCACACTGCCTTCTGCTCATTTTCTCCCATCATTGTTCTAGGCAGTCTGCTCCAAGGTTCTCTTTCTGTTACAGATGAAGGAGCAGCTTAGAGTTCTGCAAGCTGTGAGGGGCCCCAGTTTGGCCTGCATTTCACACACTTTATTGTGGTGAAGGCCGTGGGCCTCTGCTCCTTCTTTTTTTGGGTTTCTTCCCAGTTCAGGAAACCAGAAGCCTATCTTGTGGCACCTCCGTCCTGACCCCTGGTGGACCTGGTTATAAAGTGCTTTGCAGAATGAGCAACCCCTCCCTATACACAGAGGAAAACCCCCTGTGTGTGTGTGTATGTGTGTGTGTGCCGGAGCTCACGCAATGGAAAAAGAAGCCTCAAATTGCTTTCTGAGTAAGTGAGGTTTGCATTCTTCCTGGAAAGACTTTTCTTCTCTGAGGCTGCTATTGCCATGGTCAATTGAAAACTAGGAAGCTGCTTTCAGAAATTCTCTTGTATGCTTTGGAATATAATTGAAAACAACTGTTTTGCTTGAACTGAAACATGAAAGGACTTGAAACCAACATCGGCAGCTAAATCAGAGAAGGGGTGAGGGAAAAATGGTTTGGGTCAGGAAAGGGGAAGATGTAGTTGGACCGGGGCAAGAGAAAACAAGATTTATTGGTTAGAAGAAAGGAAAATAATTTGAGGTTGCCATGCAGTATAAATTTCCATCTGACTTGCCCTGATGGCAAAACAGGCTGTGGATGAGAAAAACTGGCTGACTTTTAGAGTGATAACAATGTCTCAGCCCTCAGATCCAGGCAGTAATATAGCTAGTCTGGAGCAGGACTTGAACCCTTATCTCCCAAGAACAAGTCAGAGACAGGTATTGCCAGCTCTATTTTAAAGAGGAAACAGGGGAGACTGCTTCACTGAGAAAAAAGGAGGACACAGGGGATGGGCTCTGAATTTTCTAAAAGAATGTTCCCATTATCCAGTATTCAGTTATCAGCTCCACTTCAACAAGGAATTCTAGAACACTCTTCCCAGCATACCCAGGTCTTCCTTTTGTTTCCTGTGGGCCCCTATTCGCTAGCTTTCGACTTTCTTCATCAATCATGCTTTTGTTCTTAAGCAAATAACTGAGTGCAGACTCTGCTTCCGTTAGGTCCACACTTGGAACAAACTTGGAACGTGCCCCACCTGAGAAATGTACCTTCTAGCCCTGCAGGAAGAAGGGCTAGGGATTGTTCCAGGAGATGAGGGATACATTCTCCCAGTGCCTTGAAGAATGTAGAAATAGAGCTCTTAGATGCTTTTCCTTATAAGATGTAGAACAATTTTTCATTATATTGAGGAGAGAGCAGTTGATCGCATGCAGAAGCATAAAAAAGGACATTTTAGGTAATATTACAAATTTCTTCCTAGGGCTTTTTATGGTTTTGGCATTAGAAATGAATGTGAAGTGATGCAAGCCCTCAAGCTAGGTATTTTTGGCTAGGAGTCTGGGCCTCTGAGGACTCAGCAACAGGCTGGACAAAGATGGGTGTCTTAGGAGTATTTTCCCCTGTTCTGGTCTCCCATAAGATTCTACAGTCCAGATTAATCCCCAAATGTGAAGACCCCTGCTCTTATGGTGGTTAGGAGAGGCATGCTGTAATAACTAACACCTAAGTGCCAGGGATATGGAAGGCACTCAGTAAGTGCTTTTATATGTACAAACCCATTTAATTATCACACTTTGAGAAGTAAGTACCACAGTAGCACCTCAGTTTCCTCATTTGTAAAATTTGTATAAAAAGGCTAAGTAATATACTAAATAAAAAGAGAAAGAGAAAGAGGCCAAGTAACTTGCCCAAGGTCATAGAACCAAGGTCATAAGGGCTTATAGGGATATTGTGATGTTGGGATATTACTCATATGCCCTTTTAAGAATGAAGGGTTTATACCTCCAGCTGCTGGGAGTGTGGCTGGCAGACAACCCTCTTTGGTAATTGCCTTACCTTGCCTTGCCTAGCCCAGGGCCATGCCCACTTTCCAGGGCAGCCCACATCCGATAAGGTTCCTCTGAGCTTCAGTGTCCCTGAGGGGCTGGCTGAGTAATTGTTGAGACTGCATGGCAGCCCAACTTTCCCCTTTGCCTACTCTTGCTTCTTTCCTTTTCCTTTCATAGAAGTTGATCCCAGGAGCACTTCCTAGTGAATCGGATTCAGAATCTGCTTGCACTCTGATTCAAGTCTGCTTCCCAGGGAACCCAAATAGCAATGCTGGAGCTGCGGTGTGATCTTGGGCCATCTGTCTTCACAGGCCATGCTCTCAACCAATGTGTTCCACTGCCTCTCAAGAGAGGTGTATCAGTCAGGGTTCTCCAGAGAATCCAAATTACTGTTTATTATAATTTATTATAAGGTATTGGCTCGCACAACCTTGGAGGCCAGCAAGTTCAAATTCCATAGGGCAGGCCTCAAGCTGGAAATTGGTAAAAGTGAGGTTGAAGTCCTTAATCCAAACTCCCCAGGGAAGGTGGCTGGCTGGCTATTATGACAAGAGCCAATGCTGAAGTCGAGGCAGAAATTCTTTTGACCTCTGAAATCCTTAGGTTCTGGCTTTTAAGACCTCCAACTGATTGGATAAAGAAACTCCTCTCACTGCTGAGCAATCTCATTTGTTGATTATAGATGCATTCACCTGATTGTAGATGCAAATCCCATCTACTGAATACACTCACTGTAGCAAGCAGGCCAGCGCTTGACCAAACAACTGGACACCATAACCTAGTCAAGCTGACACATGAAATTAACCTCACATGAAGTATAATTGTGAAGGCTTCATAAAGAAGAGACCTTCGAAGTCAGGTAGTACAACCCCATTTAGTGCCTAAAAATCAAAATAGCATTTGAAAATACAGTGTCTTGCCCATAGTAGATACTCTGTTAATGAAAGGGGATGCATGTGTGTATAGGCTAGGAAACTAGAAGGATCTCCCTGCCCCACATCTGTTTTAACAATATGTGTAGGGATTTGTTGCTGATGTTTCTTAGCAGACCTGAGGACCTCTACAGTATTCTGAGGAACTTCTCAGAGTGCAAGCCCAGTTAATTGATAGCTTCTGGGAATAGCCTGGGAATAACCTCCTTAATAGTACTGTGAAGGACAGATGCTAGAAAGAGAGAGGTTACCATTGCTTTATCCATTAAGGCATTCTAAGTGTGGAGTCCTTGCTGAAATGCTCAGAAACCATCTATGTGCTGCCTTCTCAAACCTTCTCAAAGAACTGTATCTTTTTTTACCTGAAAAGAGCATTGTGGGTCATGTCCACTTCTACAGATGAGAACAATGGAGTATGGAGGAGCAGAGAGCTTACCCAGCTGGTCACTGGCAGAAATGGCTCTGGAACCCTGTGTCAGGACTGCTTGTCAAGGGCTCTTTCTACTGCTTGGCTGTGCTCGTCCACTTTGACATTTCATGAAACATTTCTAATTTTATGGGTGTGCCAGAGACAACTGGTATACACAGACTAATCCATGTATTCCCTTACATTTCCCAGCTTTCCTAGCATTTAGGTTGGAATCACATGACCATTCTGACATTGGATTATAAGTGGAAGTGGAGTATTCCTCTTCCAGGCCAGTGAGCTCAGATCAGTATTCCTTCTCCATCCTTCTTGTTGGTGGAGGCTTTGGAGACCAGGTGCAACATATAGCAAGCTACAAAATGGAGGAAGTGCCTGGCACTTTATGTGAGCAAGAATAAGCTATTGCTCTTTTAAGTCACTGAGATTTTGGGGGTTTGACCTTTGAGGCAGCTAACATCCACAACCCTTAGTCAATAGGCTTCTAGTTCTGGGTCAGTTTGCTTGTACAGGACATAATGAGCAAGCTTTGGCAATGTCAACCCACCAAATGGAAAAAGTCCATTGGAATGTGACACTCATCACTTGGACACCTGCTCAACTCAGACGCAGAAGTGTTGAGAAAAGACAGGAGGTCCAAGGCTGAGAAATGAAAGATGGTTGACAGTTGAGTGTACTTTCCTGCTCTTATTCAGGAAGTCAGGTTCCCACTGATGTAAAGTGGGCAGCTCTCATGTGCTCTATCTGTTCTGTTCACACATCCAGGGATGAACTGTGGTAATATTACCTTTCTAGCCTGAGCCAGATGCATCCCCTCTCATAAGTTCACTAGGAAGTGGTAGGAGGAACTGAGCAAGTGCCACTTCTCTATGAAACCTCTGTTCCATATCCCACTTCATGCCTTCAACTGCAGTGGCGGTGTAAGGACCTGGCTCTGAACTGAGAACTCACTCTCCTTTCCCCTGGCAGGCACAGCTGTGGCTCCAAACAGGACTCTGAAATAATGCAAAGGAAAGGCAGAGGATGCTCTCCACTAGGTTGTTGATTTTGTGGCCATCATGGATAATTTTTGGCTCTGGAGTCTCAAATTAAAACATGGATTACTGAACCCATGTTGAGTTCTGGCCAGCTGGCCTTGTAGTCTGCATTTCCTGGCACGGAGCCTGGCATGCCCACAGTGGTGTGGTCCTTCGGTGGAAGGTTGGGTTGCCTGTGCCTTCTTCTTCCTCTGCTGGTGTCCTCATTTCAAGGTGATTCTCCACCCGATGTTCAATGGCACACATCCTGGGTGTAAACAGGTCCAAGGCTAGGACTTTCGTACCCACATCTTATGTAGCTTTAGCTAAGGCTGACTGTTTAAAGTCATTTTTAGTGGCCTCAGTGCATACAGAATCTGCAGGAGACAAGATGTGATACAGCTGGAGAGTAATTCTGTGATGGCTGATGCTATAGATTATGTGAGAAATTCCGATTACTGTGCTGACTTCTTCCATTTTCACTGATAACAACACACTCTCCACTGGGTTCTTGTAGATGTCCTGATGCATGGCAAGATTAGTAAATCCAGAAAATGGTCAGCTTTTTATGTGTGAAACCAAGGACATATTGTGACAAATACCTTTGTTATTTTCCTGACATTTCTCTTTTAAAACATCTAATACATTTTAATTGTAAAAATTAAAAGCAATATAGTAAAAAGATAAGTCATTTTCTAATTATAAATCTCTGTTTTAGCTTCCTTGGCCTCTCTAAGCAAATACCGTGAAATGGTTCAGCTTGAATAATGGGAATTTATTCACTTATGGTTAGAGTCCAGGAAAATGTTCAAATCAAGGCATCGTCAGGGTGGTGCTTTCTACCTGAAGAAACCTGAAGACGGCTGCCAGTGATCCTTGGCTCCTCTGCAACATGACAAGGCACATGGAGGTATCTGCTGATCTCTCCCATCTCTTCCAGGTTCCATTGATTTCAGCTTCTTGCTTCCATGGCTTTTTTCCTCTCTCTGTGTATTCATTCTGTTTATAAAAGATGCCAGTAAAAGGATCAAGACCCATCTTGATTGAAGTGGGTCACACCCTAACTGAAGTAACCTCATCAAAAGACCCTATTTACAGTGGGGACTCATAAGAATGGATTAGATTTAAGAACATGTTTTTCTAGGGGTACATAAAACTTCAAACCACCACAATCTTTATAACAGATAAATTAACAATTTGATTATATATTCTTCTATACTTTTATGTTTATCTATGTGCACATATTTTAAAAACATAAATTGGATCATACTATACATATTATTCCATACTCACTTCTACTAATTTTTAGGTATTGGGGATTGAATTGTGTATCCCAGTTTGGACATGTTCTTGGTCTTAGTCCACATTTTGGTGAGTGTGGACCAAATTTCATTAAGATCTCTTCAAAATGTTATTTCAGCTAAGGTGTGACCCAAATGAATCAGGTTGGGATTTAATCCAGATTACTGGAGCCCCATATAAACAGTGAAAGTCAGACAGAGAGAAAGCCACAGGATACAGCCAGAAGCTGGAGGTCAAGGAATGGGGAAGAGAAAGGAGAAGACATGCCATGTGCATTGCCATATAACGGAAAGCCAGGCACAAAGGATCACCTGCTGCCAGCCCCAGAATGCCCATCTTTGGGAGAAAGCATCGCCTTGCTGATGCCTTGATTTTGTACTTCTAGCTTCAAAACTGTGATTCAATAAATTCCCATTGTTTAAGGCAATCCACTATATGATATTTGTTTTTAGCAGCTGGCAAACTAAAACAGCAGGCATTAGAGACATTTTGCTATGTCAATAAGATCTACTTCATTAACAAAAAAAATCTACAGAGTGTTTTGTTATGTGGATGGGCCATAATTCATTTACTTAATTATCCATTATTAGACAAGTTTTTTTCATTCATTTGCTATTATAATCAGTGCAGCAATGAACACCTTTTTAATGTATTTCTTTGCATATCAGCCCTGTAATTCCTTTAGGATAAATTGCTAGAATTAGAAATGTTAACTTAAAAGGCATGTACACAGTGAAAATTTCAAATTATGAACAGATTATCTTCAATAATATTGCAACAATTTTTATGCTACCAGCTGGCATGAGAGTGCATGTTGTGCCCACATTTATCAGCACTAATATTACTCCTATTAATTTAATAAGTTAAAATAAATCTTTCTTTGTTAAATTTGTATTTCTTTGATTATTATTGAATTTTAGCAGCATCTTTTCAGATAATGTTGGTCATTTGTATTTTATCTGCTAATGTCTGTTTGTCCATTTTTCTTTTGGGATATTTATTTTTTCTGATATTGATATATCACTCTTTATATATTACAAATATCAACCGTTTGTGATATGTGTTGAGAATACTTTATAACATGTTTTCATTAGTCCCTTATATTGAGAGAATTGATTTAAAGTGGTGTATGCTTCTGTAAAAGTAAAAGTCACAAAATTAATCTTTTCCTTTACTGCTTTTTGTTTTATGTCATGCTTGGAAAAGCCTTCTCTACCTCAAGAATATAAAACTATTCGCCAAACACTTTTTTTTGTTCTGTGCTTTTCAATGTAAAAAGAAAAAGAACCAGCAAATATCCTATCTTTCATCATGTACAAAAATAAATTCCTAAGAAATGGATTTAATTTATTTCTTTCCAGACAGTTATTTATTTTAATGCTACATACTAAAGTAAGAAAGATATCAGATTGCTACATATTAAAATACTCCAGTTATTTTTAAATTCCATTTTATGTTTTACACTAAAACCAAATTACCCATGTATATTTCAATCTAGACCTTATGTTCTGCTTCGTCAATCTCTTTTTCTATACCTACATCATGTCCAGAGTGTTTTAATTACTGTAGCTTTAAGTATATAAATCCATTTATTTCAATCTTCTATGTTTTTTAACAAAATTATTTTTTTTCGGGGAAGTCAAGAAAATATAATTTAAAAAAGATTCCATTTAAAATAGCACAAAAAACTATTGTTGGTACTTTAAAAAATATCTAGGAATATGTAAGCTATGGCTGGTATACAGAATTGCTTGATATTTAAATATTTATCTTTTATCTGAATACCTTCTTAAACTCTTTCCTATTAGTCTTAATTGTTTTTTGTTTTGTTTTTGTTTTTTAGGAAGATAATCATATTGCAAATAATGATTGCCTGTCTCTTCCTTTCCAATATTTGCACCTAATTGAATTTGTTGGGCCCTCCAGATAAATGTTAAATAATTAAATAATTGTATAATATTGGTCCTATTTATCTTATTTGTGATTTAATGTGCAAATAGTATTGGTATTGCTATTTAAGTATGTGAAATACTTAAGTATTTAAGTAATTTCTTTGACAAATTATCAAAATAAGCAAATTTCCTTCTATACCTGGTTTTAAAATCTTATGCTTTTGTGTATATGTATATGTGTATGCTTTATTAGAAATGGATATTGAATTTCACTAACTACCTTTGGTCATCTAGCCAGATAATCATATAGTAACTTTCCTTTAATATGCTAATGTAATAAATTCCATTAGTTGATATCCCAAAATTGTTGGATAAATTAAACCATCTTTGCATTCTTAAAACAAACCCTAATTGATTATGATGTTATTTTTTAAAGAAATTAATTTTATTGATACATATTAATAAAGCATACAATTCATCCAAAGTGTACAATCAGTGGTATTTGGTATAATCACATAGTTGTACATTCATCACTTCAATCATTATTAGAGGATTTTCATTATTTCAATAATAATAATGATAAACAAAAAACAGACAAATTAATTATGATGTTTTTTAATATATTACTATATTCTTTTTACTCTTGTCATATTTGAGACATTTGCCCATATATTCCTCAGTGAGATTTGTCTGTACTTTTCTTTATTGGGTGCTATTTTTATCAGATTTTTATGTTAGTGTTATGCTGGCTTCATAGATAACTTACCAAATCAGTTTTTCTTTTTAAAATATTTTAAATATCACTCTTGGTCACATCCTTGGCACAGATTGAGTGTCCCTCCTATATGACCATGAAACCCCTCTATATTAGTTACCTATTGCCATGTCTATTAGCCAGGGTTCTCCAGATAAACAGAACTGACAGGTTATATATATTAAGGGATTTATCAGCAGGTCTCAAGTTAGCAACTTGATGAAGGTGATGTTGAACACCCCAGGAGAAGCTGGCTGGCTGAAATAGAGGCAGGAATCTTCTTTCTGCCTGCTGAAATCCTCAGATCTGGCTTTAAGGCCTCCAACTGACTGGATGAGGAGATGCCTTTCATTGCTGAAGGCAATCTCCTTTGTTGATTGTAGATACAATCAGCCGTAGATGAAATTAACTATCTATCTATGAAATCCATCTATGAATGTGAGGGCACAGTAACAATCAGACCAGTGGTTGCTTCACCAAAGAACTGGACACCATAACTTAGCCAAGCTGACAATTGAAATTAACCCCACCATACCATGTAACAAGTTACCCCAAAACTTAGTGGCTTAAAACAACCACCATTTATTACCTCATAGTTCCCATGGGTCAGGAATTCAGAAGTGACTTAGCTAGATGGTTCTAGCTCATGGTCTTTCACAGGATTACAGTCTAGATAATAGTCAAGGATACAATCATCTGAAACTTGACTGGGGCTGGAGAGATTCTCTTCCAAGCTCACTCATGTCACTGTTGGCTGAAGGCCTCAGTTCCTTGCCCTGTGAGCCTCTTCACAGGGCTGTTTCAGTGTCCTCATGACATGGCACTTGGCTTCTCCCAGAGGGACTGATCCAGGAAAGAATCTTCAAGGGGGCAGAAACCACCATGTCTTTTATGACCTACCCTCAGAAGTCACGTACTATCACTTCTGACATAATCTGTTAGTCACACAGATAGACCTTGATACACTGTGGGTAGTGACAACTGAAGGATGTGAGTACCAGGAGGCAGGGGTCATTTACAAAGGCCCCTTCCAGCTCAAATGCTTTGATTCTAAAGCCTTTATCTTTTGCTTAAAAGCATGTCTTCATGTAAAATCTTAGGAGTAAAGCCAACAAAAAAATCTAAGTTATTTTTATTGACAATACAGAGTCCAATACAATACTGGGGCTCTGCTTATCCCAACTTTCTCCCTCCCCCCCTTTCACTGTGGCCCCTAAAGTTGGGGGAGGGTGCTTCCTAGGATTCCTTACAATGCATAGAATATAGTTTAAAATCACTGGATTAGATCATTTCTGAGCTTTCTCCCTGCTCTAAAGTTCTGTGATTTAGTGATTGTCCTTATCTTTCCTTTCCCCCTGTCTAAACCATACCCATCTTTCAAAACCTGGCTCCACTTCCCTGATCTCATGTGAATATCCTCACTTCATCCTCCTCTGTACTTTTGTCCCTGCTGTTCCCTCTACTTAAACTGCCCTTCCAGGGAGCTGAGGTGGCGCAGGCAGCAGAATACCTCTCTCCTACATCGGAGGTCTCCAGGATCGAATCCTGGTGAAGACTGGAGGAGGAGGATGAGAAGAGGTGGCAGGAAACAAACATGGAGAATTGCGCAGCAAATGGACACAAAACAGCAAATGGGGAAGGGGGGTTTAAAATGGATAAAGTAAATAAATAAATCTTTGGGAAGCGGCTGTGGCTCAATCAGTAGGGCTCCCGTTTACCATATGGGAGGCCCCGGGTTCGGTTCCCGGGGCCTCCTGGTGAAGGCAAGCCTGCCCGCATGGCGTGGTTAGCTGACCCAGTGAGCACAAGCAGCAAGGAGGGGATAAATGAATAAATAAATAAAATCTTTAAAAAAATAATAATAATAAAAAAATAATAATAAACTGCCCTTCCTACCTTTCTGGAAAAAAAAATATAAAATTTTCAAGTAATCAAGATTACTTGACTAGAGCATGGGATTCCTGAAGGGAATTGGTAAGAGAATTGGGTCCAGATCATAGAATGTAATAGTTAGCTGGGTTAGCCACTGATACCTGGAGTGAAAGATTTATCAATTACTCAAGAATCAACCATTTCACTGATCCTTTCCGGTTCCAGCATTCTTGACTTCTATGATCAGAGTTGCCTCTATCCTGACAGCAGGGAACGGAGTGAACTGGAACAGGCAAGGACCAGAGGCAGGGACAGAGAGTTATATACTTTGACCTATGAAATCTATAAAGTCAAAGTCATTAGAAACCTATGTCCAACCAAGCCTCTTGCCTTTTTCCCTCTGTGACATGTCTTATAGGATCTTCTGTTTCTCCATAGGGTTGTGGAATCTGAAATTGTTCCTAGTAAACATTTATTTGGCAGATGGTGCTTTTGAACTCGTGGCCTCTCTTGGAATTTTCCTCATAATCTCCATTCCTTTATCCACCAGCATTTTTTAAACATTTGTATGGCATTTTAAACTTTTTCAGAGTAATTTCGCATCCACAATATCATTTTATAATTATAACAATTCAGTGATGGAACAGAAATTATTACTGTCAGTTTAAAAATGAGGAAATTGAGTGCCTAAAAGGTTAAATGACCTGCTAAGATTATATATGACAATGAATATTAATGGCAGAACCATAACAGAAAAGCAATAAACAGGGAGCTAAGAGACCAAGATGGCAAATGTATGCTTATATTGCTAATATGATCCCCTGAGAACAGTCTTCTCCCTACCACTGCCCCCTACAAAGGCAGACCTACCTTATCTCAGTGAGCTCACATTATACTGGTTGTGAAGATCTCTACCTGAAAGAAAATGGTTTTGGCCTAATAGTCTCTGCTTCTCAAGATGTGGATTTGGGGGAAACTGAACATTTTGGAAGGCCAAAGAATTGGCACCATTAGAACAAAGTAGGTTTTCAAAATTAGAAACAAATACGTAAAATAAATAAATAAATAATTAAATAAATAAATAAATAAATAATACACACACACACACACACACACACACACATATATATATAGTAACCAGATTTTGCACATCTAAAATCCATTCCTATTTAAGAAAGAGAAACTTTCTAAGTCAGCCCAAAACAGCACAAGATGAAAATGAAGGTCTCTGGCAAAACTCCTGCCACCACGTTTCATCTCCCTCAAAGTCTGCTCAGCAATGTGTCAGAGTGTATCTCTCATCTCTGCCCAAATGCTGTGCTCCACCCTTCCCAATGAATGATTTCTCTTTCATAGCAGAATGCTGGGCACCTTTCAGAAGGCTCCACTTTTGGAAGCAAGAATCCAGGGTGGGGGTCACTGTGAGACCTGGGAGAGGGAGTAAGACCTGGTCTCTGGGCTCAGAAGCACTGCTGACGTCAAGCTCTTGACTCCCTCCCACTCAGACTGGAGCAAACACACAGAAAACTCCCTTTTGCAGCTGTGCAAACTGTTCTTGCAGAACTGCAACCCGCCCACTGCCCCTACCAGTTATCCCAAATCCACAGTTTGACTGGCCATGTTCAGGGAGCTATAAAAAACTGCCAATTTCCCAGTTGGCCCTTTTTGAGCCAGACAAAATGAAAATGAAGCCTGAAGTTTAAATGAAATGCCCTTCCAAGCTTATGCCCTGGAATTTCCATGCTTCTTCCATCTCAGCCTGGTTAGGGCACAACTGGCCAGCTGAGGGCTTTTTTTCCAGTAACTCCTAAGGAACATTGCTGGAAAGTTGGCTACAAAGTTGTGTTTCTGTGTAATATGCATCTGCTCTAGGCCTCAGACTTAACCTCCTCACCCTCTGTAGTGGAAGGTGAAACATTAGGAATCTAGTCTAAAGGCAACAGCAGAGGGTTGGAGGTTTATCAGATCCACCCCAGGTCTTGTGAGGGAGCATCGTCTCCACGGCTGAGACTACACACAGACCAGGGCACCTGCTTTAGCCAAGCCCAGCCCAGCTGTAAGGGAGAGAAGAAGGGCATTTTCCTTGGTGGGAATGAATGGTGGGATCTGTACCCTTCATTGGAAGCTCAGGTGGGAAGAGATGTTTCAAGTCCCTCTAAACTGAGCTGCTAAGAATTTAGCATCAGAGTGGTATTAGAGGTTTTGGGGGACAGGGAGCTCTCACCCCATAAACCCTAATGGTTCTTGGGTATGTATTGACATCACTTATAAGGCTTTCTAGAAATACAATTACCATGACTCAAGCCCAGATATTTTGATTCAGTAAGAAGGGGTGGAGAGGCTTTAGTATTGGGTCCTTTTAGAAGTTGAACAAGTGATTCTCATGCAGATGGGTCCCATATTTGCCAGTAGTTTTCAGCTGGGATATATATCAGAACTAGCCCTAAGACTGAAACTCTAATGTGGCTGAAAAAAATGGTTTTCCTCTTTGAAGTGTGTATCTACAGAACAAAGATAAGGACATGGCCAGTATAAAAGATAGAGGATGTAAAACCAGGAAGAGTTAAATTATACAGGATAAATATCTCATTTATAGACAAATGGAGTAGGGCTGTAATTTCTAGGAAAACTAGAAATTTCCTAGTTTTCCTGCAACAAGGAACCAGAGCAGTCAATTAATAAAATTAGTTGTGCTCCAGCCGGAGAGGTAGTACCTAGTTTGGGGTGGGAGAGAACAAGAAGACTCATCCCAAAAGTGGGGTCAATGGGTAATATTAGACCCATCCCTGTGGACAAACACAACAGATACAAGGGAAGAAACGTCATTAAATAAGCATCACCAATGTTTTGAGCTCTCATTTGCAAAGGCATTACCCACATTTGAGTATGCTCCAATTGTTAAAACTAGTTTATTCATTCTGTAGAAATCATTGACTATCTACTATGGCCAGTCACTGTGCTAGATGTTGGAGAGACAGTGATAATGCCACTAGAAATCTCTTCCTCTCTAACCATTTTTCTTCTCGCCCTATATGTACCTGGCCTTAGTTCTGCATACAGACTCTTTCCAAATGGTAGAGAAGTTGCTTTTTGCAGCCCTCGGCTTTATATCCACTCAGTTATAGCAACTCCAAATTAAAGAGAGACCATCTTTCACCTAATGTCTATAGGTCATTCCAAGGGAAAAATTTGGATTGGCTTTGCTTGGGTCACATGCTCAACTATGGCGTATTCTATTTTCCAAAGATTCCTACACCAACATATGTATTCCATTCCACATGTTCTTCTTACAATGTGACTAACACAGCTCCCATCAAGTTGTGGGGTCTATGTTCACCCCCATGAAACTGGGTGGGGACCCTTGATGGTCCCAACTATCAGACTACTTCAGAAATGATGATATGAAACTTTCAAGGCTAGGACATAAAAAGGAAACAGTTTATGTCTTGCACGCACTCTCTCTCTAGGTGCCCTCCTTTAGAACTCAGCCTCCATGTTGTGAGGAAGTCCAGGTCACATGGAGTGGCAACGTGTGGGTGTTCTAGCCAATGGCCAGCATCAACCTCCAGACATATGAGTGAACAAGACTTTACATGATTTTAGTCCCCAGCCTTCAAATCCAGCTGTGGCCCCAGCCACTGAGTGACAGAGAAAAGCCATCCCCACTCTGCCCTGCCTGTATTCCTGACATATGTCAACCATGAGCAATAATAAAACACTATGCTTAATTCACAAGGTTTTGAGTAATTTGTTAGGCAGCAATAGATAAATAATACATTGTCCATCAGGCCAGTCTCTATTGTCTTGAAAATGGAGTGCTGTGAGCAGGGCAGCAAGAGTGCTACAAAAAAAAAAAAAAAAAAAAAAAAAAAAGAGAGATGTAAAAGCTTGCTATGTAGACAGGATAAGCAGATGTCACAAGTCACAATCTACTACAATTATCATAGGATCTATTAGTTTCCCATGAGTGTCACGAAGAGGAAATGCAAGATAATATATGTGTGGAAAAAGAAGCCGGAGTCATTATCAACAGTAAATGGCCTCTGATTTTACTATTTCCATTTGCTATATCATGAACAGTCTATTACTGTCCAGATAATATATATCCATTTTGTGAGCTTTATTGTTTAGGAAAAGATTGTCAATTAGTAAGGACTAAAAACTTAAATTTCAGAAGAGTTACAAAAAAAGTTTTAGGCACAGGTTAAATTTCAGATATACAACTTAAGAAGCACTGAGCTTGAAAGCAAGTTTAAGAAAGAGGCTCTGTGGTGGTCTTTAAGAAAAGACCATATATACTGGAGGAAAGGAGTGAATTTTCAAGACTTGTTTCATAGCAGTTCTCCTCTACTTGCTCCTGCTCTCAGCAATCCAGGAAGCATGTTCATTTGGCTGCTGAATGTCATGGTTAATTTGCACAATCACAGACTGAACCTTAATTCCTCATTAGCAAAAGAAAGAATGCTCTCTGGAAATTCCCAAAAATGTTTGTTTGGTTTTTTTTTTTTTTTTTGCTTTTTTTTTTTTGAGGGTCAACCAAAATGTTTTAGTTTCCTTGGCTGCTCAAGCAAATATCATGCAATGACTCAGCTTAAACAATGGGAGTTTATTAGCTCTTGATTTTGAAGCTAAGAGAAAGTCCAAACCAAGGCATCATCAAGATGATGCTTTCTTCTCAAAGACTGACATTCTGGGACTGAGTGCTGGCAATCCATGGTCCTTGGGTCCTCTATCACATGGCAATGTACATGGCAGCCTCTCCTGGCCTCTCCATTCTTTTCTAGGTTCCGTTGAATTTTAGCTTCTTGCTTCCCATTGCTCTCTCTTTCTCTGTCTGAATTTAATTCTGATTATAAAGGACTCAAGAAATAGGATTAAGATACCACCCTGATTGAGATGGGCCACAGCTTAACTGAAATAACCTCATCAAAAGTCTACTAGTTAAAATGGGTTCACACTTACAGGAATCGATTAAGTGTAAGAATGTTTTTTTTTTTTTTGGGGGGGGGGGGGACGAGGGCAGTTTGATACTATTTATGAATCCCCAAATTGAGAGAATCTATTCTTCTTGGTTGGATACCCTTTGAATGCATTAGATTCAGCTGACATGTCTTGATTAATTTACCTGTTAAGATTAGGGTTTGATTTGACCACGTCAGTAGGATATGACTTAGAGTTGAGTCCCCACCCTCTTGGTGGGCTGATATAAATGGACACTCACTCAAGAAGATACACAGGAAAAGAGAGATAGCTCCATAGACACAGGAGGGGAGATAACTTGGTCATTTCGGTCCTGCCTTGTGACAGAAAGGAGAAGCCTCTAACAGCTAAAGCTCTGGGGAGAGATGAGCCATTTGCCTGATAATCTGCAGCTGAGCAGCTGAGCAGCTGAGAAATCCTGGAAAAGAAATGAATCCTAAGCTAGACTGATATAGGAAGCCCTGAGAGACAAACCTTATGCCAGCCTACAGCTGAGATTGGAAGAAGCTGGGTCCACAGAACCTTAAGAGAAAGAAGGAAGGAGAGACCAGACAGAGATCACCCACCATCTTGTTTCAACACATGGCAACAGATTTTCATGAGAAAGCAGCCCTAAGTTGGACTCTTTAAGGCCTTGTAAGCTTTTACCCCAGATAAATACCCTTTATAAAAACCAACAAATTTCTGGTACTTTGCATCAGCACCCATTTGGCTGACTAATACAGGTATATATAGCTCCAAACCACCTGCAAACACCACCATGTGCTTTGACATGTGCCTTGTCATGACAGAGGAGCCAAGGTTTGCTGGTAGCCAGCCCCAGGATGCCACAGTCTTTGGGGATAAAACATTGCCTTGATGACACCTTGATTTGTACTTTCTTTTAGCCTCAAACTATAAGCTAATAAATTCCCATTGTTTAAGCCTACTCATTTCATGGTGTTTGCTTAAGCTGCCTAGGAAAGTAAAACACAGCAGGACTGAATACTGCTTTCTGAAACCTTAGTGAGCATGTTTATTTATATGAATTGTGATAGGGTTCTCCAGAGAAACAAAAGCTATAGGATATATGTATATATCTCCTGTAGGTATAATATAGATGTATGTATGTAACTATTAAGAACACTCCTATATATATAATATAGATGTAAATATGTAAATGGTACCAGATGGCTCTGGTTTCTGGGCATCTGGGTTATTGGTTTATGTTACATAAAAGAATTTAAGGACATGCCATAGGGTAGGCAAGGGAGTAAAGAGTTTATTAAGAAACAAGAAAATGAGAAAAGTACATAGTCTAAGGCATGGACCATGGGCATACTGCAGGGTGAGTTGTGCCTGTGGGACCCCAGGTCAAGGCTTTTTAAAGTCTTTCCTCCTCCCCCTTCATAATGTTGGGGTGGGGGCCCAGCTATTTGCTCTTCTTATTGGTTGCCCCACCTGTTATTTCTCAGGGAGCCAATGGTGAGGCCTTTTGAGGGTATTTGGGGCTTTCCCTTGACCCCAAATGAGATTCTCATTCCAAATGAGATCCTCATGGCTGGGATCTCACAGAGTCTTTATGGCAGCCTTCTTCTCAGGTTTCCAGGTAGGGTCTCATGGTCATGTGGTCTGTTGGCCATATTGTCTGTTGGCCATGTTTTCTGCCAGGCCAGCTGCCTTCCCTGCTTTCACTATACTAACCTGCCTCAACTCTTCCCACAGAGAGTTTCCACCCTCATTCTTAAGGTGTCACTGAAGGGAGATGGTCATTCTTCTGTAGCTACTTCCTGATGGTTAGGGGGAGTAGGCCCTACCTGAACAAGGTATAAAACCCTCTGGCTATTCTACTGCAGTTAAGGGAAGATGGGTCTCGCACCCTGACTGGAACTGGATGAAATCTCCACATGACTAATAAGGCATTGATTCTGTAAGAAACAAACTTAATTAGAAATTTGAAGATACTCGGGCCCACTAAAAGGATAAAGAAGATGGTAGCAGGCAGGCCCAAAAAGAGGACCAGCCATGGCATACTAGAACACAAGAGTGAGAAAGGTCAGGTGCCTTATGAGGCTGCATCCTCCCAAAGTTGATGGGAAACAAGCATTTTTTCTTGAGTTCTTTTATGCTATTGATTAACTCCAGGGAGATTGTGGTAGACCTGCTGGGTTTGATATAAATTGCCAACCCCAGTTCTCACAGTGGTGGTTATGCTTAGGACAGCTAGGAGAGGGGTGAAGAGAGGCACTGCCCTAGACATAAACTCACAAAGACAATATAGGCAACAACAAGACAGTCACCTGGCAAGCAAAATAAAGACAATACTTAGAAGAACCATTCTTTTGTCTCATAGGCACATTCATTAATTACTTAGAAAATGAATTAAATTTACCAGGACTTTTAACATGTGCAATATCCCTCTGCATGTAATCTAGAATAGAAGAAATAGAGGTACAATACTTTATACTAATTAATGCACTAATCAATGCTTAAGTTTCTCTTTGAGCTGTAATTGATAGATCATCTTCCCATGGCCCTCTTCCTCATGTGTTTGTGTCTTTGTGTTCAAATTTCCCTCTTCTTGTAAGGACACCAGTCATATTGGATTTAGGGCCCACCCTAATCTGTGTGACTTCATCTTAACTAATTACATCTGCAAAGACGCTATTTCAAATAAGGTCACATTCAGAGGTTCCTGGTAGACATGGAATTTTGGGAGACACTATTTAACCTTCAGTTCTCTTTTCTAACAATAATCCTCAGTTTATTAGTCTTTTTTGGTCTCTATCATCTTCTCAGCATTAAACATTTATTTAAAGGTGACATTTTTCCTTCTCTGTTTTATCATTGTATCTTACTCCAGTACATATTTATTTCTCCTACCAAATTAGTAAAAATCTATACTATGTAGAGATGAAAAACTCAATTATGTTATGACTTAAATCTATTTATTGGCTTAGCAGCCAGGAAGGGAGTAGGGGCAGATTCTGGGGCCAAAGGGGTACATACTGTCTTGTAGGAGAAAAACCACAGCATCTTGTTCAAACAAGGCAGGCATGCTATCCCTTAATAAGGAGGAATGGGCCACTTTTCAGGCTTAAAAAGTTAAGAGAAATCTGGGGAGTCAAGCTTGGGGGTGGGGTATTAACCAAGATCTTCCCATCCCATGTGATCGAGTTCCTTTCTTTCCCAACCAGGTCCCTTATCATGGCCTATTACACTGCCTTGATTGGGAATTTAACCTTCCTTGGAGCTTGACTACTGTGTCAATTAATTCCTGGGACTGATGCTCAGCTTTCTCAGCCCTCCCACTGTAGAAGGTGATAATTCTTTAGATGCTACCTAAATGAAGGTCTCTAGTATTTACTCTTAGCTTTTAATTGTCAGTTACTCAGTCTCACATTTTTATTATCTTTTTACAGTTCATCAATTGAGCATACCAATAGCCATACAGCTCCATTGTCCTTATAGTTATTATTTACTCCATATTTCTAAAACACCTGATATATAGCATACATTCATACATAATGAATTCCTTTCCACCAATATAGGATCCCAGTTCACCACTGGTTGAAAGTTTTTTTTTTT
>JAKSZT010053783.1:6623083-6725128 GCA_026826555.1 Tolypeutes matacus
CCGTCCCCAATCCGCCTTGCTCTGGGAGCTTGCAGTGTGCGCCCTCCTACACCAACGCCATCTTGCCGCCTCTATATCTGGTTGAAAGTTTTAACAACTGCATTGTTACCTAGTGCCAGGGGCTATCTGTTGCTCACCAACCATCAGCAATGGGGGTCCTATTTGCCAGGTGGGTGGTAGGTGATAAGTTTCTAAATTCCATCTCAGTGTTTGCTTTCTTAGACCCCTCCCAGTATGAATTGTTGCAGTTTGGGTTCCCTGGAACACAGACTCTGAAATGCACACTAGTACACAAAAAATTTATTAGGGAGTGTTCTTGGAATTAACTTTTGTGGAAGGGAAAGAAGCAGGATTGGGTAGAGGGAGAAGTTGGGCTGTGATATCCTCTCAACCGAGGGATCGGTAATCGTGCCAAGGGTTCTGAAACTAAGACGATGTTTCAGAATCATTCTGAATTGTAGCAAGGGGCTGGTCTATCTGGCCCCAGTAGATCAGTCCCTGATAGGGACTGCCTGATGAAAGGAGGGTATGACCTTGGGCAAGACATCTCTGTCAGCTACAACAATCGCCTGTAGGGGGCTGGCACTGAGGACTTCTGTTTGCAACACTCCCAGTGGTTGCGAGAGTAAGTCCTTTATTCCTGAAGAGGTATCTGGATGGTGCAATCACAGTGTTTATAATATAATCTTAAATCTGTACTATAAATCAGAGCTCTTTAATCCAAGTTGAGAAAGAATCTACTTCAGACAAGAATCTTTCCCTTTAAAGGTTCTTGTGGAAAAAAATACATCCTTGGCCTCAATTTCCTTGGAAAATTAGAGCCCTTTGGTAGATTATTGCTCATAGATAAGTAATCAGTTAATGGTGTTTATTAGATGCCTACCATGTGATCAACGATTCAACTCAGCATAAAGAGAGAGAAAAGAAAATTGTACACATTTTTAAATGTGTCTTTGAAGAAACACATGCAATTTTTGAACACTGTTCCCAATATTTAGGTTCCTTTTTGAAGTAAAAATTCCACTGCTATTAAAGGTTAAAAAGTTGTTTTTGGTTCATAAAAGATGCTACTTAGTCTTGGCAAAATTTTTAAATAGTTTTGAATTCACATTGGTAGACATTCTTGGGTAGGCCAAAGGCATGGATCAAGTGTACTTTGGCCAGAAGTGACCACTGGGAAAACATCTGGGATGCCATCAGTCCCAATTCCTCCAGCTTCTTGGACAAAGAAATAGGGAGTGGGTGCATGCCAGAACTTCCTAGGGACTTTCAAGGAGCCAGATGTTTTCAAGTCCAATGAGTCCCTCCTCTGCTTCCACTTGTTTTATTGTCCTCTTGTGCATCTTGTTGCTGTGCCACACTACCCCCTTCCCTGGGACACAGTGGCCTGCCTGACAAGCTGAGATGGGAAACTAGACAATGTCCTACAATGGAGGGTCAGGTACCTACTGGTACCATGGCCCCTCTGGTAGATGGCTTCTGCCCAGAGGATGCTTGGGAGCTCCTCTCCCTAAGGATGTTACAATTTTCCACCAAGTAGATCTATTCCAGTTAGAGAAAGAGGTTTGGAGTCAGTAAATTCATTCTTTACCAAGTTGTCATTTGACCACATTGTTGAGTTAACTTGCATGCTTTTGACTAAATAACTTCTGAACCAGTGCTTTTAGTTAAGTAAGTTTCTCCTAAGTTACTTGGATGCATTTCCCCTATTTAACTAATTAAATTAAAATATAGAAAAAAGGTTATTAACCAAGTCATTATTAAAAATTTTGAATAAGATAAAAATTTATTTACCTCCCACCCTTACCTGGTACTATTAGTCAATACATTCTTTCTTATTGGCAAATAAAGTACTTTATACAAATTTCCAAATTCTTGCCTTAAAATTATCATAAGGGCAGGTTCTTAAAAAGAAGATAAAAGGAAAAAAATGACCATGTCTATTCTTTATTTGGAAGAGGTTTCTGGTAAAATAAGTTAATTCATGTGTTCTGGTTCTTAAGTTAACCCATTCCTGTGAGTGTAAGCCTCTTGTATGTGAGAACTTTTAGTTAGGTTCAGTTAAAGGACCTTTCGATTACGTCACTTTTGATTAGAATGCTTCAGTAAGGACCTTTGATTAGATTGCAGCACCCAGGGTGGGTCTTTATCCTCTACTGGAGTCCTATATAAATGGAGAGAGGAGAGGAAAAGCTGTCATTTTACCCTGCCATGTGAGAGAGGACTCCAGGATTGCCTAAAGCCACAGAAAGACAGAGAAACCCTGAGAGGCTGAGAGAGAGGCTGGAGGCTGGAATCCATGGAACAGCTTGAAACTGAAAGAGACAGGCCCAGAGGAAAGGAAAAAGATGAGCTAGTCACCATTATGCCCTGCCATGTACTTGATCGCCCACAGCTGTGCTCTGACAGAAACCATCTTTAGATGACAAGGTCATGTGCCTGATTGTCCACAGCTACAACTTGGTGAGACAGCATCTCTTGATGATGCCTTGATTTGTATATTTTCACATCCTTGGAACTATAAGCTTCTACTCTACTAAATTCCTATTATAAAAGCCAACCCATTTCTGGTATTTTTCATTGAGAGCCTTTAGCAAACTAAAACATCATGTAAAAGTACTTAGCATTTTTTAGAAGTAAAAGGAATCCAAATGGGAAAGGAAGAAGTAAAACTTATACTATTTGCAGATGACATGATTCTATATGTAGACTGCCCTGAGAAAATCTACAACAAAGCTTCTAGAGCTGATAAACGAGTTCATTAAAGCGGTAGGGTATAAGATCAACACAAAATCAGTAACATTTCTATACACTAATAATGAACACTCTAAGGAGGAATTCAAGAAAAAAATTCCATTTACAATACCAACTAAAAGAATCAAATATCTAGGAATAAACTTAACCAAGGATGTAAAAGATTTGTACACAGAAAACTATACAACATTGTTAAAGGAAATCAAAGAAGACCTAAGTAAATGGAAGAATATTCCATGTTCATGGATTGGAAGACTAAATATCATTGAGAAGTCAATCCTACCAAAATTGATTTACAGATTTAATGCAATCCCATAAAAATTACAACAGATTTTTTTACTGAACTGGAAAAGCCAATTATGAAATTTATTTGGAAGGGCAAGGGGCCCTGAATAGCCAAAAACATATTGATAAAGAAAAATGAAATTGGAGGAATCACATACCTGACTTTAAAGCCTACTACAAAGCTACAGTGGTCAAAACTGCATGGTGTTGGTCCAAAGAGAGACATACTAACCATGGAACCAGATTGAGAGATCTGATATAGACCTGTGCATATACAGCCAACTGGTATTTGACAAAGTCACTAAGCCTTCTCAACTGGGACAGAATAACCTGTTCAAAAAATGGTGTTGGGAGAACTGGATATTCATATCCAAAAGAATGAGAGAGGATTACCATCTCACACCCTATACAAAAATTAACTCAAGATGGATCGAAATCTAAATATAAGAGCCAAGACCACATAAAGCTTCTAGAAGATAATGTAAGGAAACATCTATGAGATCTTGTAGTAGGAAATGGTTTCATAAACTTTATACCCAAAGTGCCAGAAATGAAAGAAAAAAATAGATAAATAGGACCTCCTCAGAATTAAAAACTTTTATGCTTCAAAGGAGTTTATCAAGAATATGAAAAGCAGCCTACTCAATGGGAGAAAATATTTGGGAACCACTTATTTGTTAGGGTTTAATATCCTGCATATTTAAAGAAATTCTACATCTCAAAAATAAAAAGACAAACAACCTATTTAACAAATGGGCAAGAGATTGAAATAGACACGTTTTCAAAGAGAAAATAAATATGGCTAAAATGCATATGAACAATACTCATCATCACTAGCTATTAGGGAAATGCAAATCAAAACTACAATGAGATATCATCTTACTCCTATTAGACTGCCTGCTATTAAAACAACAGAAAAATACAAGTGTTGGAGAGGATGTGAAGGAAGGGAAACAGTCATCCAATGCTGGTGAGAATGTAGAATGGTGCAGCCATTGTGGAGGATGATTTGTTAGTTCCTAAGAAAGTTGACTATAGAATTGCCATATGACCCAGCAATGCCACTACTAGGTATATACCCAGAAGAATTGAAAGCAGGGACATGAACATATATATGTACACCAATGTTCATAGCTGTGGCCTTATTCACTATTGCCAAAAATTGGAAGCAACTAAAATGTCCATCAACAGATGAATAGATAAGCAAAATGTGGTGTATACACACAAAGGAATATCACTCAGCTGTAAGAAGGAATGAAGTTTTGACACATGCAACAACACGGATGAATCTCAAAGACCTTATGTTGAGTGAAGTAAGTCAGTCACTAAAGGACAAATACTGCATGACCTCACTGATAGGACCTAAGTATATTGGACAGACTCACAGAGGTGGAGTCTGGAAGATAAGTTATCAGGAAACAGAATGGGAGTAAGAGTGGTGAACCAATGCTCAATCTCGACAAAACCTATAATAAGGTGGAAGGGGATGGTTTGGCAGTGGATGGGGGTGATGATGGTGCAGGGATGTGAGTGGGGTCAATGGTGCTGGAATGTGAGGGTAAGCAGGGTTGGGGGGGTGGGCTTAACTATCCATGGAACTGGAGGGAGGGCTGGAGGAAGGAATAGGTGAACCCTGGGGAGGTGGAGGTCTGTGGTTGAAACTACAATTGTGGAATGTTCTTTTGGCAAATATGGCACGAGAAGGTCACAGGTGCAGAGTGTTGGTGGTGAGGAGATATGTGAGAAAGGGTTCACCTGGGGCATGCTTCATCTCATCATAGGGTGTTATCTCAGTGGGTGGAGACCCATACAATGAACAATAAAATATTAAACTCCTATCCTGGGAAGTCCTGCTATGTTCTCAAATAGAGGAGCAAGAATCTCTCAAGTACATTGGCAGTGCCAAATAAAAGAAAACAGACCAATATGTCAAGCCCTTAATATTAATGCATGTAACTATGAACCTTATTCTTGTAAAATTGAAAATTATCCTAATATATATTGCCTAAGAATTACCTCCTGAAAACCTCCTTGTTACTCAAATGTGGCCTCTTCCTAAGCTGAACTCAGCAAATAAACTCACTACCTTCCTCCACCCCCAACATGGGACATGACTCCTGGGGATAAGCCTCCCTGGCCCTGAGGGATTAATACCAAAACCAACCAGTGACACATTTGGAAAAAGACCTTGACCAAAAGGAAGAAACATCAAATACAAAAGAGCTTTTATGGCTAAGAGATTTCAAAATGAGTTGGGAGGTCATTCCAGAGGTTATAATTCTGCATGTCTCAGGCAGATCTCACTAACTGCCACTGTGAACAAAGCCTCAAATAGGGGTGCTCCTGAGGGTTCTAGAGCCATCTGGACACTATAAGCAAGTTAGACAATCCCTTGAAATCAGCACCTTGTAGGTGGGCCTTACCTTGAAATATATGACAACCTATTTACCCAGTGTAAGAGAATTAGACTCATTTAAAATTTCCCTACACATGATTCTTGTACCCCTTTTATTTGAGCCTATATTTAGCACTATACCCATTAAATATATGACTCAGAGACTTAAATTTTCTATTTGTTCATATGCTGGTTGAACACTAAATTTCAGAAGAGTTGAGGCCAACATCTATTCTCCAATCACCAGACTCACCCAGTACAACAAACAAAATGATGATGATGGACGACCCCCACCCCAAAAAACAGAGAGTGTCTATGACTGCAAGCAAAACAGTTCCTTCCATCTGCCCTATAAGATCTAAGCCCCCTCTCAATCTGAGACAGAATAGGCATTCACCATCCCCAAATCCTCAAGGTTGAGGAATGAACAAACATAAGTAGGGAAGGCAACCATGGACAAAGTAAACTTATTAATTTTGCAGTAATGGAAAGACATGTAACATTGTTATAAAGATAGTGGCTACCAGAGGTTCTGAGGGGAGGGGCATTGGAATTAAGCGTAAACCCAATATAAACTATAGACCTTCATTAGTAGCATATTTATTCATCAATTGTTAAAATGTACTACACAATTGTAAGATGTTATTAATAGGGGAAAAGGTGGGAGGCGGAGGTGGTGGAGTATATGGAAATCCCTTATACTTTCGATGTAACTTTTCTATATTCTAAAACCTCTTTAAAAATAAAGTTTATCATATTAAAAAATAAAATAAGGGAAGCGGCTGTGGCTCAATCAGTAGGGCTCCCGTTTACCATATGGGAGGCCCCGGGTTCGGTTCCCAGGGCCTCCTGGTGAAGGCAAAGCCCGCCTGCACGGCGTGGTTAGCTGACCCAGCGAGCACAAGCAGCAAGGGGGGGATAAATGAATAAATAAATAAAATCTTTAAAAAAAAAAAATAAATAAATAAATAAAATAAAATAAAATAAAATACTACAAAAAGTACTTAGCATTTTTTGACTACCTACTATGTACTAGATATTGTTCTATTTAGAATTATATTAAATACTGAACCTATGGCAGCTGCCATGTTAACATTTCCACCATAAGTACACTAAAATGTACCAAGTAATGTATTGCATTTATAATTCAGTTTAATTATAACACAAATGATTTTATTTACTCAATTGCTAATTTGATACTTAAAATTGTTTGGCCCATTCATTCACTGCCTGAATAGAAGGACCCTAAGTTGTTAAAAAAAAAAAAAAAGTCTAGAAAATTACTGATGACTCATGTATACTTAGGAATGCCTGGCCACAATATTTGTCCCTTGGGATTTTTTTATTTTATGAAAGAAATGCATTACTGCCCTAGAAGTATTTGGGGCTTGGAGCTATTACCCATCTCCTAGGGGTTCTAACCTATAACCCAAAGTCACTTTTGTCAGGTCGACTGCATGGGAGGATCTGAAAGAGGAACCAAGTATCTGGACGGACTCGCCTGAGATCTACCACCCATTAGCTATGGGATCATGGCCATGTTACTTGAACTCTGAGTCTCAGTTTATGCAATTATGAAATGGAGAAAGAAATACTTACCTCTTGGGGTTATTGTGAGGACTGAAGGAAAACTATAGTAAAGTATGAAATAATTGGGAGTTCTCTTTTGCTATTATTACTAGCTGGGTTCCCCAGGAAAAGTGACTGAAGGAATCCCCTTCTAGTAAACAAGCCTCTCTCTGTGCCTCTGTTTCCTCATCCATAATGTGAATAGTAATATGATTTACTCATTTGGGTGCTGTGAGGATTACACAAATTAGGATAGTGCCTAGGATAGTGCTTTGGCATGCTATATAAAAGTTCATGTGCTTTCATTTTAAACTAAATTTCTTTGCACAAATCATAAATTTAAAAACTACTTTTCCTCTGAAGGAAGATTTGATTTAGCCAAAAAGTACTGTACCATATTTCCCTACTCCTGGGCCCCAGCTTGAGCTCTTTACAAGACCTTTCCCGACTAACTAGAAGAGACCAGGTAGGCTGGTTTGGGCTTGGAGTGGTGGAAGACCTGTTTCTATGTGGCCTTGGTCAAGTCATGCTCTGAACTTTGGTTTTCTCATTTGTCAAATGGGAATAACATCCCTGCCTCGCTCAACTCCATGGGTGGCTTGAAGATCATATGAAATAATCACTCTGCGTTAACTCACGTCTCCTTGTATACGGTATTATGAGGGCTACTGAATGATGCTTGGCTCCTCTCAGTCTACATAAGTGATCCTCAGGCCTCTTTCTTGACTGCTGGATTGGACGTGAATAGAGTAACTATTTGGAGCTTCTGTGGCCCATTAAGGGTAGTAACTCCTAGAGAACAGTGTTCAAGCCTCTTTATCATAACATACAAAACCTTCAGAAAATACCATTTAAGTATAAATTATGACAGTATAGAACCACTGGTACTGAAGGTTAGTGACTCTTTAATTCTGCACCCGTTTCACATATCCTACCAGCAAACTGCATCCCTTTAGAAATATGTTAACACTTTAATTATAAAACTGATCTGATATTAAGTATCTCAATTCAGAGGGATGTGCCTTCCAAAGAATCCAAACAGCTGTGTTTTGACCTTTGACGTATTGGGAAGAAGAACTTTGTAGTAGAGATATTTAGCAAGCAAGAAAAGGAGAGGATGGAGGATGGGCAGAGTAGGGGCACACCCTGAAGTCCTAAAAGACTAATGGGAGCATTTCAGAACATCCACAAACTGATCACTGCCATTTCCCCCATCACTCCTAGATCCACCATAGGAGATCCAAAGGAATCTGTGTGGAAGTTGGGTGTGCCTTAGGATAGAAAAGGAAAACCTTGCCAACTTATTTCACTCATGGACTCTTCCATTTGTAAATAGATATGGAGGTTACCTCTGTCATCATCCAGTTCAACATCCTTATTTTTCATCCAATCTCCAGGGCAAGGCTTGGGTCTTATTTTGCTTTGTATTGTTATTGCCTGAGTAGATGTCTGAAAAAGTTTCTTGTTCCTCAAAAGTTAAACATAGAATAACCTAGTAGCTCCACTCTTAGGTATATACTCAAAAGATTTGAAAGCAGGTACTCCAACAAATATTTGTACACAAATATTCGTGGCAACATTATTCACAATAGCCAGAAGGTGGAAACAAACCAAATGTTCATCAACAGATGAATGGTGAAACAAATTGTGTTATATCCGTGCAATGAAGCATTCCTCAGCCATAAAAAAGGAATGAAATACTGATACATACTTCAACATGGAGGAACTTTGAAAACATTAATGTTAAATGAAAGAAACCAGACACAAAGGTCACATATTGTATGATTCCATTTGTATGAAATATCCAGAATAGGCAAATCTATAGAGACAGAAGGCAGAAGGTGGTTACCAGGGGCTGGCAGAAGGAGCAAATGGGGAGTGACAGTTTAATGGGTACAGGGTTTCCTTTTGGGATAATGGAAGTGTTTTGGAACTAGATGGAGGTGATGGTTACAAAACATTGTGAACATACTAAATTCCACTGAATTGTACATTTTGAAATGGTTAATTTTATGTCCTGTGAACTTTAGGGGGAAAAAAAGGGTTTTGAATGAGTGGCAGAATGAATGAATGGAAGAAAATGAGACCCAGAAGGGATAAATTTTTTGACCAAGACCACAGAGTTCAGAAAATAACAGACTAATTTCCATGCAGTCCAGCAGGCTTTCAATGTTTACCAATAGAAAATTACTAAGAAAGCTCCTGGTGTGAGTTCACACTGTGGATTGGTTTTCTCTTGGCTAGCTGAGGATTAAACCTTACAAAATCCATGCTGGGCTTAACTTGCCCTGCAAGCAGGAATTTTATACATTTTAAAACGAAAGGTCCTTGATCCCAGTGGATGAAAAAGTCTCAAATGGCCAGAAGGGCTGAGCCCAGCAAGGATTGTGTATTATTTTTGTTTCACCCCAGGAAGGAAAAGCTTGGTGGAGCGGGGCTGACTCTAGTTATGATGATCCAAAGAGGACGGTTATTTCAACTCTGTCATGCTTGGAGGTAGGCAGGCATATTTACTCTTTTCCAATAAGACAAAGAGTAAAGCTAAGACCAATAAAAGTCTGGCAAGTGTTGCAGATTTAAATCTCTACTAGGATTAAGATTAAGCAAATTACATCAGCCTTCTGGGACTAAAAAGCCAAGTCTTACTGTCTCTAAAAATCATTCTGGGATTGGAAAAGCTCCAGGTAGAATAAATGGAATTAATTGGAATGTTGGCCTGCGTACATCTGACTGGGAAAATGCACAGGCCTAGAAATGTGGCCATAAATTTCACCCTGCAGATGGCAGCGTGAACAATGAACTAAAGCTGTGATACAGCAGCGAGACCCCCGCCCGCTGACCCGAGACCTGTGCTGACATGGGCTGGTGATGCACATTCTCAGAGCTCTGTTTTTGTCATTAACAAATGGTGGTGACAATACTGTCCTAACAGGATTGTTATGACTAAGATTATTAACACTATAGCTATATATTAATAATAATGGCTAAAATTTCTTCCAGCACAAGGTTAAGGCACTGTTATGAGTTATTGTTTTTTAACCTAATATCAGAATCAACACTGACAAATTATTTATCCTTTCGGGCCTCACTCTTACTTTACTGAGAATAAACTTCTGGAAATTAATAATTTTACCTACCTCGTAGAGCTAAAATAAACTAATCCATGATCATGCATGACCCATATTAAGTCCTTAATGAATATTAGCTCTCATTGCCCGTTTTATTATACTTCCTAGTATAACAATGTAATGTGGAAGTTCCAAATGAATACTCTCTGAATGAGGAAGTTGTGGTGACCATGGACGCCTCAGAAATAGAGATGGGTTGGCTCTTTCGATTTGTCCCTCCGGATGTGACCTGTGGAGACTAGCTGAGGAGGCTCCTGTGCCCTCTGGCTTCCACTGTGTCAGGTGATGCAGCACCAGGGCAAAGAGGGAGGAGGGAGGGTAGTGAGGCCAGGGCATTTATTCCCGAGACTATCTGGCTACGATCCTTGAACCTTCTTTGCACAGCTTTTTATTTAGGAGTCTGGTATGGCTCTTTCCCCTTGTCCCTTCAGGCCAAGGTTGTGGGTTGAGGGCCTGAAATTAACATTATATTCTGCCTTGATATCTGGTAAGATCAGGAAGGTCTCAAATGGCCTAACTGAAAGTTCCCCTCCCTACTCCTGCGGGTAAGGTCCCTGAGCCAAACAATCCTCCTTATCAAATAGACCAGGTGCAATTCCTGCTGGTCCCTGAGAGGTGGGCTTCAGTTCCCTGCCAGCTATGGAAATATTCAAGCAAGTCAATCACATTTGCCTGTGGGATCAGGGGCCATCCCACCCTCTTGATGCTATAAAGCCTGCCTCCCACAGCCCCTATTGTTCGAGAAGGCAACCCCCATGTGGCCCTGCATATGGCATGTGCTGTACTTCTCCCCCAGGCTGTGGGTATATGTGAACCATAAACTGCTGACTGTGGGAGCCAGTGTTGGGTGTCACATGTTCAGGCATCACCCTAACCCTAGGGCAGCAATCGCCCTCCACCAACAGAGGGAATCATAGGCCATCAGAAGAGGATGGTCAGAGCTCTCCTTTGTAACTAACCTGGGGCTACTGAGCTATCACTTGTGCTTTCCCTGTACTCTGCCTATACCTTTGTAAACAGTCCTTTGAATTGCCCAAATTGTGCCAATTGTGCCTTCTGTTTTCTGCTGTGACTTGAATAGTACAGAAAGTTGTCCGTTCTCCCATAACTCTACCTTAGGGCTTCGAGAGAGCTGGCATTCTCAAACCATGTTTCCTGCTGAGATGTGTGCCATCTACTTAGCCTTTCTATTGCTGTCATCTACTAATGTCCTGCTTCACTCCTTTATTTCACTGGCATCTTCAGCACCTAGCTCATCATCCCTTCAGCACCAATTTCTGCCTTCGATGTCAGTGACCACGTGAACAACACGTGCTGCATCTGGCCTTTCTGTTCTGGGACTGCCTCAAATAGAGCAGCTGTCACCTCCACTCCACTTAACCCACCTGATTCCACCACATACCACACACCTGTCTCTGGCCATCAACTCCTTCACCTCTGAAATGTTCATCTACTATCTAACCCTTGGACTGAACTTCTTCTATTTCAAGCTCTCTCCTCTTTTCATTCCCTAACACGATCTTCAGTCACTTCCCCATCACTAGTTCTTTGATCTCTTCTATTTTCTTGCAGGCTCTCAGAACCTTCCTGGCCTCACTTAACCCATCTAGCCTAGAGTCTAGCCTTGTCCCTCTAAATCCCTCAAGCCCTTGGCATTCCACTGTCCCTGTCTAGAAAAAGTTTCTGGTTTCAATCTTACAGGTGTTTTCTTTCCCAAGTGAGACAAGATAGGGAGGGAGTAAATGGGGTGTATATGGGTAAAATAAACTAATGCTAGAAACAGTAAGCCAATTTGGAAATTACAGCCTTTGTTCCTCTGAAGTGGGTGGTAACACAGGAATGGAATGAATACAACTGAAGGTACCCAGGAAGAAAGGCCTTGCTCACTGACTGGAGAAGTGGGGAGGGAAAGTGGTTGTAAAGATTTGGTGATGGAAGATAATTTCAAGTTTGACATCTGGAAAATAGTGGCATATCCAGGGTGTATTGCTGTAGGAAAAAAAAAAAAGATGGTAAAAGGCAAAATATCCCAGGACAATAGTTAGAGATGAGGGGCTGCTATTTGGGAAGGAAAGAAATCAGGTGGGGGGTGGGGGGAGGCTCTTGAAAGTTGACTCAAATCTCTAAGAATATTCAAGGTTTTTCCCGCAATTTTACTCTCCCTATAGAAATATTTTTATACCCATCTTTGAACATTTGCATACACATGTTCATCTTTTTAAAAATATTGTGTTTTGCAAGAACTTCCTGGTTTAATAACTTATTTATTTATTTAATAAATAAATAAGTCCTGCAAAATGACACAACCCATTTCTCTCTGTTCCCTTGGAAAACCAGAAGTTACAAAGCAAAAATAAGGTCAAGGGTATGAAACTAGTTTTTATTCACATAAAATATAGCCTACCATTTCATGTTATATTTTATTTAACTCTAGAATTAATTTTATACTTTTTTCAGAGGAAATATGAAAAATGACAAGAATACTTAAGCAATAGAAATAAATTTCTTGTGTCTGGCAAAACTCCTCAAGGTTACCTTTCCAAGACTCATCCCATTGACGGTCTCCAGCTGTTGAACTTTTGCTTCTGACAGAGGAATCCAAAGTCACTTTCTTAGAGCAGAAGCATTAGCTTTAAATATAGGGAGCTCAGAATCCTGGTACAAGTCGTATGCAAGGATGGCTTTTTCCCCCATTATCTATTTTCTCTTTTCCATTTTCCCTGGATTTTTAATTGGACCCTTGACCACCCAGAATAAAGACTGCATTTCACAGACTTGCTTGAAACTAAGTTTGTTCATGTAACTAAATTCCAATCTGTTTGATGTAACCAGATATGGAGCATGCAACTTCTGAGAAGTGCCATTAAGAGGAGGGAGCATGCCCTTCTCTTTTCCTTACCTCCTTCCTGCTGGCTGGAACACAGAAATGCAATGGAAGCTCCATCATCTCGTGCCATGGGATAGAACCTACATGCCAAGGATGGTGGAGCAAAAAGATAGACAAAGCATGCGTCCCTGATGATGGCAAGCTGCTCTATCAGCTTTGGACCAATTTCCTAAGATTGGTCAAGCCATTGCTATTTGGGAGCTTTTTTTTTTTTTTTTTTTTTTTAACACTTCAGCTAAATCTAATCCTACCTAATGCAAGATACATGATGCCCAAGTTCCACTGGTTTCCTCTCTAACTAGTTGTGGAAACTCCCCGGGAGGGCCTCGCATTGTGCTTGGAGTACATCCTCTGTCCACCTTAGGGCATGCTTGTTTAGTGTCAGTGCTAGGCATTGGTAAATATGGCCATTGGGGCTCTCCAAAGAAACAGAACCTTGCCAAGCAAACACACAAATGCCAACTGGTTTGTACTAATGTCTAGTGCTTCTGCTTTTGCCAAGTTACTTCTGCACTATAGAGTAACCTGTATTGGATGCTGTTGCTAACGTTCACTTTTGAGGCAGCTATGTTGAGTCTATGGACTTCTGCCTGATGGGTAAGAACACAGGGATTAGCATCCAGCTCTGCCACACTCCAGCTCTATCATTGTGGGAGGGTTGCCTACCCTCTTGCCACCATCTGTAAAATGAGGATAATAATAGTACCCACTTTATAGGGTCATTGTGAGGACAGAAAAAAATAAATGATAATAAAAGACAATATTTAATTGGGAACTTTCCATGTGCCAAGACCTATGTAAACATGTTCCAGATTAAACACTTAATAGCTGCTAACACTGTGCTCCCAGGATCCTGACCTGATCTGTGCTACCTGTAGGGATGAAGGCAGTACCAACACTGCCTAGTATTGCCCACACTACCATATAGACATCCCAAAGGCTCTTCTCCATAGGACATGGGCCTGAGTCCACAGGGCATTAGTTTGGGGGGATAAGGTGGACAATCTGAGGATGCCAACACCTCTCTGTGCTCAAAATAGCTCCTTCCCTACACTGACCCTGATGTATTGTCCTTAAACCAAATAATATGAGTGTTCCCAGGAAGGTCCTTGTCCCAGAAAGTCTTGTCCCTTATGCAAAAGGGAAGAGAGAAAAAAAATACAACAAATACCATATCCTCTGCCAGCTTGTCTGAGTCCTCCAGCCTTGTCCAGGCACGTCTGAATTCCAGGACGGGCACCAGCTTAGAGAACATCCCACCCACACCCCACCCCACTCCTGCAGCAAACACGCACTTTTTACTGCTCAGGAAATGGAGTCTGGGTCCTGATAGCTCCTGACATTTTGCTATAGCACACTTGTCACCATTTGGGGACAAGGTGGTCTCTTAACCTCAGGAGCGTCTCTCTCCCCAATGTGTGGGCAGGCTGTTTCTCTGTTTGCTTTCCCCACTGCCCTCGGCACTCTCTGATCTCCCTGGGTTCTGAGTGTGCTCACTGAGCTTTGTTTTACTGACCCACTTGTAGCTCTGGGGTTTCTGAGATTTATGCTTCTGTCAACTGTGCTCTTGATTCCCAGAGGTATGGGGTGGGAGAGAGGGTAGGGGCCTGGAGCCTGGGCCAGACACAAGAAGGAGGAAAAGAGGAAGGGAGTGAGGGAGGGGAGATGCCTTTGATATCAGAGAAGGGTATTTTAGAACCCAAGATAGATATTGGATTCCCTTGTTGGTGCCACAAGGATATTCTTGAGACTAGACCAGATTGCAAAGCTGTAAAGGGACAGTCAGAAACTGTGAGGAGAACTACCCCCTATTCTCTAGGAAGAATTCAAGAAAACCATTTAAGAACCACATCAAAAGACTAGGGGCTGCTGCGTTTTGCAATATGGGCCTAGAGTCACTTATACGTGCCCCAAGTCATTTAACCGTGTAGGCCGGACTTGTTTTTGTTATTGAGGCACTGATAAAAATAGGTGGATCTGCTTGTAATCTCGCCATGAGGGACCATTCTGCCTGAAGAGCAGGTGACTTACCATCTGATCCGTCTTGACACTGAGCAGGCAGCTTTGCTCTTGGGGATAGAAGGATCATCCCCACAAGGCATCCCCAGCCAGGGAGCTCTGATACCAAGCCCTGGCCCAGTGGCCCACAAAAACCTTTTGCTGAGGAGACCTAAAGCTCCATCTCCACTAGCAGGGCCTGCTGCTTGCCATGCATGCCCCAGCCTCTTAGTTTTTCATGGGGCATCAACCAAAGTGAGTTGATCTGAGGAAGCCTAGAGCATATAATAGCACACAGGATCACTTAGAGGTGGGTAGGAGGGAAAGACTTAATTTTGTGAGGAAGGAAGTGACACTTCTATTGAAGGACATTCCTTGGTCCATCTTTTTAATGCCTTGCTACTTAAAGAAAGAGTGTGTGTTCATGTGTGTTGTTTTTAGTATGCATGTTTATTTATGTGTGTGTGTGAGTTTGCGTAGTGTGTAGTATATCTGTGTGCAGTCTTTAGTGTACATGTATGTGTGTGTGTGCAGTGCAGAGTGTGTTATGTGCAGTATATCTATCCTCCCTTCCTCCCAGGGGGGAGGGGAAGTACAGTGACAACTTCTACCAAACAAACATTGCAGAGACCTTTTGTAATGATTTTCTGAGACAATCTCTATTTCAAATATTTTGGGTCAAAGCATATTTTTGAAACTGGTCAACAGGATATGTGGTCTCAGTGTTTAATGTCATGTTTCATTAAGATGGTTCATCATCTACTCAGTTTTCCCTAAAATACTCATCAGTTCCCCTCACCCACTTCCACATACAGTCATTTAAAGTTTATCAAAAACATCACTTCTGTCCTTTTGGCTGAGATCCAGCGTAAAGTTTATCAAAAACACATTTTTACCCTCTCTATCACATACTGCTGAGGTAGAGCTACAATTTCCCTGCGAGCCTTTTATTGCCCAAAGTTCTCTCATGCATTCAGTTTTATTTCTGGTAGCACTGTAATTTTTTTTTTTTCTTTGCCAATGTGTCATGAAATAAGAAAAAAAATGGTTGGGTTTGGGGAGAATTGGAGGCCAAAGGGAAGGGAAGTGAATGGAGCGGCAGACCTTTCTTCTTCTAAGATTATATAAACTTTTCTGTTTTGTGACTCTTAGATGTAGAGCTTATATAAAAAAGCTATTTTTAACCTTGCAGGGCAGAACCTCAGCATAAGGCAATTAGGTGATTGTTCATACCAAATAATTTTTAACAGAATAAAGCTTAGAATTGTCTCCCTTCCTTTGGAGTCAAAGTGGGTCCAAGAGCTGGCAGATTTAGCAACAAGTGGGAGCTTATTAGTTAAAGCTAGTTAGAAATAAAGAATCTTAGACCCTACCCTATCCCCACTGAAAGAAATCTACATTTTAACAAGATCCCAAGGTGATTCCTATGCTCAATAACATTTGGGAAGCACTGGTCAGGAGAACATCCCATTTCACAGATGTGGAAACTGAAGTCTAGACAAGCTGAGGAATGTAACCTGGATGCCTTCATTTGTGGTGGCTGTGCCAAGATGTTCTTTATTTCTCTATCATTGAATCTGACTTTTGAGTCCAGACATCTTGCTCTGTAGAAGAAATCTCATTCTTGCCCAATCAGAGTAATGGGCACTGCTGGATTTTCTGGGTCTTGTTTGGGTACACGTTTAATTCAAGATTGTCCCTCTCCCTTTCCTCTTTCTCTTCTATGCAGGGGTGGCCAAGTTCCAGGGGGGTGGTGGGAAGGGGTGTCTAATGTTCTGCTCTGGAATTAGAGGGTGGGGCAGGGCTGCCACAGACAACTGTGCAGTTTGCCCTTCACAAAGTGCCTGGATGTGGAGGAAAGGAAGAGCTGAACTTCTTTCCTTCTGCTCATCTCTCCAAGCAAGAGCCCTAGGTTGGGGCTGCTTCAGAAGAGAAGAAGGGGCACTTTGTAGAGATTTACATAAAGGCTAGCAAAGGCCTCAGGTCAGGTCCTCAATAGAGAACAGCATGGACAGAGAGAAACCTCATCTCACTAGTGTGTCAGTTGCATGACCTTGTGAGGGCTGCACAAAATTCAGCCAGAGAGCATCTTATTATTCTTGGGGCTGGAAACTTATGAATAGGAAAGCATGCAAGTATCTCTTTGGTGTTTGCACTTCTTTGGTTCTTAAAATATATGAAATGTCTTTTTCACAGGATCCTAATCAAATAATAAGCCTGAGTGTGGTTCTCAATCTGTCTAAGCAGATAGAAGAATTAATGCATAACTTGAAGCTGGTGGTAAAGGGGCCTCTTCTTAACGTTAGGCTGTCCATTATGAAGCAACCATAGGTAGGGGAAATACACTCTACCAGACCTCCCCACGTCATCCTGGCCCTGGCATGGCCTAGCACCCCCACAGGCAAGCTTGGCAGGCACCCTAAATATTGTGTGGGGTGTAAAATAGCTTCCATAGTGGAAAGCTGGGGAAGCTTTAGAACTGCAGTGGCTTCCCTCTGACTAAGTCTGAATCTCTTCTGTATACAGAGAATTCCGGTAATCTGCATCAAGGCCCACCTTTATTCAGAGGGGTTAGGGAGAGTGTTGCCAAAATACAAAAATAAATAATATTGAAAAATAACACACACATACACAAAAAGAATGCAAGCAAAGGCACAGTCTTCTACCCTGGGCAGGAGTTTGGAGAAGGTGGCTTCAACAGCACCCTATAGCTGTTGGGACTGCAAGGTCCCCCATGCTCCCCGACCCTGTCCTAACACCCTGGTTCAGAGTGCAGATGGGAGTGAGCTGCCTGGTTAGTCCCCACCCCCAAAAAAGATTTAGAATTACATATAAAAATGTTTAAGGGCATCAAGCAATTATATTAATATTTTTATATTGAGATGTGAAAATATTTCTTATTCCATGTACTTGCCACTTTTAAGAGAATTGTGCCTATGGGTTCTCTCAAATAAAAGGCCGGCCTTATAACTCCAATTTGAAATGTGTAATTGAATCATTCATTGATTTTAACTTGTCATTTTTTAAGCAAAAATATTACTATTTTATATAGCACTAGAACAATGACGACAACCTAGGTTCACCATGTTCAAGATGAAGTAATCCTTTTAAATCTAATAAATTAAGTACTTGGGAAGTTAGAAAACGGAAGCCCTTAAAATATATTACAAGTATAAATGTTATTTAAAATACTTGAAGGTGTTTAAGTTCATAAACGAGACCAAATATTAATTAAAGATCCCCATAAATTGATGTTCAAGTAATATTTGCAAGACTAGTAAGGTTTATTTACAAGCAACACTTAAAAACTTAAGGTTGAACTAGGTTTTTAAATTTGTAACTTTAATAAATCAAATCTTAATTAAAAGAATAACAAAGCAAACCTTGCAATAGTGTTGTAGCTGCAAAAACCACATTCAAGGGCACTAAAAACAAAATTATCAATGAACTAACATCCATTGCCCAAGTCCATCAAGACTAGATCCACGACCTGTACGTCCTACATCCTCATTCTCCTGACCCCAGGAGACGCTTCTCAAGAAACTTTTGGATGCTCTCTCCAGTCATGCTGGGATGTAAGGAATTTTCTGTGGCTGCCCTCAGGCCCACTTCTCTAGACACCTCATTCAGACTTTCTCATTCTCCCCCTCTGCCACTATGGTGACTGTCTTAGTTTTGCCGGGTGATCATAACAAATACCCCATAAACTTGTTTGGCTTAAAGAACAGGAATTTGTTGGCTTTCAATTTTGAGGTTAGGAGGAGTCCAAAACTGAGGCATCCTCAAAGTAATGCTTTTTCCCCAAAGTCTGTAACATTCTGGTGCTGGCTGCTGGCCATCCTTTAGTTTCCTTGGCCTGTATCCCTGCCTCGTGTCACATGATGCTGTCTTCTCCTTTCTCTTCCAGGTTCTGTTGACTTCTGCCTTTTGGCTCCTCCACATGGCTTTCCCTCTGCCTGAATTTCTTCTGCTTGTAGAGGACTCCAGCAATCCCATGAAGGCCCACTCTCATTCAGCTGGGCCACATCTCAACCAAAACAACATCTTCAAGGCATCCCATTTACAATGAGTTCACATCCATAGAAAGGTGGAGCAAGATCGAAAACAGGTCCAAATTGGGGTGTATAACTCAATCTATTGCGGTGATCAAGGAGTTTCTTTCTGGGACCAGCATCTTCTGAACTATGTCTGGTCACCTCTGTGCTGGCATCCTCCTATACCTCTCGTGGGTTTCCTTCCCTCACCCTCACTGCTATGGCTTTACTTAGGAAGTGAATAAGGCTCTCACCACCTTTCTCAGGGATCCACACAAGTAGCTAACTCTCTAACCCTCCACCCCTAATTGTTTCTCTCCCAGAAAGGCAGCTCTTTGTCTAGTCTCTTTCAATCTATTGTTTATCCATAGCTTTTTGTTTTTTCTTCAGATTCTGGGTGGTGACAGATTGTATTTTCTTGGCTACAACAGTCTCATTTCATATGCTCTTCATCAGTGTTCTCTTTCCACTCCCCTCTAAGAGGTGGAGTCTTACTCTCATCCCTTTGAGTCTGGGTGAGCTAGTGACTGCTTTAACTAATAGAATATAGTGGAAGTGACATTGGATAACTTCCAAAACTAGGTCATAGAAGGTGACGCAGCTTCCGCCTTGTTCATGGAAATGCACGTGTTTAAAATCCCAAGCAGCCATGAAAGAAGTCTGCTCACCCTGAGGCTGCCATGCTGTGAGGAAGCCCATACCACATGAATAGTCCATGTCTAGGTTCTCTAGTGTTCATGTCTTCCCAATTCAGGTGCCAGGCATAAACAAACAAGCCTTCAGATGTCTCCAGCCCCCTGTCATGGAGTCACTCCCAGACTCCGAGTCTTCCCATTTCAGGCCCCAGACATCATGGAGCAGAGAGAGATAAGCAGTCCTCTTTCCAAATTCCTGACCCATGGAATCCATGAGCATAATTAAATGGTTGTTGTTTAATGCCTTCAAATTTGCCGTGGTTTGTTGCACAGCAATAATAACCAGAATATGGGCCTTGCTATTGGCTTTTTCTGATTTTTTTTTTTTTTTAGTGTTTTTTTCCCCCTAAGATGGCTCCCTCATCTGTTTGCTTGTTTTGTTTTGTTTTGCTTTTCTTATTGTTTGCTCATTTTTGTTTGCCGTTTTAATTTTTCTCATTGTCTGTTTGCTTTTTCTTTAGGAGGTACCAGGAACCCAACCCAGGACTTCCCACGTGGGAGGTGGGCTTTCAGATGCTTGAGCCACATCCAATAGTGTTTCTTTTTAAGCATCCTTTCAACCTTTGTGTTTGCTACATGTTTAAAACATTCATTGAGAAACTCAATTGTCTCTTTTGTTTTAAGCTCCATCTACTCTTGTTGACTCAATGGAACAACAGGAAACCATGTGCTAAGGAAAACTTAATTGTCATCTCACCATTATTATATCTGGCTACACATTCATTCAGCAATTTATGAGCCTTCACTATTAGGCCTTTGAAGTGTCAACCCAGTTAGTAGACAGGAGGTCACTGGGGATGAGGGGTGGGTTAGGTGTGGAAGGAATGGTGTCAAGGGAAGTAAATAAGATGTTAAAGATGGACCTTGGAGTGCTTCACAGTTTAGCTCAAAGTCAGAAGAGAGACCACACAACTCTCTGGGCTGAATTATTTTTAACTTGTCCACTGTAGAATCCAGTGCAAGTATTGTTCACACAAACTCTGAAGCCAGAAACACACTGGGCCATTCACAAAACTTGTTCAACCTCCTCGGCCCTGGCACAGGCCAGTTATACCTCTATGCAGAAAAGAAACCGCTGACTCACTGAAAACAGAGCAATTATAAACAGGAAGCAAAGTATGTGACCACAGACATCCAGCATCTGATAGCAATTGCTGACTGTGGCAAAAAAAAAAAAAAAAAAAAAGAATAAAAAAAATCTGGGCCACTAAATAAGAACTCTCTAGTTCATGGAAATACAATCCTATTATTGATCAGTTATTAAATACTTAAATCAGGGGAGTTCTCATTTGGTCAGACCAAGCCAGTGAGTCAGGCAGCCTGCAAGTATTTGTCGAGTCCCTTAGAGCCTGTGGTTTTCTCTTTTCTCTTTCTTCTCCTTCCCCAAGCAGATCCAAAACCCTTGGTGAGGCTTTCATGGCCTTTGAGTTCTGATAGCCAGCCTGCTCCTCATAGGAGCTCTGTGCTTTGGCAAGAATGGCCTCCACCAGGAAAGCTCCCAGAAGAGATGCAAAAACTCTGGCTGGTTAAAAACATGACATTCAGTGTTTACCTACAGGGCATTGATTTGATGACACTGAAGTCTAAAAGGGAGACTTGGCTAAAATGGAGATAGCCAAGAGCACGTAAGGGGACACAAGCTGTCCCTGTGTTCAACAGCATTGACAATGTGGGTTACTTTCTCTGATGTTTCTCTGTTGTGGTAGGGGTTGGCTTCTAACAAACTGACCGAAAAAGGTTGGATTCAGTGGCCAAGGAAAGAACAGGTGATTATCCCTGAAATGTCTTCTGTGAATTGGCACCATGGCTGCAGCCGTAGTCAGGGTAAACGTATCTGAGTGTTGTTTGGAATCCCCACTACTTCTCTTCTATGAAATCAGGCTGTTCTTAGTAAGTAGTAGCTGACCACTACTTTTACGGTTCCATTAAATCTTCACTATAAGCTTAGGAGATAAGTATTGGCAACCCCATTGGGCAAATCAATAATAATGTCTCTATGAAGTCAGTAAGTGGCTGATTCTGGACTACTGCCCAGATGTGCTGGTTTCAGAGCACAGATGTTTACCTGATTTATTTAGAATATGATATTTCCCATGCTTTATATTGATACCAAAGTTGAAGTTACTGTTATTCAATTATTACCTACAAAATTAGAAAAAACCTTGTGTGGTAGTTCTTTAGGTTCCCACAGAAAAGTAGACACTTGTTCCTCTAGTATTCACCAAGAAAATGCTGTGTTGGAATTTGCAAGTAGGGGTGGTTGTGTCCAAGTGCCTTGGACAATGTTTCAATATTAATGATACTACTAATAATTAACTTTTACAGAGTGTTTATTATGTGCTGGACAGTATACTTAGTGCTTGACCTATACTATTCAACATAAACCTCAAAACAACCCTGTGACATAGGTGTGTTCTTATCAGATCTGTTTTACAGATGAGGAATCTTGAGGCTCAGAAAGGCTAAAGTCGGGGGGCGGATGTGGCTCAAATGATTGGGCGGCTGTCTGCCATATGGAGGGACCTGGGTTCGATCCCCGGGACCTCCCGGTAAAAAAAAAAAAAAAAAAAAAAAATATATATATATATATATATATAGAAAGGCTAAAGTGGATTTTGATTCAAGCAGGCTGAGTCCAGAACCTGTGCTCTCAATCGTTATGCTATACTGTAAAGGCGCTCTGGTTAGAGCACAGGATTTTTTCTTTATTATTATTTTATTAGAGGAGCTGTGGGTTTACAGAACAATCATGCATAAAATACAAGATTCCCATATACCACCCTGTTCCTAACATGTTGTGTTGGTGTAAGGATTTTACTTACATGAGAAGCAGGCTGCTCTTTCTTCTCACTTCCCTTAGAGCCTAAAGAAGGCGCTCCTTGAGCAATGGTGATTACTATTGGCTTAGGTTGGAGTTGCCATGTCCCTGACATGGGTTCCTGTACAAGTGATTTATTCTTCACTTTTAAATCCGGGGAAGTTCCATAAAGAGTGGGGGAAACAGGAAAGGAAGAGGAGCAAGCCAAGCAAGGGTGCCATGCCAGGTAACGTCCGCAGAGGGACGCTTCCTTCTGGAATATAAATTCTGCCTCAGAATTTCCCAGATTCAAAGCCAGGGAGCTGGACTATTCACAGTGGCAGGCTGTCAGCTTTCTAATCCGGAAACTCCAGTAGCCCTAAGGCAATCTTCTAAGAGAGTTGCAAGTTTGAGCCCTTAGAAGCAAACCACAGAAGCCAGGGAGGGCCACAGAACTAGTTGAGTCTCCCACGGGATGCAAGGGCTGCTGCATCGACTTACTGTAAATCACGGGATAGTTCTGCTGAGTCACAGCAAACTCCATCTTGCAGAAACAACATAGAAGTGTCTTTCTCTTATAAACAACGTATAAAGATAAGCAATTCTGGACTGTATGTGTTCTACAGTAGGGGTCAGCAAACCATGTTCCTCACCAAATCCTGTCCGCCATCTGTTTTTGTACCACCCACATGCTAAAAATTGTGTTTACATTTTTAATGCCTGAAAATAAAAGAAGAATATTATTTTGCAATCCATGGTAATTATAAGAAATTCAAAATTCAGTGAGCATAAATAAATTTTATTGGGACATGGGCTCACTCATTTGTTTACATGTTGTTTATGGCTATTTTCACACTAAAATAGCAAAGTTGACTAGCTGTGACATAGACCTTATGGCCTGCAAAGCTGAAAATATTTACTATCTGGCCTTTTATAGAAAATTTTGCCAAACTTTGTTCTATCAGGGGACAAGGCTTCTTCTATTTTGTTGCTCTGCCATCCTCAACATGTGTTTCTATCACATGGCTCAAGATAGCTACATAAGCTCCAGCCCTGAGTCTGTATTCCAGCCAGTACAAATGAGAGCACAACAAAGAAGAATTCACCCCCTCCTTTTAAAAATACTTGAAACATACTTGAAAAAGAGTGGGAATTGCACTCTTCACTTCTGCTTTATCTAGCCACACATTAGTACCTTCTTCATAACTTTATTCAAACAGGCTAGGAGCCCAGCAAAAAATTGGGATTCAATTTTTAAGGGAAAAATAGGAAAATACATGTCAAGAAACAATTAGCAGTTCTGCCTCACCTAGTTAAGACAGTTTCAAAACAAAGGTCTTTGAGGGTAGAATATAATTATACAAGACACCAGGAAAAACAAATTGCTCTAACTTTTTACATTTAAAAATGATAATTCTCTCTCCACTCCACTCTCCATTTCCCTTAGTCCTTAATGTAGAATAGCAAATTATTTAAGTACCCTATCTTCCTTTCTTCTATTTAACCAGCTTTTTATTCCTACCAAGATGAATGTTTCTTCCTCAGAAACTTTCTTTTATTTGTTGTAAAAATAATATATTAATAGGGGAAAGGGGGAAAAGGGGAGATGTTGGGTATATGGGAATCTGCTATATTCTGTATGTGACTTTTCTGTAACCTAAAGCTTCTTTGAAGACAAAAATGGAAAAAAAAAAGATACTGGGGGAATAGACAGAAGAAAATGTCACTGTACATACAGGACAACAGATCTTACAGGAATGGAAGACATAATGTCAAACAAAATTTTTTTTCAATTTTATATTTCTAATTATTTTTTTATTATTCCAAAATTTTTAAATTTTTTGTATTTTATTTGTTATTTTTAAAACTATCATTATTATTTCACTTTCCTATGAATTGTATTTGGTTATTTTCCTAGCTTTATTTTTGAAGACGTTTTAGATCACAGAAGGGTTACAACTGTGGCAAGGGAGGATCATTGGTGTGGGGTGTCAGTGGTGGGGGATGCATGATTAAAAGAGACGCTCAACCAAGTGCAATGTGTGGAAACTTTGTTTGAATTCTAATTTGACCAAATCAACTATGAAAAAAATATATATGAGATTATAAGGGACATTCTAACGTGGCCTGTAAATATGAAGATATTAGAGAATTATTGGCAAACGCTAAAGGTATGATAATGGTATCATGATTATGTTAAAAAAAAGAAAGTCTTTACCTTCTAGAGATGCAGACTGAGATATTTAAGAACAAAATTACATTATGTTTGGGACCAGCTTTGAAATATCCCAGTATTCAGGGGTAGAGGAAGGAAGTCGGTGAAGTTTATAGATGAAACAAGATGGAACATGAGTTCACAACTGCTGAAACTGATGCGGGTTTCATAATACTCTTCTCTTTATTTGTATATGTGTTTAAAATTTTCCATAATACAAAGGTTTAAAAATTGGAAAATAATCACACTGAAGAGAATACTTCCGTACTGAAATCTTTGTCAAAGTTTAAGGTTTTGTTTGATGAAATTATTCAGCCAAAGGCAAACCCCAAGGCCAGGATCCTCAAGGAATCTTAGTCTTTCCCAATAAATTTGAACTTTTGCTCTCACCTGAGCTCTAGAAGTTCAGAGAGAGAAGCCCGTTCTCTCTGGGGCTGGAGGCAGTGGTCAGACGCACACAAAAACTGTGGGTGATGCTTCTCTGCACCCAAATCAGACTTTCAACAGGAGAGAAGGTCGCCTGGAACCAGCTGACACTCTTGTTATATTTAAAGCAATAGCACTTAAATAAATTGCCAAAGTTTTGAAAAAATTAGTAATATCACAATAGGAAGAGGAAGCCGGTGGTGTAACTGCTGCCTCCATTGAGGCCCCTGTCATTTCTCATTTAGATCATTGCAACAGCTTCCGCCACAACCATCTAATGGAGAGCCCGGACTTCTTACCTTCAACTTCCACTGTTTCCACATCTGCTCCCTCTGCTGCCCTCTCTTTGTCTACAGTGGATAACAGGACCTTGTCGAGTCCTATCTGTAGCCCAGGCTCTCCGGCCCAGTCTTGGGCATCAGCCTCTGCTGTTTATGCCTCTCTCTTTATATTCCATAAATGCCACACTCCGAGGTGACCTACATACTGTGCTGTTTCACCCCTGTGTTCTATATTCTATGTTCTAGGGGATGCAGGAAAGGCACTTTCTGGGTTCCCTATACCGTGCCAGCCCCTGGTTTCTAGTCTGCTCTCACAGTATCCTTATAACAAATATCCCCTTTAGCCGACAACAGTGGTTCTCACCCAGGAGCAACCTTGTCCCCCAGGGATCATTTGGCAATGTCTGGAGACATTTTTGGTTGTCACAACTGGGAGAAGGAGGTGCTACTGGCATCTAGTTACATAGAAGCTAGAGATGCTATTAAAAACATTCTACAATGTGCAGCAAAGAATTATTCAGCCTAAAATGCCATTGGTGCTGAGGTTGGCACTGGCCTAGATCAGCTCAAGAAAACTTCTGTGACTTTTTAAAAAAAATTTCCTAGTAAACCCAGTTGTATCCTGAAGGTGCTTTCAGCTCAATGGGGGACACAGAAGAATAAATAGAAATGATAAGGTGTAGGTGCATGACATGGGAACACAGAGTGCTGAGGGCCTGAAAGCAGGAATAATAAACAGGAGGGGTGGAGGTGAGATGAGTGGGAAGAGCTGGAGCCATCCAAGTGGAAAGGGAGGTGGATTGCTCTTGGCAGAGGAAAGAAGTCATGCACAGGTCAGAGGCCAGCAGCTTGATGTCTGTAAGAACTGAAGGACATAAGTATAGGTGGAGCACAGAATGTGACCGAGGGGCAGGGAGAGATGAAAGTGGAGAGGAACAGAGACCAGATCGTGTGCAGCCTTCAAACCGTGTAATTGCATTTGAACTTCATCCTAGGGGCAAACATAAGGAGCTCCTCTCTGGGAATCTATTCCAAAGACAAGGGACTAGTTGGGGATGGGGGATGAGCATGGAGAAAGTCATTGCTCTCTGGCAGTTTTCAGGTTCTCAGTTCACTCTTTGGGACATTTGTCTGTAATTCTTGCTACTTGGTCCTGTGAGGCTCCCCTAATTTCCCAGAATATCTCCCCTTTCATTTATGCTAGCTTGAGTGGGTTTCCTTTTCTACCAAACAAATGAGGTCTGATCCTGAAACTCAGGAGAATGGTCTGAATTAGAGATACAGATCATAGATGATGTTTAAAGCCAACAGGACCAGATTAGATTCCCCAGGGAGAGTTTATGACAGGACAAGTTAAGAAGGCTCTAGATAGAAGCCTGAGGAACCTCTCTATTCTCCATTTAAGAAATGGTTTAAAAAGCAGACTACCAAAGGGTATGAAGAGAGAAAAAGTCAGAGAAGTAGGAGAAAACTTCGGGCGTGCATTGCCATGGCAGCGAAGAGAAGGCAGTGTTTTATACTGCTTATAAAGTAGAATGCAATAATCTGGATTAAGACACATCCTGTTTCATTTGGCCACAACAGAAATAACATCTTCAAAATTTCCTAGTTGCAATGAGTTCACACCCACAGTAATGGATTAAGATTAAGAACATGTTTATCTGGGTTATGTAATTCAGTCTACCACTGGGAATTTTTAATGGCAGTGTCTACTGACAGGGAACTTGAATTTCATGATTCCTGAAGAAAGGAATATTAGGATTGTGATGATATTAGAAGACTCAGGAAAGGAAAACTATTGTAAGAAAAAAATAGTAAATTTATCATATTTATCTAGGCTGACTGTATTAGTTAGCCAAAGGGGTGCTAATGTGAAATACCAAAAATGGGTTGGTTTTTATAAGGGTATTTATTTGGGGTAGAAGTCCACAGATACCAGGCCATAAAGCGCTAAGTTTCTTCTCTCACCACAGTCCATTGCCACATGTTAGAGCAAGACAGCTGCCGGCGTTTGCCAGGGTTCAGGCTTCTGGGGTTCCTCTCTTCCCGGGGCTGCGTTTCTCTCCGGGCTTAGCTCCTGTTTCCTCTACAAGTTCAGCTGTAGACGATCAGGCGAACGGCTTGCTTCTCTTCTCCTGGGGCCTTCTTTCCAACATCAAAACAGCTTCTCAAAAGACTGCTTCAACTGTCCTTTACCTTGCCTTTTATATTCAATTTCCCACCCACCAAGGGGTGGGGCCCAACGCCCTAATCCTAACCTAATCATGCCCAGATTAACAGATCAGTTTACAAGCATGATCCAATTATATTTTTGGAATTCATAAATACATCAAATTCCCCAATGGTTACACTGACCTAGCCAGAAAAAGTTTTTTCCCCTCAAAAAAAAAAAAAAAAAATAGAGAAAATGGAATTGTGAAGTCACTGAACTCTCAAAGATCAGAGTTAGAGGAACCATTTTTCTTTTTTTTTTTTGTCATTCTGCTTTCCCCGTTTTCCATTTTTATTTTCATAATATGAAAGGCAACTCTGGTAAAGAGGACTTTCTTATTTCACTTTTAAAAAACCTGACATTATTGTATTCAAAACCAAATTATAGGGAAGCGGATGTGGCTCAAGTGATTGGGCTCCTATCTACCATAAAGTAGGTCCAGGGTTCGATTCCCTGGGGCCTCCTGGTGAAAAGCAAGCTGGCCTGCACAGTGAGCTGGTCCGAGTGGAAAGCTGATCCATGCAGAGTGCTGGCCTATGTAGGAGTGCTGGCCTGCATGGAATGCTGTCCTGCGCAGATGGCTGGCACAGCAAGATGACACAACAAAAGGAGACACAAGAGAGACAATGAGAGACACAGCAAATCAGGGAGTTGAGGTGGTGCAAGAGATTAAGCAGCATCTCTCCACTCCAGAAGGTCCCAGGATTGGTTCCTAGTGCCAACTAAAGAGAAAACAAGCAGACACAGAAGAACACACAGAAAGCAGACAGTGAGCTCAAAACAATGAGGGGGGTGGTGGGGAGAAATAAGTAAATAAAAAAAATCTTAAAAAAAAAAACATTATAAACTGGTATCAGAGAAAACACAGTAAATGCCAAGAGCACTAGAGGCATTGTCTATACCATGAGTCCTGTGGGCAACTGGGATTCAAGAATGGCAGTTGGAGACTTGGTGGCAAAGTGGACCAAGCAACAGCTTCATTTCAACCCATGGGCAATCTAGGGAGACATTCTTCAGTAGGTATAGCAAGTTATGGGCATTGGAACAGCCACAATACTGCAATCAGATATCTGAGCTGCACAGCTTTTCATCACAACTGCAAAGACTAACGATTCAGATCTGAGGTGATTGGGGGACTTGATTGATAGACTCCATACCACAGGCAGAGAAATAGTCTTAAAAAAGGAAAAGAACTAAGTCATGTTTTCATCATTAGTTTTAAAGACTTAAAATAATTCAAATAAAAGCTTCTTTTTTATTTTATTTTATTTTTTTTATTTTAAAGAAGTACAGGGAATTGAACCTGGGACCTTGTACATGCAAAGCAGGCATTCAACCACTGAGCTAGACCCGCTCCCGAAAAGCTCATTTTTTGTGATATCCTTTTGAGATTTATCCTGCCCTTTTCTGGACAACTTTACCTACTCCTTACTGCCCTACCTTCCTAGCTATATGGATCAACCATACAAGGCTCTTTTTCATGTTCTCAGTTGCAAATTTTATAAAATAAAATATAATTTTATGCCTATCCTCAAGTAAGTGCAACTGCAGAACAGAAAGAGAAGTACTGGGTAATGAAAACTTTAATTCATTAGGTGGTAATTAGGTCATTTTCTATATTTTCTTACAAACTTCTGGAAGAGTTATTTTTGTTTGCATATTTTGCCTCTTCTTTTTTGTCTAGAGAGTGTGCTTTTTGTATAAAAGCTTGTGTGTAAAAACTGAATTATTTACAAAAAGGTTTGCTCTTCAAGCAATGAAATAAGGCTGCCCAAGTATAAAGAAAAAAGTCTTTATTCATGAATCAAAAGAAATTAATGGTATGGGACATGACTCATAGGAATGAACCTCTATGGCACCAAGGGATTGTTACCAAGCACCAACTAGTGATGCATTTGGAAAAAGACCTTGACCAAAAGGGGGAAATATTAAATACAAATTAGTTTCATGGCTAAGAGATTTCAAAGTGAGTCAGGAGGTCATTCTAGAGGTAACCCTTATTCATGTCTCAAGAGGATCTCATTGACTGCCACAGCAAACAATGCCTCAAGCAAGAGGGCTCCTGAGGGTTCTAGAGACATCTAGACACTATAGGCAGGTCAGACAATCGCAGGAATTCGGCACCCAGTCAGTGAGCTTTACCTTGGAATATATGTTCCCCAATGTAATAGAGTTAGACTCATTTATAATTTCCCTGCACATGGTTCTTCTGCCCCTTTTAAATGAACCTGTAATTAACACTATACTTGTTAAATATATGTCCCAGAGACTTAAATCTTTGGTCTGTTCATGTACTGGTTAAAGCCTGAATCTCAGCAGAGTTGCAGCCAACACCTACTTTCCAGTTCACTGAACTCGCCCAGGACAACTAACAAAAGGATGATGGATAATGCCCATCCCCCCAAAATAGAGAGTTTCTACAACTCTAAGCAAGACAGTTCCATCCATCTGCCCTATGGGATCTAAGCCCCTTTCAATCAGAAACAGAGTGGGCATCACCATCCCAAAGATGCCTCAAGATTGAGGAATGAACAAAGTATGGACTAAAGTTGACTTATTATTATTCTAGCAATGGAAGAACTTATAACATTGATATAAAGGCAGTGGCCACCAGAGGTTCTGAGTGGAGGGAGAGGGAAGAACTGGTGCAACATGGGGCATTTTGGGGACATTAGAATTGTCCTGCATGATATTGCAATGATAGATATGGGCCATTATACATTCTGTCAAACCTATGAAATTGTGCGGTGCAAAGTGTAAACTATAATGTAAACTGTAGTCCATGGTTAGTAGCAGTGTTTCAATATGTATTCATCAATTGTAACAAATGTACCACACTAATGAAAGATGCTGTTAATGGGGAAAAGTAGAGGAGGGGGAGAGGTAGAGAATATTGGGAATCCCTCTATATTTTTTATGTAATATTTATGTAATCTAAAGCTTCTTTCAAAATAAAATTTTTAAAAATCTTTAAGTGCATTCAAAAGCAGTGGGTTAAAAACGAATTACCAAAATAATGTCACATAAGACTATGTTGACAAGGATGTGAGAAACAGGAGCTCATTTAGTGATGGTAGGAGTATAAATTGATAGGACTACTTTGAAGAACACTTTTTCAATGCCTGCTAATGCTGAAAACTAGCATTTATTATTATTATTTTATCATTCAAGCAATTCTATCTCTAGGTCCCTACCCTAAAGAAACTCTTACATGTGTGCTTAAGGAGACATGCCTGAAAATCCTCCTTGCAGCACAGATTGTTTCTATCTTCTGCTACTTCAGACAAACTGTTCTCAACAGACCTATGAGAAAACAAACTGTGGTTTACTCATACTATGAAATACCATAGATAGTTAAAATGAACAAATTAGATCTATATATATCAAGATGTATAAATCTCAAAATCTGCTAATAAGAAAAGTAAGTTACAAAAGGAAATGTACTGTGTGATTTCTAATATTTGCATAAATATTTAAAGCACACTGTATTAGTCAGGGTTCTTTTGGGAAACAGAATCAACAGGAGATATCTGTCAATAATATAAGATTTAATAAGAGTCCTCATGCGACCATGGGGATGCACAAGTCTAGGTTCTGCAGGCAGGCTGCAAGCCAGGGGCTCTGGTGAAAGTCCAATGAAAGATCCTTCATGAGTTTCTGGGAAAAGTTGGCTGTCCAAAGACGAGCTGGGAAATTCTCTCTGAATGTTGAAATCACTTCCCCTTTCAAAGCATTCAACTGATTGGATAAAAGCATCACCCATTGCTGATACAACCTCCCTGATTGATGCAGATGTAATCAGCCATCCATGCAGTAAAGTCACTGGTGATCAAAGTCCATAAATGTTCTTGTATTAAATTAGCCCCGTGCTTGCTGGACCTAACACCTGGACACAATTACCTGGCTGAGTTGACACATTAGCCTAACCAACACAGTCCACTCCTTGTTAACTTGGCAACCATACACATTACCCTAAACCATACTTAGTCTCTAAGTAAAAACAATAACAGACAAGCATACATATATATTTCCACCTAACAATATTCAACTCCCTGCATACAACCTGAAATGCAAATCCCCCACAGAACAGGGTGCAAGTCCTTGGGTAATATTCTCTCTTAAACTTGACATCCTTAAATATTATGACGTGAAATTAATATAACTTTTCATATGATAGGGGAAAAGGTTGGGGAAGAAAACAAAGAAATTTGTTTTGTGTACATACACAATCATACTTATAACAAAATAAGGAAGAAGGATGACTTCTTCAAAACAAGGATGACTATTACAGTCTGCGTTTCTGTAACTGGTCACGTGGTCGAAGTTCATATTTATCACTACCTTCTTCCACTACCCATTCCATGTTCCTGTTACCTTCAGCAAGCACTTCAGCTGGCTGTGGTTCTTTGCCTGGTGGGTGACCCAAACTTTCATTCCCAAAGATTTTAGGCCATTGTTAGTCCTACTTGAATTGGTTTGTTGCAATTTTCCATTGACTTTAATCACAGGGCATGGCAGTACTAGGAGACACCCTAGAGGATCTCCTGCATTCCAGGCAAACTCTTCTTTACCCCCATTATGTAGATGTAGTCCTATTTCCCCTTGATAGTCAGGATCAATCACCCCAGCCAGTACAGTAATTCCCTTCTTTGCCTAATGATTCACAGGTAAGAGGAGCCCAACGTGAGCAGGAGGCAGTCTTAACTTCCAGTTCAATGGAATCATTGTTATGTTCCCAGGTGGCAGCACTCCTCCTTTTGGGACTAAAACCTGTAGACTAACAGAGCTTAAGGTTGCAGGGACAGGAAGCAAAAATTTTCCTAGTGGGTCACTAGGAGTAATAGTGAGTGGTGCCACTCCCATTTCCACCCCTTGATTCCTGGACCCATGAATCCTGGTTATGGGAGAAACAGCACCATAGAGTAGATGCTGATTTAGAGCATACACAGCCTCCTGGAGAACATTGTCCCAGCCCTGCAAAGTATTGCCGCCTAGTTGGTGCCATAATTGAGTGTTCAAAAGGCCATTCCACCGTTCTATTAATCCAGCTGCTTCAGGGTGATGGGGAACATGGTAAGACCAGTGAATTCCATGGGCATGTGTCCATTCCCGCGCATCATTTACTGTGAAATGGGTTCCTTAATCAGAAGCAATGCTGTGTGTAATGCCACGGCAGTAGATAAGACATTCGGTAAGTCCATGGATGGTAGTTTTGGAAGAAGCATTGCATGCCGGAAATGCAAACCCATATCTGGAGTATGTGTTTATTCCTGTTAAAACAAATCGCTGCCCCTTCCATGGTGGAAGTGGCCCAATGTAGTCAACCTGCCACCAGGTAGCAGGCTGGTCACCTCGAGGAATGGTGCCATATTGGAGGCTGAGTGTGGGTCTCAGTTGCTGGCAGATTGGGCATTCAGCAGTGGCTGTAGCCAAGTCCATGTTGCTGAACCCATGCATAACTTCCATCACTATCTCCATGGCCACTTTGTTACCAGTTTGACACATAAGCCTAACCATCACAGACACAAAATAATATATGTAACTATAATTATATGTAATATAATAAAAGTTTAAACAAGCATACATGAAAATGAAATACTAACTTCAGGATAGTAGTTACCTCTGGGGAGAAGATAGATACATATCTGTAAATGTATATATAGAGGGAATTGATTCTGAAGCAAATAAAACAAAATGTTAATATCGATTGATCTGGGAAATAGGTACATGAGTATCTGTTAATACTTTCTGTACTTGTCTCTATATTTAAAATATCATCATTAGGGGGCGGATGTGGCTCAACTGGTTGGGCGTCCGTCTCCCATATGGAGGGACCTGAGTTCGATCCCCAGGACCTCCCGGTAAAATTAAAAATTAAAAAAAAAAAAAATCATCTTTTAACATTTAAAACTTAAAAAAAAAGACAATATCACTCATTTGTACACAGCAAAATGATTTGCAATTAATTAAGCTGTTTTAAAATTTTCAAAGTGTTTAAATATAGCAGATACTATAATACTAGTTTTATTAAAATATAGAATACGATATGTCTTTTATATGTATATCCCTAACTATAACTATTCTCAAATTATTCCTCCAAAATTATTTTCCATAAACAGCAGACAGATAGATGCCTTACTTAATTATAAACTTTGAATTTTCATTAAGTGTGGTGACTGGCCTTCAATTTTTCTAAGTTACAGTTACAGTAACTGACAAGGCCAATTGACTCTTAGTGTCTTCTTGTTTCCCTAAATGTAGCTGGACCAGCCCATGGTAAGTTCATGGGGAGACACTGCCTGCAAGGCTGGGAATGGCCCCAGCATTGCTTCCAGCATTCCCAATTCTGTCTCCAGTTTTTGAAAGGATTTTTCTTTATTGTTTGATGCAAGAGCAGGAGAAAAGGTGAAGCATTATGTGAAAAGCACACAAGTTACAGCAGCTGAGCCGCCTTATCCAAATTGGTAAGAGGGTTTGACTATCTCTATGGTTTTCACTTCTTTTTCCTTTAGACCAGTCATTATGACTGTCTGAGGTTCCTCACATGTTCTTTACCTCCAACTAAGTTATTCAGGTCAGGCAGATGGGAATGGAAAAAAGTGCACACAAAGTGGGTTTCATAATCTGTTTCTGGTTTAAACTTAAGAAGTTTCTGCTTTGAGCTCTTTGCTAGTCATAGGGAAAATGAGGGTGGAAGGTGGCTTGACAAAGTATATAAAACTTCTGTCAGAAAACAGGGTTCCCTGAAGATCATTCACCTAGAATGTTCAGAAACTGAATAATGATCACAAAAGATGTTTTACCAAGTGATACAGAGTTTCACAGTAGCAATTCAATTCTTTCTAACCAACCCAACATATAAATGGTGAGGAATACAGATTTTTGACTCAACTAGATTTTCTGATTCTTAAATCCAGTGATCCTACCACTACTTAGATTCTCTTAGATTTTACCTCTTTATACTCCTCATAAGTTGATTAGACTAGCAAATGTCTGGGAAAAATAGAATGTTGGAGCTTGAAGAGACTTTAAAGACCATCTCAAGGGTCAACATATACAACAGAAGGAAGAAATTGGGTTCTTGGAATAGTGTCTGTGATTGAAGAATATTTGTAAAAGCACATTGCTGATTTCTTAATGTTCTGCCTGATCCATTACATTATGAATAATATCATTCTGAAACTACACTTTGAATTTCCACCAAATATGCTTAAAATACTTTCCACACTGAACCTCTACTTTGCATAGTGTTAGTTTAACAAGAACTACAAACATAGAAACTGGAAAGCTTTTGTGGTTAAGAAAGTTGGTAGAGATTGTCCCTGCACTAAAGATAGGAAAATGAAAATAGAATAGAGTTTTAGTACCCTCTTAGTCCAATCTGGCTGGTCAATGAAGCATCATCTCTGTCTACAGAGTGGTGGAGACAATAGCTCTGGAATGTATTCCCATCTGGGACTTCTTCCTACATGTCTGTCTTGGGGCACAGAGGGATATCACATATCCTTGGGTATACTCCAGGACTAGAATGATAATACTCAATAACACTACACAAGACCTTAATTCAGAGTGCTTAGAAACTGTAATACTAGCTGTTTATTTAGACTAGTTGGTAACTCTCTGCTGCTCAGTAGGACAAGCTTAGAGAGTGAAAAAGAGAGTACACTTCCTTTGCCTTTACTATTCTGTGGTCTTTGGTCAGTGTAGCAGTTTGGCAGTTTGATATAATTATGAATTCCAAAAAATAGATATTGGATCATGCTCGTAAACTGGTCTGCTAATCTGGGCATGATTAAGTTATGATTAGGGCATTGACTGGGCCACGTCAGTAGGGTGTTGAGCCCCACCCCTTGGTGGGGCAGGAATCAAATATAAAAGGCATGGCAAAGGACAGAATTGAAGCAGTTTTGATGGAGTTCTAGTGAGGAAGGACAGAAGGCCCCTGGACAGAGACAAACCATTCTCCTGAGAGTTCACGGCTGGCCTTGTGGAGAGAAGCAAAGCCTAGAAAGCCTCATAGTCTACAGATGACTTTGTGGAGGAAACAGAGGCACTAAGCCCGGAGAGAAACACAGCCCTGAAAAGAGAGGAACCCAAGAAGCCTGAACCCTGGCAAACATTGGCAGCTGTCTTGCTCCAACACGTGGCAATGGACTTTGGTGAGGGAAGAAACTTATGCTTTATGGCCTGGTAACTGTGGACTTCTACCCCAAATAAATACCCTTTATAAAGACCAACCAATTTCTGGTATTTTGCATCAGTACCCCTTTGGCTGACTAATATAGTCAGCGTGTAAAGTCAAGTTCTCTGTCATCTAATTCCATGATAAAACTTAGCATCATGACTATTTTTATTGAGATAACTGTAATCTATTCTACAAGGACTTATGTTTCTGATCAAAATGGAACAACAGGGACTACATTTACATGAAATAATTAAATATTTGGATAAAATATATGAAATAATGGCATTCAAGACATTGAACATCAGGCAATGAAGGATCATGATCCCTGAGAGATGGGAAACAAATTAGGTGAATCTGAAAATTGCCCAACAAACTTTCTATAATGACAAAAGAAAGTTTTCTGGGGAAATTGCAGCTGTGATTTATGCTTCAAAACTACTTATGTGTTTTGACTTGGACAAAGGTAGAGAGAACCCAGGCAGAGTCAACAGTCTCCCTTAGTTGAAGAGTCAGAGTTCAGAATCCAGGGAAGCCAAGGAGGCTAGAGTTAGCAGGCCAGAGTACTGGAATGGAGAGAACTTCACAAAGATGTAACTCCAGAGAACAAAAGAGGGTCCTCCTTAATTATTAAATTGAGTATCAATCTGTGCACACATGTGAGGAAAAGAACTACCTGAAAGAATTAGAGGGAACAGTGCTTGGACTTCACATAGGGCAAGGTATATCACCTCTTCTCAACAGCCCAAGTAGAAATTCAGGTAGAGTCAGTTGGCATACTAAGAAGGATATTGCCTCAGTAGTGGGGAAAAATTGACCTGTTAAACACAGCTCTGATCTGGCACAACAACATTTAAAAGTAGGACTGGAAAGGATCAAATTATTTCCAAGTAACATACACACATCTAGAACAAAGCTCGAGAATATTTGTAGTAAGCAACAACATCTAGCACTCAATAAGGTAAAATCACAATGTCTAGCATGCAATAAAAAGTGATTTGGGGAGTGGAAGTGGCTCAGGTGATTGGGCACCAACCTCCCACATGGGAGGCCCCGGGTTTGGTTTCCAGTGCCTCCTAAAAAAGAAGACAAGCAGACACGGTGGCCCCTTGTTGGGTCCAGGAGAAGACTGGGTTAAGGTTCCACAGGAGCGAGAGGAATGCGCCCTGCCGCTCGGGGGCAGCTGGTTGGCTCCGGACCCGCCAATGAGGCCAAAAAAAAAATTTTTTTTTTTTTTCAGTGAGCACAAATAATGGGCCGGGGGGGGGGGCGGGGAATGGAGAGAAATAAATAAAAATAAATTTTAAAAAATAAGTTAATAAACAAGTATTTGTTTTTTAACTTGGGCAGACAAAGCAGGAAAATATGACCCATGATGAGAAGGAAAATCAACCTATCAGGAGTGATCCAGAATGATATAGATTATAGAATCAGTAGACATTAAACAGTTAAAACAATATTAAAACAGTTATTATGACTATATTCCATATTTCAAGAAGCTAGAAGAAAAGTTAAATATGCTAAGTAGAGACATGGAAGATATTAAAAAAGACAAAAATTGAAAATCTAGAGATGAAAACTATAATGCCTGAGATGTAAAATTCACTGAATGGGACTAATAGCAAATTAGATGTTGCAGAAGTAAAGATTAGTGGACTTGAAGTCATAGCAAAAGAAACTATTCAATATGAAATACACAGAGAAAAAAGACTGGAAACAAACAAACAAACAAAAAACAGAATCAGTGAACTGTGGGACAAATTCAAACAGTCAAATACATCTATAATTGAAGTGCGCAAAAGAGTAGGGCAGGGAGGGGTTGGGGAGAGGCTGAAAAACTATTTGAAGAAATAATGGTCAATTTTTCCCCCAAATTTAATGTAAACTACAAGCCACATAATCAAGAATATCAGCAAACTTCAAGCACATGAAACGTGAAGAAAACTACACCAACCAACACCATAATCAAATTGCTTAAAACCATTGATAAAGAGAAAATTTTAAAAGCAGTCAGAGAAAAGGAAAATGTTACATATATAGAAACAAAGATAAGGATAACATCAGATTTCTTCAGAAGCAATGCAAGTTAGATGAAGTGTAGCAACATCTTTAAAGTACTGAAAGAAAAATAAAACTATCAACCTAGAAATTTTTGTCCAGTGAAATTATCTTTCAAAAATGAAGGCAGGGGGAGTGGATGTGGCTCAAGCAGTTGGGCACCCACCTCCCACATAGGAGGTGCCAGGTTTGGTTCCCAGTGCTACTAAAGAAGATGAGCAGATAACGAGCAGACACAATGAGCAGAGACAACGAGCAGATAGATGAGGAAGCCATATTGGGGGGGGGGCAGGGAGAGAAGTGGTTGGGGAAAGTCATGAAAACAATTAAAAAAATGAAGGCAAAATAAAGACTTTTTCAGATATACAAAAGCTGAAAGCCTTCATCACCAGCAGAACTGCAGTATAAGAAATTTGAAAGTCCTTATGATAACAGATGGAAACCTAGGTCAACAGAAAAGAAGGAAGAGAATCAGAAATGATCACTACATGGGTAAATAGAAACATTTTTCCTATTACTTAAATCTCTTTAAAAGATAATGCACTTTTTAAAGTAAAAATAACAATGTATTATGGACTTTTATTTTTGCTTTATATAATAACAATATATTGGGTTTATAACACATATAGATGTAAAATGCATGACAACCATAACACAAAGACTGGAAGGAGAGAAATGGAAGTATAATATTGTAAGGTTCTTATTATACGTAAAGTGGTATAATATCACTTGAAGATAGAATGTGATAAGTTAAAAATGCATACTAAAACCCCTAAAGTAAGCACTAATATAACACAGCAATACATTATATTTAATAAACCAACAGAAGTGATCAAATGAAATTATTTAAAATTTTCAATCCAAAAGAATTTAGAAAAAGAGAAAAGAGGGAACAAAGAATCAATATGAACAAGTTAAAACAAATAGGGAGTGGGAAGACTTAAACTCAACCATATCAATAATCACATTAATTACAAATTGTGTAAACAGTCCAATTAAAAGGTAGAGATTTCCAGACTGGATTAAAAACCAAGACCCAGCTACATGCTGCCTATGAAAACCCACTTTCAATAAAGATACAAATAGGTTAAAAGTGAAAGGATAGGAAAAATGCACTATGCTAATACTAATCAATAGAAGGTTGGCCTAGTTATGCCAAAGTAGCCAATATTATTACCTGGAATGAAGAGGGTCAATGAAAAAGGGGTCAATTTACCACAAGGGCATAACAATCCTAAACATTAATGCATCAAATAACACAGATTCAAAATTCTACACAAGGAAAATCTAGGCAAGAAATTTAGGTGCCAAATGAAAGTCCTAAGAAAATGGGTGCCCAGATTTTCACACCAAATGACTAGTTTCTGAATCCCATATTAACACTATATCATTCTATATACACCAGTATCACAATTGTATTTTATACACAGCTTTATTGTAACATTTAGTATTGTGCTGTAATTAGTTTTTTTTTTTTTTTTTTTTTGAACGTCAAAACCAGACTTCATCTTTGAACGAAAATCCGGAGCTAAACCTCCACCTTCATGATGTAATTAGTTATTTAGAGTTGTTTATGGATTTGTTGGTGACCTCCTTAAAGGCAGGGATCATGTCTTACTTAACTTTGTAGGATGCTAGATACATGAAGTCAAATACATTTGTGATATTTGTGCTATATTAACACTCATTTATTTAGGTAAGCCTTTTCAACTATAATACCTCATTTAAAGCCCATACCAATCCTTCAAAATAGGGTATGCCATTTTAGACAACTTAAATTTGTAAGAACTGTTACAAACTGTTGTGTAGAAAAAGAAAGAGAACTCACAAAGATTTGTTAATATATAAATGAGTTTTCTGTTATCTTAATTGCTCCGGATTGCTCCTGGCTTGGCTGGCCATTGCCTGTGGAGCTCAGTGGGATGAAATTCTCCTCACATTGCCTATTCCCCTCTTCCCTCATAGGTGAAGACACCAGAAAGATAAGAATCATTGGTAGGTGTCTGCTCTGCACATAAAAGAGCCAGGTGATGTGGTTGAAATTTGTCGCAAATGCCTCCAAGCAATACCTGTATATAAGTTAGCATCAAAAAGAAAAAAGTCTAGTTCAATTTTTTTCATTAGTTTTAAACTCTGGTCATCAAGAAGCAGATGTCTTAAAACAACAGAGTAGGAGTGAGATTAAATTTTAGAGCACGATTTAAGTTATAGATAAGCCAATTCCTATGCAATGAAATTCTACAAAGTGTCACCATCCATTTGTTCGGACTCTGGTTAATTAAAATGCCAACAAGGGTCTCAAAAAGAAAAAAAGATAAAACATCAGATGTTGGAAATCAGAAGGAATAATATTTAGTCACCAGGATTGACAGTCTCTGTGTAGTGAAATGAAAGTAGACCTAAGAGTCAGAGGACTTGGCTTCAAATCCTGGCTCTGTTTACTTCTTGCTTCCTACCTGTGGACCTTGGCTAAACCACTTAACCTCTCTAAGCTTCAGTTTCTCCATCTGAAAAAGGAAATAATAATTGTGGCTACTTCGCTGGATTTTTGTGAAGAATTCATATACATCATCTACTTCAATTTTTAAAATTAAGCTCTTTTGTTGTAATGTCAGAATGAATAAAAGACACTAGTATCTTTACATGCTTTAGCTTTCCTGTCTTTCTTTAAGATGTCTGCTTTAGATTGCCTGGCCTGAATAATTATGCTTAGTTTAATCTTCTTTTAAACAGGAAGAAAGTAAACAAGTCACATGGTCATTCAGGTTGTCTTTAGATTAATGAGCTCCTAGGTGATTTGGGAGACTATTGAAACTAACTAGTTGTTTCCTGTCTACCATGTTCTGCTTTCGTTTCCAGAGCATACCCTGTGAAAACTTGTGAAGAAGTCAGAGTCAATAGGGTTTCTTTGTGAAGAGAATTGCATTCTCTATAGTTTAGGAGTGACAGCGGTTACTATGTAGCAGAAACCTATATGAACATCACATCTGATAAAAATCCTTGATGGTAGATGAGAGCATGGTCCTCTCATCTTCTACTCATCTTGTTTTTACAAGTCAATGTCTCAGGATGTTGGATAAGATATAATTTTAACAGGGGTAATATATTTATAAATACAATATATACATATTTTCCCATTTGCCTAGCAAATGCCATACAATCTGCCTGGAGTCTCTGCCATCATCCATAGTTAGTTCCTACTCATCCTCGAGTTTTCAACCACTCATCTAGGTGACTCCTGACTTCTCCCAAGACTGAATCAGGTGCCTGCTCCCTACATATGCTATGATGAACCTTTCCCTCATAGCACTGAGCTCAGTAGTAATTTTATCCCTATTTATGTAGCTATTTCATTAAGACTTATATTTTGCTCTAGACTGTAAGATATATGGAGCTAGAAACTATGCCATTTTGTTTTGTTTGTTTTCTCTTTTCTTTGAGGGGGTTGGTAGTCCTCATTACTTACATCCTATACCATGCTCTCATTCATATTTTATCCTCAGTCCTGACACATAATAGCTGCTCAATAGATTCTTGTTCAGTGGCTGCAGGAGCAAACTAACTCTAGTAACAGCAGTGACAACCATCATAACACATACTTTAAAGTTTTCAAAGCCTTACCACATACCTTATTTCACTTAAAAAACAAGCAGGGGAAGGAGTTAGGTTTCTTTCTCAAGGTGCTGCTCAAACTGCCTTAAATAGAATCGACTATCAGAAGGGCAATACTTAAACATTTTGAGGCCAGCTTACAGTTCTAGATTTGATGAATGGGACTTTGTGAGATGCTTCCTGTGAAGCTTCCCCACGGGGATGGGTTTTATGTATATAATACATAAATATTTTCATGAACTCTGCACAAAATAAGAATTAAGAAGGAAAATGACTGGAAAAGTGCCAACGAGGACATATGTGGGAAGTCTGTAAAAAGGCAAGAGTCAGGAAAGAATAAGTAGCTAAAATAAGCTAATGGGTGGATAAGGAGGAAATAATATTCAGCAGTAAAATAGATAACATAATGGCTAGAAAGAAAACAGGAAGGAAAATATTGAAGAAAAATTGCCAAGAAAAATAGCAAACTCCAGAAGGTCAGAGGGTCATTTAGAGGAGGGCGTTACGAGCTCAAGGCTTACGAAAATGCCTTCCACATTGCCATTCTTCTGTGCAGAATTTGATTTGTGGCTGTCAAAAGACAAAAATGCAGGACTAGGATGCATTCCCTTGTCTTGTTCCATTTTGACATCTATCATTATCTTTAAGAAGGCACGAACATGAAAAACCACTTAGGGAAAGTAAAGATAGAGATTTTTAAGGGAAAGGACCCCTTGTACTTCCTTTCTCCCTTCTCTTAGTAAAACTGTTTTTCAATATTAGCCATCCCCTCATCCCTGCTCAGTCCTATGCAATTGATTCCACAGCCTCTTATATCTTTGGAGCATATTGAGAGGGAGGGAAAGAGTGAAGGAGGGATGGGAGGAGGGGGAAGAGAAACAGAGTGGTAGAGACTGGCTCATTCTCTTTCCTTGCCCCTGCCATTCATTTCAATCCTGTCCTCACTCTTATTAATTCCATATTCCTGCACTCACTGTTTCCTCATCCTTACCTTTTCTTTTCTCTTTATTCCACCAAAATTGTTCTTTATCACTCTAAAGTACTTTGTTTTAGTCATTTATTGCAGTTAGCACTCTGAACTTTACCTGAACCAATAAATAATAGATATCTGAAGACTGGAATCTGTGGAGATTCATCACACTCATTTCTGAGTCTCCAAGGCTCTACTTAATGCCTTCTATATGGTATGATGTCAATAAGTATTTTTTCAATCTGAATTGATAAAATGACATTACCTTAAACTATTTAGGAGCATATGCCTCTCGCTTTTCCTTTCTCCTCAAATATGTTACAGGAAGGAAAGAATTGCTTTATCTGGTAGAAACTTCCAAGGCCTTTATAGAAACTGAAAACACATACTGTATCCAATTCATGAACTCATCAGCTTAGCGTGCATCCAAGTATTTCGAGAAAACTGGAAAAAGTGAAGCAAGCTAAATAGTTATATTGCTTTTTTTGTTTGATTTTTTTTTTCTTGTTTGATTTTCATGAGATTATTTCTAGATGAAGAGACCATTTTTAAACTAGGTATATGTCATTGGAACTTAGGCCAGTGATGACTTTTGAACCCCATATGTGTCTCCTTAAGACTAAGACTTAGTTCTTTCTGTCTATAATGGAGACAGAGAAGATTGAGTCCTTTAGCTTTGTGATCATGATGCCACAGCTTTGGGTTTGGCTGTCTGCCTGCATGGACATCCAACAGTTCCTGTTGGCTGACTAGAGTGGTGAATATTGGCACGGTACATATATATGCACATGTGTAACATAAAACCCTACCTGGGCTCCTTGTATCCTCATTACTGGGGCCCAGAAAGGCACATTTGAGATCTGCTTCCAGCTTGGATCAGTTAGAATCTTAGCTCTTGGTGGCCAATCCACAGGGAGAAGGAAGACAGAGGAGGCTATGCTGGCCTCTGCTTTCATTCATCTGTCAGACAATCAATAAGCCAGCAAGTATTTATTGAGCACCTACTGTATGTAAGTCACTGTTCTAGGCAGAGGAGATACAGGCTGGGCCAAATAGCCAAGGTTTCTGCAGACAACCCTGGGTTCAACACTGGCCTAGAGCATGGACACACTGCCCTTCCTCCTCTCCCATCGACGGGGTAGCAGACCTCCCACGACTTTCACTTCTGTCTTACCTCCTGCTCACCCCAGGCCAGGTGGTACATCCACAGGGCGTAGAGTGCAGCTTCACTTTAAAGCTAAAGTAATAATGACTCTACTGCAATCAAATTCACACACACAAAAAAACCCCACTCCTGTGACCTAACAGCTTGCCAAAATACGGGTGTTTCTTAGAATATGGAGTGAAGAAAGGAGGAAGGAGAGATGATTAAGTGACTTTCCAGTTTGTTTCTGGAAAATTTAAAGAAAGCCCATTGTTTTTTTTTTCATTTCCTTGTGTGACAGTGTGTAGAGATTTGATGGGATGAAAAGAACACCCAGATTGGTTTATGCTCACTAACTCATTCCTCAAAAGCATTTTTACGTGTTGGGTGCTCTGCCAGACCTTTGAAATACTACAGTCAATAACACACAGTGGTCTGTCAGGACACCAAGGTTTGACATGGCTTTTGGGCCTGGTGTCTTGGAACAGAAGCTAGAGGGTGGCCAACATTCTCTAGCTTTTTCCCTGCTCTATTACCTGGGACTTCTAAGATCAGTGACATAAAGTGTTATCATAGAAACCCCATGAAGGGCTTGGAGGCTGCCCATAGGGACCAGTCACTTCCAGACAAACGATTCCTGAAGACCAAGGGAAGATGCACTGATCTTCATTGTCTGGGACCAGGAAATGTGAGTGAGGAGCTCTACATTTGGCTCCTTCCTCTGCGTGGTCTTCTGGTGTAGCCCCTGCCCCCAGCTGCTCCACAGTGGGTACTTTGTGCCAACTCTCACATGAGCTGTCAGGACATCAGCTGCGTTCTTCTTCTGTCTGCATGCTTCAGGGTTGGTAGCCAATTAAAATATCAATTTTGACACTGGATGAAAGGGGAGGGAGGTATACGATGAAAAGCACGACACAGAACTTCCCTGGGGCTGGCTTCACACAGAAGCTCTTCCCGCTCTCGTGGAGTATTGCTCTCAGGATGAGGATGGCCCAGCTAACCAAGTTCATCAGGTGTCTGTATGGCAGACAGCTGGCCCCAGTTCCGTAGGATCCTGTATTTTGGTCTGTGTAGAACCACCCTGTGGCTGTGGGAAGTGTTTTTGGTTCCCCGAAGCATCAACAGGGAGAAACTGTGATTTGTAAATCAGGGGTTCTCAACTACTTTTGTGCCTTTTTGCAGTCCTATGGACCTCTTCTCAGAATAATGTTTTAAAATGAAAAAAAAAAAAAATGCATATGATTATACAGAGCACCAATTATATTGAAATTCAATTATAAAAATATTTTAATTTTGATAAAGTAGTACATGCCCTTCTTTATTAGATCTTGGAAAACAAATCTATCATAATTTCAAAGTAGTGATGGATGTAAAAAATATATGGACTCTATCTATAATAAACTATTATATGATATAAACATACCATGGATCTCTATTGGTGATAAAATCACAGGACCTGCTAATGTGGTTGTGTTTGCTGTTTTTTCTATTGCTGCGTAACAAAACTTAGCAGCTTGAAAATAACAAACATCATCACACTCAGTTTCTGAGGCTCAGGAATCTGGGAGCTGCTTAATCCAGTTTTTCTGACTTAAGAGTCTCCCAGGAGATTGCAGTCAAGCTGGGACTGCAGTCACCTGAGGCTGGGGATCTACTCACAGCCTCATTCCCGTGGTTTTGACTGGCTTCAGTTCCTCACTGATGCCTTAGTTCCTTGTCATATGTCCTCAAGATGGCAGCTGGCTTCCCTCAGAGCAAGGGATCAAACGAGAGCAAGAGCCCACAGCAGAAGCCACAGTCTTCTATAACCTAATCTCAGAAGTGGCTTTTCATCACTTCTTCATTCTTTTGGTCCCAAAGACCAGCCCTGGTAAAATGTGGCAGGGACAGCACAAGGCTGTGAACACCAAGAGATGGCATCAATTGGAGCCATCTTGGGGACTGGCTGCCACAACTACATGCATTATGGAAAGGCATGGTAACTTTCAGCTAAAACTCAGTGAAAATAAAAATGTAAATTTTTCCCATCCAAGTTCATGGGACCTGAATTTTATCCACAAACTCCAGGTTAACAACCTTTGATAGAGAGAGAACATCTTTGTGTCTAGATAATTTCTGAGTCTACAAGAAAGTTCTGTGGGGTAATAAAAATCACAGGCCACACTCTTAAAAAACAAAACTTAGCAATGTACGACATCCCCTGAAAAAAACCTCCCCAGAGATTCAGTGAATAAAAGGACAAATCCCACTTGCTTAGAACTCTGAAGGATGGTAGAGACTGGAGAAGGACTCTACAAATGCTGAATTGAAGAAAAAGGAAAATATCCAGTAGGAAGCTTCTGTTCCAGACCCACCAGTCCACTTCCCTCTCCCTTATTCGGCCCTGCACAGCTTGGGGAGTTACTCAGAGGTAGCAACCCAGATCCCTCCTATCCCCCACCAGGGACAGCAGGGATAGAACCCCACACATATCCAGGCACAGGGACCCAGTTCTACAGAGGCCCAGGGCAGAACATAAGCCACTGAGGAATGCAAAATAAAAAAGGACTCCCCTAGGAAGAAAAAAGAAAAGGGAGACTGCAGTAAAACCATAGTTGGAAAGTTGCACTCACTCAATCCAATTTCTATTGACTGGACCACCTAAATGCAAAATGCACTTTTCTGGGGTGGCCCATCTTTTTGGGTTGACACCATTTGGCTCCCTGGGGTGGGATTACCATAACAGGGTATGGCAGAAAAGTCTAATAGAGAGAAAAAAAAAAGTATGTGTGGGTTAAACTGAACTGCTGTAAGAAAAGATGGTCTCAGAACTGAAGAGTGAGGGCACTGAGTGAGGGACAGAATTTAAATAAATCATAGGAACTGGAGAGAAAATTCTGCACAAAAACAAGCAAGAGGTCAAGATTCCTGGAGAAGGATCAGAGGAAAGGAAGTTTCCTCCTGGAGGTGAAACAATTACACAAAAAGTGCAATCTTAAAATTTTTACTACAGGGGAAAAATCAGGTGAAGAAGAGCTGAGAAAATCCAATCAGTTAAACACAGGCTATTCTAAAGGTCTAAAATAAGTTGGACCAAGTGTCAAATAAAAGCCTAACACAAAGTCAATAAACAATAAAACCCTAGACAAGAGGGAGAAACTGACCTTCAGGGTAAACTCAGCAAGATAATTGGATGCCTAGACATCAGCAAAAAATTATAAGCCATAGTAAAAAAACAGGAAGATATGGCTCAGTCAAAGGAATGGATTCAAACTTCAGAGGAGACACAGAATTTGGAACAACTAACCAAAGAAGTTGAAACAAATCTTCTGAATCAATTCAAGGAGATAAAAGAAGATATGCATAAAGAGTTAAAGGATATCAAGAAGAAAGTGTATGAGCATAAAGAATTTGAAAGTATAAAAAGAAACGCAGAAACTATAGGGATGAAAGGAACAATAGTAAATATTAAAAATACACTAGAATGTCAATATTCTCGCTGTCTTGATTTTGTGATAATCAGGGTAGGCTAAATATTTGCTATATTAGAAACCATGCATGTGTCCCCAAACCTAGTTTTTCTCCCTAGGTCTGGCTCTTAGAATGCTGGTGATAAACTAAGCCTGATTTATTATATGACCATCCTGTATAGGAAAAGACTGTAATTTTAGGTATTTTTGGTCAACCTTAAAGATATAGCAGGGGGACGGATGTGGCTCGGGTGGTTGGATGTCCATCTCCCATATGAAGGGACCTGGGTTTGATCCCCGGGACCTCCTGGTAAAAATTTAAAAAAGAAAAAATATAGAAGGCATGTGGGCCACCAGGCCCTGTGTGTGCGTGAGCCACCAGGCCTCGCGAGTGGGTGCACCATCAGGCCCCATAAGCCATGCAGCAAGATGATGACATAACAGGAGAGTGACACAAGGGAGAGCCAAGACAAGACATGCAGAAAAACTAGGAACTAAGGTGGTGCAGGCGGTAGTAGGACGCCTCTGTCCCACATCAGAGGTTCCGAGGATCGAATCCCAGTGAAGACAGGAGGAGAAGGATGAGAAGAGAGGGCAGGAAATGGACACAGAGAGTTGCCCAGCGAATGGACACAGAAACAGCAAAAATGAGAGGTGGGGGGAGGAGGTAAAAATGGATAAAAGTAAATAAGTAAATAAATAAATCCTTTAAAAAATGTATAGGGGAGGAAGATACAGACTATGGTTAGTAGTAATACTTTGACGATGATCTTTCATGATTTGTTAACAAATGTTTCACAACAATGCAGGGTATTTGTGGTGGGGTGATGTGTGGGAGCCCTGTATGATGTTATGCATGTTTGTTTTGTAAGATCATGATGTTTTTTGAACACTTATAGTTTATGTATGTTCATGTATGAATGATATACTTCAACAAATTGTTTTAAAAAATAAAAATAAAGAGCAAGCAAATAAAAACCTTAAAAAAAAATTTTTTTTTTTTTAAATGAGGGAGAAAGGAGCAGTTGTGGCTCAAGCAGTTGAGAGCCCACCTCTCAGATGAGAGGTCCCAGGTTTGGTTCCCAGTGCCTCCTAAAAAAAAACAAAAAAACTAGCAAAGAAATGAAAAAAACAACTCAAGGGAGCCAATGTGGCTAGTTGATTGAGTTCCGGCTCCCACATATGAGGTCCTGAGTTCAATTCCTGGTCCTGGTACCTCAAAAAAAAAAAAAATAAATAATAATAATAATAATAATAATAAGGGTGAGTTTAAAATATTTACAAACAGAATCTGAGTTTGTCAACAAAAGACCTTCCCTAAAAGAATTACTGAAGGGAGTTCTGCAGGTCGAAAAGAAAAGATAGGAGAGAGTGACTTGGAGAAGTACTAAAGAAATGAAGATGATCAGTAAGGGTAAATGCAAAACCCAATAGTACTGGATCTTCAATATTCAACTCTACTCGGAATACAAGAACAAGAAAGAGGTGTTTTTCCTGATGATAGACATGAAAAATATAAAGTGGTAAAGTAGGACAAAAACAACATAAAGAGGGGAACAAGGAATATGAGAGCAGAGAACATGTATGTTATTGAAGCTAGGTTCATATCTTCTCAAATTAGTACATTATAGATGTAGGTTGTATACTATAAACCCCAGGGTAACCAAAAAGAAAGTATTTTAAAAATCTGCAGAAACAGAAATGAGGAGAGGATCAGTCAGATACATCACAAAAGATCAACTACACAGAAAAGGAGGTTGCAATAAGGGAAAAGAGAGACATATATAAAAGATATGAAAAACAAACAAACAAACAAACAAAGATATGGCATACTGAGTAGCAGTGGTGACAGTGGGCCTCTTTGTCTTGTTCCCAATCTTAGATGGAAAGCTTGCCTTCAGTCCAACAAATGGCAAGAAGTTGAATCTTTGCCATCAATCACATGAGGGATCTTGTTAGTGGATCCTCCCCCAGCCAAGCCCCAAGACGTCTGCAACCCCAGCTAACATCTTGAGTGCCACTTTGTGACCTCCTGAGCCAAGAGGATACAGTTAAGTTGTACTTGGATCCCTGAACCATGAAAACTGTAAGACAATAAATATTTGTTGCTTTAAGCCACTAAGGTTTGGGATAATTTGTTATTCAACAATACTAATACATTGTCTAAAATTCTATCATCTCACTCCCACCCTGACACTGCCTACCCTTTCCCTGCACACCACTTCATTTTTTTCTCCTAAGTACTTGTGGTGGTTTGAACTCATACGCATACTAGAAAAACATATTCTTAAATCGAATCCATTCCTGTGGGTAAAGAGCTATTGTAAGTAAGACTTTTTGATGAAGCTACTTCAGTTAAGGTGTGACCTACCTCAGTTAGAATGGGTCTTAATCCTCTTTTTGGAGTCCTTTATAAGCAATTGAAATTCAGGCAGAGAGAGAAAGCCATGGAAATCAATGAAATCTATAAGAGAAGGGAGAGATCAGGTGACACCATTTGCCTTGCCATGTGACAGAGGAACCAAGAATTGCTGGCATCCATCTTCAGGAAGAAAGCATCACCTTGATCATGCCTTGACTTGGACATTTTAATGGTCCCAAAACTGTAAGCTAATCATTTCCTGTTGTTTAAGCCAACCCATTTTATGGTATTTCCTTGGCACAGCCTAGGAAACTAAAACAGCACTTTTCACTATAAAACATATATATTATATATATATATTAATTTGCAGAATACATATAATATTATTTATTTCCTGCACTAGAATGTGAGTTATATGAGGACAGATGTTTTTGTCTAGAACTCTGCCTAGACTGTACTCAGTACATAATCAATGCTCCATAAATGAATGAATGGGGAAAAAGGAAAGAAAGGACAAATGGGATGGCTAGTCCCTGGAGTCGGGATGGCCTTTGAGAAGGCAATCCCTGGATATGATAACTGTACTCATATACTTACCCTTCCTCACCATTGCACCACAGTGATATTACTCCCATTGTCCCATCCCCATCCCCAGTACTGCCCTTGAACTGGGCAAGCAGGGCCCCTGACCCAAACCCCCTCCCCACAAACACATACACCTCAGGGAGTGCCTTCCTCAAATTTGTCTAAGTTCCCTTGCAGTACCTGAGACTGGCCTGGGTCATGAGAACCATCTGGATGGGTTGCCCCAAACCCAAACCAGGCCCCATTTCTCTTCTTCAGATACCTCCAACCCTCTATCCTGTGTCTCTGGACACCCTAGGGGCAGCCCTAACCACCCCTATTTAGAATCATTATTAGAGTGAGACACTGTCAGTGACGAGAGTGCCTAAGCAAGGACAAAGATGACAACAACAACGACAGATGTTAAAGCTTTAAGGAGATCTAACAACCAAAAGCAATACATGGACTTTGGTTGAACCGCAGTTTGAAAAAGAAAATAGCTATAAGGGTATTTGGGGGATGATGAGGGACATTTGAATATAAACTGGATAGTAGGTAATGTTAGGGAATTATTAATTTCCTTAGGTATAATAATTGTATTATGGTCATGCTAGAGAATGTCCTCAAATTCATATGCAATGAATGCTAAAGTATATAGAAGTGATGTGTCATGATGTTTGTAACTTAATTTTAAATGGTTCAGAAAAAAATTTTTATTTTTTTTTACATACATATATGTGTATGCTTATATAAACGTGGGAAAAGTGTTAATGCCTGTTAAATATACATAATTACCAGGTATGAAAGTTTATATTATTTTTTCATTGTTATGTGGGTTTGAAAATATTCATTAAAATTTTTAAAAATGTTTAGTCATATTCATTTACAAATACAAAACTTGGTTCCAGAGAGGTGGAAGGGAGCTGCTTGCTCAGCTAGTTAGTGGTTGAGGTTGAGAACTGTCTGGACTCCCAGTACAGCTTTCTTTCATCACATCCGGAATGACCTTTCCTTACATTTTTCCCAGCTCCAAAACAAAGGTTCATCAATTTGATGATTCAAGTAAGCTACAAAGTATATATCCCTCTGTCCCCAATTCACTGTTTTTATCGATATCAAACAGACCCACAGTTGATCAGTTTTCCTGGATCCTATACACTTGTCATCACAAATGGGCCCTATCTGATTTAAGCCACTTAACAACAACAAAAACGGAAGCTCCTTCTCTTCTCATTATCTAAGCCATTAAAAATAGTAGAGATAAGACTTCAGTAGGAATGTAGTTCCACACTGAAGGCCTCTGCCAAAAGATGGTGTCTCCCCTGACATTTTTTTAACCTCTTTTTTTTCTAGAACACACATTTTGTCCTCCTCCCAGCCACCTAAGCTCCTCCCAGCCACCTAAGCATAGGCTCTGGCTTTAGATAGCTTGGGTTCAAAACACAGTTCTGACATTATTAGCTGTGTGACCTTGAGCAAGGCGTTTAACCTCTCTGTGCCTCAGTTTCGTCATTTGCAAAACAGGTATAATAATAGTATGGTAAGCAGAATAATGGCTCCATGCCCTAACTCTCAGAACCTGTGAATATGTTATCTTACTTGGTAAAAGGAAGTTTGTGTGACTGTGGGGAGATTATCCTAGATTATCTGAGTGGGCTCAGTCTAATCACATGAGTCCTTAAAAATGGAGCCTTCCCCAGGGGTGGTCAAGGAAAAAGATGCTATAACAAAAGAACAGTCAGAGAAATGCCAAAGTTATTAACATTGACCCAAAGTTATTAACATTGAAGATGGAGAAAAAGACCATGAGCCCAGGAATGCAGTGACCTCTAGAAGCTGGGAGAGAAAAAGGCAAGGAAGTGAATCTGCCAACAACCCAAATGAACAAGAAATGGGTTCTCCCCTAGAGCCTCCAGAAAGGAAGACAGCCCTGTGAACATCTTGGTTTAGTCCAATGAGACTTGCTTTTTGGACTTCTGACCTGCAGAATTATGAGATAATAAATTTGTGGTGTTTTCAGGTACTAAGTTTGTGGTAATTTGTTATAGCAACAATTTTAAAAATTAATACAAATATTATCTACCTCAGAGGGTTATTGTGAGGTTAAATGAATTAAAATATACAAATATTGCCTTTGTTTGCCGGAGGCTGCCAATGCAAAAATACAAGAAATGGTGTGACTGTTAGGCTAATGTGTCAACTTGGCCAGGTAATCGTGCCCATTTGTTTGGTCAAGCAAGCACTGGGCTAACTGTAATACAAGGACATTTATGGACTCTAGTCACCAGTGAGTTTACTGCATAGATAGCTGATTACATCTACATCAATCAGGTAGATTGCCGTCAGCAATTAGTGACACTTTATCCAATCAGTTGAATGCCTTAAAAGGGGAAGTGATTTCAGCATTCAGAGAGAATTTCTCAGCTCATCTTTGGACAGCCAAGTCTCCCGGAAACTCATCAAGGACTTTCACTGGACTTTTATTGGAGCCCCTGGTTTGCAACCTTCCTGCGGAACCTGGACTTGTGCATCCCCATGGTCATGTGAGAGACTCTTAAAAAATTTCATATTATTGACAAATATCTCCTGTTGATTCTGTTTCCCTAGAAAGTCCTGACTAATACAGCTTGGTACTGGGAGTGGTTCTTGAGGAACAGAGTCTTAAACATGGGATGTCTGAGGTGGTTCTGGGAGTTTTGTAATTGGCTCTCTACTTCATTTGGACACAAGGGTACTAATGACTCCCTTTCCAATAATGAAGAGGCCGCTAACAGTCCATGGCATGAGTTGACAATAGAGATACGCAAAATATCATCACTGGATTTCCCTACTTCCATGCTTATAAGAGACAAGGATCTGGGTGAATGTTTTCAACACTTTAACAGAGTTTTGTGGAGTGGAAAGGTATAATGAAGTTGGCTGGCTTCTCCTAGATACTCTGGATACAGTAACAAAAGAAAGAGATGAGCTAAAGCCTTTAAATTTGAAACTTAATGCCGCTTGAACCACGTGAAAGTTTCTATGTGTGCTCTGAAAGAAAATCTTGTCTTCTGCTGCCACAGAATTGAGATATCTGAGAACCAAACTCAGACTCTCATTGTATGAGTAGCAGAGTTAGAAAGGAAACTAAAGAATCCGGGTAGTGTTTGAGCTATTTGCCATATTTGGATGCTATGATGTATACCTAGGCCTTTCTCTTTTTAATGTTACTTTCTCATAAGCAGGGTAATATTCCCTTTAAAAAAGAAAACCTTTAGTTCTTTTTTTTTTTTTTTTTTAATTAACTAATTTATTTTTTTATTTTTATTTATATATATATAAATATATTTTAAGAGGTGCTTAGATTACCGAAAATATTACACAGAACCCCCTGGGATTCCCATGTTCCCCACCCCCCACACCTCCCACCACATCCCACACAAACATCTCCCACAAGTGTGGCCCACCACCCTCAATGGACTTACACATCCTGGGGCCTTGCCACCAACCATAGACCACAGTTCAATTTATAAATATCTATAAAGAAAAGGAAATATTAAGAGTTGAGCTGTTGGTAATCTAAGCACCTTTTAAAATATGTATATATATATAACATTTATGTAAGCAAATGCACATATATGTATTTATATTTATATATCATTTTACAAATATTGGTTTGTATTGTGAAAAATTTGATTTTTACCCACAATAAAAAAAAAGAGGGAAAAAAAAAAAAAAAGAAAGGAAACTAAAATCTCAACCCCTCAGGGTTTCTGCAGTTAAAGGGATGGCATTGCTTGGGAAGGAGAAGAACCCAGGGGACTGGGATGGAGACTAATGGGATGATGATAATAATGGTGAGGACACTGGAACGCTAAATTCTGCTGAGACTTTACCAGATAAACCTGCTATAGCCTGCCCTGTGGAGACCACACCTTGTCAACCTTGTATCACCCAGAATCCAGCCTGCCCCAGGGAGTCCGGACCTACCTACCCTGAGGTGGGTACCAGCCAAAATGAAGCCTGCACTATCCAGCCTCTGGCCTGCCCCAGGGAATCTGGACCTCTTCCCAGCCCTGACGCAGGTGCCAGCTAAACTCCAGCATGTGGTGCCTGGGCTCCAGTCTGCCCTGAGGAATCTGCCTTCCAACCCCTGCCATGTTACCTTCTCTCTCCCAACCCACAGCTTTGGCCTCTTGGAGAGTCCCTTACAATCAGTTGACTGAAGATGAGAAAACTCGGGCCTGGTTTACAGATGGTTCTGCACGATATGCAGGTACAACCCGAAAGTGGACAGCTGCAGCACTCCAGCCTTTTCTGGGACATCCCTGAAGGATAGTGGTGAGGGCAAATCCTCCCAGTAGGTTGAACTTTGAGCAGTGTACCTGGCTGTTCATTTTGCTTGGAAGGAGAAATGGCTAGAGGTACATTTGTACACTGATTCATGAGCTGTTGCCAATGGTTTGGCTGGATGGTCAGGGACTTGGAGGGAACATGATTGGAAAATTGGTGACAAGGAGGTCTGGGGAAGAGCTATGTGGACAGACCTTTCTGAGTGGGCAAAAAACATGAACATATTTGTGTCCCACATGAATGCTCACCAGAGAGTGACTTCAGCAGAGGAAGAGTTTAATAATCAGGTGGACAAGATGACCAGCTCTGTGGCTAATGCTCAGCCTCTTTCTCCAGCCACTCTTGTCATTGCCCAATGGGCTCATGAACAAAGTGGCCATGGAGGTAGGGATGGAGGTTATGCATGGGCTTAGCAACATGGACTTCCCCTCACCAAAGCTAACTTGGTTACAGACACTGCTGAATGCCCAATCTGCCAGCAGCAGAGATCCACACTCAGCCCCCAATATGGCACCATTCCCCAAGATTATCAGTCCACTACTTAGTGCCAGGTTGATTACATTGAACCACTTCCATCTTGGAAGGGGCAGTGATTTGTTTTAACTGGAATAAACACACTCTCCAGATATGGGTTTGTGTTCCCTGCACGCAATGCTTCTTCCAAAACTACCATCCGTGGACTTACTGAATGTCTTACCTATTGCCATGGCATTGCTTCTGATCAAGGAACCCATTTCACAGCCAATGATGTGCAGGAATGGGCACATACCCATGGAATTCACTGATCTTACCATGTTCCCCATCACCCTGAAGCAGCTGGATTGATAGAACGGTGGAATGGCCTTTTGAAGACTCAATTACATTGGCAACTAGGTGGCAATACCTTGCAGGACTGGGACAATGTTCTCCAGGAGGCTGTGCATGCTCTAAATCATCATCCACTCTATGGTGCTGTTTCTCCCATAACCAGGATTCATGGGTCCAGGAATCAAGGGGTGGAAAAGGGAGGGACACCACCCACTATTACCCCTAGTGACCCACTAGAAAAATTTTTGCTTCCTGTCCCTGCAACCTTAAGCTCTGTTGGTCTACAGGTTTTAGTCCCCAAAGGGGGAGTGCTGCCAAGAGGGAACACAACAATGATTCCATTGAACTGGAAGTTAAGACTGCCACGTGGCCACTTTGGGCTCCTCTTACCTGTGAATCAACAGGCAAAGAAGGGAATTACTGTACTGGCTGGGGTGATTGATCTTGACTATCAAGGGGAAATAGGACTACATCTACATAATGAGGGTAAAGAAGAGTTTGCCTGGAATGCAGGATATCCTCTAGGGCGTCTCCTAGTACTGCCATGCCCTGTAATTAAAGTCAATGGAAAATTGCAATAATCCAATCCAAGCAGGACTAACAATGGCCCAAAATCTTCAGGAATGAAAGTTCGGATCACCCCGCCAGGTAAAGAACCACGGCTAGCTGAAGTGCTTGCTGAGGGTAATAGGAACATGGAATGGGTAGTGGAAGAAGGGAACAATAAATATGAACTTTGACCATGTGACCAATTACAGAAACGAAGACTGTAATAGTCATGAACCTTTCTTCCTCGTTTTGTTATGAGTAGGATTGTATATGTACACAAAACGAATTTCTTTGTTTTTTTCTCCAAACTTTTCCCCTATCATATGACAAGTTGTGTTATTTTCATGTCATAATATTTAAGGATGTCAAGTTTAAGAGTGTATATTACCCAAGGACTTGCACCCTATTCTGTGGGGAATTAATGTGTTTCCAGTTGTACACAGGGGAGTTGAACATTGTTAGGCAGAAAATCATATGTATGCATGCCTGTTATTGTTTTTACTTAGAGACTAAATATTGTTTAAGGTAATGTGTATCGTTGACAAGTTGACAAGGGGTGGACTGTGATGGTTAGTCTAATGTGTCAAATCGACCAGGTGATTGTGCCAAGTTGTTTGGTCAAGCAAGCACTGGGCTAATTGTAATACAAGGACATTTATGGACTCTAGTCACCAGTAAGTTTACTGCATAGATAGCTGATTACATGTCAGCAATTAATGACACTTTATCCAATCAGTTGAATGCCTTAAAAAGGGAAGTGATTTCAGCATTCAGAGAGAATTTCCCAGCTCATCTTTGGATAGCCAAGTCTCCCGGAAACTCATCAAGGACCTTCACTGGACTTTTATTGGAGCCCCTGGTTTGCAACCTGCCCGTGGAACCTGGACTTGTGCATCCCCACAGTCATGTGAGAGACTCTTAAAAAATTTCATATTATTGACAAATATCTCCTGTTAATCTTGCTTCCCTGGAAACCCTGACTAATACAAATGGGTTGGCTTTTTAAAAGGTAATTTATTTGGGGTAAAAGCTTACAGTTCTGAGGCTGCAAAAATGTCCGAAATCAAGGCATCATCAGGGATGCTTTCTCACCAAATGTTGGCTGCTGGCAGATCCTGGACTCCTGCCACATGGTGAGGCAAGATGCTGGGTCTGTCAGTCTCTCCACTTTCTCCTGGAGTTCAGCTGCGGGCAATCAGGCACATGGCTCATCTCTGTAGCCTTGAGGTGCTCCATGGGTTCAGCCTCTTGGGGGCTTCGTGCTTCAGCTTCAACTTCTAATGATCCTTGAGTCCTCTCTTACATGTCAAGAACAGCAGCTGTCTTTCTCCCTGTGTGTTCTCAGTTTATATAAGACATTTTTAACTGAGTGCAAAGTCCAGTGGATGAAAGCAGAAACACACCATGGTAAATAATCATTAAATTTCAGAACACTGGGAACAATGAAAAAAATCTTACCAGTTTCCAGAAAGACAGAATAGTTCCCATATAAGGATTAACTATTAGAATAGCATCGATTTCTCAACATACTCAGTGAAAGTTAAAGGACAATAGAGAATGCCTTCAAAATTGTGAGAGAAAGTTTTTACCCAGTCAAACTATCAATTTAATGCGAGGGTAGAATAAGAATACCTCCAAACATGCAAAGTCTTGGGGGAAAAAAAGAAGTAAGAGGGATTTACAAGATTATAGTGATAGTGGGATTCCCAAGACAACAGCTGTGTACTAGAGGTAGAGAGCAGCCAATCCAGAATGGAACACATTAGAATGTTCCATCTGGGAAAATGTCTCTGAGAAGTTGAAATTGATAGAATAACTGATGTATTTGAAAACAGTAAAAGGACATTTATTTAAAGAATTGGGGGAGTATTTGGAACTGATTTGAGGACAAATACATATAAAACTAGTCAAATGATAAAACAAGGCAATTACTAACTTCTAGGAAAACAAAAACAGATGTGCAGGATAGAAGTAAGAGTGCACTATGTGATTCAGTGGTGAATAGTGTTTACATAGCTGTAATAATAATCTACATTATGATATAACTGTATTGAGTGAATAAGAGGCTATGAAGTGGGCTTGTGTGAAGGGGGGTGATGCTGTGAAAACTAAGTGAAATCTTGATTATTTAGTTTTAGTCATTATGGAGAATGAATAAGTAGAAATAGAAGCATGAAATACCTCAGAGATATGGAGGTAAAGAAAAGAGTTAAAGTTGTTACATATGGTTGCCTCTGAAGAGCTAGAATGGGCTAGGCATGGAGAACTACTCCTGGTTTTGGTAATAAATCCTGTGGACTATTTAACTAATATTATGTGCATATCCAACACTCATAGAATAAATACAAATACTAAACTTAAACCAAAAAGCAAAACAAAAAGGAGACACAATGTGATCTTGCAATGCATTTTGTCCTCTGTCTACTGCCATGGCAGGCGGGTATTTGGCTTGAGGAGGGTGGGCACCAGCAGGTGGTCTGGTGGGTCCTATGGAAGCTTCCTTGGCCACCTCAGGACAATAGCAGCAGCCCAGCATACCCATTGTTCCTCTGCAAAGCCTCTTCACAGGGGCACGGTGGCCATGAATGGACCTAGGCATTCAGGACGCTCGCCTTCCAGGAGGGTCTCACAAGAAAGAATGAGGGAAGAGCACAAAGAAAGGCTTTGTCTTAGTAGAGGGAGCAGTTCTTTGGCAAAAATCAACCTGAGATTGACTCCCCATTGTCTTAGGTCACAAGATCCTGGGAAAGAAAAAGTATGCTTTACTTTTTTCCTTAACTATTTAAAGCCAGAGTATTTATGTTCAGGAATAGAGGCAAAGTTATATGGGTATAATAATTGGTGCCATGGAAACTTCTTCCCCAGCACCTGAGCTGGTCTTCACAATTTCACCATGGGTTTAGGAGAAGTTCTACCAGATGCTCAGCAAAAAAAATGCCTTGCTCTGGACCTAGATGTGGCTCCCACTCACTGCTCAGTGAGTGGGAGAGGGAAGATGGATGGAGATAAATCATTAGAAAGCAGGTTTGTTTATGTAAGTGCTCCTACTAACACAAAGACTTCATTCCTGGTTGCTTTAATTAGAGGAGACCTCATGGCTAAGGGAGTGAATGCAGAGCTCCCAAAGGCAAAAAAGATGGGATAGAGTATTCCTGCCAGTGAGAACAGCTTAAGTAAAGATATGGGAATTTGAAAAGATAAAATTCAACTCAAGTGTCAAGTATATGCCATTGCCTCAGCTGGTAGTAAGGCCCAAGTTCCCCCATTTTGTAAATGTGCCCAGAGTCACATAATAGCTTCTGTATGGAGAGCCAAGATTCAAACCTAGGTCTGTATGACAACCAAATCTGTGCTTTCTTGATCATACTATGCTGCCCCTTATGCAGACATAAGAAAGTATAAGACTACTCAGGGAATAACGTTAGCTCCCCTCCACCTCCATACCTAAATATGAGGTAAGATTCAAGTGCAAGTAGTTTATTTTGACATTGAACCCAGGAAACATTGGTAGGGGATTGGGGAAAAGAGACAAGGCAAGGAAGTCAACCAGTAAAGTGTTCATTGTTAAGTAAATTGCTGCTGTAAGCAACTGAAACTGAATTCTGCTGGAGGATTTTGGAGCCAGTATATAACATGCTGCTCAGAGTTATCCCACCCAAGGGAGAGAGGGAGCTTGGGTAATTGTATAATCCAGTCATTGGTCGAAGGATGCCCAGGGGTGGGGAGGGACATTAAATCCCCAACATTTCCAGCCTTTCATGTAGGTGACCAAGTAAGCTCTGTAGACCAGAGAAAAACCTCAGGCAAAGAAATGCAGGTTCTGGAAGTTGGAAGCTGACCAGAGGTGCACTGAAGTGCTAAGGGTGAGGGAAGACAGGTAGGGGACCAACTGCTCCTAGAGCAGCACAGCTTAGGGGAAAAGTTCCACAAAGGCAGGGACCATGTCTGTTTTGCTTAGCACTGTATATCCACTGCCTGGCACATAAAAGATGATCAATATTTGTGGAAGAAATAGAGGGAGAGAGAGATGGAGTCTGAGAAACAAAGGCAGGGCCACAACATTGAACATCACCAGACTAGAGAGGCGGCCAGAAAGAAGGTTAAAAACATCTTGAATCTGGGCTACTTTTAAGTATGCAACGGAGGGCTTTTGAAAGCTGTAGAGCAGGGAAATGACTGATCAAAACAGAATTTTAGGATAATGAATCTGGTACTCCAATGTTCCAAAAATGCTTATCATTCTCTCTGAGTCAAGACATTTTTCATCTCTAGGGAGGATGCGGCAAAATGTCAAAGATGTACATGTCTACAGGACATTGTTAAGTTATATGATTGCTCCCAAAGAAGAACAGCTGTTGAATACCATCAGCTTTCTACCTACTTTTTACTCATGCTCTGCAGGTGCAAAGAGTGGCACTTACTTGCCAGGTGGGCAAGGTGAGGACAGAGAGTGGTAGGGGCCCTGGTGTGAGCCAGCCTCCCTGAACTGCTGAGGACCAGGAGGAGGCAACAAGGGGCAGGACCCAGATGATCTGACAAAATAGCTTTGTGCCTCACAATCACACCATTCCCCTCAAGTTGTAAAACTAGAAAAGGAGGAAACAGGAGAAGAGACTTCTATAAATATCATGGATAGATTAAGCAGATGCCAATATGTGACAGAAGTTACATGGAGGTATTTGATGCTATATCACCCCCCATTAGACATTAAATGATAAAATACAGGTCCCAAATCCCTTTCTCACAATTCAAAAATCCCCAAACTCTAAAAACTAATTTATTTCCATAAATATGTGACAAATTCATTTGGCATCAAACCATTCATAGCTGTGGTGGTTTAGAGCTATGTACCCCAGAAAAGCATGTTCTTAAACTTTATCCATTCCTATGAGTAGGCATCCTTGAAAATAGGACTTTTGATGATATGACTTCAGGTAAGTTGTGGCCCAGGATAGGTCTTAATCCTATTACTGAAGGCCTTATAGGGAAGGTCACAGAGAGAGAAAAAGCCACAGAAGGAGCAGCCAGAAGTTGAAAGTCAGTAGAACCCAGAAGAGAAAGGAGAAGCCAGGCAAGGTCACCATGTGCATTGCCATGTGACAGAAGAGTCAATGACCAAGGATTGCTGGCAGCCAGCCTCAGAAGGCCACAGTCTTCTGGGAGAAAGCATGGCCTTGATGATGTCTTGGTTTTGGACTTCGAACCTCAAAGCTGTAAACTGGTAAATTCCTGTCGTTTAAGCCAACCAAGTGCATGGCATTTGCTTGAGTAGCCAAGGAAACTAAAAATAACCTTTTGTTATTTTTGTTTTTTAATCACATTCTGGTTGAATATTTATTCCTTTTCCTCTAGAAATTTTGCTTGTCTGAATTCCAAAATACATTTGTTTCCCAAAGATATTGGATAAAGGCTTATAAACCTGTAATTTTAAAAAGGTTACTTGCCTCTTAATTGAACTATTCACTATCTCTCCCTTAGCTTTGCCTGCTGGGCATCCCCTTGATGAATCAGAGATTATCAGGCAGAAATGTTCACTAGGAGGTGGAGCAGGGACCACGATCTTGAGCCCTTGCTTGGAGTCACTCACTTGGATGAGACATATCATTTTGACAGATAGGGAGATCTGGAATTTTTATTTCTGTTAGGAAAACAAGATCACATCCTTTTCAGAAAAAAAAAAAAAAAAAAAAAGATTATATCTTCTTTAATCTGGATGCTTGAGGACACTAAGTATCTCAAATGTAAAACAACCATAAAAGTTGATCAATTGAACAATAGGAAATTCCTGGGAATAAGTTTATTACCTTGATGGTTTCACAGGTGTATACATATGTCAAAATCATTGAGTTGTACATTTTAAATATGTGTTATTTATTATACCTTAAAAAATTACAAAGAAAAACAGGAAAAAGTAAAACAAAATAAGAAGCATTAGAGATAATTTAAAGCAAAGTTGATAGTTATGAAGCAGATCTTTACTAAAACAAACCCACAGGATTTGACATGCAGCAGAATAAAAAGGGAGCCTATTTTAATGAAACTAAATTTTCTAGCACTCTTTTCCATTCCAGAGGAGCAAGAATTGTGACCGAGACTGCTGTTTCCCCAGCACCTAGCCCAGTGCCTGGCACATAACAGTGCTCAGTAAGTAAACTGAGTGAATAATGCATCTAGAGCATGCAAAACAAGAGGAAGTGGTACCTGAGTTTACGCGTAGTTTCTGAAGTGTACTATTTGCTGAAACAGCAAATTCCAGAGAGTGGGTATCAGTATGATCTAGATCGCAAAGCTTTTACAAAATAAACATGAGAGGCGGGAGAAATATTGGGTTATGATAAAAGAAACCAAAGAAAGGACATAAACAGTGGGGAAGGGGCCATGTTTGTCTCCCCAAAACACTCTGCCACCAACAGTATTTAGGTAACTGCAGTTTTCTCAGAAAGGGCTGTCTCTGTTTCCCTTCAGTTTTCATGTGCTGCTCAGAGCTCTCTGGGCTTCCAGAAATTCCATCAAGGATTATAGAAATCCTGCTGATGATTTTAAATCACCACAGGAGGCTGCTTACAGCAAAGTTATGACTGTGTCGGCAACCTAAGGACCCTGCTTTTTGAGCCAGTAAGATCCCTTTGGCCATATGACATCTTATGAAAAGTTGGTGGAAAGTTTTCTCTACTCCCACTGCCCAGTCTGGCAAAGGGACCCCCTGTGGGTCGGGAGAGAGTATCTCCTGGCCTTCACTAAACCAACTGGCGTAAGGTGCCTATACACTCCACCACAATATTCTTTTCCTTACTCTACCCATCCTGATGGCTATGCACTTAAAAGGATGAGCAGTATTGCACAATGCTAAGTGTCACCTGAGTGGTACGAAGAGTAAGTGCAAACAGCATTCCAGGAATAGGGACTGCACTCTTGGTTGGACCAGGGGGGAAGCTGTCAGGGTGGCATAATTGCAGTCAAAGCTAATAAGAAGTCCATTAGAGAGTTAGTAATTAGAATATAGTCACCAGAAAATAGGAGAGTGAGAATGGAAAGCTGAGGGTTAATCCTTGCAGAATTGGTAAAAAGTTGTTTGTAAATCTTTGGAAATGAATATAAATGGCAAAAGCACATCATGCTGTTTGTGACTAGCAGAGCTATTATATGGGTATGACAGTGGTTGAAAGGGAAAGTCTAAGGTCATGTATATTACTAGAAGGAAAGCTAAAAACTAACATGGGACTGCATAAGATAGTAAAACCTCATGTAAAACACGAATATGTCCGTTTTTTACAAAATATAAATACAAATGTACTAGAGAGAAGGAAAAAGAATAGCAGCTACGTATGGCAGGGGAAGCATAGAGAGATTGAGAGGTGATGAGATTTGTTTGTTTTTTGTTTATTATTTTTATTGGAATAATGAAAGTGGTCTAAGAATGAGAGAAGTGATGAATGCACAAATACATGATTACACCAAATACCATTGGCTGTACACTTTGGATGGATTGATGATTAATTAATATGTATCAATAAAATTGATTTGTTAAAAAAAAAAACTCCATTAGAAACCACAGCATTACAAGGGAGATGGAATAATTTGTTTGAGAGAATAAAGTCTTCTTTAGTTTACATTGACCTCATGAAAATAAATCTGACACTTTAAGAGATTCCGGTTTCATTTATATCCTGAGTAGTTCATTTGTGGGTGATGAGTTCCTGAAATACAGAACTTGTCCCTCCAGGCTGGAATACTTTTGAATAGGAGAGATGAAAATTCATTATTCTTTTGAAAGGTATTCAAGATAAATTTGTGTTTGGCATTTCTTAAAAAGGAAAAAATTACCCTAAACTGGATGGTTTAGGGTGCATTGTTAATTTTGAGAGGCTTTTCTCATTTAATTACTGTGTGCTAGCTCCATAATTATAAGGAGTACCTGCCTTTTCTCCCTATAACTGAAAATGATTGCCTCTCTTGTCTTAAAAAAAAAATTATTGGCTTCTCCTTTTTTATTTTCTCATCCTCAAAGAGGGTATAAAAAGCTAATTTCCTCCCAGGTAAATTATGAAAACTTAACATTAAAATGTCCTTGATGATGCAGGTATTTCTGTAACTTTATTTTTTAAAAATTTAGATATATCCTGTTAGTATTAGAGAAATTATGGTAATTTGATTCAAATCTTATCTTTATGTGGTTATATTCTAGATAGAAAATCAGACCCATGCTTAGTGAAGGTTTTAATTTTTTTTTTAAGTTCTTTGAGCCATGCAGAGTTAATATGTGACTCTAATTGACCTCAACTCTAACCAACAAAATAAGCTTGCAAATTTGAGACACTGAATAAATATACCTCCAGACTTCCCTTTCATTTCCATAAAAATTCTGCAGGGTTTGGCCATAGAAAAGAAGCACTAGATGTTTCTTCCCTTCCACTGGGGAAAACTAAAGAAAAGTTGGGTGAAATATTTTTCCCCTTAAAATATCTAAGCACTAATACGATAGTGAGGACTTAATCTGCAAAAATCTAGAAGGCAGAAAATCAGGGAGGTAAGAGGGTACATGAAATTACTTTGGCCCCAAAGGCATTTGCCAAACCTGAAGAAACATGCAAAACTGAGGCGCTGCTTTGGTGGTCTCACAAAGCAAGTCGGAAGAGGTCAAAGTCCAGGGTGAACCCAAAGTGGGGAGGCCCATTTCCTCCCCATATAGACTAAACTGGGTCCCAAAGGCCTGTACTCTCACAGGAAATAGCAACTAAAAATAAACCAGTCCTTGCATGGATTTGCAGCCCAGGTTTGCATCACCTGGATGGTCCAAGGAATCTCAAGCCTGGAACTTGGACTAGGCAGGTCCTTTATTGGTAAGGCCTCCAGGAACAACAACAGAAAAAGGATTCTCCTAAGAAAGCTTCCATCATTTCAGACATCGATCATTCCTAAATTATTTTTCAAATACAGTGACCAGCCCATGGTCAAATATGATTATTCACACAAGCAAGACTACATGGGTGAGAACCAATAGGAACAAAAAACTCCAAAACCAATAGTTAGTACCACCCAATTTTTTAAACAACAAACCAATGCCTTCAAACACTTTTAAACATATTATAGCAGAGCTGTACCATCACACTTTGAGAATTCTGCATAAATTGTTCCAGTTATGAGACTGGATAGCTGAAGTAAAAAGTGGCCCCAAAAATGAAAAAAGAAAAGAAAAGGTAAAAAAAGTGGCCCCACTCTACCTTTAAAATGTGAGTGCCTCCCTGCTCCTACTTTGGTTCTTCTAGGAATAAGTCTTCTAGCCCTTTATTTCTATCCCTTTACTTCTAGGATTTGGATAAGAATAGCTCTAGCTTTTCTCATCACAGCTCAGGTAAACTAAGAATATTCACTAGCAGTGCTAAATAAGAAGTATACTCTCTGTAAAGAAATATCTTGTCAAATGTGAGGGGAAAAAATCTTAACTGTCTCTGAGTGAATTCTTCTTCCTGTCTTTACTTCAGAAGTGAGAAACAAAATATCCTTTCAGATTTCATAGCAGCCCTTTTACTTCTTCACTTCCAAGTCACTCACTGTGGTAGATGCTATGATGCACGGCTCAGATCTCCTTCCAGAAATGAAAAATTTATTCCTACAGGGAGTGTTGCAGGCAGACTACCACAGCTGTCAGCCCCAATGGGGATTGCATCAGCTGAAGAGAGCAGGTCACACCCACTTTCTATGGTGACCGGCATCCAATGACTGATCTATACCAGACTCTAAAGTCCTGGCCAAGTCCTGGCCACCTCATCCCAAATTACAACAGCTCTGGAAGCTAACCCATCTTCCGAGTTCCCTGGGAGGGTCATCTGACACTTCTGTTGAGACTGCAACACCACACAACAGCTCTTTGGGTCCAATTCTGCTTCCTTCCCTTTCTTTCTACAAGTGTCAGTCCAAGAACTCCCCCTACTAAGCTTCCTGCATGTTACTCTCCAACTCAGGGTCTGCTTCAAAGAGAACCCAAACGGCAACCGTCATTAGCAGAAGTGATCAGAGGCAGCAAAGCTGGGCTTGGATTTGGCAGCTGGATCGTCCTTCACCCATCTGGCAATGAGGACCCCATCCCTAGTGGTAGATAGAGAACAGAGAGCCCTTGGCTCAAGGTGGCAGAGTAATTATTAAAATTTTCACTAATGGTAAACTGGGATGACTTCTCAGTGGAAGGGAACACATTAGCTGTGTGTGTAAGGTGTTAGGTATTTGAGAAATACACAGGAAATAGGAACTATGAAAACAATGGACTCATGTGTCTATTGTTATGCTAGATTGATACTCTCCAAACACATAATGAAAAGCTGATAGCAATTAGTTAATAATTTTACAAACTAAATGCAAAAGCAGAGGGCCTCCTTGGTAGCAATCTTAAAAGGCTCTCACCTCTTGCAGCAGGAGGACAGAGAAAATTGAGGACACATCAGACTTAATTGTCTGAGTGGCCAAGCTCCAAAGAAGGTTAAAAACTCCTAACAAAGGCTACAATATTACTCTTACCGGAATTTCCAGCCTGCCAGCCCCCTGTGAATCTCAGATCTACGGATATTGTCAGCTCCCACAATCATATGATCCAAATCCTTAAAATAAATATCTTTATATACACACATATATACTTGGTTCTGTCTCTCTGGAGAACCCTGACTGAAACACCACTGATGTGGCAAATTTGCTCTTTTCCCTCTCTATCAGAAAAAAAAAAGATCAGAAATAGTTTGTATTCACATGGAACAGATAACAGTATACATTTACAGTTTTGTCCCCAGAACTATAGTCTGAAGAGACATGGACCATCTGGACATCCCATAAAAACTCACACTAGGGGGAGCAGATGTAGCTCAAGTGGTTGAGCGCCTGCTTTCCATGTACGAGGTCCTGGATTCAATCCCCAATACCTCCTAAAAACAAACAAACAAAAAAACTCACACTGGTCCATTATATAAACAATATCAGGCTGATCAAGTAACTAGAGCACAGTGCTCCAGAAAGTAGAATAAAACTACAAAGATTCAGGGGCTCATCACATCAGTAATATTTTTAGGATACAGTTGTGGTCTGGAACAACCTGGGAAACCTCCTCCAAAGTAAGAGACAAATTATTGCACTTTCTATCATGAAGGAAGCAGAATGTCTGATGGGCATCATCAAGTTCTGGAGCAGCAGATTTACTTCTAGGGATACCGCCCAGGGAATGTGAAAGGCTTTTAGCTTTGAGTGGGGCCTGAGCAGTAAAGAGCTGTGTAGCAGGTCAGGGCTGTGGTATAAGAATCCCTGCCACTTGGGCCACACAATCAGGCAGAAACTATGGGGTTAGAACTATTGATGGTGGGAAAAGATGTTGCATTAGTTTCCTAGGATTTCTGTAACAAAGTACCACACACTGAGTGGCATGAAACAATAGAAATTTACTCTCATAGTTCTGGAGGCTAGAAGTCCAAAATTAAGGTCTCAGAAGGTCCATGCTCCCTCTGAAGGCTCTAGGGAAGAGTCCTTCCATGCCTTTTCTTAGCTTCTGGTGATTGCCAGCAACCACTGGCATTCCTTGGATTGTAGCTGCATAATTCCAGTCTCTGCCTCTGTCTCCACATGGCTCTCTCCTCCCTCTGTGCATGTATCTCCGTGTGTCTCCAAATCTCCCTCTCTTAATAAGGACACCAGTTGTATTTAGAGCCTACCCTAATCCAGTATGACCTCACCTTAACTTGTTTACATCTGCAAAGACCCAATCTCCAAATGAAGCTGTTGTTTAAGTTTGCCAGGGCTTCTTCTATGACAAATACCTCATGCTGGTTGGCTCAACTGTAGGAATTTACTTTCTCACAGTTTCAAGACTAGAAGTCCAAAATCAAGGCACTGGCCAGACCATGCTTTCTCCCAATATCTATAGTGTTCTGGTGCTGGGTTGCTACAAACCTTGGGGTTCCTTGGCTTGAATCTCTGCTCCCATCACGTGGCGAGCTCCCTCTCCTTGTGTCTGTTCTCCAAGTGCCCACTGACTTCTGAGTTCTTGCTCCTCTGGCTGTATCTGCATTTCCCCTCTTAATTAGGCCTCCAGCTGTATGGATTAAGGCCCACCCTCATTCAGTACGGCCACACCTAAGGAGATCTTAGAATTCACAAATGAATGTTTTGTAAGCAAGTTTTTCCTTTTCTTCATTTTTTTTCATTAATAAGGAGAACTTGACTATGTTATTTAACTAATCTGTGTATCTTTCTGAACACTAGAGGAACAACTGAGTTAGCAGTTGGAATTAGATGAGATAAAAGTACCTGAAAAAGAACTTGTTGAGCTGCCTTTTTCTGTTCTTTAATTTTGTGAATTTGAAATAGAGTTGTTAATAATAATAATAAAAGAATTCACAAAGGAGTCACAAATGAGTCCACACCTTAACTGATAATACATCTTCAAAGGGTCCTATTTACAAATGAGTTCACACTCACAGGAACATAGATTAAGATAAAAAGTATATATATGTTTTTGTTGGTGTCCATAATCCAATCAACCACAGTCACACTCACAGGTACCAGGAGTTAGGACTTGCAACATATGCTTTTGCAGGACACATTTCAGCCACAACAGATGACACATGGCATTTATAGTAAGCACTAATGGGATAATTCCATTACAGGTCCCTCGGGCTCTGGAGCAAGGCCATGCCATCTGCAGTGGAGATTTATACATATTTTAAAAACAACTACTGGCATACTACTGGGCCCTAGCAAAGATGTAGTGCCTGGCCTTGGAACACCAAGTGACCATGCCCCCCATGAGCTAGGTTCCAACAGACCCACCAAGTTATCAGGTTGGAAGGACCTATCAATGATCCATCATTAAGCTGAAAATGGTAATCTGGGAATGGGCACAAACAAGCTGCACATGCTGGTAAGCCAGATCCCTATGCTATTCCCACTGTTGCATATTTGCTTCTTCCTCAATTCATTCCTGTTTTCTCATGTAGAATCCTTATGATCACCTGATGGAAGTAGAAAGTATCAGAGCTTGATCTGTAGATGGTATAAATGCAAGTTGAAAATGGATGCTAGCTGCTCTACAGCTCCTCTAGGAATGGTCTTGAGAGACAATGATTAGGAAGAATCCTCTCAATGGGAAGAGCTTTGTGTAGCATACCTGATATTCCACTTGTGTGGAAAGAGAAATGCCCAAGCTTAGAGGATATATGCAATCATGAGTAGTAATAAATGATTTAGCTGGCTAGTCAGGACCTGGAAGGAGAACTATTCCAAGAGGTATTTGGTGGTTTCTCTATACCTCAGAAAAATATTCTTAAATTCAATCCATTCCTGTGGGTGTGAATTCATTGTAAGTAGGGTCTTTTGATGAGGTTTCTTCAGCTAAGATGTGCCCCACCTCAATCAAGACGGATCTTAATCCTATTACTGGAATCCTTTATAAGCAGAGTGAAGTTTAGGCAGACAGAGAGAAAGCCACAGGAAGCAAGAGGCTGGACATCAATGGAACCCAGAAGAGAAGGAAGAGACCAAGAGATGCCACCTTGTGCATTGCTATGTGACAGAGGAATCCAGGACTTAGGATTGCCAGCAGCCAGACCCAGAACACAAGTCTTTTGGAAGAAAGCATTGCCTTGATGATACCTTGATGTGGACTTTCTTTTAGCCCAAAATTGTAAGTGAATAAATTCCCATTGAATAAACCAATCCATATCATGGTATTTGCTTGAGCAGCCTAGGAAACTAAAACTGTCAGTGATTCGTTTTGACAGCAATAGACACATTTTCCAGTTATGGTTTTGTATTTACTGCCTTCAGTCAGCATCAGTATCAAGGGATTATGGAATATTAGATTCTCTGTCACAAGATCCCACATAACATGGCATCAGACCAAGAGATCTACTTTATAGCAAAAAAGTACAGGAGTGGGTAAAGGGTCATGGATCTATGGGGCCATGGCACATATCACACCACTGAGAATCTGCCAGCCTAATAGAGTGATGGAATGGCCTGTTGAAGGCACAGCTGGAGTGCCAGCTCAGAGGCCATACGTCATGAGGATGGGGAAACATCTTCTAGGATGTCGTGGATGCTTTAAATCAAAAAGCTTTTATGGTTTCCACTGCTGCAAGATTGGGAGGTCCCTGCTGGTTTGCTCACGTCGGACCTTGTCCATACCCCTTCCTCGATCCCCTAGAAGTCTCTCAATAAAATGGCTTGACCCTAAAAAAACAAAAAGCTTTTATGTGGCTATGTCCTCAATAGGCAGAATAAATGGGTCTGAGAACCACAAAGTAGAATTCAAAGTGGCCCTGCTTACCATAGCTCCCACTGATCAACTTGGGTATGCTTCCTGTGTCTGCAAACGTGGGCTCTGAGGTTTAGATGTCCTAGTTCCTGAAAGGAACACATGTCCATCAGAGAAAACAGCAAAAGTCCCATTGAACTACAAGCTGTGACTGCCACTTGGACAATTTGGGTTCCTTGTGTCAGGAGATGGGCAGGCATGGAGAGGAATCATCATTTGGCAGGGCTCATTGGTCCCACTGTTAGACCATGGAGCAGAGAAGCATGTACTTGACATTCTGGTGATCCACCTGGGTACCTTTTGGTACTTCCTTAATTTTGACAGTACATGTGCAAAAACAACACCAGCCTGAGAAGAGCATGGAGATGAGGAGCTCCAAACCTTCAGGAATAAGGGCCTAAGTCACTGACTCCAGTAAAGATGTTAGCTGAAAGCAAGAGAAATCCAGAATGGAAAGAAGAGGAGGGAAATGATGCATATTAGTTTCAGCCCTATGACCAACTGCCACTGCAGGGGCTGTAGTTCATCCTATTAACCTTCTACTCCTAAATTTCCCTCAGGAAGAGAGGCCCATTGGAATCCTGGAGTACGGATTCAAAGCAATACGTTAAAGCGGTGCAATGTGTGGACTCTGATAGATACTGGGATGTGCTGCCTAGAACTCTCTTTGGGAATGAAGCACTTACTCCCCCAGCTGCTGGGGCAGCCCTGAGCTTTCTGCCTTCCCTCTCCCCTTCGGTGATTGCCCAAAGTCTCCCTTCCTCCTCTCCCATCTGGGGCACCTCTGAAGGATTAGTCTATCTTTAGAACTACCTGCAGGGTCTTCCATTGAGATTCCCAGCATCACAGTTCAACTTCTTCTTTATGGCCAGTCCTAGTTTCTCCTTTTCTCTTCCACAGGTGTCAGTCCCAAGGGCTTGCCATAATAAATCTAATAGCACAGAAACCTCTGTATTCAAGTCTGCTCCCCAAGGGACCCAGCCTGTGACACTCAGGTCTTCATTGATTTGAGCCCCTTATTGGTCCAGACATTTCCTTGCTTGAGCTTGCTCTAACTGAAAGAATATTATCTAAGTGACAGGAGGTCTTCTTTGTTCTTTCCGACAATGTGGACAACCTTTCAGGACATTTTTTGGAAATCACTTAGCAGGGAGCAGCAAGGCTTAGTATATTTAAAGACATGAGAGACAAAGCTATCAGTGGTCTCATGGAGATTTTGTCTCTGGTGACCCCTAGGGAAGACCACTGTATGATCTGATTGCTTTAATTAAAAATCACTAAGTAACTACGGGTCTTACTAAGAGCATTGGTAGAGACAAAGTTTCGTTCCTTCCCCATGCCCTCTTGCTAATCCCCTAGCCCCCAAACCATTGAAAAACAGGATTTGATTACATTATTCTATATTCAAAGACAAGTATGCCTACATATCATTCTGAGGTTAATATAATCAAACCTTAGTTTTGGCAGCCATTGTAATACTTAATCCATTTGCACTTGTACCCTCCAGATCAATCTAAATGCAATTTCTTGGCATTAGGGTCTTTGTTGGTTTGCAAATAAATTCTATTTTTGTAACACACACTAGAGCCCAGAATGTCTATTTTTAACAAGGAAAAAAAAAAAACAAACAGAGCTGGGTTAATTTTGGGGTTTGGGGTGGAGTTAGAAGAGCATTAGGGAATTTGACTATGGCTTGTTTTACTGGTTTCAATAAAAAGTAGGCATTTAAGGTTATGTGCTATCTTGACAGATTTATTCTCCTTTAGCAGCATTTATTGGTTTGGAGAGGGACAGGGTTAAAGAGATGAAAAGACACTAGGAAATTAGAGACTTTTGGTGAAAACAACTGAACAGTGAAATTCAGGCAGACCCCACATTAAAATTAATAGGATTCTGAAAGTTCCTTTGCAAATTGGTTATTAGGAACCCAGGCCCCGGGGAAAGAGACTTGCTCCAGGCTACCAATCAAAGGAAGAAGTAACCCCCAGGAACACAAATCACTTTCCTGAAATTAATATGAAGGAAAAAGTCAATCAGGGTTTTAAATGACTAAAGTGGTTAATATGCTCTGTTGACTAACCCAAAGCAACACAATTTCCTCAAATTCAGGCCACAGAGACTGCAAAAGTCTCTTCAGTCTCTGTGTGAGTCCTGAAGTTAGTGCAGGGGTTCTTCACCTGTTTTGTTCCACGGACCCCTTTACCAGTCAGGTGAAAACCATGGACCCCTTACTAAGTCCACACTATACTGTGTATTATTTAATAAGTATATCACACCCGCGCCAACATGTCCCCACAAGAATAATGCTTTTTTGAATTTCAAATCAAGCTCATGGATCCCTGAGTTAGTGGGACACTTCCCTTCCCTGAGCTGCCCCCACAATGGGGTCCTGTCTTTACATCAGCTGCTCGGCTGAGAGCAGTCCCTTTGTGCTGTGGCCTGCTCAGCTCTGTGGTCTGTGTCTCTGCCTGAGGAGGCAAGAAAAGTAGAGTGACTTGAGGGCAAGTGTGGGCCACGGAGACTGGGAGATGGCATCACTCTGGGCATGTGCTTATTTCATCTGGTGGTTGGGATTCCTTTTCATGACAGGGGAGGGAACACGAGAGAGGGAGCAATAGAATGCAAAAAGGGACATCTGCAGGCCTGGCAGGCATATTCTGATTTGGATGTTTATCACTCAGGCAGGGCTTTCGCCAATATTCCTGTTGTGCATAAGAAAACCAAGCTGATGAGCCAAAAGTTAAATTCTATTTTGACTTTGCCTCAATAACAAAACATTCACTTTCTCTAGGTATCAGATAGGGTTAAGACTTTCTATCATGCAATGCTTATGAAGTGCTTGGGATCTTTTTGTAAGGAGATGGAAAAAGAATTGTATTATCTTGAGAGATGTTTGAAAATGTTCTTGGAGGGCTGCGGCATTTGTGGCCATCCAGCTTTAAAGAATGAAGTGAAACTGGCCGGCATTAGACAAGGAGAAAACTTTGCTTTTTGCTTCAGAGATTAAAAGGGAAGGTAAGAAGAAAACAGGGGAAGAAATGGAAGGAGGAGGAAGAGAGGACATAGAGCAAAATGGAGAGAGGTGAGGCAGGTGACTTATGGGGGAGAGGCAAGGCCGTTTAAGGAAAGGGGTGATGGCTGCTCTCGGCTGCGCAGTTGCTTGCGTTGTGTGTCACAAGGCTCTATTTCTACTCCAAAATCAGCAATCAAGCTTCTCTGCTCATCTTTCCTTCTTGGTGGAACTCCAGAAGAGGGCTGCTGTTTCATAGCATGGGCAGCACAGAGATAACAAGCAGGGGAGGGGGAAGGACCTCATGAGAGCAGAGTTCAGGGGAGTCACGGGATGCTTAGGGGGACCCCAGGCTTCCACTCGCTGTGGACCTGGGTAAGTGGGCTCAAATTAATGTGATGTAGCTCTCCAACGGTCAGGGAGCCAGCTGCGTAGTACTTAGATGAAAGAAACTCAAACGCCATTTGGTAAAATCAAAATTGCTTCAGCGGCCAGTAGGACCCAGAATACAAGGAATGTTCTTTTCCTCTTTCAGTGCCTTGAGTTTGGCATTAATGTCGGTGCTGGGCTGTGTGTGGCACAAAAGTGAAAAGATCCCAACTCTGCTCTCAAGTGAGGGTGAGGAAAGGGGAGAGTGGGCGTGAAAATAATGAATACCACCCAAGAAGATAATGACTATATACAGCTATGAGAAAAAGACAGTCTTAGTGAAGGTAGAAGAAGGAAGTCTGGGGAATGGAGGTCTTGCCTCTATTAGGTGTGAAGTAATCTCTCCAGGGTGTTCTGCCCAGAGACCCCTGGAGGGCTTCTGCTTTAAGGGACCAGCTCTCCTTAGCACAGATTTTATTAAGAACCTGTGTTTGGATATCCCCTTTCTAGGAGCTTCTAAGTGTGCCCCTTCAGGAGCCTACATCTTTCAAAAACATCTACCATAATACTGTGGAAGGGATTTTTTGAGAAAAAAACAGTAGACAGAAGAGGACATGTGAACTTGAGTTGCCATGTGAAGGGTAAAATAAAGGAAATATGGCCTGGAAAGTGATTGCACAGGTGGTAGCGCCTTCTTCAAATGGTTCCTGTTGCTGCAGGCGTGTGGCTTCTGGGGGTCATAGGAGAATTTCTTTCTGGTTAGGCAGGTCCACAGGGTAGCCCAGGCCTCGCTGGTGCCCTGCAGTGTCTCACCATTAAAAGAAAATCTGGGTTGGGGAATGTGGGTATTTACAGACTTATTTTTTTCTTTGTACTCTTCTGACATCTACTTGCTTGTTATTCCTTGCATGTTTTTTTTTTAGAAGACATGCAACAATTTCTTTTAGTGGCTTCTTGCATGGTATGAAAAAAAAAAAAGACAAGATTTAGAGTCAAAAGTCCTGGATTTGAATCCTGACTTTTTCACAAACTACTTGTACAAACTCAGGCAAACCAAGACTTTGGGAAGCCTGATTGATTATCTCCATCTTTCAAAACTAGGTGCTGATAACATCTGACATTTAAAAAGGCCTTTCTTAGGCTCAACCCAAAGTGCCATGCAATTGGCACTCCTTAAATAGAGCCTCTTAAACTTTGGGAGAGCAGTTTGCTTGTTCCTTACACAATTCTCTCTGATCTTAACCTTTTCGGCTCCTTACTAAGCTCTAGGCACTGTACCAAATTCTCTTGTCAATTTTCTCATTCATTTTCACCATCATGCTATGAATCTGACACTATCATCACCCTATTTTACAACTGAGAACACTCAGGCTTGAGAGGTTAAATCACCCAGCTGGGAAGGCTGCTCTGGTAAGTGGCCACACAGTTGTGTCCTGAGTTTTCTTCTGAAGCTCTCCTCACTCCTCTTCCTCCTGGCAGAGACCTGGCACCCTCCTGTCTACAAAGGGTGATGGAAATTGCTCAAGGCCTTCCTCCCACTTACATTTGCTATGTCACCAGCATCTCTGCTTTCAGAAATCTCTGGGTGGTATCACCACAGCCCATAGGGTGAACAGATTTGCTGTGGAACCTGTGAACTTCCTCCAGTGTTTTTGAAAGCTCTGCACGACAAATGGTTTCATTGGTCTTCCGTGCTTGGTGCTGGAGCCCCTTATATTTATTAGACAAGGGATGATGAACTGTTTGGCTTCTGCCCAGCTGGCAGGCACTAGCAACTAATTCTCATGCCTAATTGGAGACTGTAGCAACACCACACAGACTCTCCAAGACCACGGAGAGCCACTCACTGCCAAATGATGAAAAACCTTCTGACCGGCCTCCTGATTGTTTTAAAATTAAAAGGTACTTTGGGGACAACTGAAATTCCCCCAAGTGCTTGTCTGAGTGATTCTGGCAGCTTCTCCAAAAGTGCTCTGGCTCCTAGCACAACCACCAGCCTCAGACTTTCCACCCATGGCAAGGCCCAGGCCCTTCCCATTTTCTGAGCTCAGGCTCTAAGCACTGGGCCAGCTTCTTGCCTACCAGGAGCTCCTTCCTGCATCAGCATAGCTAGTGCCTTTGTCTCAGGTGGATTTGTCGAGTCTTTGGAGACCCCAGGTGGCCAGCACACCTATGAGTGCTCAAACAAGATGCCATGCCGTGGGGGCCTTGGCTTAGGCCTATTGCTGGGAGGGCCCCTTGCTGACTGAGGGATGCTGCTTTCACAGAGTCTTTAGGGGTGTCCTCCCTTCCTCAAAGGATCAGATCCACAGATAGTCTGAGCTAGGAGTACTAGGAGTACTAGGGAGCAACTAGTCTAAGCCCCAAATGAGGCATATAGAGAATGTGTGGCAGAGCAGGGACTGGAGTCCAGGCTACCTGTCCTCCAGGCTGTGTTTCTCTTTGTTACCACCCTGTCTTCTATGTCTTACTCTGCAGCAGAGCTGCTGAAGGGCTGTTCTATTTCCCTACTTCTCTCCCCTACAAAGATTGATGGACTATAATTTGATGATGGACAAAATAATGGGAAGCTCTAAATCTCATGAGGCCACCACAAAGACATAATTGGAAGAAAATAACGTAAGAATCCACTTTTGGGAGTTTCTGGGAAGATGGAGGATAAGAGAGGCAGAGAGATCACTTTTCTCCCAGAAAAAAATAGCTAGAGGACAGGCAGAGACTGTCTGGAGGGCTGCTCTGGGGCTCAGGACACCAGGGGAAGGTGAGACACCACCAGAAGAGAGAGAAGTAAAGGAAAGGAGACTCAGCTGGCTGAAAAATCCCCTGCATAAAGCTACAAAAGCAGCAGCAGGTGCCCATACACCCACCAATGGAGCAAATAGCAGCCTGCAGACTGCAGAGGCTCTGGACTGCACTGGCTGTGGACTGAGGGGGCTGCAAGGGTCCTCTTCCCCAAGAAAGGGGAGAGGGAAGGACACAGCCTCCTGTAAATTCAGATTCTGGCCGGTGAACTTGGTCTGCTGCATTGGAGGGGTCCCACACTTTCAGGTAGGGCCACAAAATTGTTTGCAATTTTGAGAGCCAGCAGGGAGCTAAAGATATTTACCTTCTCAGACACCCTCTCTACTGCCCAGGGGCTGGTTGCTGAAAAGGCAGAGGTTCAAAGGGTGTGGCCAGCCAAGGGTGGAGAACAACCTCTGAAAAAAATTGTTTGTAAGGCTTGGCTGGCTCTGAGGACATTGGTTCTGCACCCCCCACCTGCCTGAGGAGATACTCTGAATGCACCACCCCTAGCACCTGGGTTCTGAGATAAGAGATCTGCCCAAGAGTGCCACCTGCTGGCAAGACCAAAAAGTGCATGAAAAGGGAAAACTAATAATAAATAAAATAGGCAAGCAGGTGCCTTTATTGTTAACCTGCCAAGGCCCTTGGAAACTGGCCAGCACCTCATTACTGTGTCCTTAGCTCTGGTTTGAGTAGTTAAACAGGGGCAATCCTAAATATCTAGAACAAGTTGAACCAAGAGTCTAAGAACAGTGGTAGTACACAGCTACTTAACAATAAATCCCTAGGCAAGAAAGAGAAACTGAACATCAGAATAAACTCAGCATCAGTATCAGATGCCTAATAGCAGCAAAAATTTATAAGCCATACAAAGAAAAAGGAAGATATGACTCAGGCAAAGGAACAAATCAAAGCTCCAGATGAGACACAGGACTTGAGGCAGCTAATCAATGAAGCTCATTTAAATCTAAATCAAATCATGGAGTTGAAGGACAACATGGCTAAAGAAATAAAAGATATTAAGAAGACACAGGGTAATCACAAAGAAAAATTTGAAATCTTGGGTATAAAATAGCAGAGCCCAAAGCAAGCAGAAAGAAATAAATAACAAATATTAGAGCAGAAATAAATGAAATCGAGAACAACAACAACAACAACAACAAACAAACAATAGAGAAAAGGAACAAAACCAAAGGCTGGTTCTTTGAGAAAATCAATAAAATCTACAAACCCTTAGCAAGACTAACAAAGAAAATATAAAATCAGGAATGAAAGGGAGGACATTACAACTGACCCCAGAGAAATAAAAAAGATCATAAGAAGATATTATGAGAAACTGTATGCCAACAAATTAGACAACTTAGATGAAATGGGTACATTTCTACAAATGCATAAACAACCTACATTGACTCTATAAGAAATATAGGAATTCAACAAACCAATCACAAGCAAAGAGATTATATCAGTCATCAAAAATCTTCCAACAAAGAAAAGTCAAGGACCAGATGGCTTCACAGGTGAATTCTACCAAACACTTTGAGAAGAATTAATACCAATCTGTTTAAACTATTCTAAAAAATTGAAAAGGAGGGAAAATTACCCAACACATTTTATGAAGCCAACATCACCCTAATACCAAAGCCAGATAAAGACAGTACAAGAAAAGAAAATTACAGACCAATCACTCTAAAGAACAATGATGCAAAAATTCTCAACAAAATACTTGCAAATAGAATCCAACAGCATATAAAAATAATTATACATCACAATCAAGTGTGTTTTATTCCTGGTATGCAAGAGAGGATCAACATAAGTGTTACAACCCAACTCCTGAAGGGCATGAGTTGGTGCAGCTGTAAGACCAAAGAACACACCTGGCATTTAGTCAGGCATAGCTTTCTTGGAACTTACGGACAGAAGAGGATCTTTGAAAGCAGCAGTTCAGAGAATGAAGATAGCACTCTGCAAAGAGATGAGAAAATGAGGGATGATATATAAGGGGTTTCAGAACAAGGACATTCCATAGGGTAGGAGAACAGAGTTTCTGCTAGGGTCACATGAAGCATACACATGGGTTCTGGTGATATTTTCACTATGTTCATGGGAAGAATGTTTAATAAGGGCATTTGCAGTTTGGGAAGATCATAGTTTACGATGATATCTATGCATTCTCTCCTCTTTGGGACGAGTTGTTAACCTTTAAGTTATGTCTAGGTCAAGCAGGCAGCTATGTGCTAAGGACTTGGTGTGGGGTCCCTGGGTCCCCACAATAAGAAAATCAATTAACATAATATACCTCATTAACAAATCAAAGGGAAAAAAAAACACATGATCATCTCAATTGATGCAGAAATGGCATTTGACAAAATCCTACATCCTTTCTTGATAAAAACACTTCAAAAGAGAGGAATAGAAGGAAAGTTCCTCAACCTAATAAAGGGCATGTATGAAAATCTCACAGCCAAATTGTACTCAATAGGGCAAGATTGAAAGCTTTCCCTTTAAGATAAGGAGCAAGACAAGGATGGTTTGTTTTTTGTTCTTTTTCTTTCTTTTTTTGGAGTAATGAAAATGCTCTAATATTGTAGCTCTGCTACTACTAGAAAACTTCCTTTAGATTGATCCCAATCTATTATTGACCCTTTGAAAACATTTATCCAACCTATAAATAGTTTACTGAATTTCATTTTTATTTTGTGAATAATTTCTCTGCTTGAAAAAAAAAAAAACAGAAAATTTTATCAAATGACTTGGGCTACTATGTTTCTTTCTCTACCAATCGAGTAAATGATCACAATAGAAATGAAAGCTAGCCTGACAAAACATGTTTTATGACCTCCTGCTGGCTTCTAGTGCCCACACTCTCTTGCCTATGTATTTATAACTATCCTAATGATCCACTTGTGAACCACCTTGAGGAATGGGGTTTTTTTCCCTAAAAAATTTTTACTGAATAATTTAAGATAAGGGCATTAGTTGATGTAGATAAGTCCTCATATCTCAGTGGCTAAACCAAGTAAAAGTGTATTATTTCTCACTCATGTAAAGCCCGTTAAAAGGCATTCCTCATCAGTGGAGAGTCCTCTCTTCAAGGCCCTAAGGCTCTATCCGTTTTGTGCCTCTGTGAGCTCACTGATTAAGACCACTGATAAGAAGGGTACTTTAGGGTCCAATGAAAAAAAATTTTGGTAGAGAGAATGAAGGGAAGAGAATTTCTTACTGAAATGGGGGTAAAAAGAAAAAATAAATGCAGAGATACAAAGTATACAGTATGACACACTTAAACTCGATAGTTAGGGAAGAATTCTAGGCAGGAACTACACCTTGAGTCAAGGGACAGAGCTGATTTATGGCAGTAACACAAGGAGAGAGCCAAGAAGTAACACCCCAACCTCACTCTCCTCCTCTGGGCCTCCACATCATCTAAACAGAGCTAATAGTCCTAGGACAAGGGAACCCACTTTGCTGTCAGTACAGGTCAGCCTCCAGGGACATAGAGCTGGGGGAAAGATAGGGGCAGGTCTGGAAAGGGAAACAAAAGCTAGGGGCACAATATCGCTAAAAGTTTCTGAGGTGAGAGTAGCTCTACAGTGATTAATTTGATAACACTGGGAACAAGGGATGGAGAGGGGAGATAGTGGATAAGGAAGAGGCAAGGGAACTTCATTGATTAGCTGCCTCAAGTCCCGTGTCTCATCCAGAGCTTTGATTTGTTCCTTTGCCTGAGTCATATCTTCCTTTTTCTTTGTATGGCTTGTAAATTTTTGCTGATATTAGGCATCTGATACTGATGCTGAGTTTATTCTGATGTTCAGTTTCTCTTTCTTGCCTAGGGATTTATTGTTAAGTAGCTGTGTGCTACAACTGTTCTTTGACTCTTGGTTCAACTTGTTCTAGATATTTAGGATTGCCCCTGTTTAACTACTCAAACCAGAGCTAAGGACACAGTAATGAGGTGCTGGCCAGTTTCCAAGGGCCTTGGACAGGTTAACAATAAAGGCACCTGCTTGCCTATTTTATTTATTATTAGTTTTCCCTTTTCATGCACTTTTTGGTCTTGCCAGCAGGTGGCACTCTTGGGCAGCTCTCTTATCTCAGAACCCAGGTGCTAGGGGTGGTGCATTCAGAGTATCTCCTCAGGCAGGTGGGGGGTGCAGAACCAATGTCCTCAGAGCCAGCCAAGCCTTACAAACAAATTTTTTCAGAGGTTGTTCACCCTTGGCTGGCCATACCCTTGGATCTCTGCCTTTTCAGCAACCTTCCCCTGGGCAGTAGAGAGGGTGTTTGAGAAGGTAAATATCTTGGATATAAAATAGCAGAATCCAAAGCAAACAGAAAGAAAGAAATAACAAATATTAGAGCAGAAATAAATGAAATTGAGAACAACAACAACAATAAACAAACAATAGAGAAAAGGAACAAAACCAAAAGCTGGTTCTTTGAGAAAATCAATAAAATCTACAAACCCTTAGCAAGACTAACAAAAAATATATAAAATCAGGAATGAAAGGAAGGACACTATGCCTGCCACTTCTTTGGAAAGCTCTCGGAAATGCACAGATATTTAGGCCTGGCTAAAAGCAAAATGTTAAGTGTCTATTTTAATCATCTCTCTCTTGAAAAAAATTCTCTGGGAAGCAAAAGACATTTGATATGAATTATGTATCTTTAAAGATTATTTCATGTATTCGTTTCCAGAAGATTCACTCTGTAAATGAGTACAAGGCCACATTTGCTACCTGAAGTTTAAATTGAACTTAAAATTGCATGTTGGATTATCTTCCAGAAGAATGAAACTGAATCAGAGTTTGTAAACGTCAGCATTCATCTCAAATGCATGTTTTAAAATATAAATCATCTTTCTGAAATTGTTGTCTAAAAATATATAAATCAGTAAAATACCTTATCAGCCTCCGACTCTTGCTTGCCAAAGATTTGTCCAAAATTAAAGTCATGTTGATATCATAACAAATCTAACCTAATAGTCAAACCTATTCTTGACTGTATATTGAAAACAACTTTTAGGAAACGAAATATAATTCTAAATTGAACCTAACCTGGAAATTAATGTGGGTGGCAATAATCTATATGTCATCCCACAATTCCATTCATCTTTTTAATATATTTACATTCAATTGTTTACAATAATTAACTTTCTAAAGGGATTTGGCTAATTTCATGTTGAGCCATTTTAGGTGAAATTACAGAGCCATTTTTTATATTTTCAGATTATACATCAAAGTGCAAGTAGTTATTCTCTTATTAGACAGCTATAATATCAATGACAAAACATCAGAAGAGCACTTCAAAAATAAAACAATTTAAACTTGCAGATGAGATTTAGGATAGATGAAGTGATATTCAACTATGCATTTGATAATATCTCACAAGCCAAGTATATATTAGTCAGCCAAAGGGGTGCTAATGCAAAATACAAGAAATCGGTTAGTTTCCATAAAGGATATTTATTTGGGATAGAAGCTTACAGCTACCAGGCCACAAAGCATAAGTTACTTCCCTCACCAAAGTTTGTTGCCACGTGTTGGAGCAAGATGGCTGCCTATGTCTGCCAGTGTTCAGGCTTCCTGGGTTCCTCTCTTCCCAGGGCTTGCCCCTCTCCAGGCTCAGGCTTGCTTCTCTCCACAAGGCCAGCTGTAGACTATCAGGTGAATGGCTCGTCTCTTTTCCCAGAGCCTTCTCTCCTTCCTCACGACCAAGCTCCTCTGTGTGCTTACTTCCACAGGCTCCAGAAGTAAAACTCAGCATCAGAATTCCAACAACAAAGCTCCAACTAACTCCTCTGCTCTGCCATGTAGTTTTATCTCTGAGTCCCCACCCACAAAGAGGTGGGGACTCCGTCCTACTGACGTGGCCCAATCAAAGCCCTAATCATAACTTAATTACACCCAGAAGGACAGACCAGTTTACAAACAAACAGAACCCATATCTATTTTTGGAATTTGTAACTACATCAAACTACCACACCAAGCCATGTCATAAACACTTTGGCAACATTAGCAGTAGGAGAGACATTTCAGGAATGGTTGAACTTTTGAAGGTCCTCAGTAAACTGGAAAATGTCTATTTCTCTGAAACGAAACAAGTATGAAATATTTTTTGGCCTCGGTTATTGTTTCTCTAATTATCAGCCTTTCTAGTCAGCACAGGCTGGGTTATGCTGCAGTAAAAAGCAATCCTAAATTCTCAGCAGTTTAAACCAAGGCTCCTTTCTCACTCAGGCTCTACGTCCATCGTGTTTCAGCAGTGAGTACTGCTCAGCATCTGCTCTCAGAGAGCAGGTTGGTGGGGCCTCACTAAATGGCACACTCTGAACAAGGTCAGAGGGGGAAAGGAAGTTGCTACATCACTGGCAAACTCCTGAAGATTTTCTTCCAGAAGAGATACATTTCACTGGTCAAAGCAAACCATAAGGCTATGTCTAACACCAGAAAGGGAGAGAAGAAGAATATTCTTAGTGCCCAGAAGGGGGAGGATTGGAAATACTAGTGAAAAACATCAGTGTCTGCCACATCAACCTTTGTTCGAAATCTGTTTTCAGCAAATATACAATCCTAATACATGGTGTTAATAATAGGATGGTTTGTAGGGAAACAAATACACCAGATATAAGCTCTGGGCTATAGATAGCAGTAGTATTATGACATTGTTCTTTCATCATTTGTAACAAATATGCCACAACAATGTAAGGGGTTGGTGGTGGGGCAATGTATGAGAATCCTGTATGGTATGCATGATTGCTCTTTAAAATTTTGAAATTAAAAAATAGTACCCGGTACATGGTAAAAACTATGTATTTCTTTTTATTTTTTTTATTTTTATTTTTTATTTTTTGTTTTACGTACTTCCTTTACAATAAAGATGAAAGTGTTTTTTTTTTTTTTTTAATATGTTTTTAGTTTTGAAAAGTGCACTTTGAGAGAACTGAAACTTGGCATTTGGGGGGTTCTTAGGTTTCAAGGCCGTGAACAATACAATATGGCTTTGGTTCTCCTGACATAGATGGCCTGCCCTGAAATCAGCCTGAGAGGATATTTGCAGAGACTGTAGGAACACGACCCTGGTGTGAAGTGGGTGTGTGGCCATTGGACAAAGGCAGAGTTAGGAAGCATTCCCCTCTGGAAGGGAGGTCTACCTCCAGATCACCTCTCTCCCCTAAACACTGTTCATTCCTGAGCAGCCAGCCCTAGCATTTTTGCTTTGAGAATACCTCATATATTTGTTGCTTTGGGAAACACTCCCTTCCAAGTGGTTTTAATTTTTTTAGCTTCTCTTTTCTTGGTATCATCTGTATTCAGTTGAGAAGAATAGTTTGGAAGGATAGTAATCCTAACAACTCCAAGTTTTCTTATTTTCCAATTCATGATTTTTTGTCTTGGACTGACTATCTTTTGCCCTTCCATTTTTACATTTTTTTCTGTTTAAGTGGCTCATAATGTTGATTTTTAGGATTTTTGAAGAATGTAATAATTTGGCATTAAACACATTGTCCCAAATTGGACCCAAATGTACAATGATTTCTCTGTCACTCTAACTTATTTGTTTAAATATTTTCTGAAACCAGGTGAGGTGCAATTAAAGTTGTTGCTCTTTGTATACACAAGACAATCTCCATTATAGAACAGTTTCTTCAAAATTTTGAACAATTAAGAAATTCCTTTTTACCATTCTATATGGTTCTAAGACGGAGCTGGGAATGACTTTAAGCTCAATTTGGCAAAGAGAAGGAGCTGGCTTTAGGACAGAGTCTAGGCCACATATTTATGGAGAGCTTCAGTTCCACTAATGGGCTCTGGTATTGTCAGTACTGCCAGCTCCATAGAGATTTGCTGGAGGAGAGAAGAGAGGAGTCTCATTCTCCATAGAGCTCCTCATTCCCATTTGTAAGGACATATTATTTCAAGAATTGGCATTCCTTTCACCCAGAGTACATACACATAAAGTCCCGTGTGTTAATCACCCATGTATTTTATAAAGCAAATTAAAAGTCTTATTGCTTTTTAAACTTTAAATATAAGTTTTTGGTGAATAGATAACTTGTATTATAAAATGAGTCAGAATTCAGCTCTGGTGGTGTTAAAAGGAAACACACACAGATGATTGTTGTTATTTTTTTATCTCTAAATCAAGCTGGGGTGGGTGTTTTCTTTTTTCCGTGTGTGGTAGTCTCTGTTATGGGTCTTTGTGTGGGAATGGCAGGAGTTGGAATCCTGGGATTGATTTAAGACCTCGTGAGGCCCCTCCCTCCCTCCCTCAGCTTCTTTTCTTCCCAGAGCCTGGAATCACTCAACCAGGACTAGGTTTCAGCTCCTCCTTTTTCAGGATTAGTGACCAGATTTCTGAACTGCAGGATTCGGGGCAGGAGAAAGCCATCATTCCAGCCATCAGTCATCTGGTCTACTGGGGCTCCCTACGGAGACAATAGTTTAAAGAGCAGCTCTGGATTGCTCAGAACTGGCAGTGCTGGTGACACGAAGGTGGGTAGACTCACAGGAGGCATCAGGGCAGACTCCTTGTCCCCAAACATTTTCTCCACAGTTTTCCTTAAATTCTACCAGTAGCTACTGCCTTCTGCCTACCTGTTGTTATTGTGGGTGGTGGTAATTTTTTAAGAATGCATTTTACAGAGGATAAAGCCCTTCATTTCCCATTTTTAGGAACAGTTTCATTTAAGGCTGCCCCTTACAGAGTTTACATTCTAGAATTCTATGACTTAACTGACTGTTTTTTCCCCTTCACCCTCCTCTCCTGCCCCAGAAAACACACACATACACAACAGGAGGGCTCTATTGTAGGAACAACAGATGCTTGCCTGGGTGGGGCCTAGGCATCTCATCTGCATGTTTGGTTTTCCCCTTGGGTTCTCGACTCCCCTCTGCTACCTCTCAGGGTGGAACATGGCCTGTGAAACCAGGGTTGTTGAGCATGTGGCCTCCACATTGGTGTGAATCTTGGTTCCTCTAGTCAATAATAAAGTGAACTTGGGCTGTTTTGCTTCAATTTTCTCATCTGTAAAATAGGGATGATGATAATAGTACCTACATGTAAAGTATATAGCAAAAGGAAGCCACTCCTTTGCTCCTCACTAATAATAGCCACATTTTATTGAGACCTACTAGGTGCCTGGCACTGTCGTGTCTTGAGTGCAGATTTGGTAGGTATAATAGGGAGAGATTGGAGTGGGTATGGGGGATTTGTGAGACATGAAGTGAGAAAAAAAAGTGGGGACACTAAAAGAAGAGCTAAGAGTTGCAGAATGGCAAAAGAGGAAGTTCAATTTGAAACAAATGTCTTCTTCCTATTTTCAATTTTCTTAGACCAAGTCCTGACCTATTACTCCAGAAAACCTTTAAACACCAGAAATGCCTTTGAGGGAATGTGGGCCAAAATCCTATTCTTCCCTCCAAGGAATCCAGTGTTTCATTGTGGACACCCAGCCTACAGCCCCAAACCCAGAATATAGTATCTTCCTGGTAGAAGCTCTGTAAACCCCAACTACTTGAATGAATGAAGCCTCAATTCAAAGTTCTGAGTGGTGTTTACCACGTTCCAGTTGAGTCAGCAAGGCCAGCAAATGTCATCTTAGCCCATGCACTTCTTTTTTTTTTTTTTTTTAAAGATTTTATTTATTTATTCATTTATCCCCCCCTTGCTGCTTGTGCTCGCTGGGTCAGCTAACCACGCCGTGCGGGCGGGCTTGCCTTCACCAGGAGGCCCCGGGAACCGAACCCGGGGCCTCCCATATGGTAAACGGGAGCCCTACTGATTGAGCCACAGCCGCCTCCCACCCCATGCACTTCTAACTGCAGCTGGAGATACTACAAATCCAGAAAATGCCGCAAAATGGACTACAATAGCAGCCATGGGGAGTAATGTGAATTGTAACCCTGCTTTACATTTGTTCAGGGGTTCACAGCCAAACAGTAAGAAACTTAGAATGGTGTGTTACCTCTGTTTATAGAGAGGTTTAGTGACATTCCCAAGATCACACAGCTAGACAGAAAATGTGAGACTTCCTGACTTAAGTTTTAGTATTTTGTTGACTACCTCTGCTATTTAAACTGTTATTTAAACAGCATTGATCAGATTACAATTGCGTAAGGAAAAAAATCTATGATTTCAAGATAGAAAAGGATTTTTTTAAATGAGAGATAAATGCATAAACTCAAAGGAAAAATGTTTATGGTGTTTTTGTTGTATATAAGTTTTTAAATTTAATGTATTGGAATTTATCAAAGTGAAAATACCAACCACAGACTGGGAGAAGATAACTGACTTCTCATATAACTACCAAATGATAGGTATCCAACATATATAAAGAATTCCTATAAATGAGTAAGAAAAAAGGCAAATTATCCAATAGAAAAATGGGCTAAGGATATAAACTAGCAGCACAGAGAAGAGGAAACAAGAATGGCAAATAAATATGAACAGATGCTGTTCTCACTGATAATTAGGAAAACGTAAATTAAAACAACCATGAGATCCTTTTCTCCATAATGTCGTCAACATTTGGGGGTGTTAGACTTTTCTATTTTTGCCAAAAAGGCAAGCGTAAAACTCTTATATAGTGCTTTCCATTTGGAAAGTAATTTGACAACATGTCATGAAGATAGAGATGTGCCTACTCTCAGACCTTAGATACATACATCTCTACCCTTAGATAAACTCTTTGTATCTATGCCTCAGAAGCCTTCACACATATACAAGATACGTTTGTGAGAAAGTTCATTTGTGGCATGTAAATAATTATGAAAATTTGAAATAGCTTAAATGTCCATCAAAGGAAGAATATATAAATAAATTGTGGTATATTCTCACAAGGGAAGCTTCTACAGAAGTTAAAGTTAATGAAACAGAGCTGGACACACCCAAACACACAACTTAACAGTACTTGGCAGGGGCGATTGGCTTCAGGTCTTTTTTAAAGGCCCTTCCAGGTCTGACAGCCTTTGGTTCCCAGGCTCACTGTGCTGTACTTGCATAACTCAGGAAATATGCACCCAGCTGATGGATGCTGGACATCATTTGTGTGGTGACCTTGTTGGCATTGCCAAGAGATAGCTCAGGAGGCAAATAAAATAGTCTTCCTAGATATTAGAGTTCATGTTTGTAGAATAAAGGAAAGAATCTATGAACCATTTATTGAACACCTTCTATGAGCCAGGCACTGTGCTCTACATCTTCTGGCTCCCTCCTGTCTGTCACTTCAACAAAGTCCAGAACTTCTGTTATTTCCTTCAGGAAATGATCATTCTAGTAGAGCAAAAAAATGTTCCTTTTTCTTTTCTTCAAGAGATTTGACTGTAGTAAAAACTCATCAGCCAGTTTTCATGGTTTTACTGTTATTGCTGTTGATACCAAGAATATTATTCTTGCCTTTCAGAGAAGAACTGCAAGAGAAATCAAATGTGGGGGGGATCCTGAGACGGGTTTTCCTTCATTGAATTGGGTCTGCAACCAGGTAGGGGCAGAGTAGAACAAACAGAAAAAGAGGAACAGACATCCTTGAGAAGGGTTTGGATTATGGGTACTGCCAGCAAACTTCTGAGAAAGTGGCGATCTGTACACACACACACTCAAATCCAAATTTAATAATTACCAAGAACACTGAGCTTTGGACAGCACATGTCCATTGAGAAAAAGGCCAGTGGTTTTCAACCCTCCATTTGAACAAAATAGATGAAAGTAGAGCCATTTTGGGTAAATGGCATCACTGCAGCATCTCTGGAATGCCCTAGGGATCTCTGGACACAGTTTGAAATCTGCCATTTTAAGTAAGTCCAAGTGAACAGAGTGTAAACTCCACCCAGTGGATGGCCATTCATGGGCTAGTTTATTACTTAGCAGAGCTCTCTTCTAGGCTGTCCTGCCATAGTGTAAGCTAATCAAAAAGACAGAGTCTGTGACTGCCAGTTCTTTATTCTCTGTTTTCATGAACACCACTCTGATCCTTGTCCTCCTTATTGCCACTGCCCTCTGACTCACCTCCTAATCTCTGGTCTCTGTCACCTCCAATGCATGCTGAATATTGGAAACAGCTTTTCCCCCTCTAAGACATTTTTATAATGCAATTCTCTTGCTCAGAAATCTACAGTAGTACCCTATTACCATCAGCATATTCAACCTTCCCTCTAGCCACACATGGTCATTATGCAAACTCTGTTGCAACTCACTGTGTCCTCTCTCATCTCCAGGTACAGACTGTTCCTTTCCTGGGGCACACTCCATGGACCCACCCTTACCCCTTCTTCTACTGGCTAACTCTTGCTGCTCATCCTTATATGATCATTTCCTTTAGAAAGTCTAGGGACACAGGTGTCCCTCGTGTGCACACCCATAGCAGTTAATGGCTTCTTTACAAAAGGCAATTTAATTATAGCGTTTAAGGCTTCTTACTTATCTGTAGCCACCATAAACTAAACAACAAGAAGAGAATGTCTATGCCTTATTTACTCTTATGCCCCCAAATTCTGACAGTATATTTGTTGAGTGAGTTGAGTGAATGCAACATAATCTTTTTTTTTTTTTTTTTTTAGGTACCAGGGCCGGGGATTGAACACAGGACCTTGTATGTGGGAAGAAGCTGGCACTCAACCACTGAGCCACATCAGCTCCCCTGAGTTGTTTTTTTCCATTTGTTCACTTGTTGTTTGTTTTTTATTTGGAGGAGGCATCAGGGACTGAACCTGGGACCTCCCATGTGGGAAGCAGGCACTCAACCGCTTGAGCCACATCTGCTCCCTTAAATATTTGTTTAATGTGTGAATGAATAAATGAATGAATTGTTGATGGACAGATTGATGAATGGTGCCCTTTTATAGGTGTAGGGTCCTCTCTGGCACCCCCTCAGGTGATCCTTCATTTGTGACCCAAGTTGTGGTAGGCAGAATAATACGACCCCCTTTCCCCCAATTAAGTCCATGTTCTAATCCTCCGAACCTGTGAATATGTTCTCTTACATGGCAAAAGGGACTTTGAAGATGTGATTAAGAATCTTGAGATGGGGGTAATTGTCCTGAATTTCCTGGGTGACCAAATGTAAACACAAGGATCCTTTAAAGTAAAAGAGGGAGGCAGAAAGGATGAGAGTCAGAGAGAGATTTGAAGATGCCACACTATTGGCTTTGAAGATGGGAGAAGGGGCCATGAGCCAAGAAATGCAGGAAGCTGGAATAGACAAGGAAACAGCTTCTCCCCTACAGCCTCTAGAAGAGACACAGCCAGCACCTTGATTTTAGGATTCCTGACCTCCAAAACTGTAAGGCAATAAATGTGTGTTGCTTTAAGTTACTAGATTTGTGGTCACTTGTTACTGCAACAATAGAAAACTAATGCACAAGTAAATGTTCATCTTACCTATTCCTAGATGGGACGGCATGAGACGAGTTGAGAGCCTTTTGGAACTGAGGCACTCTAAGAGTGGAGGGGAGGGTGCTGGATGTCTCTGGGGAAGAGAGAAGGGATTTAGGAGACAGCCTTCATGGCAGTTATTGGTGAGACAAATCCTGGAGAGGTTGGAAAGACGGCTCTTCTCCTTCTTGTTGCCAGAGGGATGTATCCAAACGGCAGCAGCCATTTGGCCTTGTCTATGACCCAGACCCTCCTTGTTTTGCTATTAAACAAATCAAAGCCCAGAGAAACATAAGAACTTGCCAAGAGTTTTGAAAATGGTGGCCAAGCCAGGCCTAGAAACTGATTCTTGGAGCAACATTTTCTGCCACCCATTCGTTCTCCCATGCTGCCCTCTGACAGCCCCGCATTCCTGTTTGCTGGCGCAGAGTTAAATATGCCAGGCTTCATCCACGGAACACACCGTCCCTGACCTTTGATGCTGAGAGGCAGGACACTCTCCTGATGAACATTTCTTGCAGTGCAATGTTGTGTGTGTGTGTGTGTGTGTGTGTGTGTGGATGGTGTGGGAGGAGGGGGCAAAGTAAGGGGCAAACCAAGCCAAGGGAAATGGTTAAAAACCTAAGCCCAAACATATTCTTCTTCTCCTGGGGCTTCAGTGACAACTTCACACCGTTCTTTTGAGACTCTCACTGGAAAACATTGCCCCTAGACATGTGCGTGTGTGTGGGAGCTCACACATGCATATAAACGCAAAAACAGAGAATCATGAGAGTAACACCTGTGAAGAAGAGAAGCCCCACACCTACATAAACCACCTTCACTACCTCAACCCCGAGCTACCAAGGCCTCCGAATACCAGCCTCTCTGGGCTTGGAGTCAAGCAACAATATCCCCGCAGAGGCCTCCTTCCCGCCTCCATTCCCCAAGTGCTCTGATACCAAGACCCTGATTCATAGATGATGCATCACAGTTTCTTCTGTTTATTGTGTGACAAGAAATACAAGTACATCTTTATGATCCTCTTTGAGCCCTCCCTTGCTTTGCAGAGATTTAGTAAGTTCTGGTGGAGCTGGGCTCCTTCTCACCCAGACGAGAACTGTTCCTAGCCATGTATGGAGGATTTCTCAGGGGGCTCCCGCTCTTTCTTAGTAACTATCCAAGTATCAGGAGGAGAAATGAATGGCTAATTATGTGGATGGTAATGCCCTTTAGAAAGCCACCAATATTCATGAGCAACTGCCTTCTCCTTTCTCTCTCTCTCTCTCTCTCTCTCTTTTTTTTTTTTCCCTTTCATTCATTTATTCAATGAATTTTCTCTCAGGGAAGAAGAAATTCACAATCTAGTGGAAGAGACAATCAGAACCTTGAGCCATGGTTGTAACAGAAAATCTGGCTCAATCAGATCTGGATAAGGAGGGAAATCTATTGGCTCACCTGCTGGAAAACTTCCACAGAGGGTTTGCTTCTGATAGGGCCATTCCCAGTAGCTCAGCCATTGGGTTTCTTTCCCTTTTCTCCACCTGCCTTTGGCTTAAGAGCTGGTTCTGAGGTTAGCTCCTCTCATTGTAACAAAACAGTCAGAAGCAACTCCCAGAGTTGCTTCCTTGTTCGCATCCAGAAAAACTGAGATTGTGTCTTCACCCCAGCATTCCCAGAAAATGTCTTGGGACTCACTCTGGTTCAGGGGTGGCCCTCATGGCCTAAGCTGAGCTAATCCATCACATGGCCAGAAGATGGAACATACTAATTGGCCTAGTCGAGTCCTGTGCTCCACCCTGGAAGCTGCACAGGAAGGACATGAAACCCAAAACAGAATGTGGAGCTGTGGGAAAAAGGAAAAGAGAGATACTAAGAACTGTTCATCCCAGAGAAAGAGCTTTGACAGAGATGCGCTCCCAGGACACCTTGGGAAGGCAAGGATTTCTACATGAATAAACCATGGGAATGGAAGGAATTTGGATAGCTCAACCCTGGAATACCCTCCAGTATACTAGAGCTGGAAGCTGCCCTTGGTTAGAAGACAAGGAAGGCATGGAATTAGTGTCCCAAAGACAAATAAGGCCTGGAGCAGACATTATGCCAGGACACAAGAGGCTGTGTGTGTGGGAGAGTACATATCTGTCTCTCAGATTCTCAGAGAAGAGGATGAAAACATCTGAAGGTATCTTAGGAGAGCTGTCTATAAGAAGGTTCTGGTTACAAGGCCTGTGTGATACTGAACTGTTTCATCAAGATAAGCTGGACTAGATTCCAGTAAATCTGGGTTTGGATTTGGCTCTACCACTCACTCACTGTGGCCTTGGGCAAGTCCCTTAACCTCACCACTTAATCTCTTCATCTTTGAAATTTGGACAACAGCACTTCCCTCACAGAGTTCTTGTGAAAAGCAGAAATAATACCTTAAAATGTCCAGCATGAAGCCAGCATTAAGCAATCATGACTATTGTTATTATAAAGGATTGTGTCTCTGGGGATGATGCAAGTCAGAAGAGGAATGTGCACTTTCTGAAACAGCTTGGCTTTAGACAAGATCTCGGCAGCAGACATAAGCATCTGGGAGCAATGGTATCGGGAGCCTGCTGATATGGCTGGAGTCTCTGCTCAGGTTTAAGCTGTTTTTCCCCTGGTTACACATGTGCCTGGGAATGCCTGGTAGATGATCCATCCTCCCTCCCAGGAAAGGTCTTACTCTAGGGGAATAAAGTCTGGCATTCAAGCTTGGTTCAAGGTAATAGACTTAAGTAAGTGAAGAAAAGTGATAAACCCCATGTTTCACTAGAAATCAGAACATTCTGGTCTAGATCCAGTGACTGGATCCTTAAAGGAAGGGAAGCAGTAAGGAGGTGAAAATATGACTGTGTTGGGAATCCCAGCAGCAGAGTACAAGAGAGTTACGGTGCTTTCTGGTTGGGGTTGGGATTGGGATGGGCAGAGGAAAAATGGGAAGGAGGCATCACATTCTGTGGGCATGAGGTAGGGGGGAAACACCTTCAAACTTTTGTGGCTTTGAAGCCCAGCCACAGCAGCTCGGTGGCATCAGTATTCTCAGCGGAAGTGGCTGCATCATGCCCCAGTGCAATATCACCACAGAGAACCATGGTCAGAGGCAAGCTGAGTGCAGGGGCCACAGGGTAGCTGACAGTGCCACACTGATGAACACATGAGCCATCCCCTGCTGCGGACCATGAACAGTGCGAGCAGTTCTGCAGTGTTGACTAAGGGTGGGGCCAGAAAAACTCTGCTTTGTCAAGGACACCCAGATTCCACAAATCCATCAGGTCCCCCTGGACACTATACAATCAGTTTGTAACTGCTGACTACAGCGTGGTTTTACTTGTTATTGTTGATGGTTACTTTAGCTAATTTTCATTCCTTTACTTGATACTGTAGTTGCTAATTTATGATAACTGAATGACTTATACTTATTGTAATGGTTACTTTAGCTTATTTCCATTCTTTACATGATACTGTAGTTGTTATCTTATGTTAACTGAGTGATTTGTAATATTACTGGGTAATAACCCTACCTCCCTTTGTTTGAATCCCATAAAAATCTTAAATTCTTTCGACCTGGGGAGACAGATTTGAGCAGGGGAGGGGGGAGGGGGTGTGGGGGAGAGCGCCTGTTTCCATGCTGGTCAACCTTGCATTAAAGTTCTTTCTTTTCTCAAAACCCCAATGTCATGGTATTGACTTTGGTGTGCATTGGGCAGCAAGCCCTTGCTGGGTAACAAGTTCAATGCTGAGTTAAATCACCAGGAACATATACATTGCATTGTCACTTCAAGTAACCATGATTTAATGTTGTTAGCCTTTGCCTTTTGTCAGAGATAATTAAGAATGCTTCCATATGTATTATGAAACCTACAATAATGATAATTTGTATTATAATGGTTAAAAGCCTTTGGTTAAAGATCATCCTGGTTACTTTCACTTAATGTGCTTTGAATGTTTGCCTTTTATGTTGGACTGGTACAGTTCTTTCCTTCTTACCTTTCTTTTTTTTTTTTCAGTGAGAGCTAAATAATTATTAATCTTTTTTCTTGGTCCTTATTGGACATTAGGACAGTAAGAGTTAAATGTGGTGCTCAATTGGAGTAACTCTCCTTGGTGTAGGAAGATTTTATGGTAAAACTACAACCCACTCCTCTCCTCCACAACATGGGTCTTGTTTGGGTGTTTGGTTATCATTGCTACTTTAATGTTATTCTATTTTGATGTGTCTTTCTGGCAAGCCACCTAAAATACTTGTTAGAAGTAGTTGGAATTTATTTAATAACTGCAGTAATAGCTGAGAGTATGTGAACATATTTTTTTAAAGGTTTATTTATTTATGTCTCGCCTACCCCCCTCCCCATTGTTTATACTCATTGTCTGCTCTCTGTGTCTCCTCATCTCCTTTTTTTAGGAGGCATCAGGAACTGAACCTGGGACCTACCATTTGGGAGGGAGGCACCCAATCACTTGAACCACATCTGCTCCCTGCTTGTTGTGTCTCTCCTTGTGTCTCCTCATTGTGTCTCCTCAGTTGTGACATCTTGTTGTCATCTTGGTGCATCAGCTCACCGCACCAGCCCTTTGTTTCAGCTCACTGTCTTCCTCATCTTCTTTAGGAGGCACCAGGAACCAAACCCAGAACCTCCCATGTGGTAGGCGGGCACCCAAGGGCTTACGCAACATCCTCTTCCCATATGTGAACATTTAAGGACTCATTCTCAGTACAGAGGACTCTTTCTTTTAAACCTCTTACTGTTTTTCTTTTAGGCACTTGGAGTTGAAAATAATGCTGCCTTTTTTTCTTAACATTTTTTTCATCTGAGGCAATGCTTTGTTCTGCCAAATAGATTTATTTTCCTTATCAGACAGAAATGTGGGCAGAAGAAAATGATCTCATTGCATATGATTCCTGACACAATGCCCAGGGTTCCAGACTGCAGTGAAACTTGGTTTTACAAATGACTTAAGATGGCTTTTTGTTTTTACACACCTGTTCAAAGAAACCCTGGGTGAAAGTTTCCACTGTTGGTAATTCCCTTGTTGAGAGCTTCCACTATTGATTCCTCTGTGGCTCTACATGCTCTGGTCCTGATTTTACATTAGTGATGAATAGATAAGGGTTGCTGTTCAGGTTTCCACCTCGTGCTTTTAAAGAAAGGAAAGAAAGCGAGGGAGAGAGAGAGAGAGAGAAAGAGGGAAAAGCTGTATTTAAAAACAACACTTACTTATTGAAATCTTTATAAAGAAATGAAAATTTTCTTTATAAAGAAACAGGCACAAAACAGTGTACAGTGCAGAGATCTTTCACAACATGGACACAGCTACTAAAACTACCACCAACATTAAGAAACAAAACTTCACCAGCACACCCGAAGCTCACCTCGTACTCCCTCCAGGCACACCGTCCCCACTAAGGCAACTCTGCTTTCCAGTACCATCGATCATCGCTTTGCCTGTTTTCGAAGCCTGGTGTAAATGTCATCATTCAATATGTACTTTTCTATGTATTTTTCAAGAGAATTAACCTCATTGTCGCATTTAGCAATTATTCATTCATTTTTCCACATATAAATGTAGCACAAGTCATGTATCCATTCTACTGTTGGTTTATACTTGGACTGTTCCCAGTTTTGGACTCATCAATAATGCTGCTGTGAATATTCTGGTTCATGTCTCTTAGTGCACACATGTATGCATTTCTTTTGGAGATATGCCTAGTAGTTCTGGATCACAGGTTTTGTTATCTATTTTTTTTAGGAGGAGGGTGGAATCAGAGGTTTTCTGAAAGATCGGCTTTAGTAGATATTGGCAAACACTTTTCCAAAGTGGTTGAACCATTTTACACACTTACTTTCTAAATGTTAGTCATTCTGGTGATAACTAATGAAGTTGAACCCTTTATCTTATGTTTACTGGCCATTTGGATATTCTTCTTTTGTGAAGTTCCTATCATGTTTTTGTCCAATCTTTTTCCCTCTTGTAACATCAGGAAAATATTCTCTTGTTTTCTTTTAAAGCATTATTTAAAAAAAAAACAAAAAACATTTATTGATGTATATAATCATACGTGAATATACATAAACAAGTATATAGTAAGAGTTCTGAAGTTACAAAACAAACATGCATAACTTCATACAGGGCTCCCATACATCACCCCACCACAAATTCTTCTTTGCATTGTTGTGAAACATTTGTTACAAATTATGAAAGAACATCATCAAAGTATTTCTACTAACTATAGTCTGTATCTTACATTTGGTATATTTTTCTCCCAACACATCCTATTTTTTTGTTGTTAATAAACCATATAATTTTTGTAAAGTGTACAATCAATGGCATTTGGTATAATCACTGAGTTGCACCATCATCACTTTAATCTATATTAGAGCATTTCATTACTCCAAAAAAAAAAAGAAAAACATCAAAAAAAAAACAAACAAAAAACCACCATCATACCCATATGTTAGTGCTACTAATTACAAATCCAATGATGTGCTTTCACCATTTTTCTTCATTTTCAGACATTGACAAACAAGTTTTTATCAATTCTGCACTGATTAAACCTCAGCTTTCCATTCCCTAACCACATTCTATTCTCTGATTACTTATATTCTAGCTATTAACTCCATGAGTTTGCTCATTATATTTAGTTCATAATAGCAAAATCATACAATATTTGTCCTTTTTGCCTGGCTTGCTTCACTCAGCATAATGTTCTCCAGGTTCATCCATATTGCCATATGCTTCATGACATCATTTCTTCCTACAGCTGAATAATATTCCATTGTATGTATATACCACCGTTTGTTAATCCATTCATCAGTTGATGGACACCTGAGTTGTTTCCATCTTTTGGCAATCATGATAATGTTGCTATGAACATCAGTGTGCAGATATCTGTTCATGTCACTGCTCTCAGTTCTTCTGGGTATATACCTAGTAGTGGTATTTCCGGGTCACATGGTAGATCTATATCTAACTTCCTTAGGAACCAGCAAACAGATTTCCACAGTTGCTGTACCATTCTACATTCTCTCCAACAATGAATAAGTGTTTCTATCTCTCTACATTCTCTATAACACTTGTAGTTTTCTATTTTATTAATAGTGGCCATGGTGGTAGGTATGAAATGATAATCTCATTGTAGCTTTGATTTGCATTTCCCTCATAGCCAGTAATGCATGCTGAGCATTTTTTCATGTGTTTGTTTGTGGGTTTTTTTTGTTGTTGTTGTTGTTGTTTTGCCATTTGTATTTATTCTTTAGAAAAATGTCTTTTTAAGTCTTTTGCCCATTTCTTAAATGGGTCATTTGTCCTTTTATTGTTGAGTTGTAGGATCTCTTTGTATATCATGGATATTAGACCCTTGTTAGATGTGTGATTTCCAAAATTTACTCCCATTGAGAATGTCTTTTTACCCTCTTCACCAAGTCCTTTGAGATGCAGGAGTGTTTAATTTTGAGGAGTTCACATTCATCTATTTTTTTCTTCTGTTGCTCATGCTGTGGGTGAAAGGTTTAAGAGACCCTCACCTACTACAAGGTCTTATAGAGACTTCCCTACATTATTTTCTAGGAGTTTTATGGTCCTGGCATTTAAGTTTAGGTCTTTCGTCCATTTTGAGTTGATTCTTTTATAGGGAATGAGATAGCAGGTCCTCTTTCATTCTTTTGGTTATGGATATCCAGTTCTCCCAGCACCAGAAAAGTGGACTTGGTAGGCTTATCAAAAATCAGTTGATGGAAGCGGATGTAGCTCAAGTGATTGGGCTTCTGTCTACCATGTGGGAGGCCCTGGGTTCGATTCCTGGGGCCTCCTGGTGAAGGCAAGCTGGCCCGCACCCACAGAGAACTGACAGCCTACTCCCGCGGATGGCTCAGCAAGATGATGCAACAAAGGGAGACGAGCAGACACAGAAGAATGCACAGCGAATGAACACAGAGAGCAGACAGCGAGCAGAAGCGGCAATCAGTTGACCATAGAGGTGAGGGTCTGTTTCTGAACTCTCAATTCCAGTCCATTGATTAATGTGTCTTTCTTTATGCCAATAAATTATGGTTTTGTTTGTTTGTTTGTTTGTTTTTAGTAGGTACCAGAGATTGAAACCAGAACCTTGTATATGGGAAGCAGGTGCTCAACTACTGAACCTTGTATATGGGAAGCAGGTATTTAGTATTTCTGTAAAGTAAGCTCTTGGAAATTTCATTAGTATTGTATTGAATCTATAAATCAATTTGGATAGAACTGACATCTTCACAATATTTAGTCTTCCGATCCATGAACATGGAATGTTCTTCCATTTGTTTAGGTCGTCTTTGATTTCTTTTAGCAGTGTTTTGTAGTTTTCTATTAATAGTTATTAATAGATACTTGAGTCTTTTTGCTGCTATTGTAAATGGAGTTTTTTTCTTGATTTCCTCCTCAGCTTGCTCATTACTAGTGTATAGAAATGCTACTGATTTTGTGTGTAGACTTGTACCCTGCCACTTTGCTGAACTCGTTTATTAGCTCAACTAGCTTTGTTTTAGATATTTCAGAATTTTCTAAATATAGGATCATGTTGTCTGTGAATAGTGAGAGTTTTACTTCTTTGCCAATTTGGATGCTTTTTATTTATTTTTCTTGCTTAATTGCTCTAGCTAGAACTTCTAGCACAATGATGAATAACAGTGATGTCACTGGGCATCCTTGTCTTATTCCAGTTCTTAGAGGGAAAACTTTCAACCTTTCCCTATTGAGTATGATGTTGTCTGTGGGATTTTCATATATGCCCTTTATTATGCCGAGGAAATTTCCTTTCCTTCTATACCTATTTTTTGAAGGTTTTTTATCAAGAAAGGATGCTGCACTTTGTCAAATGCCTTTTCTGCATCAATCAAGATGATCATGTGTTTTTTTCCCTTTGCTTTGTTAATATGGTGTATTCTGTTATTTGATAATCTTCTGTTGATGCACTATTGCATAGCAGGAATAAAACCTACTTGATTGTGATGCATGTTTATTTTTATATGCTGTTGGATTCTATTTTCAAGTATTTTGTTGAGAATTTTTGCATCTATGTTCGTTAGAAATTGGTCTATAATTTTCTTTTCTTGAAGTATCTTTATCTGGCTTTGGTATTAGGGTGTTGTTGGCTTTATAAAATGTGTTGGGTAGAGGAGCAGATGTAACTCAGTGGTTGAGTACCTGCTTCCCATGTACCAGGTTCTGGGGCCAATCCCCAGTACCTCCTAAAAAATGTGTTGGGTAATTTTCTCTCCTTTTCAATTTTTTGGAAGAGTTTAAACAGTATTGGTGTTAATTCTTCTCAAAATGTTTGTTAGAATTCACCTGTGAAGCCATCTGGTCCTGGACTTTTCTTTGTTGGAAGATTTTTGATGACTGATCCAATATCTTTGCTTGTGCTTGGTTTGTTGAGTTCCTCCATTTCTTGTAGAGTCAACATATGTTGTTTGTGCATTTCTAGGAATTTGTCCATTTCATCTACACAGTCTAATTTGCTGGCATACAGTTTCTCATATCTTCTTTTATTTCTGTGGGGTCAGTCATAGTGTCCCTCCTTTCATTCCTGATTTTATGTATTTGCATCATCTTTCTTTTTTTCTTTGTTAGTCTTGCCAAGGGTTTGTCAATTTTATTGATTTTCTCAAAGAACCAGCTTTTGGTTTTATTGATTTCCTCTCTCTCTCTCTCTCTCTTTTTTTTTTCTCTCAATTTCATTTATTTCTGATCTATTCTTTTTTATTTCTTTCTGCTTGCTTTGGTAATGTTTTGCTGTTCTTTTATTAGTTTCTCCAGTTGTTCAGTTAGATTTTTTATTTTCACTCTTTCTTCTTTTTTAAGATAGGCATATAGAGCCATAAATTTCCCTCTCAGCACTGCCTTTGCAGTATCCCATAAGTTGTGATAAGTTGTGCTCTCTTTTTCATTCATCTCAAGAGATCTACTAATTTCTCTTGCAATTTCTTCTTTGACCCACTGGTCGTTTGGTGTGTGTCATTTAGGCTCCATATATTTGCAAATTTTGACATTTCCCGCCTATTATTGACTTCCAGCTTCATTCCATTTTGATCAGAGGAGGTGCTTTGTATAATTTCAATCTCCTTGAATTTATTCAGAGCTGTGTTATGGCCCAACATGTGGTCTACCCTGGAGAAAGATCCATGAGCACTTGAGAAGAATGGATAACCTGCTGATTTGGGGTGCAATGCTCTGTATGACTATGGGGTCGACCTCATTTATCATATTGTTCAAGTTCTCTGTTTCCTTATTTATCTTATGTCTAGTTGTCCTGTCTCTTGATGTGAGTGGCATGTTGAAGGCTCTAACTATTATTGTCGAGACATCTATTTATCCTTTCAGTTTTGCCAGAGTTTGCCTCATGTATTTTGGGGCACACTGGATAGGTGCATAGATATTTATGACTGTTACTCCTTCCTGGTGGATTGTACCTTTTATTAATATGTAATGGCCTCCTGCATCTCTTATCACATTTTTGCATTTAAAGTCTGTTTTGTCTAACACCAGTATAGCTATGCCTGCTCTTTTTTGGTTACTATTTGCATGAAATATCTTTTTCTAACCTTTCACTTTCAGTCTATTTGCGTTCTTGGGACTAAGGTGAGTCTCCTGCAGACAGTATATGGATGGTTCATGTTTTCTTATCCATACAGCCAGCCTATATCTTTTGATTGGGAAGTTTAATCCACTAACATTCACTGTTATTACTGTAAAGTCATTACTTACTTCAGTCATTTTATCCTTTGGCTTTCATATATCTTATCTTATTTTTGTTCATCTTTTTACCTTTTTGGTTACCCTTTCTGATAGTCTTCACTTCTACACTCTCTTCTAAGCCTCTATCTTTTGTCTTTCCTTTTCTGGCTGCAGAATTCCCTGTAGTGTTTCCTGCAAAGCTGGATTCTTGTTCAAGAACTCTCTTAGTTTCTGTTAATCTGTGAATATTTTAAACCCACCATTATATTTGAAGGACAGTTTTGCTGAATAAAGAATTCTTTGCTGGCAGTTTTTCTCTTTCAGTACCTTAATTATATCATACCACTGTCTTCTTGCCCCTATGGTTTCTGAAGAAAAATCTGCTCTAAGTCTTATTGAATGTCCCTTGTATGTGATGTTTCACTTTCCCCTTCCTGCTTTCAGAATGTCCTCATTATCTTGGCATTTGACATTCTGCATATTATGTGTCTAGAGGTAGTTTTATTTGTATTTATTCTAACTGGAGTGTTCTGTGCTCCCTGGACATGTGTATTCATGTCTTTAATGAGAGCTGGTAAATTTTTGGCCATGATTTCCTCAAATACTCTTTCTGCCTCCTTTTCCTTCTCATCCCCTTCTGGAACTCCTATAGCACATATGTTGGTGCACTTAAGAGCCCCTGCTCTATTTTTTCCATTCTTTTCTCTTTTTCCCCTCTTTTCAATTTCTGTTGTTATTTCCTCTATGATTCTTTCTTCTGTGATTTCAAATCTGCTGTTGTATGCCTCTATTGTATTTTTAATCTCACTTATTGTGTCTTTCATTCCCATAGACTCTGTTATTTTTCTACCCAAGTTTTCAAATTTTTCTCAGTGTCTTCTTAATGTCTTTTATTTCTTTTGCCATGTTGTCCTTCATCTTAATGATTTGATTTAGGAGATTTGTGTAAATTTCATTGATTAGCTGCCTCAAGTCATGTGTCTCATCTGGAGGTTTGATTTGTTCTTTTGACTGAGCCTTATCTTCCTTTTTTTTTTTGTATGGCTTGTAATTTTTTGCTGATGCCTAGGTATTTGATTCTGATGCTGAGTTTACTCTGATGTTCAGTTTTCCTCTCTTGCCTAGGAATTTACTGTTAAGTAACTGTGTGCTACCACTGTCCTTTGATTCTTGGTTCAACTTGTCCTAGATATTTAGGATTGTCCTGTTTAACTGCTCAAACAGTAATGGGGTGCTGGCCAGTTTCCAAGGGCCTTCGACAGGGTAGCAATAAAGGCACCTGCTTGCCTCATTTATTTACTTATTATTTTTCCCTTTTCGTGCACCTTTCTGGTCTGGCCAGCAGGTGGCACTCTTGGACAGGCCTCAGCTCAGACCCCAGGTGCTAGAGGCAATGCATTCAGAGTATCTCCTCAGACAGGTGTGTGTGGGGGTACAGAACCAATGTCCTCAGGACTGGCCAAGCCTCACAAACAATTTTTTTCAGAAGTTGTTCTCCACCCTCGGCTGGCCACACCCTTGCTGCCTCTTCAGCAACAAGCCCCTGGGCAGTAAGGATGGTGATTGAGAAGGTAAATATCTTTAGCTCTTTGCAGGTTCTCAGGGCAAACAATGTCTTGTCCTCACTCAGCCTGGAAGTATGTGACCCCTTCAATGCAGCAGACCAAGTTCACTGGCCAAAATCTGAATTTGCTGTAAGCTGTGTCCCTCCACTTCCCCTTTCTTGGTGAAGAGGACCCCTGTCTTCTTTCCTCTATGTCACAACCCTCTCAGTCTGCAGCCACTTCAGTCCACAGCTTC
>JAKSZT010053783.1:6725138-6811129 GCA_026826555.1 Tolypeutes matacus
CATAGGCTGGGGGAAGGGCACCCATTGCTGCTTTTGTAGCTTTACTCAGAGGATTTTTCAGCCAGCTGAGTCTCCTTTCCTTCACCCCTCTCTCTTCTGGGTGATGTCTCGCCTTCCTCTGATGTCCTGAACCCCAGAGCAGCCCTTCAGATAATCTCCGCCTGTCCTCTAGCTATTTTTTTCCAGGAGAGAAGTGATCCCTCTGCCTCTCTAATCTTCCATCTTCCTGGAAGTCCCTAAAGCTTTACTGTTTTTTGTTTCTTTTTTTTTTTTTTTTTTTTTTTACCATTTAGATCAACAGTCCATATGGAATTGTACATGAGGTAGTGGTTAAGATTTACTTTTTTTCCAAACAGATATACAATTGACCAAGCATGATTAATTAAAGAGACTGATCTTAAACAAAATGTGGTATATACATAGAATGGAATATTATCAGATGTAAAAAGGCATGAAATTCTGTTACATTCAACAACATGGGTGAACCTTGAAGACATCATGTTGAGTGCAATAAGCCAGACACAGGACACATATTGTATGGTCTCACTGATATGAAATTATTAGAGTAAGCAAACTCAAAGAGTCAGAAACTAGAATATTGATTACCAGAGGTGGAGTGGGGATGGGGAATGGGGAGTTAATTCTTAAATGGTACAGAATTTCCATTTGGGGTGATAGAAAAGTTTTGTTAATGGATGGTGGTGAAGGTAGCACAACATTAATGAAATTAACACCACTGAATTATATATTTGATTGTAGTTAAAAGGGGGAATTTGGGGTTATATATATGGTAGTAGAATTAAAAAAAAAAAACACATAAAAATGTGCAACATAAACAGTGAACCCTCATTAAACTATGACTTAATTATACAATTATAATAATATTCTTTCATTAATTTGTAACAAATGTACCCCACTAATGCAAGTTGTTAATAAGGGGTGAGGATTATACACGAACTCTGTATTTTCTGTATGATTTTTCTGTAAACCTACAACTTCTCTAATAAAAAAATACATTAAAGAAAAAAAGATCATCCTTTCACCCCTGCTCTGCAGTGTTACTTTTGTCATAAATTTATTGTTCGTCTATGAATGGGTCTATTTCTGGTCTCTCTAATATGATCCATTGTTCTAATTGTCTTCCTTTCACCCACTTATATGATTTTGAGTAGGAAACTTAGGTCTGTAAAATCTGATACTCTGGTATCCCTGACTGCTGGCTGCCCTTTAGCCTTGGTATCAAGGCCTGAGAAAGTGAAGCATGTTAATGTAGAAAATCCACTCTGAATATTGCAACCAGAAAGATTAGTAGAGCTCACTTAATTCAATCTCCATATTTTTAAATCAGAAAAGTGTTTCACCCAGGTGTGCTAGATATCTTCTATTTACCTGACCAAATCCACTCCATCCTTCTCCATTCTGCTGTGACCCTGTGTTACCGGATTTTGTCTAGGTTCTTTAACTATGGTGCAGAAATGAATTTCAAGAGCATGTTGGGTTAGTTAAGCCAGTAATTTATTAACGTAGTGTATTAGTCAGGGTTCTCTAGGGAACAGAATCAACAGGAGATATCTGTCAATAATATGAGATTTTATAAGAGTCTCACACGTGACCATGGGGATGCACAAGTCCAGGTTCCGCAAGCAGGCTGCAAGCCAGGGGCTCCGATGAAAGTCCGATGAAAGTCTTGATGAGTTTCTGGGAGAAGTTGGCTATCCAAAGATGAGCTGGGAAATTCTCTCTGAATGTTGAAATCACTTCCCCTTTTAAGGTATTCAACTGATTGGGTAAAAGCATCATCCATTGCTGATGGCAATCTCCCTGATTGATGCAGATGTAATCAGCCATCTACCCAGTAAACTCACTGGTGACCAAAGTCCATTAATGTTCTTGTATTACAATTAGTCCAGTGCTTGCTGGAACAAACACCTGGACACAATTATCTGGCCGTGACACATTAGCCTAACCATCACAGGTAGGGAGGGAGGAGAAATGGGAGAAAATAACAGATCATGGGTCCCAGAGAGAGGAAGGGGCTGAAGAGTGATAAAGAGGGCTGGTTTATAGAATACAGTTTCCCATTACAGATTATAAATGCCCAGGTTTTACTTGCGTGTTGAAGCATGCAGGGGGAGGGCAGGGCACGGCAAGAGCAGGGCTCAGAAAACAAGAGGGAGTGGGGCCAAGAGAGATTTGACCTTTGCGCTTGCTTTTTAAACCATTAGTTATTCCACCCCTTTGCTAATGACATGGGAGGAGTCCCATCTGTTTGTTGTTTTGATTGATTACCCCACCCATCAGCCCCCAGGAAAGCCCAATGATAAGGGTCCTGAAGAATACCAAGGGCTTCTCCTGGCTTCCGTAGGAAACATTCTGGATGGCAGAAATCTCATGAGGATCTTCCAGCAGCCATCTTGGGGGTATCGATGTCCACGTGGACTTCTTGCCAGGTTCCAGATCCATCTATTGATTCCTTATCTTACTAGTCTGCTTCACCTGGAGGTAGACCTCCAAGGTCCACATCAATGTGCTTCCTTCCTTCTGATTTCCAGCTGGTTCTGCTTATGAGGAGTATTGTTCTGAGGATGGAGGAAGGTGAGCCAGATATTTATTCTCTCAGCTCCCTCCCTGTGGGACACCTAGGGTGAGTTAATTCTCTACATGAGGGTAATGGCACCATTTGGGTAGCCTCTCCACTTGGCCCTCTTCTTTTAGATTATAATAGCCACTCCTTTCTTTTGTCCCAGACCTAGGGTGGTAACAATATCTCACAGCTACTAGCCCCAGGATATCGCTCTGGGATTCTGACTGATACCTAACTGGAGGCATCCACATTCCAGAAAGGAGAATGGAAGATGGCCCAAAGAAGGGGCAAATGTATATGCCATCCATCTCTTAAGGAAGTGCCCAAATCTACCATGACACTTCCACACACCTTTCATTGGTCAGAAGTTAGTTCCTTGACAACACCTAGCTACAAAACTGAGAAATGTTCTAGGTAGCTAAGCATTCAGCTAAAAATTGCTACTAGCATGGGAGAAGGGAAGACTCTCTACTAGGGAATAGGAAGGAGTCTCTACTACTCATGCCATTTAACTCAAATCTAATCATTAAACCTCTAGTGAGGGCCACTTTGGCTACTCACTATTCTGAAATTCAGAGACAAATAATCCATGATCCTGGTCCAGGCAAATGCAGAACAGATATTCTTCCTTCAGCAGATGACCTTATTAGCCCTTGTGCTAGGCACTAGGGATTCAGAAGTGCATGAAACAGTGTTCCTGCCCTCAGACAGATGACCATGAAAATGTACCTCTAGTATTGCCTCTTAGTGAATATGGGTCACCAAGGGAAGAAAGAGTGGGGGAGACAAAAAAGGAGAGTTCATCTATGAACAAGGAGGAGAGAGACCTTCCAGGCTCAGAAGCGTCATGAGAAAGACCAAGAGCATGAAAGTGGTTGCTTTAGTTTGCCAGTCTGCTGGAAGGCAATATACAAGAAAGAGTTTGGCTTTTACAATGGGAGTTTATTAACTTGCAAGCTTACAATTCTGAGGCTGTGAAAGTGTCCAAATCAAGGCATCATCAGGCAATGCTTTCTCCTCAAAGACTAGCTGCCGGCAATCCTGGACTCCTCTGTCATATGGTAAGGCACATGGCAGCATCTGCTTACCTCTCCCTTCTCTCTGGGCTTCTTCTCTCTTCAGCTTCTTGCTTCCAGCTTTCTCTACCTGTCTCTCTCTCCATATTCATCCTGTTTGTAAAGGACACCAGTAAGAGGATTGTGACCAACCCTGGGTCATGCCCTCCTGTAGTAACCTAATCAAAAGGCCATTAACTGGAGTAATCCAATCAAAAGTTTCCACCTACAATAGCTTCACACTCCCAGGAATGGATTAGCTCTAAGGACATGATTTTCCTGGGGTCCATAAAAGCCTCAAACTACCACAGTAGTACAGTGTTTCAAGGGAGCAGCAAGGACTCCAGGGAACCTAAGAACATAACCTGCATGCAGAAAATAGGTGAAGATGAGGTTGGATGAGTTCACCATGGTCAAGGAAGGAAGGACCCTGGGTGCAGAGCACAGGCCGTTGGTGAATGTCTCCACCCACTCCACCTGCCAATCTCTTCCTTAATGTGTGTCAGTGGAGGACTTCCAATAAGTCACAAATGAGTGATAATATCGTATCAGGAAATACATCAAGCTCAGATCCAAGTTATATCCCTCAGGAAACATACCAGAGATCCAAATCTTGGCATTTCAGCCTCCTTCTTGACTTGAACAATATGATGGAATTCTGGAATAACTTGCTTGGCCTGACTCATTCTCCACCTTCGGAAGAAAGGCAAGCAGGGGTAGGATCAAGAGGACTGTCATCTCCAACCAGCATTTAGAAATGACTCCAAATGGTTTATATTGTAATACAAATAAACATTCAAAATGAAAATAGTCTTTTTATTCCCACAGGTACATTCTGGAAAAGAAGAAGAGGAAGAAGGAAGGAGCATTACTCACTTTCTTGAGCACCTACTATATTCCATGCATTATATATATTTTTTCAGTTGTATTTTGAATAGGAGGCTTGTCCTATGGATTTGGAATGTCTCAGAAACCAGACAGAAGCAGAGCAATGCATCCCGAGTCAGAAAACACATCTGACATTTATTTGCTTGTAGATAGATTTGCTTTGCAACCAATCCCTTACATTTTGCCAAAATTTTCTAAATCTGATATTCTACAGAAAAAAATGTAAATCAAGTGTTATTTTTAATACTTTTGAAAACTTTCTATGAAATACCCATCTTTTGATTTGATGTTGGAAACCATTAGAATTGATTTTTCAAAGATATACCACCATTTATTCTCTACCTTCAAATAACATCTACAGCTAGAGGAAGGTAGAATATCAAGAATAAAGTAGCATCTAAGAGAAGGTGTAGAGTGTCTAGAAAACAGATGTTTCTTTTTCCACATGAATATGCACTTTTTAAAAAGTAAAAGCATACAGTTTAGATAGTGAAGCAAACAAATCAAACTTCATTCTACGAATCTCACAGAATAGATGTTTTCAGTATTTCAGATCAGCGGGATGGTGGGTTCAGGAGAAGGTCAAAGCTTAAATTCTGCAAAATTTACTTTTTGTTGTTGGTTATCACATACTGCTGACTGCAAATCAAATAAATTTTTTTTTATCTGTGAACTTTCCCAGTTTTAACGAGCTTAAATACCTCCTGAATGCTATGGTAGACATTCTAATAATGACCACACACCATCATAATAGTATTTTATATGTGCTGTTATTACTATATCAGAAAGGTGGAAAAGATGCTAGAGGACTCCCAGCCATGCCCTGCAGTGTGCTAGGATCCCCTGGCTGCCCGGAGTGTGGTACAAAGGATCCAGAGACAGAGCTCACAAGAGACATTCACATGCAGAGGGGTCAATTAATTGCTGATGCATGAACAAGTGATAGGGTGTTGGGGTCCACTCTGTCTCCATAAACCTAGCACTTCTGAGAGTGTTTATTAAGTGGCAACTCACTATTTCTGTTGCTTTTTAATTTTCTTTACTTGTTCCTGTTAATATTCCTAATATTGTAAACACAAATGCTTTTTTTGTTAACATTATGTATAAAGGACACCATCACCCCCAATTTATTCTTCCCAAAGGCAGTGACTCTCTTAACTGTTTCTTTTAGGTCTTTATGAAATTATCTTTCTATGTAATAAACCACAGCATCATCTGTCACTTCATATCTATTCTCCCCCTTGTGAGTGGCTTCACACTGTACACACTATTGTGCAGCTTGCATTTTTCACTTTGTTCAATATCCGGACGCTCTCCCACAGCAGCAAGTCAGCATATTTAAAGTGCCCCACACAGAACTGCAGTCCTCACTGTTTCTCTGTGGTTAGTTGCTTATGCCTATGGAAGAAAGTTACTGAAATGTGTCCAGACCCTGGCTTTCAAGAGAAAGGAATCTATTGTGTGTGTAACAGACTTCATCCCAACATATGACTTTGCTTTGCCAGTTAGTATATTATTTTCCTTATCACATCATCGGAGATACTTAAAGGACTTTGAAGCGTTGCCTTCATTTCACCCGTTCATGAAAAGTACTCTCACATGCTTTCAAATTCGTTCTCTCAACAAATACCCGTTTTGACACTCTAGGTCAAGTAATTTCTCTAAGAGAATATGTTACGAGATAAAACTTGGATCCATTAACATAAATTATTAAATAAAGGGGTCATCATGCTTGTGGATTTACAAGGGATTTTAAAAACAGTATGAATAATTCTTCATAAAGCTTACAAAGTGATAATTCACTTTGCTTTCAGGGTCATATGAAAATAGTATGACTTGCCCGGGTGTATTCGTAATCTTGCCTTTAAAGACGTGCCAGTGCCTTAAAATAAGGGATTAAATGAAGCTGTTATCAAAACTGCACAAAACATGGTTTTGAGAAGTGATGAATCAAAGATAATGTTGAAAAAGACTGAATTTTCCCTTTTCCTTCCTGAGCACAGCAGACTTCAATCTGGTCTCTGCACTCTAAGGACACAGTAGAACTCTATCCAAGGAATACTCTTCTCCATGAATCCAGAAAGGCAGAACTTTCATTGGTTTGTTTTGTCAGGCACTAGCCTTAGAACTCTTTAAAAACAAAATAAATCTCTCAGTCCTGGGCGTCATACCCTCCCAATCAGGAAAAATGCACCCTAAAACAAGCTATTGCCCCCTACAAGCAACAGTGCCACCTAAACACGGTATTTCCTATGGTAGATGATATGTGGGCTTTATTAATAAGGAGATTGGGGGGGGGGTAACAGCTTTGAGATATAATTCACATGCCATAAAATTCACTCAGACTTTGTTTTTAGTACAAGTTTAGTACAAGTTTCTTATCTTATCTGTAAAAATAATAGTAATATTATTACTATTACAATAATAGTACAACTCACTGATCTATTGTGCAAATTAAATGCATGTGCTTAGACAATTCCATGGCATATAGTAATGCTAAATAAATGAAAGTGTAGCAATCATAATAATAAGTTTGCATTTTTTGCACACCCAACTTTGTCACTGAATTTTATAACCAATCAGACCTCTGAATCTGCTTTCCCACTTTAACAAACAGTGGAAAGCTTAATCCTGTCAATTTATAGTAAATTCAAGTACTGAATTCAACTCAGCTCACTACCTTATCGGTCTCTTCTGATTAAAAATGTGGTCAGTGAAAGATTCTGTCACTAACACCCCTACCCCCCACCCCAGCCTTGGGGTGAGATCTGGGATCCCCAGGAGACTTTTGTGACATCGTGGCTAGTTGTGTCCCCTGGTGTGGCTGCAGAGACTCACCTCTGTTCTCCTGAGAAAGGCAGTGCAAGGAGGCTGGTGACTCCAGGGGATCCTAAGGCTCCTCTCAACCATCTTGAGCCCTATACACCTCTATTTTTTTTTTTTAATAGTAAACTTTATTTCAACTTCATAAAATAATCAAACAGACAAAAGGCAGTTTAACAAATTATGGAAGCATTACTTAAAAAAAAATTCTGCCCAGGCACATTTATCTCTAAGCCTAAAAACAACTCAATTGTTTCTCCAGAGTTCAAAAAGATACACAGATGTGCACAGATTGGTTAAATGACATGATCAAAGTCTCCTTGTTAATGAAGAGAACGAAGAAAGATAAGGCTTAATCATATTCATATCTCATAAAATTAAACCTCGTATCTTTTGTTTTCACCTTTAGCACTGATACAGTACCTTTGCTCTATAAGCCTCTTGCCACTACCCCTGCTGCCATCCAAATGTTCAGGGAAGCAGGGAGCATGTGCAGGGCCTCAGATCTCAAAAGACCCAGGCAGGAAACCCGGCAGAGGCCCACTTTCACACCTGAACTCCAATCACAAGTCCTTCTCTGCACTACACGAAGGAGGAGAGGGAAGTGCAGGATGCTGCCACTGACTCTCCCTCTCTCCAAACTCTCTTCTCCTCTCTTGTTCTGACTCATAGGGCTGCAGCAGGAGCTGGCCTCTTTTTCTGTTGGTTTCCATGAACACCCTGGGCCCCCCACCCTACACCAGGCAAATGGAGGTCCTTAACCAGAGGCCTAAGTGGAAGGTCATCCTGAAGGAGAAAACTGGAACAGTCCAAGCAGGCTGATGTGCCCAGTTAGTCACTAGAGCCACAGTGGAATTCCTTATTAGTCTATATCCCTGTGTGTCTGGTGGTTAGCTTAACTCCATCACCACAAAAGAGTTCCCATTTCCTTCTCTGGATACAGGTTTATTATGTATTTTTCTCTCTTGAAAGATGAAATCTGAAGGAGTTCATAACTAAAGTTTTGAACTCTTTGTCCTTGTTTCTTGCTTCCTTGCTTTGGTCTCTAACACCCTTACTTGAAGTGCTGCCCATATTGAGGACATATTGTTTTGTCTTCCCAGTTCCCCTTTTCCTAGGAAATCGCTCCCTTCCCAGCTACCACAGGAGAAGGTAGCAGCCATGTTGAACAACAGGACCTTGCCCCTTGGCTTGAGTTCATGGGGAGTCTGCATTTGAGATTAGAGCGCAAGTCTCCAGTGATGAAGGCTGAGAAATAAAAAACTCAAGGGCTGCCAACAACCATGTTTTCCAACACAAGAAGAAAGCCAGTCTGCTGCCAGGCAAAGCTGGCACCCAGAGAAGCAGAGGTAAGGCAGGGAAAGAGAGAGCTGGTGGCCGTCCAGCCTTGGCTCCATCAGTGCCTGGGGCCCAGCTCTAGTCACACCTGGCTAACTTGAACTCCAGAAGACTGTGGTGGCTGTTTAGTAAATTCTTCTTTTCCCTTAAGTTGATCCATATTAGGTTTGTGGTACTTGCTACTCAGACACTCCTAATTAATATAGTCTCCAAAACACAAGCATTCTTATTTTTAATGATAAGTGGAAGATTGCTACTGTAAGTGACTATGTGCTTACCAGACATGGGTGCAGAATCCAGAAAAGAGCATAATAAAAATTATCTTAGTGAAAAAATTATAGTAAGTTTTGTTGGAACTTTCTTTCTCAGATAATGCCTTAAGCCATCATAAAATACAAGATATTGGATTAATTTTTTTATCTTTGAGATGAAAATGAAAATAATTCAATAGCAGGCAATTTTTACCTTATATTAATCTATGGGAATGTTTGTTAACCTATAGACACAGCATAATTCCCTCATTAAAATAAGCTATTTTGCAGAGTTGATTGGGATGTCTTGTGGAAGTTAGAGTCCCTTTTTCTATTTATTATGTTTTCATTAGCTTTACTTTCAGAGGATAAGTTTCAAATGTCTGGCATTTGGCCTGAGAAAATATTTGCTATTTAATGTATTAACAATAAGGCCTTTTCCTGTCTGCCCATTACCACATTTTGTAGACATTTCAGAAAATAATCACTTAATTTTAAGTCTGATTTACACACTTCATAATGGTTTCTAATATAGATATAAATTCAAAGGCTACCAGCTTTATATCAGAAAAGGAAATTAAATTCAATGTTGGAGATTAAAAAATAAATTCAGTAAATCTTATGCTATTTTACATGCTAATTGGGAAATATATTCATTTTTCTATTGTTGCATAATTATTTACCCCAGAACTTAATGGCTTTAAATGTCATTAAACATTTATTTTCTCACACAGTTTCTGTGAGTCAGGAATTCAAGAGTTAATGAGTTGGGTGGTTTTGGCTTAAAGTTTCTCATGCAGTTACAGTCTTGATCTCAGCCAGGAATGCAGTCCCCTGAGGCTTGCCTGGAGCCGGAGTATTCACTCACATGGCTGGCAAGTTGATGCTCAGTGTTGCTGGGAAACCTCAGTTCCTGGCCACATGGACCTTGCCACAGGGGCTGCTTGAGTATCCTCACAACATGGCAGCTGGTTTTGTCTGGAGTGAGTGAGCCAAGAAAGAGCAAAGAAAGAAGCTACAATGTCTTTTCTGATGTAGCCTTGAAATTCAAACTCCATCGTTTCCATGATGTCCTACTGGTTATAAGGTCAGTCAGTCCTCTTCAATGTAGGAGAGTGAGAATACTAGGAGATTAAAGATAATTTGGGGTCATCTTGGAGGCTAGGAAACTAAGTGTATTAATGAGAAAAATTCTATGCAAAAGAAATATGGAGAATGCTTTTTAAATGAATAGATTTAAGAAAATATCAACAAAATTAATAATAGCATCATAGAATTCCAGAATCAGAAAGAACCTTGGATATCAACCAGTCTAACCTAGCCGTGGAAACTGAGACCCAGAATGGTGAAAATACTTTTCTCACTTCACATAGAAAGCTAGTGACTGAATCAGGATTAGATTCAGGCCTATTTAGTCCTGGCTAGAACTGGCGGTGAACAGCTGGTCTGCCAATAAGCATCCATTCCAGCCTCCTTGTAGTGCGCCTTCCCGCTGCAGAGGCTGGACACCTAAACACTACAAGTCCCAAATTCCTTTGCACCTGGGGTTCTGGATGTAAATCTGTCCCAATTTGAAGTGCTGGTGTGAGATGTGGAGATTGGAAGTAATAAAGAGAATGGGCTTCTGCAACTTGTGCTGCTTCTCTTGGCAATGGTGGGAAGAAAGATGCTGGGTTGTTCTACGTCAGAGGCAGCAGAGATCCCCGTGCTGATGGCAGCAAAGAGGTAGGGCACAGAGGAGCTAGGATGGACTGAGCAGATGTGTCATGGCTTTAAGACTACAAGTTGCAGCAGAGGCATCCTAATCCCGAAGAGCAAATAAGCTAGTTTTTTCCTAGAGCCGACAATTGAGAAATGATTGCCAGAATCAGGAAGGCAGGGAATCAAACAGTCAGAAGCTCCCCTAGAGAACCAGTTCCATGGAGTTGGTCCTTCAGAGTTGTTCCTGAATTCCAAGCCTGGAGCCATTATTTCAGTCTTTCCAGTGATTGTATAAGTACCTAATTCCCTATGTTAAATCCCTTTCCCATAAAATAGAGTGGTACCTGTTTGCTGCAACTAAATTCTAACCATTAATATATGAGGATGAGAAAAGCAGCTTGTGACAGTTTGAAGTTCCTTTATGAATCCCAAACAGAAAGATTATGATTTTGAACTAACCCATTCCTGTGGGTGTGGGGCCTTTTGATTAGACTACGTCAGTGAGGCATGAGCCAGCCTGGGTCTCTGCCCTCTTGCTGGGTCTGATATAAACAGAGACACAGAGAGAAAGGAAGCTGCCATATTATATTGATCCTGCCATGTGAGAGAGAAGAGAAGCCCCGAGAGACTGAGAGAGGTCCTGGAGTTTGGAGCCTGCAGAGCACAGAGGCCCGGAAGCAGGACCTCGAGGGGCTGGGCCCAAGGAGCAGCCTACAGCTGTGGAGAGGAGCCCTGTCACGTGCCTGATTGATTGCCACGTGGCAGGACGCCAGGATCAACATGGACATTTCACAGCCTCAGAACTGTAAGCTTTTACTCCAAATAAATCCCCTTTGTAAAAGCTAACACATTTCTGGTACTTTGCATCAGCAGCCCTTTGGCAAACTAAGACACAGCTTGACACCTAGAAATCAGCCTGACATTTACAGCTAGAGCTCCCGCTTGTTAGGAATGAGGCTGGCGCTTACAGACAGGCCCCAGTGCTCGCCTGTTAAATGTAATTTCACAGGGTGTCAGCATCAGAAAAGCTCACTCTGACCATGAGGGATCAAAACATAAACAAGAGCACTCTGTATCATGTCTGAACATGGACAAAAATATGGACATTGTCCAAACCAGAAAAATAACAAAACATTCCCACATAATTTCTAATATGAATGACAGCTGCTTCTTTACCAAATATAACTCTGGTCTTGCTCTAGCCTTCCTTCTTTCTAGGTAAGACTTATGAAGATACCTAATCACAGAATTAACCCCTCTTCCATCCAATCCAGACAAAAGTCCTGTTTCTTTTAACTATCTCCCAAATCACCTAACACAAGATCAAATTCTATAAGTCCTTTCTAATTCCGTCTTACTGTGCCACCCCACTGTCCCCTGGTATGTGATTTCCCATCCTGCAAACAAGTAATAACTCCAATACATGTGTTGCTGGTGATCTTTGGCTAAAAAGCATCAACATATATAATTTGGTTTGAAAACCTCAAGATTTCTAGAATTATGTGTAATTTATACTGGTTATTTTCTAGGAATAAATGAACAATTCAAGGCAGAATTACTTGTCCTTTTCTACCTTTTTTCACTGTGCTTCTTTATAAATGCCCAGAAATGCCATGGTAGCTGTTTTGTGTCACCAAAAGCACAGCAACCATATCTACCAAATGATAAAAATAAAATCATAAAAGAAAGGATAAGATGTATATGCTCCTAAAGTGCATTTGCAAATTAGAGCTAAGCAATTATATAGTGAGTTGGATAATAATATAATTTCTTGAGTACTTTCAATTTGCCAAGTGTTTGTGATTGTCATTTATATACATTATCACTTAATTGTCATAACTATACCCGCAAGTAGGTATTTTAATTCCCATTCTATAGAAGAGAAAAACTGAGGCTCTAGAGCCTCATGAACTACTTGGCAGAGGCCTCCCAGCTACCAAGTAGCAGTGTTAGTATCTTAGTATCCAAACTAAGTGGCTGTGACTCAAAAGGCCATTGTGAAGTGAGCATTGACCCAAAAAATGTTCTTTCTCTTTGACACGTTTTCCTTACTGACTGTTCTCCATGTGCCAGCACTCCTACACCTCTAACTCTAACCACAAACATGGTTCTCAACCACAACCATGTTTATTCCAGGCCCTCCAGGATGAACCGGTATTTGATCTTTCTAGAGTTTCATTCTGAAATTAATAGCTTCTTAAATGTACTTTTTCAAACTACATGTATATCTCCTTCATCATCTTCATCCCACCTTATCCCATATTGAGAATCACTGCCCTGAACCAGTGGTCTCAACCATGACAACTTTGAGTTCTCATGGGAAATGTTCAACAATTCCATGAAATATCTAAGGACCCAAGTTGAAATGCAAAATTTTAAAAATTATAATAGAATTCTTGTCTTAGAGTTCCTTCACCCAAGAAAATGTCTGTAGAAGGACCTAAATTTAAGAAAAACTGTCCTAAGTGATTCTCAATTTTCTTTCTATTTTCTTTTTCCACTCTTTGAAAATTTAAGAATCCTTTACCATGAAGTTTAATTTTGTGTTCCAGAATTGTAAGATTATGCTCATTTCCTTTTGAGGTCTCTACTGTGAATGGGTAATTTCTTTTCGAATAAAGAAATTATCCATTGATGATGATTCTGTTATTTTTGTTAAATTCTTTTCTATGTCTCAAGCCTTTAAGAAATGGTATTAGTGTGAAATATACTGACTTAAAGCTTAATTCATATTTGCCCCCTGCCATTATAAATAAAGGCATGTGTTGCTGTCAGAAAAAAAAAAAAAAAAAAGAACTAGAGATAATTTGGATATTTCTGAAAGGAAAAAAAATGCTCTTTTTTCTTAAGTACTATTTCCTTGGCCCTGCTGTTACAGTTCCAAATAAGAAGCATCTAGTCAACAAATATTTGATGGTTACCTATTATGAGGAAATGTTTTAAGAAACATTTGATTGAGTGCCCATTTCCTATTTAGGGCTGAAGGCTTCATCATATATTTAATGATTCTTTTCTTCTGTCTTGGTAAAAATATGAAATAAAGATATATAAGCAAGTGATGAAAACATCTATGTGCATCTTTTCCAAAAAGTAAATTCTACATGAAATGGGATATACAATGCACCAGCTTGTTATTTCATAGTGAAACTAAAGAAATGAGAGAGACTTACTAGATGGAAGAAATTCTATTAACACACATAGTGGGAGTTCATGAGGGATGTGGTTACCACCAATCATATCTGCCATATGAGAGGTTATAAAAGAGGTTAGATACCCCCGACTCTTTGAACCAGTCAACCGGTTTTTAGCAAAAGCGTCTTGACCACCCCTCAGTTCTCGGGGAGGGAGTAGCCACATCAGCTCAGATATGGGAGATGGACTTTAAAAGAAGATTAAGGAAATCAGTATTGTTAATATTTGGACATTGCTTATTTTACTTTGAGAAGATGAAAGAAGAAGCATGATGACCCCTTGACTGTTAACCAGAAGTGCTCAAGGACCTGCCAGTGATCAGTATAATTGTAGGGAAAGGAAAATATGGGGTTGCAACATGTTAATTTAGTTGTAAGAGACAGAAATCCAACTTGCCCTGGCTTCGGGGTGACTTTTTTGGTCATGGGATCATTAAAAGGGTGGGAACAATTAAATCAGCAGGAAAGCAGGGATGAAAATGGGCTTTAGGGTCAACTAAGCCAATGTCTGAAACATAGTAGGCATTCAATAAATTAATGAAAGAATGAACCAGAAACTGGAATGATGCTAAGACTCTCTCTGTCTGGCTTCTGTCTCTGTAGACCCATTATCATTACCTGGCAGAAAATATGACCACTAACAGCTAACATATAAGATGCATAAATTCACATCTTATAGCTTCTGCCACTGGAGCAGAGTAATGTGCATCTCGCAGTTCCAGATTGAAAAATCCCAGGAAAGGACTCTGACTGGGCCAGCTGGGGTCAGATTCCTTGCCTCCAGACCTATTAACTGTGGCCACTATGGCAAGGTCACCTAAGGACATCAAAGTTCAGCAAGAGTCATATGATGAGGATGGAATGTGGTGCTGTGGAAAGTGGGAAAGGAGGACTCTGTGCACCAGATCATCCCTTAGACTGATGCCACCAGCCTGCAAAGAAGGATGCCATTGGAGACAGCCCTTTGAAAACACATCTGTGTCTCCACTAGGAATACTGTTGATGATATTGTTCATTACAGTGTCTTCTTTATATTCTTTTTGGTCTAAGGGTCCAAGATAGTTGTGTGGCTTGTTTTAGACAACTGCCCCCCATCGTTTGCCCAAATTGGCATGCCTTCCCTTTCCTCCTGGCTCTCAAGAGGCTAACTAGCTAATGTATGACCTGTTTAGAACAAGTGTATAGGGCTTCATGGGATGAATTTCTGTATAATCCTGTTTTCCAGCTACATTTTACGTTCCTAATTTGTTTCTTTTCTTCCTTCTCATCTATTTGTAATTTGGCTATCTTGTGATGTGGTGAGTCTCTTTTGTCTTAAACCCTTTGTGGAATAAAGTAAAGTACCAATAGTTCCATAGATAAACTTTTTTTTTTTTTTTTTGCGACACAGGAGCTGGGTTCCCTCTATGTGGGAAGGCGGCACTCAACCACTGAGCCACATCAGCAACCCTGAGTTAGTTGTTTTCATTTGTTTGTTTGTTGTTGTTGTTTTGTTTTTAGGAGGCATGGGGAATTGAACCCCAGACCTCCCGTGTGGGAAGCAGGTACTCAAACGTTTTTGAGCCACATCCACTCCAGATAAATAAACTCTTGATTCATCAATTATATTTATGTAACTAGAACATTTTCAAGGAAAGTCAGACGAAGCTTATATACTAACTATAAATGTACTTTATAATAAATCATCCCAAATCTTTTTTGGAAAGAAGCAGAGCCTATAAAAGAATATATAAATGTGATACATGATGTCTCACAAAACATTTTTTAAAATCCAACAGCAACCAGACATATCAATGCTTAAATTAGCACCAAACTGGTGAAAATAAACATCCTTTAATTGATTTTTCCATAAATTTGCCCGGAGGCAGACAAAACGTAGGAGGAGTTGGGTTGTTGCCAGACCTAAACCAAACATCTATTAATGGGTAGTGACTCCATTCTGGCCCCGAACCAGCCGCTAAACGCACTTAGATTTGTTGGACAGACTGACTGGAGGCAGTCACTGCGTCAGAGGCGGTGCCCACCGACAGGAGTGATTTAGGTAAAACAATTCCAAAGGGAGCTGACTTCCCATGACGCCAGCAGAGAGCACATGACCTGTGCCCAGGTCGCCTTGTGGTGAACAGAGGCCCACTGAACCCGCGCCATCGAGAGGTGCCCCAACCAGCCACGTCCCTACCGATCCCCCCCACGCCCCTGCCGCCCCTGCCGCCCCTCCTCCCACGCCCCTACTGCCTCACCACGCCCCTAAATCACAGAACCTGCCACACTGCGAACAAAGGAAATTAACCCAAACCTCCCGGGAGCCGTTACTTCTATTTCATTTAAGGTGGTGGACCCACAAATGTGTTTTTAAAGATATATTGGCTTTCTGAATTCTTTGCTTCTCGGGTTGTCCCAAATTACATTTAGCAGCTTCTTCTAGCGTTAATTCCAAAAGTGGCAGTTTTAAAGGAATCAAGCAAGTGCTCAAAGTCCCCCGAAGGGTGGCAAAGGGATGGGTGTTCTATACCGCTTGGGTATGTGCTCTGACGTCCGTTTCCCAGGTTGGGGCACGAGAGAGGAAGGGCAGAAAATCCACGGAAGGTGTCATGCAGGCTTCTTCCACATGAAAATTTTACAGGTAATGGATTAAAAAGACCATTGTATTCCTAAATTCACAAGGATTTTTAAATGCAGAGTAAAATATACCTCTAATAGGATTGTGGGATAGGAAAAAGACATTAGGGAAAACCGCAGAAATCTGAATAAAATATGGACTTTAGTTAATAATGATGTATCAATATCGGTTCATTAATTGTGACAAATGTACCATACTAACGTAAGATATTCATAAGAATAGAAACTAGGTGCAGGGTATAGAGAAACTCTTGGTACTATCTTCATAATGATTCTGTAAATATAACATCATTCTAAAATAAAAATTTCATATTTCTCTATCTGTATACCTCCAATAGATTTGCTTCAATATAATACGGGGTGTGGGGGGATAGGTGGAGATAGAGAGGAAATAAAACTGGCCATGAGTAAATAATTGTTGGAACTGGGTGATGAAGTCATGGAATTTATTATACTATCCTCTTTATTTTCATACATGTTTGAAATTTTCCATAATAAAACGTTTAAAAATGTATACCCCCATTAAATTGAGAACTAAGAAAACAAAAACTTATATAGTCTGTCTTTTTGCAAGAGACCTATCTTTATTGGCAATCAGTGAAAAGAATCCTAGGCCAGGCCACTTCTTCCCTTTGTGTCAGTATGCACACTTTGCAGCGGAAGGGTGGCGTGTTTTATTGGTGCTAGAGTGTAGGCTTACCGTTTTGGAGGGCAAGTCAATGGTATTTGATGTATTAAAGCCTGTGCTTTTGTGGCTTTCCTTTCAGGGAGGATGTACTAGGTTAGGCCAGCCCCCAGAACCCTCACCTCACTTATCATCAATGGTAGGCGCTGGCTTTTCCCAATGTGATCAGGGCCAATGGAGCCCTAGCTTAGAAAGCACATTTTTCTCTGTGGGATGCTGCAGCATGCAGCTAAAGTTCTGGGTTTGATCTGGGTAAAAGCTCTTTAGTTACCTGTGACACAAAGCTGGGACTGATAAGCAACTCCACACTTTGTGCCGCACTCCTCGCTTCTGCTGGCACAGGGCCATAAACAGATGGTAGCCGTTAGTAAGGGAGCATCTAGCATTCTTCTGAGAGTACCTCCATCCAGCTCCTCTTCCTCCTGCATCCCTTTTCAGTGAAATGCACCAGCATCCATGCAGGCTCCCAAACAAGAACCCTGGGAGTTAATCATCCTTGACATCTCCATCTCCTTAATCTTCTAGAATCCAAGCACTCTCCAAGTTCTGCAGATTCTACCCCTTAACTTTTCTCAAATTTATTCTTGCCATTGCATTCAACCCTTCATTCTCCATCACCTGGACTTAATTGCAATGATCTCCCACTTAGCCTACCCCATTTTTGACCCCCACAACCCATCTCAGTGTTGTCATGCAGATGAGTAACATGATCACCCCTTTGCTGAAAACCCCTCAATATTTCTTCACAGCCTTCAAGATGAAGACTTTGCTTCTTAGTTGGAACACAGTCAGGCCTCTGCCTATGTCTCCCTCCCTTCATGCCCCAATCTTCAGCCAAATTCAACTGCTTTCTGGACCTAGAATGTCCCAGGTTGTCACTTCTCCTTCCCTTTGCTCCCTGACCCTCCATCTAGAATGCTCCCTATCTTCTCGGTGAACAACCCCATATTCTCAGTACTCGGTTCCAGCATCATCTCTTAAAGGAGACTGTCCTGATGAGGACTGTTGCGTATGGGTATGCCCTGCCGTGGAGGTGAGCATGGAGAGTCCAGTCCACACTCCACTCACTGAATTCTGTGCTCTGGCATAGGGGCTGCATGATCTCAGAGGAAGAGGCTCCTCTCCCTAATTTACAGAAAGGCACTGTGTGTGCTAGTTGCAACCCTCCATCCCCAAATGAAAGTACCACTCCCTCTCTGCATCCTCACTACACCCCATACACACTTGCAGCCCTTTGTTGAGCTTATACATGAATGGAGGGCAGTGAGGCAGAGATTTGAATTCATAGCCCATTAAGGACAATGCTATCTCTTTCCTATCTTGTAAATGTTGCATTGGACACAGTGCCCAGCATATATTAGGCACTTAATAAATGATTGTTGGAAAAGTGAAGGAATAAACGATGCACACATTCAGAGTAATATATTATGAATATATTTATTTAAGGCACAGTTTACAAACAAGCCATGTGTTAAAACATCAGAATTTCATGTCTGACAAAGATTGATCTGGTTCAGTGAGACATAGCTGGCAAATCTCCAGGTTGTGACTAATGATCCCGAGACCCTCATTAAAGCTATCCTCAGGAAGAGGCACAGGCCGTTTATACTGCTTCTAACCGCCAGGGCCTGTGCACTTGAAAAAGGCAGCACAGTCGGTGGGACTCACAACAGGAGGCCTGTTGAAAACAAGTTGTGGTTTTACCCTGTGTTTGGATTTCTGTTCAGGGAAGGGCACTTCCTCTTGCTTTGGAAGAGCCAAATAACACATTCTGGCTGGAGTGGATTGTGGTGGAAATCCTAGAGCAGGACAAAGAGAAAGGTGGCAGCTTCTTAAAAAAGGCTAAACACATGTCTTGGAGCAAGAAGTTTTGTGGCAGCTAACCAAGGTTTGGGGACCTCTTTTGCTGCATCACTTTCTGCGGGGATTGCAATCCGAGGGAGGCATTTAGCCTTGTTGATTCGGGTATAGCCTATTATGCTTGGCAATACCTTCTAGTTAGTACTGGTGGAGTGCTGGCTAACTTTGAATTCTTCGGAAGAATTTAGACTATGAAAAGATTCTAAGAATATTTTTATATTCTTTTTAGACTATAAAAAGATTCTAAGCCTCCCCTCGTCTTCTCATGCAGTTAACTTAGGTCAGGGGGGAAGCAGTGAGATGTGAACCCAGGGCCCTGTCTAGAGAAGTAGACAGACCACAGCTATGTGGCAAGCCGAGTCCTCGTCTGTTTCACTTCCATGATGGTATTCTCTAGCAGAGTTATTTTGGTCTATTTTAAGGAAGGAAAAATCAGACTCTAGAAGACTATTTCAGAGAAGCAGCAGCGGGGGGAGGAGGGCCGGGGGCAGATTATAACTGTATGTCATGGAGAGAGAAATAAAATTTGGGTTTTGTTCGAACCCCTATTCCCATTTCCAACACCACCAGATCCATAAAAGTCGGGGTGGGGGGTGGGGGACCTTTCTAAATTTTCAAATACACAGTGCTTGTTTTCTCTCTCATTTCTTAATTTGGCATTTTCTTTCCTAAAGTACCAAATCCAGTAAATGTTCTTTAAATGGAAAGAAAAAGCATTAATGAATGCCAGAAAACAGTTTCCCAGCCAGCCAGCCAAACCACAAGTATCCAAAAATGTGATTTCATTTTCAATAATGTAATGAACTGAAGAATATCAAGTAGAAACACAGAGAAAGGGAAAACCTTAATTTATTCTAAATATCTGTCAAAAGGATTTCCAACTTCAGATTGTTTGACAAAGATAAAGAGAAATAGCTAATCAATGATGGAATTCAGAACCCAGTGTTGACAAAATTAAGGAGATGATATTAGCACTCTAGGAACCCTAAACCCTCATATGGGTTACGTTGGTCACCTGCCTTGAGTTCTTTGAAAGTCACCCTTCAGTGTCTGCCTTTTCCTCATCTGTAAAATGAAGCCAAGGAGCATGTATTATGAACCTGGAGGCAAAGAGTGGGGACATTAACACTGTACCTGTGTTTTCTAAGCATCAATTCTTCCTCCAGAGAGACCAGCAGGCCTTTCTATCCCTGAAGCTGTGGGAAAAAAAGCAAGAAGTAAGATAATTCAGAACTACTCAGGTGACATGTCTTCCAAGAAGTTTTCTCCAGCTTGTCTCCCAACCCAGGAGGGAAGACTTGGGCCCCTATCTGTGTTTCCACAACACCCTGGGTAAATCCCTCTTATTGCATTTAAACAAATTATTATAATGCAGAGCAATTCCATGCACAGTGTCAATATTTTGCATTTCTAACAAGCTGCAGATGAAATTGATGCTGCTAGCCAACAAAGTAACTGTGACTTGAACAGGATGTGGGCTTAATTTTCACTTCTGAAGACAAATCTAGAGATTAGCAGTACAAGTTTGATACGGGGTAATCCCACCATAACCCAGGCTTCTTCCATCTTTCTGCTCCACTATCCTAGGTGTGGTTTACAAACTCAATGTCTCTGCTTGTCCCAAGACATCAGCTGTCATTCTAACATCACATCTATATTGTAGTCAGCAGAGAGAAGGAAGTACCAAGGACCATTCAGTGCACCATCCACCCCCTCTAAAGGAACTTTCATGAAGAGTCCTCCCAATAACTTTCACTTACATCCCTTTGATCAAAATGTAGCCACCTATCTAAAGGAAGCCTTGAAAATGTGTTTTTTCCCATTGTGTTCATTGCTGACTACCAAATTGGAGTCCTCTTCCTCAGGAAGAAGGGGAGAATAAATACTGGGTGGGCACCTGCAGTCTCTCCTATGAGTCAAGAGAGATTATCGGGAATCCCCTTAACCTCTGAACCAGCCCCATTCCTGAAGAGATCACACTGTCACCTGGTGAAATTACATTTGAAAAGTCAGCTATCTTTGTGACCAGTTCTGCCTCATGCTCTCCCTGACTTCCCTTCTTGACTGACGCTGTCATCACTCTTGGCTTTAAAATTTGAAGGAAGTTAGGGGGAACCAGTAGTAGCTCTCTTCATACCCTTGCTAGTCCTTCTTCGGAATGCATTAATTTTCAGTGCTTAGTTTGGGCCAGGCTTTATTTGCATCCTCAGGTTCTCAGATGCCAGGGAAACACTGGTTCTGTGACATCACCTGAGAACCTGGCTCAAGCAGGCCAGGAGGCCCTCCAGCTTATTGCCCCTGAGGTTATGGCTGATACACAAGGGAGTGAGTCCAAAGGGGATGGGCTCTTTTCCCTGCTCTGTGCCTATACAGTTCATTCCTTGAGTAGCAGTGGAGTCACCCAAGGTGAAGAAGCAATCCATTGATTGCAGCCTGAGCGATCACCTACTTTCCCTGGCTCATTGCCCAAGACTCCCAGGGAGTTGGGAGGAGTCAAGAAGGTATATATATTCCTGAAAGAGAGGCTTCTTAGTGATTAAAATGGTGGCACTTGGCTGTGACTCGCAGGTAATAAAAAGAAAAAAACAACCACGGTGCTCTCCCAGGCATTCTCCCTGTGCTCTGAGTCATGAAGTGGGAGATAGGGAAAAGCTGGAATTAGAAACAGGCAAGAGAAAAACAGCCATTTGTTTTCCTTCTTTTCCCTTCCATCACAAAGAACTTACCCCTCAAAATTTCAATGTGAAATAATGAGAAAAGTTTTGGAATGGTGAATAAACATACTGTGTTAATCAATTACAACTAGGACTTCGTTCCTTAAAAATAATTTCTATAAATTAACCAAAAGGAGCGTCTATCCAGAAGGAAATTGAGTAAAATGATCTAACTATATTCCTTCAACTGATATGGACTACCATGGATCTGTATGTGTACCAAGCATTGTTATAAATTAAATAAGTGCTTTCACATATATTTATTGTTATTTTCTAGTCTGATAGATGCATTTAAAAAATTTTTAAATATAGAGAAGTTGTAGGTTTATGGAAAAATCATGCAGATGATAGAGTTCTCCTATACCATCCTTCCCCAGCACACATAGTTTTCCCTATTAACACTTTGCATTAGTATATTTCCTTTGTTACAATTGATGAAACATTATTATTATAAATATACTATTAAATACTATAGCTCATAGTTGACATTAGGTTTCACTGTTTGTATTGTACAGTCCTGGGTTTTTATTCTAATAACATATATATAACCTAAAATTTCTTTTTGACCACATTGAAATACATAATTCAGTGGTGTTAATTACATTGGGATTGTTAGTTACCATTACCACCATCCATTACCAAAACTCTTCCATCACCCCAAACTGAAACTCTGTACCAATTAAGCATTACCTCCCTGTAGCAGTTTGAGATTATTTATGAATTCCAAAAAGAGAGATTATGTTTGTAAACTGGTCTGTTCCTCTGGGTGTGATCCCCTTAGATTGTATTAGCTTCACCTGAGATGTCTTTGATTAAATTATGTTAAGATTAGGGCTTTGATTCTACCACATCAGTATAGCGTAACTCAGTTTAAGTCCCACCCCCTTGGTGGGCTATATAACTGGACACTCACTCAAGAAGACACACAGTAGAAGGAACAGGAAAAAAAGAGAGCTCCATAGACATGGCAGAGGAGAGAATTTTGATCCTGTAGCCTTGGGAAGAGAGATGAGCCCTTTGTCTGATAGTTTGCAGCTGAAGAGAAACGAGCCACTGCACTGAAGAAGCCCGGAAAGAAGCAAATGTTATGCCAGCCTACAGCTGAGATCGGAAGAAGCTGGGTCCACAGAGCCTTAAGAGGAAGAAGGAAGGAGAGACCAGGCCCACCATCTTGCTTCAACAGGTGGCAACTGACTTTGGTGAGAAACCAACCTTGAGTTGGACTCTTTAGGGCCCTGTAACTGTAAGCTTTTACTCCAAATAAATCCCCTTTATAAAAGCCAACAGATTTCTGGTGCTTTGCATCAGCACCCCTGTAGCTGTTGGGCAATTTGATGTAATTATGAATTCCAAAAATATAATTGGATCATGTTTGTAAACTGATCTGTTAATCTGGGCATGATTAAGTTATGATTAGGGCCACGTCAGTAGGGCATTGAGCCCCACCCCTTGGTGGGTGGGAGAAGAAAATATAAAAGGCATCACAAAGAACAGAGTTGCAGCAGGTTTTTGAGAAGCAGTTTTTATGTTGGAGTTTTGATGTTGGAGAGAAGGCCCCAGGAGAAGAGAAGTGAGCCATTCGCCTGATAATCTGCAGCTGACCTTGTGGAGGAACCAGAAGAGCTAAGCCCGGAGAGAAACGCAGCCCCGGGAAGAGAGGAACCCAAGAAGCCTGAACCCTGGCAAACATCGGCAGCTGTCTTGCTCCAACAGGTGGTAATGGACTTTGGTGAGAGAAGAAACTTGACGCTTTATGGCCTGGTATCTGTGGACTTCTACCCCAAATAAATACCCTTTATAAAGACCAACCCATTTTTGGTATTTCACATTAGCACCCCTTTGGCTGATTAATACAACCCCTTTGGCTGACTAATACACTTCTTATCCCTTATCCCCACTCAGGCTTCTGGTAACCTGTATTCTAGTTTCTGACCCTGTGAATTTGCTTATTTGATATAGGTAGATATAGAGATTATAGCTAGATATAGATAGATATAGATGATATAGATATAGATATAGATATAGATATAGATATAGATACAGATATAGATAGATAGAGATAGATAGAGATAGAGATAGAGATAGAGATAGAGATAGAGATAGAGATAGAGATAGAGATAGAGATAGATAGATACAGATATAGATAGATATAGGTATAGGTATAGATATAGATAGATACACCACATTTTATCTATTCATTGTTGCTGGACACTTAGGTTGCTTCCATTTTTGGCAACTGTGAATAATACTGCTATGACTATTGGTGTGCAAATATCTGTTCAAGTCCCTGCTTTCAATTTAAATTTTGCTATTGCAAATACATAGAAGTTGGATTACTGAATCATATGGTAATTCTATACTTAACTTTCTAAGGAATCACCAAACTGTTTTCTGGAGTGGCTACACCATTTTACATTCCTACCAACAATGAAAAAGTGTTCCTATTTCTCCATATCCTCTCCAATTTACTTGTTATTTTCCATTTTTTAATAGTAGCCATTCAGGTGAGTGTGAGTGAAATGGTATCTCTGTGTGGTTTTGATTTCCATTTCCCTAATGGCTAAAGATGTTGAGCATCATGTAATGTACTTTTTGACCATATCTATATCTACATGGAAGAAATGTTTACTCAAGTTTTTTTTTTTTCTCATTTTTAATAGGGTTGTTTTCCTTTAGGTTGTTGAATTGTAGGATTTCTTCATATATTCTGGATATTAAATCCTTATCAGATATGTGGGTTCCAAATATTTTCTCTCACTCTGTTTTGTCCTTTTATTTTCATGAAGTCCTTTGACGCACAGAAATTTTTTATTTTGATGAAGCCCCAGTTTTCTATTTTTCTTTTGTTTCTTGTGCTTTTGTTATAAAGTCTTTTCTTGTGGTATCTTTATTTGACTTTGGTATTAGAGTGATGCCTACCTCACAGAATGAGTTGGGAAGTGTTCCCTCCTCTATAATTTTTTGGAAAAGTTTGAGCAAGTTGATGTTGGTTCTTCTTGGAATGCTTCATAAAACTTACCAGTGAAGCCACCTGGTCCAGGGCTTTTATTTGTTGGGAGGTTTTTGATAACTGATTCAATCTCTTTACTTGTTGTTGGTCTGTTGAGAGCTTCTATTTCCTCTTGATTCGGTTTAAGGAGTTTGTGTGTTTCTAGGGATTTGTCCATTTCATCTAGGTTATCTAATTTTTGGAGTATAGTCATTTATAGTATCCCCTTTTTAATTTGAGGGGTCAGTAATAATGCCCCCCTTTCATTTTTTCTTTTAGTTATTTGTATTCTCTCCCTTTTTTTCTTCGTCTCTGTAGCTAAAGGTTTGTCAATTTTATTGATCTTTTCAAAGAACCAAATTTTGGCTTTGTTGGTTCTCTTTATTGTTTTATTTTTTCTATTTTATTTATCTCTGTTCTTATCTTTGCTATTTCCTTCCTTCTTCTTGCTTTGGGTATAGTTTGCTCTTCTTTGTCTAGATCCTCCAGTTGTGAAGTTAGGCCTCAGTTTTGAGATCTTTCTTCTTTTTTTAATGTAAGCATTTAGAGCTATACATTTACCTCTCTGCACTGCCTTTGCTGCATCTGTAAGTTTTGGTGTTTTTAATTTTTATATAACTCAAGATATTTTCTAATTTCCTTTGTGATTTTTTTTTACTTATTTGTTGTTTAAGAGTGCCTTGTTTAATTTTGACATATTTATGAATTTCCATTTCTCCCTCTGTTATTGATTTCTAGCTCTATTCCATTGTTGTTGGAGTAGATATATTCCATGATACCAATATTTTGGAATTTATGGAAACTTGTTTTTTGATCTCACGTTTTGTCACTGGATAATGATTCATATGTACTTTAGAAGAATGTGTATTCTGCTGCTGTTTGGTGACATGCTCTATGTATTTCTGTTAGGACTAGTTGGTTTATAGCATTGTTCAAATCTTCTATTTCCTTATTGATCTTCTGTCTAGATGGTGTCTTCATTATTTAAAGTGGTGTGTTGAAGTCTCCTGCTATTAATGATTCTCCCATCAAATCTGTCAATTGCCTTATATATTTAGGAGTTCTGCAGTTAGGTGTATATATATTTATAGTTGTTATGCTTTCTTGTTGAATTGACCCCTTTATCAGTATATAGTGACCTTCTTTGTTCCTTGTAAGAGCTTTTAACTTAAAATCTATTTTATAATTTCCTTAGCTCTCTTTTGGTTACTATTTGCATGGCATATATTTTTTCTATCCTTTCACTTTCAGCCTACTTGTGTCTTTGAAATGAAAGGAGTCTCTTGTAAAGAACATATAATTGTGTCATGCTTTTTATCCAATCTGTCTTTTGACTAGAGTGTTTAATCCATTTACTTTAAAGTAACTATTGATAATGCATGACTTTCTTCTGCCATTTTGCTATTTGACCTTCGTAAGTCTTACACCTTTGTTGTCCTTCAATTCTTCCATTAATGCTTACTTTCATATTTATTTTATTTTTTGTATTGTGCCATTTTGAGTCCTTTCACATTGCTTTCTGTATATATTTTTCATACATTTTCTTTTTGGTTACCATAGGGCTTACATTTCACATCCCAAAACTTTAACAATCCTGTTTGTTGTGAAACCAACTTAACTTCAGTAGCATACATAAACACTGTTCCTATACTCCTTTGTCCCCCCACACCTTTTTACTATATTTGTCACAAATTATATTTTTACACATATATGTCCAAAATCATAGATTTATCATTGATCTTTATGCATGTGCCTTTTAGAACCTGTAAGAAGTAAGAAGCAGAGTTACATAACAAAAATTACAATATAATTTATAATTATAATTACCCATATGGTTATCTTTACTGGACTTCTTTATTTCTTTATGCCTTTTCAATTCACTGTCTAGTGCCCTTTCCTTTCAGTCTGAAGAACTCCCTTTAGCATTGCTTATTAGAGAGGTCTAGTGGTGACAAACTCCCTCAACTTTTGTTTATCTAGAAATGTCTTAATCTCTCCCTCAATTTTGAAAGACAGTCTTGCTGTACATAAAATTCTTGTTTGGCAATTGTTTTTCAGCACTTTAAATATTTCATCCCACTGTCTTCTTGCCACCATGGTTTCTGATGAGAAATCAACATTTAATCTTATTGAGACTCCCTTCTATGTAACTTTTACTCTCCCTTCTATGTTGCTTTTACTCTTACAGCTTTCAGAACTCTTTCCTTGTCCATAGCATACAGAAGTTGTGAGTCTAGGCGTGGTTCTCTTTGCTTTTATCTTGTTTGGGGTTTGTTGGGATTCTCTAATGTGCATGTTCACGTCTTGTTAAATTTTGGGGGAAGCGGCTGTGGCTCAATCAGTAGGGCTCCCGTTTACCATATGGGAGGCCCCGGGTTTGGTTCCCGGGGCCTCCTGGTGAAGGCAAGCCCGCCTGCATGGCGTGGTTAGCTGACCCAGCGAGCACAAGCAGCAAGGGGGGGATAAATGAATTAAAAAAAAAAAATTTTTGCAAGTTTTCTGCCATTATTTCTTTGAATATTCCTTCTGCCCCTTTCTTCTCTTCTCCTTCTGGGACTCCCATAATGCATATATTGGTGTGCCTGATGGTGTCCCACAGGTCTCTTAGGCTCTGTTGACTTTTTCCCACTCTTTTTTCTTTCTGCTCCTCAGCCTGAATCATTTCAATTGTCTCATATTTGAGTTCATTGATTCTTTCTTCTGCCAGCTCTAATCTGCTGTTGAAAGCTAAAGAATTTTTCATTTCAGCTATTGTGGTCTTCACTCCAGTATTTCTGTTTCCTTTTTAAATTTTCTATCACTTTATTGAAATTATCACAATATTTATTCATTGTATTTCCTGATATCCTTTAGGTCTTTCTCTGTGTTTTCCTTTATTTCCTTGTGCATATTGAGGATCAGTTGTTTAAAGTCTTTGTCTAGTATATCCAAAGTCTGGTCTTCTTCATTGATGGTTCTGGATTTTTATTTTGTTCCCTTGGATGGGTCATAAATTCCTGTTTCTTTGTTTGGCTTGTAATATTTTTTGTTCACTGTATATTTTATTATTTTAAGAGTTAATTCTGGAATTTAGTCCTGAACTGTCTGTTCTTAAGTTTTTATCCAGATAGTGATATGACAGAAATTTCCTTAAGTACCAAGAGCTAACAAATATAAGCACAAGCAAGTCAACACATACTTTTAAAAACAACAACAACAACAAAACACCTTCCAGAGGACAACAAGCAAGATGGTGGCAGGGTAAGTTGTTCCTAGAATCAGTTCCTGCTACAGGGCAGTTAGTAATCCACCCAGAGCTAGCTAAAGGATTTGTTTGGGGGCCCAGGAGACCAGAAGTGAATCCTGCATCATCCCTGAAAGGGTGGAAGGAGGAGACTGCTGATCTGTGAGAAGGTTCATAAGTAGAGCACTCCACACCATAGAGGCCAGTGCCCATCCTCCACTGGAGGCAGAAGCCACCTCAGGAGCTGTTACATGGCTGGAATTGGAAGCTCCAATTCCCAAAAACAGGGGAGGAAGAGATGGTTGAGCACCAACTTCAGCCAACTGATTAGTAAATTCGACAGCCTAAAGTATAATTCTAAGAACAGCTAAAGTTTGAACCTGTCCAAGTCAGAAAGAGGCTGGTAGCCACCATCTTAACTCCATGCTTGACACAAGGGAAAGAGGAGCTCACTGAAAATCACAGTGCTGGTAGGGACCAGCTTCCTTCCATCCAGATCAGATTGCAGGTCTAGCCTAAGCTCAAGGCCCACCTCAGGAAGGGAGGAAGCTGGGGGGAGCTCGCCAGCCTCTCCGGGAAATAACAGGCCATGCCACAGAGGCCAGTGATCATCCTACTTCGGCGGTGCAAGCCACCCCAGGAGCTATTCTGTGGCAGGAATTGGAAGCTCCATTTCCCCAAAACAGGAGGGGAAGAGACAGTTGGCCACCAAAGTCAGCTACTGATTAGTTAGTTTGGCTGGCTAAAATATAACCCTAAGAACAGCTGAACTTTGAACCTGTCCAAGTTGGAAGGAGGCCAATAGCCACCATTCTGACTCCACCGCCAGCATGAGGGGAAGCTAGGCTGACTGAAAAATCACAGTGTGACAGTAGAGACCTATTTCTTTCACCTAGATTGGCCTGCAGCCCTAGGCTTCAGCCCCACCTCTAGCAGGGAGGAAGCTGGCAGGCCCTGCAACAGCCTATCCGGGTAACTGCAGGTACTTTTGGCTGGCACGGACTGAATAATCAGAAGTCTACTGGGGCAACTGTGGTCATCTTGGACCTGCTCTGCATAGACTGCTGTCCACATCTTCAGCTCCATCCCCACCCCAGGCAGGAGAGAAAGGGGCATGAATCTTCATCAGTCTCTCTGGGCAACTACAGTCTAGACCTGCACAACTTGGATTATTCCGCACAGCTGTGGCTCTGTCCCTACCCCTGGCAAAGGAAAAAGTTGGGGAAAGCTCCATTGGTCTTTGGGGCACTCAGGGCAGCTTGAGCCTCCACAGCTTATAGCACCAACTTCATCCTTGGCTCCTACTACACAACCAGCAAGAAAGGACAGAAAGCCCTAAACTAAAGAGAAAAACTGTACCCAGAATAAATACTCTAGTATGCCAGATGCCAAGACACCAGCAAAAAATTACAATCCACACCAAGAAACAGGAAGATATAGCCCAGTTAAAGGAACTGATGACATAAAGGAATTGAAACAACTAATCATAGATGTTCAAACAAATCTCCTTAACAAATTCAATGAGATGGCTAAAGAAATTGAGAATATAAAGAAGACATTGGATGAACACAAAGAAGAATTTGAAAGCATACATAGAAAAATAGCAGATCTTATGGGAATGAAAGGTGCAATAAATGAAATGAAAAATACCCTGGAATCATATAATAGCAGATTTGAAGAGGCTGAAGAAAGGATTGGTGAGCTTGAAGAAATGGCCTCTGAAAGTGAACATACAAAAGAACAGATGAAGGAAAGATTGGAAAAACTTGAACAAGGTCTCAGGGAACTAAATGACAGCAAGAAACATGCAAACATACATGCCATGGGTGTCCCAGAAGGAGAAGAGAAGGGAAAGGGGGCAGAAGAAATATTTGAAGAAATAATAGTAGAAAATTTCCCAACCCTATTGAAGGACATAGATATCCATGTCCAAGAAGCACGACATACTCCCATCCAAAAAAATCTGAATAGACGAACTCCAGACACATACTAATCAGAATGTCAAATGCCAAAGACAAAGAGAGAATTCTGAGAGCAGCAAGAGAAAAGCAATGCATAACATATAAGGAATACCCAATAAGATTAAGTGCTGATTTCTCACCAGAAACCATGGAGGCAAGAAGACAGTGGTATGATTTAAGATACTGCAAGAGAAAAACTTCCAGCCAAGGATCTTATATCCAGCAAGATTGTCTTTCAAAACTGAGGGCCCATTTAGAATATTCACAGAAAAACAGAAACTGAGAGAGTTTGTAACCAAGAGACCTGCTTTGCAGGAAATACTAAAGGGTGTGCTACAGCCTGAAAAGAAAAAACAGGAGAGAGAGGCCTGGAAGAGAGTCTAGAAATGAAGATTATATCAATAATAGTAACTAAAAGTGTCAAAAGAGTGGAGAAAATAAAATGTGACAGATAAAACTCAAATATTTAGGAATAAACTTAACCAAATATGTAAAGCACTTGTATTCATAAAGCTACAACTCATTGTTAAAAGAAATTTAAAGGAGTCTTAAATAATTGAAAGAACATTCCATGATCACAGATTGGAGGACTAAATATCATTAAGATGTCAATTCTACTCAAATTAATATACAGATTCAAATGCAATCCCGATAAAAATTCCACCAGCGTTTTTAAAATAAATGGAAAACATGATTATCAAATTTATTTGGAAGCTTAAGAGGTCCTGAATAGCCAGAAACATCTTAAAAAGGAAAAGCAAAGTTAGAGGACTCTCATTTCTGGACTTTAAATCATATTTCCAAGCTACAGTGATAAAAACAGCATGGTACTGGCATAAAGGCAGACACATAGACCCATAGAACCAAATTGATGGTTCAGAAACAGACCCTCACATCTATGGTCAAGTGATTTTTTACTAGCCTGTGAAACCCACCCAGTTCAGGCAGAACAGTCCATTCAACAAATGGTGCTAAGAAAACTGGATATCCATAGCAAAAGAAGGAAAGAGGACCCCTATTCACACCTTATACAAAAATTAACTCAAAATGAATCAAAAACCTAAATATAAAAGCAAGAACCATAAAGCTTCTAGAAGAAAATGTAGGAAAATATCTTCTAGACCTGTTGGTAGGTGGTGGATTTTTAGAGGAGGTAAGAGGAGGACTGAGATATGGACTACTGTAATCGTATGTAGAAATTTTAATTAACTGTACTCTAAAAGTGTGGAAATGTACAGAGTTTTATGGTACACATTATAGTGAGTAAAAGCTGGTTTATAAATGGGGATGTGGCTGAAAATGGTAGTCTAGGGATGTAAATGCCAAATGACAGAAAGCTAAAGAACAATCTAGGGGCTGAATAGCACAGTAAACCCAGAGGTAGATGAGAATTGTGGTTGATGGTACAGATGCAAGAGTGTCCTTGGTGAGCTAGAGCAGATGTACATCACTATTGCAGGGTGGTGGGAATGTGGAGAAGCATAGGAAAAATACAACTGGAGTAACCTTATGGACTATGGTTAACAGTAATAATGTAATAGTCTTGCATCTATGCCAAAGATGTACTGTGTTGATAATGAGGCAGTATGGAAAATGTGTGTCAAATATACGTATAGACCTGGTAATAATCAGATGACATTATCTCATAATCTGTAACAAATGTTCTACCACAGTGTGGTGTGTTGATAGAGGGGTGTTGTTTGGGAATTCTGCACATGTGCATGATTGTACTGTAAGTTTACAACTTTTGTCATAAAAATATATTTAAAAAATAATAATAGGGCGGATTGGGGGAAAAATACACCAAATGTAAGATAAGGACTATATTTAGCAGTAAGTTTGACAATATTCTTTCATAACTTGTGACAAATGTCTCAACAATTTAAGGTGTTGGTGGAGGGTTGATTTATGGGACCCCTGTATGATGTTATGAATGTTTGCTTTGTAAGTTCACAACTTTTACTATACAGTTATTGTTTATGTATGTTCATGTATAAATGATATAAAAATAATAGTAATAATAGGGTGGGTTGGGAGAAAATATTTGGGTTAGTAGTAATATTTTGAGGATGCTCTTTAATCATTAAAAAAAAAAAACAACTTTCCAAAGTCTTTGCAAATAGGCTCAGCATTGGCTGGTGCTCTCCTTTAGCATTTAGCCCTCTTAGCAAGATCAGCCTGAGGCAAAAGTGAAGTACAGGATCTTCTCCATCTTTCTGAGCCTGCAACATTTTGTGATCTTGTGCTTGCTGGTGGCCTTAGGACTTTCCCCATTAGAAGAATTCAAACACCCTCTCTAATCCTTATGAAATAGACTTTCTCTTCCTCCTGGGTGCTCTATTGTATGGCTCAAGGCAAGCAATCTTTTGCCCCAGCCCACTTTGACTTAATTGTTTCTTACACGGTTTTAGCTGTCTGCAGCCTCCTTCTGGTTGCATGGCAAGTTCTGGGAGGACAAGCCAGAGCCACATTTCCTGGATCAGTCTCTCAGGCTGCCACCTGATAGATTGGCAAGGACATATAGGCCCCGCAGTATGCACATAGAGGTTACTCTACTTGCTCCAGAGCAGCACCAGAGACTCACAATGGGAGCACAGTCTGGATCCACACCATGGTGGGGAAGATGGAGAGAGGCCAGCAAGGTAGCACGAGCTTCTCCTACCATTTTTTTTAAGCTGCATTTTCTTGATGTGGCACTTGCTCCCTTACTGTAACCCTTTAGCTCTTTTTCAGGGTTCTGAGGAAGATGATTCTGCCAATTTTTGCTAACTGTTCAAAAATCCTGTGGGAGAACAATGCCCTGCTCTACCTTACACTGTCATCTTGGTCCACTAGAACTCTGATAAGATGTAGTATTGATAAGCAAAGTGAAATTATTCTTCTTGATTGATTTTTTATTTGAATTTATAATTGAGAAAATATATTATGGCAAAAAGCAATGACTGGATACCAAACATACAAAGACCATTATGTAAGAGACTGCAAAACTGAATAGTAAAAACGGGTCCTTATACTTGAACATATTATAACCGTTTGTTTGGTAGTATCAAGGCATTACCATATCTGCAAATTTCTACTGGGCTTTTGTCTACTGAATTGGATCTAGTAGTTGGTATTCCTGTCCTATTCATCTCACAGAATGTGGAGGGGATGGGTGGACCCTGGCAAGTGTATCCATTGATGAGAAACAAAAAGTTTAGAGTTTGGAAATTCAAAGGAAGTTGATACCTGGTTCTTTTTAGCTCCTTGGGCCTGCATTCCACAAAGGAGCTGCAGAGGAGCATACTTCATATATTCCTAAACTATTGAGTGTGTGCCATGTGCTAAGACACTGTTCCAGATGCCTGGGACACAGCAGTGAATAAAAGAGACTAAAATGTCTGCACTCCTGGAGCTTACAGTCTTCCTTATTACTTGGTAGATGAGAAAAAAATGAATGCTAATCAAAGTCTTCTGGCATGGTGTTCCCCAGTTAAATCACCACCCCAACTTTGGCATTAAGATGAGAACTCTCAGATCAGAAAGTGTGTACAGATAACAGATGCTGTGGCATGCTGTTGTGGTATTCTTTTCTCTCTCAGTAAATAGTAAAACTAACTCTGAATACCTAAAAATCACTACAAATCTCATTCCCTCCCAGAATGACTTTAAACACTATCAAATGCAATATTCATTTCCACAGGCAACACTGAATTAAAAAAAAAAAAAAATTAAGGTTCATTTTTAATTCTCAGAAACTTCCTGCAGACATTTAAAAAAGAAGTCTCATAGGGTCTTATAAGGAGGTTCATCAGAGCCGTCTGGAGGGTGTAGTGAATTGAGGAAGTATCCCATATTCCACTCTGTGGGAACCCCTGGGAGGGGTTCAGAGAAGCATTTCAGGAGAATGGAGGATTCAAATAGTTGGTTCTTTTTTTAAAAATGTTTTAAAGACTTGAGGCTCAGATACAAATATATGCATATGCATACATGATCAGCCTGTTAAATAAACAAGAGCATCAGTCACCTGCCACAAAAGAAAAGAATAACAAAAAGTTGGTAGAAAAGAGGTTTCCTTGCTTGCCCACTGGCTCCTTCCAAACTTGAAATTGTTCTTCATCCCACGCTGAAGTCCCTGCCCTATCACCAGAGAATGCAGGTGTGACTCTCCTTGATACTTCCCTTTTCCCCCTTCCTTCTGACTGGGCCAGACCCTGGGCTAGGCCTGGGGATACAGAGCAGGTGCCTAAAGACAAAGGGTGGGTTCCTACCCCCAGAAGATTTACACTCTCTCCTTTCTCTCTTTTCTGTTCTGGGATATCCGGTCCCTTCTTTGGGGTTGCCTCTTCTGGGCATTTCTACAGGTTCTCGCCTCTCACCTGGATGGTTATCAAGAGCCTTGGCAGGCTCTGCTAGCACTTACATAAAGGCTCCCTGTTTGGACAGATCAGTTATAAGAAGGCTCCCCTCTCCCTGAGCTGACGCAGCTTTATGCCACGGCTTGGCGAACACAAATCAAACTGCATTTTGATTCCCACTTGCCCCCTCAGCTAGTTGCCTTTGTTCAGAACAAACATGCACAACTGCTTTATATGTACTTAACCAGAGAGGCCACTCAGGGACTTAATGCAAAGTCAAAGAAGGTGACTTGATGATGCAAGGCTGGCAGTGTTTCTGAAGCAGTCCTGAGTGCTTACTAGAATCAGAAACAGAGGTTGTTGATATGCTTCTAACAGCAGCAGAAGCACATTGCTATCAAGAACTCTGGAGGGCTTGAGATGTTACCCTTCCTGCAAGTGAACAAGTAGCCTGCCCCAGGGTCATGAATGCTGGGTCAGCACAGCAGTCAGCATGAACCTCATGTCCCCGTTGGTTCCCTATTGCCTCTCAAGGCCCCTGGAGGCAACGTGAGGTCCAAGTAGCTAATGGGCACGCAGTGGGTTTGCATGACAGCTGAGGAGCCCTGAGGTTAGGGTTTTATAATGGGCTGCAAGCAAACCTGACTGACAATTGCCCCAGAGGGAAACATTGTCTTTATTATACTGCTCAGTGAACAAATCAACCCTAAGCTCCAGAGGGAGATAATACCTCTATCTTCCAAGGCCATTTGCCATACAAACATCTTTGAAGAGTCCAGAGATGTTACAAAATGCACCAAAATGTGAGAGGCTCATGGAGAATTGTCTCCCAACACCAAGAACCTCAGGACTTTACTCAGATGGGGACTAGATGCACAGTCACCCTGAGACAGCGTGGGCCTGGGCTAGTATGCCTGTCCAGTGAGGGCCACCACTGAAAATCTTTCTCACACTTCTTGCACCTTCAGGCACTTGCATGTGGTTCTTCCCTTTGCATGTCCTACTCAGAATCTTGGTCTTTTCTGGATTGGACTAATGATGTTCACCATCAATTGCCACATGGTTGGCTGCTCCATACTGAATTCTATTTGCATCTGTCAGTGAGTAGCTTTGACCAAGTTGTATATTTGGTCATTGTCTTTCATTACTCTATCTTAAGCTCTATATGTAAAGGAATGCATTTGGTGAAATTTTTCACCATTTGGCTTGAGGGTGCATATAAAGACAACATAGTGGTTAAGAACATAGGCTGCTTGATTTTGAATCTTAGCCCCACCGATTACTTTGTAAAGTAATATTTGGCAATTCATTTTAACCTCTTTGAGCCTCAATAATCAATGAGGTAAAATGTGTAAAGTTCTTATTACATGTGTCAGTATTTTCCCAAGTACTATAATAATGTTAGCCATTATTTTCACCAGTTTAAAATTTGGTGCATTATCTATTTAAAAGGACATTTCCCTTAATAATAATAGGCAGTTGTTTTCTTTTTCTCTTTTCATTTTTGATGCAATCCACAGGTGGAAATTGTGGCTGGGATGGGAGGCAGGTTTGGGCCATGTGTTTGGAGAAAGGTATAGAGATTGCATATGGCTTAGGTATGAGCAATGCACACGGTTACTTGGTAGTTTTATAAATGTGCTAATTAAAAGAGAAAGTGAGAGATGAAGTGATGGCTCTGTTGTGCATATTACTCAAAACTAAGGGCGCGGGAGAGGAGTGTGTGCTTGACTGAGCCGTCAAAGAAAGCTTTGGAAGGGCTACATCCAGGCATCCCTTAGAAGAGAAAAGAGAAATGAGCAAGAGGCCTCAGAGGATTGAACCGCCCAGCTAAGACCCTCTCCTAAGCAAGCACCCGCCTTGGTAAATTGGGGGTGGAAAGCATTTCACCCTCATGCTGTCCCTCACCTCTTTCTACATCCATGGTAGACATATCCAATAAATCAGAGCGATCATAGATTCCTTCTCAGCAGGAAGCTCCCAGGAGAGTTATCATTGAGACTGGCCACATAATTTTCAGGGCCCAGTGCAAAGTGAAAATGCGGGGCCTCTCGTTCAAATTTATTATGAATTTCAAGATGGCAAATTTATTATGAATTTCAAGATTGAACACAGGGCCCTGTGTGACTGTGCTGGACACATGTTCATGAAGTCAGCCCAATCTGTCATAGATCAGTTTCCTGGGAAACAGTGCTGACATCCTGAGATCTGTTTGTAGGAAGCTTATTGGGGAGTGCTTTTGGAAACACATCAGTAAGGAGATGAGGGAGGCAGGACTGGGCAAGAGGAGAAACTAAAAGGCGCCGACACAGCTGCAACGGGCCTCAGAGGATCCCACGTGGATCCCTGGAGCTAACGTCGCCCCTCTTCGGCAAGGAGCCTGGGCTTTTATATCTCCACCGCATTTCACATCCGGTGTTAGCAGATGCAGGCTACCATGGGAAAGGGGCAAGTCCTGGGGAAAGGTGGCTCTCTTACCTGAGGGCAACTCCTCTGGACTGAGCACATCTGGACTGAGCACCAGAGCAGCCACTACATATGCCAACCCCAGTCAGTTGACGGCAGCTTTTTTCCATTCCTGAAATAGACCTTGCAGTCAATGAACTGCCATGATCCAGCGTGACAAGGTCACTGCAATAAAATGTTTAAAAGGCCAAAAGCAAGATAAGAGAATATCAGGAAAAGGCCCAGGACCGCGGTGCTGCTCCTCAAAGCCTGGAGCAGAAGCCTGGAGGCGGTGGCAATTGCACAGAGAGGACTGGGAGCTGAAGAGGGCCTTTAAGAACCTGGCAGCTTTCATGTCATTTTTAATGTTGTTTTTATTTTCTTATATTTTCCCTTTTCCCAGCTAAGAGAAGCTGGCATTTGCAATAGAACTTTATTAGAGACCAAGAGGGAAAACAAGGGACCAATTTTGTGTCCTTGATGAGCTCAAGCCATGGGGTAAAAACATGTCCTCCAGGCCAAGCCAGGTAGTGGCAGATGGACTGGAAATACAAGAATCCCCAGGGCCGATGAAGATTCAGGAAGGAACAGGGGCCGCTAGCGCTCAACCCTGGCGTTCTCATCTACCCAAACCGCGGAAGCTTCTGTGTCTTGTATAATTAAGGAGCCATTCCCCTGCCTGCAGAAGCCTAGATGTATAGTTAGATTCCAGGGTCACAATTTCTGACGTAATGGATGTAAAAGTCTTATACAAACATGGAGGTGATATTATATTATTATTACATTAATAATAATAATTGAGGCTTATGATTATGATAAGCACACCTTTGGGGATATTCTCCACCAAATGGACCAGATCAACACGTGTATTTTTTGAGACTTTCAAAAACACAAAATTTATTTATGACTGCCAATAAGGGTGGAAGAAAAGGATGTTTTAGATTGAAATTTCAGAAATTAACCCCTATAAAATTATTTTCAAATTTTGACTGCTTTAAAATTTAAAGTTCAGTAGCTTGTGGTTCTATGTGTAACAAAATTTAAAGTTCTTAAAGTAAACTCAGATAGGAAGTTTGCAGTTTGCTGAAACAAATATACTGATAAACATTAATTATTCTAAAAATGCTTGTTTTATGAACAAGATGGTGATTTTTAAAAATGTTCCGTAGCAGAGTATATTTATAAGAGGACTTAAAATGTTTTGTTTGTCTTTCAGATTTAGAGTACATTTTATTTTGATCAGGGTTTTCCCCCCTCATTTCATCAAAATGTTTGTAGGTTTTATGCATGTAACTGAGTGAAGAAGTAGGTGTGTAGGTGCTCAGAAATGATTTTACCTCTGGGCACCATGGACTGCATTGTACATAGGCTCCTACCTACTCAGAAAAACCCAACGGGAAGCAAATACCACAGCACCCTTGGGCATTGCCTCCCTTTCCAGATCCTATCAGTTATGCAGTGAGGCCATCCTCTCGGAAGTCCTAACATGTTCAGAACAATGCCAGATCCTGGATTTCTTCCTCCACCCCTACCCCCATCCCCAGCAGACCTTTGATTCAACCAAAGCCTTTGTGAGGAAGTTCAGTAAGTCAGACATGTTAAACAAGGGATATTCTGATGGGAAGAGGTGTGTGTCTATGCATGCATGAGGAGGCGGAACCCTTAATCCATTGCATCCCTCCCTACCCCTATAGGCTCCTAAAGGCCCCCAAAGACCCCAAAAGCCATTGAGCATTGAAAACCACTCTCCTCAATACTACCTGGACCAGAATGCGATTTTATCTATGTCAGCAAAGCAGAAAGGATTCCAGGTATTAACGGGTGCTTCTCTTTTTTATAACACCTTCTACATTTCTAAACAGGTGAAATGAGTCTTTCCCAACAACACTGATTGCTTTGTGAAGGCCAAGTAGATAACCTTATCTCTCTGCACCTTTACAGGAGATAGGGCCTTAATAAATATTTGATGACTCTAAAAAACCTCGCATATTATCCCTACCCATGTAGTAAAATGTATGTCCAGAGCCCGGGGGAGCTGTCAGTAACTAAGATGGAAGATCTTGTACAAGGCTCACTTGTAAAATGCAAATACATAATAATAGTCAATATTTATTGAGCATTTTTACCAGGCAGGTGGGGTTCTAAGTGCTGTATACTCTTACAGTACCTGTGAGATATGTACTATTATTACACCCATTTTCAGATAAGAAACTGAGGCATTGAGATGTTAAGTAACTTGCCCAAACTCATGTAACTACTAAGTATCAGAGCTTGGAATCAAACTACAGGTCTTGCACCAGAGCCCAGGTTCTCAATCACTAAACCACAGAAGTATGGAATCCCCAGTTTGGCATCAATTCCAGGTGAACTCTTGGGTCGCATCCAACTCTATCCTTTTGAAATTGCAAAATCTGAGGCTCAGGTGTTGACTTGCCCAACATCAGGCGATTAGTTGCAGTAAGTGTGGTACTATTTCAGTTACTGCGCTATTTACTATCTAAATGATCAGGTCACGCCAGCTTCAGGGTCTAAGTATGTTTGGGTAAGTGAGTGAATGCCTTGAATCCTTTTAAGTCTTCTATAATGCCACCACCACCACTTGGTATACAAAACACAGACTTCTCAGTCCTTCTTCACCCTTTCTATTTGCAGCCTGAGGCAGGATTTTGCTGATGTAACATACATCAAGGGAACAGACTTATCTGGGGCATTTGTTAAAATATGCAGATTCTCAGGCTGTACCTTCAGATTCAGGTTCAACAGGTCTGGGATGGACAGGAATCTGCCTTTTAAACTAGCAAACCAAATGATTTCCATGTCAGAAAGACATTGCCCTGTGTTTGGAAGGACTATTTCTTATCTGTCTGAGGCTTGGCTACATAGAATTTGTGTATTTTCTTCTTAAAGAAACCATGACAAATCTTGCCCTTCCCTGGCCTGGAGCAAGGCTCTCTGGTGGCCAAGCACACAGATGTGTGGCTCAGCCCCCTTCTTAATGGTTGGCTGGACTCCTGGGAAAGGCCACACCACAGAGAAGGAGCCCTCCAACATCCTGTACCCCACCCTCATTCCATCTGTGTGTTGCTAAGGAGGGCGTACAGTTTGACAGCATCCAAGCCACCAAGATGCACAGACAAACTGGGACTCAGTTTGCCAGGCCCAGCTTCCAACTCCCTCTGGTGCCAACAGCTCACTGTGGTCATGGTCTCCGGATCCTTCAGAGGAAGCCAGTTATCTGCTAGACTTCCTTTGTTCTCCAGGGCTCTATCTTGGCATCTCTGCCAAGGACTTGTTTTGGCTGGGCTGGATCCACTGCCTTGGGCTCTGCACATCTCTGGGAAGCTGTTGTTATCGCCAAATTTTTTCACTGCCTTTGTTCCTTGTTTCAGATGGACTTCAGAACGAAGAAATGCGACCTCAATGCAGCAACCTGACGTTTATTTAATTACAGCTCAGTATTACAGCTCAGGTGTTAGCCTGGCCAGGGCGAGGGTGGAAGCGAGCCCCAATGCTCGGTGTTCCAGCTTTGGTGGCCAGGGCAAAGATGGAAGTGTACCCAAGGCCTTGGGGCTGTGCTAGATATAGGTTCACTGTGCAGTCACCCTGGGGGTGGAGACTTAAGTTGCGATGCTCTAATTGATTTGTCATTGGGTTCAGTGCGGAAGCATTGACTAGGGTTTGGAAGCTAGATTAGCATTTTATGTTAATAGGGTATACTAACAGGGGGGCATCAGATTGGCTGATTATTAATTAGGGCAATCGCTTGAAAATCTCTTAACCTATTGGTTGACTCTTCCTCCCTCTGCCTAGGGGTCACAGATCAGTCACTAGCCCACTCCCTTAGCTGTGTTAAGAGAAACAAGGCCCAAGAGGTGGAAGGGGAAGCTGGGGCTCTCATCTAGGTTGAACATGGGCCCCTACAAGGGATCTGGCTCCAGGGATCAGGTGCTCAGTGAACCAGTGGCTAGGATCTTCCAGAAGCTGTAATGCACCCCTCAGCCTTCCCAGAGATGGGATTGCTGACAGCGGCAGAGGCATGTGGGCCTTCTTGGGGTCCCTGGTTCACTCTTCACTGTGTTTCTATAAAGGATTGTCGATGTCCAGGGTAATTTGCCCTGGCCTTGTTTAGGTCTTGCTGTGGGGCATGCAACTCACAGACCACTAACATTCAGTGCCTGTGAATGGCTATTCCCCCAAATGCTTGTTCAGCATAATCAGCCATGTACAACTTTTCTGATCTCACATCTACTTAGGAAAGACCTGCACATCCTTTTTGGTCAGTTCAAATCCCTCTCCCCTAAGACCACCCAGCTAAACAGTGATCTCTCTCCCTCCTCTTTACTTCTTGCAGGTCCTTCTGTTAATGGTGATGACCACATGCCTGGTTCAGATGTTTTCTATGGTGGCATCTCCCCAGTCTCTTCAAGAGAGGAGAAAGAGTGTCTTTCTCATCTTTATATTCACCATGGCACTCAGAATAGAGCCTTACATACAGTAGAAGCACAATAAATGTTATATTACTATCAGTCTTATGTCAAGGAAAATAAACTCAGTCACATGGGATGAAATATCCAGCATTTATTTATTAGCAGAGAGAGAAGTAAAAAAAGAATTGACCAGGGAAGCGGCTGTGGCTCAATCAGTAGGGCTCCCGTTTACCATATGGGAGGCCCCGGGTTCGGTTCCTGGGGCCTCCTGGTGAAGGCAAGCCCGCCCACATGGCATGGTTAGCTGACCCAGTGAGCACAAGCAGCAAGGGGGGGATAAATGAATAAATAAATAAAATCTTAAAAAAAAAAAAAAAAAAAAAAAAAAATTGACCAAATTGTTTTATTTTGAACCCTTCTAAGCCCATATTAAGTGAAACATCCGCAGAAGCAATAACCTGCTCTAGTGGTGTGAACTTTGACTCTGTGATAGCTGATCATCCTTAAACCCCTCCTGGCTTTGTTTCCCTACAAAAGATCAGGATGCTGAACACAGTTCAGATTTTTCAGCACCAAGTAAAAGAGCAGCATCTTAGTATTGCAAAAGAGGTCCAGCTGTTGGTTTTGGCCAGGAAAGCAGGGGCCTGGCTCCAAAGAGAGATGACAAGATGAGATAAACAGTGTATGATGTCACTGAAACGACTGTATTTCATCAGAAGCTACATTCAAATACCCTCAGGGACATGGGTTGTTTTGCTTAGAGTTACACAGCTTTCTAAAATTCATTCTTGCTCTGTAGGTGATGGAATTTTCAAGCAGACTCCAAGTTGCATAGAGAGTGGCTTGGGAACTTGGGCTGCTCTGGGAGACCAGAAAGAGCCATGGGCAGTGACCCTGCAGCAGCAGTTTATAGCCTGAGCCATGCTTTCTGCACCAAATGTTGGCTCGCATGTCTTTAAAAGGGCCATGAGTTCTTGGATTCGAGGGGCCTGACTCAGAAGCTGCACTTTGCACCCGGTAGAGTCAAAGGATCCAGACCAGGGCACTCAGTACTGCCATCTACCAAAGAGCCAGGTGGGTGAGCTTTCAAAAAGAGAAGAAGCTCCAAGAAGCCAAGTGAGAGTCTCCAAATTCTCTCCCCAACTGCCTCCCTCTCCAACACACACACATGCGCATATGCACACGTGTGCACACACACAGGTCTACTCCTTTGCTCTCTCAAACCCAAAGCCATCTGTGTAAACTGTCCAGATGTCTATCTTTGGAGGGAGAGCTCATCCAGATTCTTCCATCAATTCTCCCACCCATGTCCAGTGTTCACAGAACAGGGACTGGGGGTCTCCAAGCTGGGGCAGAGTTGTGAAAAGTATTCATCTGTAGAGGTGAGCCCTGGTACAGTCATTGGACGCTGCTTGGGAGTTGTATAGACAATGGCTAAATGGCATGGAATCTACAATCACATTCACCAGGTTCAAATCTCACCACTGCCACTCTTCTGACCCTGCTTCTCCATGCTTGGGTTTCTTCATCTATTAAAATGTGAATACAAATCTCAACCTGATGGACTCTTTCATGGATTAAATGAAATTAATAAATATCAGCTATCTTATTTCCTACTTGTTCTTAAAGGAAGGTCTAATTTTCCTCCACAATGCATGGGTGGATTGAACTCTCAGCTTAAAGTCATCTTGTCTTTCTAGGCTCCCAGTTTCTGCCTTCTCTTTTAGTGACTAGTATTTTAGGTGTTGTGGGTTTTTTTTCCGTTTAATTGAGCACTAAGTTCACACCATTTTCTCTCTGCCATTACTCTGGTAACAAGAGGTCCCCACCTGTCAAGAACATTGCATCTAAGCTGGCTGAGACAGAGCCAGTGTTAATACAGGCCCCAAACCAGGACATTCAGAATAACAAGGAACAGAGACAACCAGCCTTTCGCTTCACTTAGAAAGAGATTGTGAGTCAGAGGGTCGAAATCTTTACCTCCTATATGTTGAAAACCTGGAGTTAAATGCAAAAATGGAAACCAAAGTGTATCAGGAATTAGATTATAACCTCACAGTACCTTCTCATATATAAAAGGTCAAAATAGTTTTTAGGAAATAGATATCTGATAATCTGGCCTCTTCTATTAGGAATGACCCCACTTTGGCATTTTTTAAAGGAAGATGTTTTTGTTTCATTCCCCAAAGGGGTATGAAATGTACTAAAAGGGATATAATGGGTCAGAATAAATCAACTTACACATAATAAACACTCCAGGGAAGCGGCTGTGGCTCAATCAGTAGGGCTCCCGTTTACCATATGGGAGGCCCCGGGTTCGGTTCCCGGGGCCTCCTGGTGAAGGCAAGCCCGCCCGCGCGGCGTGGTTAGCTGACCCAGCGAGCACAAGCAGCAAGGGGGGGATAAATGAATAAATAAATAAAATCTTAAAAAAAAAAAAAAAAAAAGAAACACTCCAGTGCGATGATTTGTGGTTGCTGAGAATATTCATCACATTATTTCAAAGTGGCAAAATTCAGAACAATCTGAGAAAAGATCATTCAAAAGTGGCAGCTACATTTGCTGATAGGTTTACATGGAACACATATGCACAACACCCCCATTTTTTTCAGTGTATTTGTCAAGGGGCCAAGAGTTCGATCATCAAAATAAGTTATTTTGTGCATTACAGTGCACGGAACAACAGAAGGAAGGACGCTTTCTTGGGAGTAACAGAAAGACGTTTTGCAAAATGTCCACATCAGTCTGAAATGGAAGGCCTGGGAGCCCAGTGCCTCGTGACCTTCATTAGCTTGACTCCTCTTCTTTGGTTGCAATGGCCGAGGTGGTTGCTGCTTCCTCTAGACCTCCTGCTGGCTTTTTCTCTTCCTCCTCATCCTCCTGGGGATAGAGGCCTGGGTATTTCTGCACGCATTCCTGCAAGGCCCAGAACTGGTCTATACAGTCTGACCCCTTGACATCTTCTGTGCTGTAGTGGAAGCAGGAAAAGGCCGACTTGAACTGTTCCCCACAGGGGCCACTGGCACGGGCAGTTCCAGTTAATGTCTCCATTCGGCAGTATCAATCCGTGCTCCTCATTCGGATCGTTGGGGTCGTTGGCCACCAGCTCTGCATTGCTTGGTATTTCATGGTCTTCTCTGGTCACAAATATGATTCAATCCTTCCCTTCTTGTGGGCAGTAGGCCATCGCTGCAGCCCAGTTCTCAGACCTCAGAGCAGCTCCAAACCGTGACCTCTGCTCAGGTGGGGAGTTAGTATTTTAGTTTTAGTCTCTAAGAGTGATGAGATGTTCACAAGCTTTCAGAGAGAGCCAAGTCTCACTTCAGAGAGCAGCTTTGTGCAAAGCACCGTGTTGGCTGATGTGCAAAATACACAATAAGCACCTAATCTATGTTTAGTTGAATCACTCCCTGCCTTCCATAGGGAGGGGATTCACCCAAGGTAAATGCAGCACGCTGAGCACAAGGGTTATAATAATCAGACCATCATTAGCCTGACCTGTGTGGAAGCTTCTAACACCATGACAGAAATCCAATTGCCTTTCAGATTTATTAAACTGTAAAAGTGTTTTATATTCAGATTCATGTTGAACACTTCTACGAAACAGACAACACCAGAAACTGAGGGAATAGAAAATTGAAACCTGAAATTTGACTTTGCCAAAGTTATGGTTAAGGGTGGTGTGACAGTTTGAAGTTATTTTATGAAACCCAGAAAGAAAAATTTCATGTTCTTGAACTAATCCATTCCCATGGGTATGGGCCCCTGCGATTGGACTATGTCAGTGAGGCAAGACTCAGGCTGGGTCTCCACCCTCTTACTGGAGCTTTATATAAATGGTGACGCAGAGAGACAGAGAAAGGAAGCTGCCATTTTGACCCGGCTACGTGAGAGAGAAGACTTGAGGATCGCTAGCAGCTGAAGCTGAAGCACCAAGAAACCCCAAGAGGTTGGGCTCATGGAGCAGCTCAAGGCTGAAGAGACAAGCCATAGGCTCATTAGCCCACAGCTGAACTTGGAAAGAAAGCGGAGCAGTTGAGACCGAGAGAGGAGACCTGGAAAGAGACGGGTCCTATGCCTGGTTGCCCACAGGTGGGCTCTGGGAGATGGTGAGCCCTGAGGGGAAGGCAGGGATCTCAGTAGAGATCAGTCACTATCTTGTTTCACCACATGGCAGGACCCCAGGGTCACCAGTAGATGACTTTGGTGAGAAAGCATCTTCCATGGTACTTTGATTTGGACATTTCATGGCCTTGGAACTGTAAGATTGTCCTAATAAATTTCCCATTATAGAAGCCAACCCACTTCTGGTACTTGTATCAACAGTGGCCGGGGGACAGATGTGGCTCAAATGGTTGGGCGTCCGTCTCCCATATGGAGGGACCCGGGTTCGATACCCGGGACCTCCCGGTAAAAAAAAAAAAAAAAAAAAAAAAAATACAACAGTGGCAAACTAAGACAGATAGCATGAAGCTTTCCCTTTCACCAGACAGCATTTGCACTCACTATGTACATAAATGGTAATTTCTCTCTTTTTCTCTGTTAGAGAAGCAGCTACAGTACAATGAGAATAACATGGGTTTTAATCCACAGATAGGGATTATTATACCATATGAATAGTGAAACTAAGGTTCAAAGATATCAAGGAGCTTTCCCAAAAGACATGAGGCAAGTCTCAGGAAAAAAAAATTTTTTTTCAATGAGACAATATTTTTGAAAGAGATTTGTATATGATAACATACAAGACAGCCTTCTTGTAAACCGCAGGCATTTAATAAGCAGCTCCTCTGCACCAGTGGCCACGTTAGACACCAGGGTTGGAAGATGTCCTGGCCTTGAAGGAGCTTGCACTGCAGGGCGCACAGGTGTCCTGCAGAAGCGTGTTCAGGGCACAGCAGGTGCAAAGGAGGGAGAGACCACTTCTGGGAAAGTGAAAGCAAAGGGTTTCCTCGAGAGAGAGACACGTAAGCTGACTTGCAGGGCTGAGTATCTAGAGCAGGGGTTGTTAACCTTTTTGTTCCACAGACCCCTTACTAAGTCCACACTATACTGTGTATTATTTAATAAAGATATCACACCTGCACCAACACGTCCCCACAAGAATAATATTTTTTTCTGAATTTCAATTCAAGCTCACAGACCCCTTGTTAAGAACCCCTATTTGAAAGGTTCATCAGAAGGACAAGGAGGGGGGAAAAAGTTGAGGCCGAGGGAGCACCACAGGTTAAAACAAAGAGCCATGAAAAAGAGTCTGACTGGTTCAGAAGACAGCAAGGAGTTCCTATGACTGGACTCTAGGAGGTGGGGGCTCAGTGAGAGGTGAGGCGGCAGAATTAGGTATTCTCATAGGCCCTGTCCATGCTGGGTGGTAGCATAGCCACACTTAGGTTTTCACACTCTTTGGGGCAGCTGCCTGGAGAAGGGATTGGAGGCAGGATACACTCTGCTGTCACAGAGCAGGCAGCAACAGCGGCTGCTAGGCCGAAGGCAGTGTGGTCTTGAGGGGGAAGAGGCAGAGCTGATATGAGATGTGTTAAGGAAATGGGGCGGACAGGATGGCCACTCAACAAGCTTGGAGGGGAGGGAAAGATGGAGGTCAAGGATGACATTCAGCTTTCCAGTCTGAGTGTTGGGGAGAATGGCTGTGCCCCTCACTGAGCAGGGAAACCAGGAGGGGAAGATAATAGCGTGATGGGCTCCATTATGGCCTCTCAGGGACCTTTACAGGATCTGGGTCTTTACAGATGACCTCAAGGAGGTCAGACCTTTTTTTTTTTTCTTTATTTTTAAAGAAGTTTTAGATTATATAAAAGTTACATAGAAAATATAGGGAATTCCCATATACCCCACTCCCTCCCTCTCCCACACTTTCCCACATTAGCAACAGCTTTCATTAGTGTGGTACATTTGTTACCATTGATGAACACGTATTGAAGCATTGCTACTAACCATGTCTAGAGTTTACATTATAGTTTACACTTTGCACTGCACAATATTATAGTCTTTTTTTTTTTTTAAGATGCTTAGATCACATAAATGTTACACAAAAATTACAGGGATTCCCATGTTCCCCACCTCCCACACATCCCATAACATCCCACATAAACATCTTTCATTAGTGTGGCACATCACCTGCAATGGCTATACACATCCTGGGGCTTTGACATTAAGCATGGACCATAGTTCACATTGTAGACCACTTGATTTGGGTTGGCTTCCTCTCACTCATCTTCCTAGTGAGTGTCTTAGCTAACAATTAACTGCCAGAGGGGAAAGACAATACCTTGGCTGTTTTCCAAATGATTACTCTGCAGTGAAACATAAAGGCAACATGGAATTAAAGGAAGACACAGGTGCATGCTCTGATCATAGTGCACATGTAATTTGTCTTTGGGTATGTGGCAGGGCCTAATAAGTACCTGCTACATTTTTATGACTGGGAGATAGGACTTAATAGGACTTTGCTGAAATGATAATTACACTGCCTATGAGCCCAGACTGTAGGTGTGTGAAATGGAAACCTGCAATAAGGCCTGGACTCCAGGAGCTCAGTGACATCTGAATTGGGTTGAAAAGTCTCTGTCCAACAGCCAGTGGGGATTTTAGGTAGGGGTCCTCACAGGACCTCCACTAGCCTCTATCAAAGGCAGGACATCTCTTCTAAAGGGACATAGTCCAGAGGGAGCAGGGCATAGCCAGTGGTCAGTGTCTTTGGTGAAAAAAGCCCCCAGCCAAGCACACAGCAGGAAGGGGAGCATGTGCTGGCTTCTAGCTCCCACTGGCCCTTTCATGTGTACTCCCAGACCTAATACAACCTGCAGCCACCCTGTGAGGCAGCCCTGGGGCCTCAGCTAGCAACCCTTTACTCTCTTGCAGCCTCTAGACTGTGGGAGGCCCAGGCATAAGAACCTATTATTGGAGATTGGAGAATCTTATAACAAAGAACAGCATAGAGTATTGAATATTCACTATGTGTTCAGAACTTTTGGAAAAACACAAGCCTATATTGTATAAATTAATAAACAAATGAAAGAATGTGTCACTATTAACAGCAACAGTAGGATGGGGCCTGTATTAGTTAGCCAAAGGGGTGCTGATGCAAAATATCAGAAATCAGTTGGTTTTTATAATGGGTATTTATTTGGGGTAGAAGCTAACTTACAGTTACCAGGCCATAAAGCCTAAGTTTCTTCCCTCACCAAAGTCTATGGCCACATGTTGGAGCAAGATGGCTGCTGACGGGGGGCGGATGTGGCTCAACTGGTTGGGCGTCTGTCTGCCATATGGAGGGCCCTGGGTTCGATCCCTGGGACCTCCTGGTAAAATTAAAAAAAAAAAAAAAAAAAAAAGATGGCTGCTGATGTCTGCCAGGGTTCAGGCTTCCTGGGTTCCTCTCTTCCCAGGGCTTGCCTCTCTGCAGGCTCAGACTTCCTTCTCTCCACAAGGCCAGCTGTAGACTATCAGGCAAATGGCTCATCTCTTTTCCCAGGGCCTTCTCTCCTTGCTCACAACCAAGCTCCTCTGTGTGCTTACCTCCCTGGGCTCCAGCATTAAAACTCCAAACTCCCTTCTCTCTGGTGTGGTTTCTCTGTGAGTCCTCACCCCCTTGGTGGGTGGGGACTCAATGGCCTACTGACATGGCTCGATCAAAGCCTTAATCATTATTTAATCAAGTAAAAGCAAAACCTTTGAGCCCAATATAATCTAATATGTCCAGAGGAAAAGACCAGTTCACAAACATAATCCAATATCTATTTTTGGAATTCATAAATAATGCCAAACTGCTACAGGGCCCAAAATACCTCCCCAGGAAGGGATGTTAAACACTGTATGATCATGTCAGAACTAAATTTCCTGTTAGTAGGAAGAGTAGGGTTATGTTTTTATTCTTGGTTTATCCATTCAGATCTTAATGTCAGAGATTAAAATACTAATTGGCCTGTTTTCCAGCTGGAAGAAAAAGCTCTTAATTTTTAAAAATAGGGTCTAAAGGTAGATTTGTGTCTATTAGCATGATGTAGAACCAGATCCTATCAAAGCGATCCTAAACCATTCGCTTTCCTTTCTCAGCACCCCAGTTCCCCTGAAATGGAAACTTTTCTATGAAAACAGAACAAAGGACTTCAATGTATATTCAAGGAATCCAATTTTGAATAGTTACTGAAAAACATTGAGAGCACATTCTCTTTGTACCATTTTCCAAGCTTTAAGGCCTACACGATAGGTCAAGTAAAGACAGACTCTCATCCAAGCCAGCGTGCCCTAACATGATCAAGCTTGAACCTCCTTGAATTACTACTTAACCAGAAACAAGATAATGCAATCTCCCACTGTAATTTGCTAAATTGCCTACAGATGGCTTAGAGCAAGCTTTCTTAGTCTCAACGCCATTGACGTTTTGGACTGGATAACTGTTGTGGCGAGTACTCCTGTGCATTGTAGGATGTTTAGCAGCATCCCTGACCTCTACCCATTAGGTATCAGCTTTCCCCTCCCCAGTTGTGACAACCAAAAAGGTCTCCAGACCTTGCCACATCAACCCTGATGGAGAAACACTGACTTCCAGTAACACCACCTCTCAAATCCAGGTTCAGCCAGACACAAGGAGCCAGCTGAGCATCTGAAGGGCCTCAGAATACTACTCCACATGCTGTAATAAAGCAAGGACTTAGGACAAGCACTTAGGACAGGTGAGTTGAAAACACCTCATTGCTCCAGATATAGTAAATTTAAGTAAATGAGCAAAAATTTACTATAAAAATAAGAAGTGATTTGGTCTGTCATCATTGTCCAACCCTAAGCTCTCAGATTATATTTTTATCAGGCAAAATTTTTTTAAAAATTATAGTATCTTATTATACTGTACTTATATATCAGTTGTCTTACAGTAGTGATAGAAAACCAACTCAGCCTGGCTTAAGCAAAAAAAAAATAAAAATGAATTTTTTATTGGGTCATGTAATGGAAAAGTTAGAATTTGCTCTAGATACACCTGGATCCAGGTGTTAAAACAGTAGAGCCAGGAATCCATGAACCAATCATTGTGGCCAGAGAAATGGAATAGTACAGAAAATTTCTAGGCTTGTCAGTATATCTCATAGCAGACAGCCTCTAAAATGGCCCTCATTGATCCCTGTCACCTGGTCCTCAGATCTTGTGTAATCCCTTCACTTTGAGTGGGGGTGGAACCTAGTGACATTCTTCAAATGTGATAGGATGGCATTTCTGAGATTGTTACAAAAAGACTGTAACTTCTGTTTTGCTCACACTCTCTTTCATAACCCTCACCCTGATGGAAGCCAGCTGCCAAGTTTTGAGCTGCCCTATGGAGAAGCCCATGTGGCAAGGAATTGATGTCTCTGTCCAAAATCCATTTGCAGCCCAGGCTTGTCAACAGCCGTGTGAATGAGCTTAGAAGCAAATCCTCCCTCCGTTGTACCTTGATACAATTACAGCTCTGGCCAGCACGTGATTGCAGTTTCTGAGAGATCTTGAGGCAGAAGCATACAGCAAAACTGTACCCCCAGACTCCTGACCCACAGAAACCCTGAGACAAGTGTTTGCTGTTTTAAGACACTAAGTTTTTGGTAATTTGTTACACAGCAATAGATAACTAATACAATCCCCCCATCCTGCCCTCTCACACACACACACACACCCAGGAAGACAGGATGGATTCTGCTTCAACAAACACCATGACTGAGAATGGAGGAGGCATGGCCTCAAAGGAATTCTTTAATTTTTTTAATTAATTTTTTTTTTACAACAGTTGTAGATTTACAGAAAAATTATGCAGAAAGTACAGAATTCCCATATACCTCCCCTCACACACAGTTTTCCCTATTATCAACATTGTGCATTAGTGTGCCACATTTGTTACAGTTGATGAACTAATAGTATTATAATGCTATTATTAACTAAAGTCCATAGTTTATATCAGGGTTCATTCTTTGTGTTATATAGTGTGACAGTTTAAAGCTTGGTAGATCCCAGAAGATCAAGTTCTTAGAGCTAATCCAGTCCTGTGGGTGTAAAACCTATTGTAAATGGAAACTTTTGATTAGATTCAGTTAAAGAGACTTCCATTTGATTAGATCACTTCAGTGGGGCATGACCCAGGGTGGGTATTAATCCTCTTACTGGAGGACTTAATAAATGGAAGACACAGGGAAAAAGCCTCAGTGACAGACAGAAACCTCTAGAAGTTGAAATCAATGAACCCAGGAGAGAGAAAAGCCACAGATGGAGCAGCCCAAAACAGAGCTAGCAATGAGGCCCAGAGGAGAAGGGAGAGATGAGCCAGTGATGCCATTATGCCCTGCCATGTGTCCTGATTGCCACAGCTGAACTTGAGAAAGTGAGCCTGGAGGGGAAGGCAGAGACCGGCAGAGCTGCCATTGTGCCTTGTCACATGGCAGGAGTCCAGGATCGCCAGCAGCTGAACTTCAGGGAGAAAGCTTTACCTGATGCCTTGATTTGGACATTTTTCACAGCCTCGGAACTGCAAGCTTTTAACCTAACTTCCCATTATAAAAGTCAACCCATTTCTGGTATATTGTTCCCAGCAGCTTTTAGCAAACTAAAAATATACAGTTCTATGTGTGTTTTTTAAAATTTTATTATAACATATTGTATTAGGGTTCTCTAGGGAAACAGAATCAACAGGAGATATCTGTAAATAGTATGAGATTTTATAAGAGTCTCTCTCGTGATCTTGGGGATGCACAAGTCCAGGTTCCGCAGGCAGGCTGCTAGCCAGGGGTTCTGATGAAAGTCCAATGTAGGTCCTTGGTGAGTTTCCAGGAGACGTTGGCTGTCCAAAGATGAGCTAGGAAATTCTCTCTGAATGCTGAAATCACTTCCCTTTTCAACTAATTGGATAAAATGTCAGTCAATGCTGAGGCAATCTCCTTGGTTGACTGTGGATGTAATCAGCCATCTATGCAGTAAACTTCACTGATGACTAAAGCCCATAAATGTCCTTGTATTACAATTAGCCCAGTGCTTGCTTGACCACACAACAAGGCACAATCACCTGGACGAGCTGACACAGCCTAATCATCACACATATATACAACATAAAAATTCCCATTTTAACCACTGTTTTAGGTTTCTAGCTGCTAAAACAAATATCATACAATAGGTTGGCTTGACATCATGAATTTATTGGCTCACATTTTCAGAGGCTAGAAGACTTCCTTCTTCTGAGAATCAGTATCTTCTGGCTGGCCAGCAATCTTTGGGGTTCCTTGGCTTTTCCATCACATGGCCACACACATGGCGGTGGTGTCTCTTTTCCCTTTCAGGTTCCATCGAGTTCCAGCTTCTGTCTGCTCCCGTGGTCTAATCACATTCACAATTCTGTACTTCCCTCCCCACCATCCATTACCAAAACTCTTCCATCACCTCAAACAGAAAGTAAGCATTAGGAATTCTGACACTCAAAAAACATATTCACTATAACATCTAATTTAGGCTCTTTTGGTTGCATGTATGTTTCAGAATATGAAACTTATTCCAACCCCCTAGCCATAGGGATGAAAATGTAGACTTTCATACAACTACATCAGGGATGGATCTGTACTGACCCAGCTTATAAGAAATTTTATAAAGCCACATATTATGAGGGGGTGGAGTTTGGGGATGGGAGTGGAGTGTTGACAGCTGTTTTATCCTCCATTCACTCTGAGAAGGAAACTGCTGGAATGCAAATTTGTGAGACTTTTCTATTGCTTTAGAGCTGTCTCCTCTGGATATTTAGCTTTCATCATGACATAAGCCCTGAAGTACTTTTTCCTCTTGACAGAGACAGTTTGTTTCCCTTCCCCCATAAACAGGAAATTGAACAGCCTAAGAAGAATCTGAAATATTCATGACTCTTTTGCCACAGCACCATGAATTTGAAGTTCAATTTTGAAATATTGGCATTGAAGTCTTTTTCTTTCTTTTTTTTTAGGTACCAGGTGCCCAGGGATTGAACCCGGGACGTCATATGTGGGAAGCTGGAGCTCAACCACTAAGCCACATCAGCTCCCCTGAGTTGGTTTTTTCATTTGTTTTGCTTGTTGTTTGTTTTTGGTTTTTTCAGGAAGCACCGGGAACTGAACCCGGAAGCTCCCATGTGGGAGGGAGCACTCAACTGCTTGAGCCACATCCACTCACTTGAAGTCTTGATTAATATTATTTCTTCCAAAATGTCCCTGAAGCACTAAAATAAGGAACTTGAAGGCTATGAATTGCCTTAGCTGCTCCAAAACATGCTATATACAGAACTAAATTATTCTTGTTTTGCTCAATACTGTATCTCCATTTACCATGCCTGGCTCATGGCAAATACATTGGGAAAAATAAAACTCCTGCTTTGTTTTTATTTTATTGATCCCTAGAAGGAGTGAAAATTAGATTAAGTACCAGGGAGATGATGACTTGCTAACATGATGACTAGAGCCCAGGTATCTCCAAATTGTACATGATGAGATGTCTCAAAGGTAAAAAATACTTAGTAAGTTGCATACCAGGAGAATTTAATATCATGAATACGATTCCTTAGGACCATTCAAAATGTATTATTTTATGCAGATACTACATAGTGTGGTATTTGATTGATACTATATAGCATGCAATTGATTTATTTTCAGGGTACTTTGATGTAGTAAGATGGTGAGTGTCACACTGATGGATCCAGTTGATGTGTGTTTCAGTTTAACAGCTGCTCAATGGGCAATTGGGTATCTGCGGTCCTTCTATAAACACGGAGAGCCGTTCACATTTCATCATAATGAATCAAGCCTACTTTTAAAGATCTGCTTACTCATAGCTGGGGGTAAAAAATTTCCTGTTCTATTTCACCCTAAAGTTGGTGAAAGCTCCAGATATTGAAGGTATGGGGAAGAACAATGTCGTATCAAATCAGGTCCCTGAAGAGCCACTGTTATGAGGGTTCCACCTAAGGTCCAGGATGGAAATAGCTTTATTTGTCTTTCTGTACATATTTCCCCCCACCAAAAGACTTAAAAAAATATTTTAAGTTGTATTTTATTATATGCATTGACCTTTGTTTCCCTAGACTGCATTAGAGTCTCACTAGTGGTAACAAGTCAGTACTTCTTGAATTTATCTAGCTCCAACCTCACCCACTCACCCATGCTTTTTTTTTTTTTTTTTTTTTTTAGGGTAGGCAAGAGAGTAAAGAGTTTATTCAGAAACCAAGAAAGTAAAGAGTTGAGCTAAGTGCACCACCCCACCACCCCAGGCGTGGGTGCGGACCATGCTACAGAGTGAGACATATCCACCCATGCATTTTTGAGAAGTCCAGCTCCATCTATATTCTCCCAAGTAGTTTAGAAAGCTCCCAGGTTTCTTAACTGAGTGTGGGGTTGGAGATGACTTGCTTATGAATAGAAAGTACCTTTTCCTCCTGTAAGTTCTCATAGCTGCAAGGTGGTAGCTGCTGGTTCCTTCTCTCCTGCTTTGGGGACGTCGGCCTCTCAGTGCCAGATGTAGGGCAGCCTGGCTGAGCGTGCCCCCCCAGCCCTGCTTTAGAGACGTGCTAGCCTCTGTGTCGTGTGCTCCGGCAGCCACCTCACTTGCTGGGCTATACCACCTTCTGCTTTCAAAAAGGCTCCTGGCTCTTTTGGTTTCACTACTTCATCTTCCCAGGCTCTGGCACCTATTCTGGCAGCTATAGCAAATGCACAAAGTCCAAATGCTCAAAATGAGCTCTCTCCAGGTGCTGGCCTCCCATCCTCGTTTGTACAGCAGACTCTGTCTGTCCCTAAAACTAAGTTCTTGCCACCCCACTGGCCATCTAGACATGTCTAAAAACTTAGTATACACAGTTTAGCCCTCAAGCTTAGGCCCTCCCACCCCTCTTCTCATGTTAGGAGATAATAACCATAGACAGAGGTCACGGGAGACTGAGGCCAGAACGTGAAACAAAATGAAGTGTGTTTGGGGGTATTCAAACAATTTTCTTGTAGTTAATGAAAGAAAACTCAAGAAATGATTAATGTTGCCTGTTGGAGTGTTAACTGTTAGAGATGAATGGCGCTCACTGGGATGCAGAGACTGATGATTGCAGGCAGAAAGTTTATTGGGAAGCTCTCCCAATGGAGGGGGTCTGAAGAGAGACTTCAGCCCACCCATGGAAGGTGGTGGATATGAATTTAAACATTACATCAATAGGTGGGGAAACCGAGTACAGCCTAGGGCCAAATGGCCAGGGGGGAGTGGGCTAGGAGGTCTTATAATGTGGGAGGGGTTGGAGAGGAAGTGATGGCCCTTATCTGCCCCATTTTATTCTTGGGAGGGGATGAGCTGCCCATAGACTGGCTTGTCCAATCAGTTTGGTGGGTTATGGCTCGAGGCTGCCTTTCCTCAACCTATGCACAGGGGCATTTGATTCACTGCCCTACGACCTGTCAATCATTGCAAACCTCATAAGGGGGGCAACTCTAACATTCCTAACTCTTTGATTACATATGATGAAGGACCTAAGTAATGGGAATACTGGGCAGAACGGAAGGGTGGGGGCATTCAGGACGTTGACTCAGTCTGGCTACGTCCTGCTGTTATGGGGTGATGAAGGGTTCCCTTCTGTTCTGTGCAGTGGGTTCTGATTTCTGGTCCTGAAGAGGCTGGTATTGGCATTCATGTAGCAAGAAGATGCCGTTCACGTATTCCTGAGTTGTTGATTGTACAATCGGCATGTGAATCGGAAGAGAAGTTGTAAGTGACAAGGACCAAAAAGCAGCAGCAGCAATCATAACAGTGTGGTATTTTAAAGGGTAAAAGGATTGATTTTAGGAGTGAGGAAAAGTAAGAGAGAAATGAGGATAACCAGGATTGATTTTCACAGCTGTTGTCTGGGGCCCTCTGAATGATTTGTTTTCTTTTGAAATGTTATGATTTTCTTGTACCTGCCCAGTTGTGTTACTATTAAAAACAACATGTTTCTTGTTGGATTAGGGACAAGGGTGGAGATTTGGGGTCATCTGCTATGGGACAGGGGAGACTTGCTGGCTCTGACCGGGATCGTGGGGTGTTATTTTGCTAAATGGGGCTAACATTCCCAACTCTTTTTTTTTTTTTTTTTTAAGATTTTATTTATTTATTCATTTATCCCCCCCTTGCTGCTTGTGCTCGCTGGGTCAGCTAACCACGCTGTGCGGGCGGGCTTGCCTTCACCAGGAGACCCCGGGAACCGAACCTGGGGCCTCCCATATGGTAAACGGGAGCCCTACTGATTGAGCCACAGCTGCTTCCCCCCAACTCTTTTTTGATATGGTTGGGTGAAGGAGAGCGGGAAGGTGGGTGATCATCTGGCTGCTTTCTGCTGTTATGGGGCATTGTAGGATTCAGTTACTGTTCCCCTTTCAGGGTTGAGCTATTGTGGCTTCTGGCTCGGCGGCTGGCTCTGTATTTTTGCAGCAGGAGAAGATCATGTACATGATCATGGGTGACATCTCGGACGGCTGTTTGGATAAATGGAGTTATTGCATGGAAGATGTATGGACCTGATGATATGAGGAGATTGAGAGTTATAATTGCGGTAAGAATAGGAATTAACCATGAAATTTAGGGTCGGCTGTGAGGTTATCACCTCCAGGAGTTTGAGGAGAAGGAATAATAAGATTTTATACTCAACATTGAACATTAATGGTTGACAGTGAAATTACATAATTTGGTGGACTTACACACATAGAGTTTTAGTGGGAATAAGAGACTTTAGATTATTAACTGTGGTTTCATAACAGTGTTTTGAGTGATTTTTAATTTTTCATGGATTTAAAATTCCCAACCAGAAGGCTGCATAGGCCTACGGCTAAAATGCTAAAAAGCAGCCTGCTGGGTTTTTTTTTCTCATTTCCATCTACAACCTTGGTTTTAGTATCTGAGCTAAATGAGGGATAAAGCGTTTTACAGCAGAGGATATAGTTTTTGTTTTACTTATAGGCAGCCAGGACTTTGTAGCTTGTCCCAATTGTTTGCCCATCTCAGGCTCTTAAAATAAGATACCATTGTCTCTGATGCTTCTATTAATTCTATAAAAAGGATTACTGGTTAACATAATATCATCAGTAGGGTTACAGCCACAGGTTTTTCCACGCAGCCAGAATCTTTGCCACCAGGCCAGGGCAGATGATTGGGCTATGCACACAGCCTGGGGGAAGCACTGCAAAATCCACCCTTGGCCTTCTCACATGAAGGTGAGTGCAGGCTGGATTGATTTGCCTAAAGAGATACTAAAGAAAGTCTTAGCAGGTTTTAAAGCAAAGTGATAATGACATAACTGGATATTAATTTCTTACAACAAACTAGCAATATTTGGGACTGCTGCAGACAGCAGTGGTGTTACTTTAATCTACGATAATTTACTGTTATGTCCTCAATGGCCACTGTTTTTCTGCAGCCATAGAGCTGCTTCTTTAGCGGAGGTGGGGCGGATCAGATGAACACGAGCTCTTGATTTCTAGGTGGAGAGGTTGTTTCTGTGACACATATCATTTTTAGAAAATAATTAAAACCATGATTAACAAAACATTTTTAGATTTTCAGGAATTTTATGCACTCTATGTATTCATATGAACATTTTACTGGTACAACTTTGATTAACAGAGGGTTAAAGAATTTTAATTTTATAACACTTTTAAACACTTTCCATCCAACCTATAATATATAATGCTACCACAATACCTTCTACAATATGCTATATGCATTCAAGTTTTGTCCTACATACTTCCATTCTGATTTTATGAAAACCAGCCATCTTATCTTATGACAAAACACACTTTCCTGAACAAACTTATCAAATTTCAGCCAGCACTCCTACAAACTTTTTACTTCTTTCAATATCCATTTAAGTTTCACATCTTTCATTTCATTCTGTGAAGAAAAATAAACTATTCATTTCAATTTAGGCAAGAGCTATTTTTTATGAAGAGATTTGCAGTAATTTCATTAAAGACATACAATTTTCATCACTTTAAAGATTTAATAAACACAATGCAAATTTACCTTATTAGCAGTCATACTTATTAATATACACACTTATTTAATTTTTGACCATTTGAATAGAGCTCTTTTAAGAATTTCCATTTTTCAATTTAATATTACCATCCAGAGGTATTAAGATATACACTGGGAAGCGGCTGTGGCTCAATCGGTAGGGCTCCCGTTTACCATGTGGGAGCCCCCGGGTTCGGTTCCCGGGGCCTCCTGGTGAAGGCAGGCCCGCCCGCACGGCGTGGTTGGCTGACCCAGCGAGCACAAGCAGCAAGGGGGGGATAAATGAATAAATAAATAAATAAAAAATCTTTAAAAAAAAAAAAAAAAAGATATACACTGAACAAATAGACAAACACAAAAAGAGTTAAAACACACCAAAAGAAACAAAGTTCATAACTTGACTCATCATTCTTACTGCTTTGGTATGGCTATTTTGAGACTTTTCATTATTTTATATCTTTGATTTTACTGCTTTTAAGATTTAAACCCTTTTACTAGCAATCAGCAACAGGTAGGAATATTTGAGCCTTATAAATGCAGTTCAGCTTTAATTCAGCAGTTTAGCTAGATAGGTATTTAGCACATGTATTTTGGATCATGGCTTTTTAGGAGTACACTTAGACAGACTTAAGAGTAAGCTAAAAGGTTACTTGTAAGAGGTGAGCAATTGTAGGCTTGTTAAGTAAGATTATTAGGGACAGCTGGGTGTTGAAATTTTTGATAAGATGAGAAGGATCAGAGGAATAGGATCTGAGACAATGTTTGATTTGGGAGACATCAGAGAGGGAGAAGAGGATGTGAACGTGCATAATGCTTTCTGCCTGGGCCACTTTCTGGAAAGAGAGGACAGGAGCTGGGGAAGGAGGCTGGAGAGCAGGGATTTGGGCACCAGATAATGGGTGGGAAGAAGGGAGTGGGCCCAGGGAGAGGTGTAGGGGAAGGGAAGGAGGATGGAGCAAGTTCAGGGGGCACTGATGAGGCAGAAAGCAGTGGAGGAGGCGTGTGATAGGAGGGATCAGAGTCAGAAGAAGGGTTTTCTCTGTGGGGAAGGCAGGGAGGGGCAGGGAGGGGAGCCCGCGAGCACTGACCTGGTGCCTATATGATGAGGGGTGAAAGTTGGGGGAGCCTGGTCTGCCAGATCGAAGTGGAGATTTTCAGAGGTTGTAGGGAGTGAGAGAGGAGGAGAAGGAAAGTTTCTGAGAGTTTTTTTTTTTTTTTTTTTTTTTGTATAAAAGAAGGATCTGATAAGAGAAACAGGATTGGCAAAGGGAGAGACAAAAAGGAAAAGAAATGCCTGAACGTAAGGAATTTCTGACCACTTGCTGGTGCACTGGATGGAATTCTCTAAGTTTCAGAGAATTGGGGAATTGAAAGTGCCATTCTCCAGCCATTGGCTTTCATTGTCGAATTTGTATTGCGGCCACACAGAGGTCGAATAGAGAATGAGCTTTTTAGGTTTGATGTCTCCTTCCAGGTTGAGAGTTTTAAGGTTATGAAGGAGACAACCCAGAAGCATGTTTGTTTGTTTGTTTGTTTGTTTGTTTTTTGGGGGGGCGAAATTTAATTCCCCATTTTAGGTAGCATGGTGAAACTAAGGGTCTCAAAAAAGGAAAGAACAGGGGAGATTCTGAGTGAGACAGGCATTCCCAAATCAGTCAGAAATCACCCAAGGAAATGGGAGACTGCACTTGGAGCCGGATGTCTCCGGAGCCAAGGGGTCTGTTCCCACGAGGATGCAAGCATACCACTGCCATGGCCCTCAGGGACGATGAGGATCATTGACCTAGCACTAGGAGTTTTTCAGCGGGTTGTCCTGGACAATGGAAAAAGAGAGAGCAGGATCCTCTGGCAGAGAAATCCTTGACTCACCCAGCTATGATTCGGTGTCCGGTGTTGGATGGGTTCTTGGCAGCAGCAGGGTGGAGATTCCTTACCAATCAGTCAGTCTCAGCAATTCCAGACCCAGGTTTTTTGGCACCAAATGTTAGAGAAAAATGGCATTCACTGGGATGCAGAGACTGATAATTGCAGGCAGAAAGTTTATTGGGAAGCTCTCCCAATGGAGGGGGTCTGAAGAGAGACTTCAGCCCACCCATGGAAGGTGGTTGATATGAATTTAAACATTACATCAATAGGTGGGGAAACCGAGTACAGCCTGGGGCCAAATGGCCAGGGGGCAGTGGGCTAGGAGGTCTTGTAATGTGGGAGGGGTTGGAGAGGAGTGATGGCCCTTATTTGCTCCATTTTATTCTTGGGAGGGGATGAGCTGCCCATAGGCTATGGTTATAGGCTATGGCTTGCTCAGTCAATGGTTGGGTTATGGCTGGAGGCTGCTTTTCCTCAACTTATGCCACTGAGACACTGCTTCAGGGTCCTATGACCTGTCAATCATTGCAAACCTTGTAAGGGGGAAACTCTAACATTAACAAAACCCAGATTAAAGAATTTAATACTTATTCTTCTCTTCTTCAAATGTGGCCTAACTGTGAACTATTTTAGTTTGTAATGAAGGGACAGACTCTGAAATCAAATTACCACTTAGAACTGGTTTTCATTTTGTTTTGTTTTGTTTTTGTACCAGAGCCAGGGATTGAAACTGGAACCTTGTATGTGGGAAGCTGGTGCTCAACCACTTGAGCCATACCTGCCCCCCAGAAGCTGTCTTAAATTGATTAAGTTCACTTAATCTCTGAGCCTCAATTGCCCCATTTGCAAAATAGAGATAACACAGCCATTACTTCATTGGAGTGTTGCTAGCAGTAGATGAGTTATTGAATATAAATAGAGCACAGTACCTGACAGAGTAAGTACCCAACTGAAGCTTCCAGCCATTATGTATATGACTGTGTGTTTATACTTAAAGATTTCTTCAAATTATAATACAGATGTTTAAAAGCACTTTCACAGCTCCACTAAACGGTGATGGAAGCATTTAAGAAAAGTCTGGTTGCAATTTTTAAAAACTGGCCTCAAGTCTTAAGTGAATGACATTTCTAATTTTTTTCCTGCTCCTATGTAAATAGAACAAAATCCCCGCAAATAAATAGCATCATTTTCTATACACAGACTCCTAGGCTTTCTTGCAGTAGAAGGCAACTCTTCACAAATTCTTTTGAGTTCACTCTGGCTTATTCCGGAATCAATCCATGCTGAGTTTACTATTCAGACCAGATTATTACCAAGCATTTGGAGCGGTCAAATTCCCACAGCCAATTTTCTATAAAAATCCCAAGCAATTGAAATGGGAGGAAGGTACACAGTAAAAGTCAAAGTGAATAATTTAGCAAGGCGGCTGTCTGTAGCCTCTGAGGCAGTATATTCCAGGCTTTTTATTAGAGGTTTAACCAAGCCACTGTTGTCTCCAGAGCATCCTGCCCCCAACCACCCATCTCATCAAGAACAAGAAGTGTGGCCAAACTAGGAGCCAGAGGGATCTATTACTCACCCGCATCTGGTACCTGAGTAATCCTGTGAATGCCCTTTCATGGCACTTTATCTTTTTCTGAATTTGAATAGCGGTATTATTGAATTTGATATTTTTCTAATGGACAGTATTAAGAAACCCAAAGACTGGCTGCAAAATCATCATTAAATGAAGGGTAGCCCCATATGCTAGGGAAAGGGACAGGCTGGTCAAATCGTGATTGAGGTTTTCCCTGTGGCTATATAAAAGAAAACAAAATTCTCACAAAATAAATACTCTCTAGCCCTAGTCAGGACTAGTCAGGACTTGGAGGGCAGAAACCCAACTCAAATTAGCTTCAGTAAAAAGGGGATTTATTGACTCATGCTACTGGTAAGAATGCAACGATATTAGCCAGATCAAATGAAGCTCTAGATTAAAACAAAGTTCCCTTGGTCTGACACTTGGAAATCAGTGGCCCATGTCAGAATGTCCGCGTCTCAGGGTCTATATGGTCAGAGGGGTGGAGGAGGACATCCAATCCCAGAAAAAAGGGATTGGAAGAAATCATGTATTGGGCAATCAAAATTAGAGGTTTGGCAAGTATGTGAAGAACGCCAATTATCTACACACCAAGAGCACTCATTTAAAGGGCTTACTGGTGTAAACCCTGTGGCCAACCAAATTCTAGCTCTGCCTTTACTACCTATCTCCTCCTCCACCAAACCTTCTGATCGTGTGATAGATATTTTCCATCTGTTCATACAGATCCACTCCCCACTTGGCTTTCTGCCTGAAAAACTGGATGGGATACATCAATGGGCTTCTGTGCCCTCTGCCTTCTGGTTGGGTTTGGCCATTGGGAGGCCCTACAGAAAAAGAGGGAAGGAGAAAGTGATGTCAGAGTATTTATTCCTCTAACTTCTTTCTCACAAGGTCACCTTGGGCTGTCTGAGAAGATCACTGCTTCTCTCCGGAGGCAGCCTCCTCCACATGACTCTTTTCTTTCGGCTTCTGGTAGCTTCTTTCTTCCCTCAAAGCCTCAGGCCTACGGGTGGTAACAGCTCTGCTATTTACACTATCTCTTGTGGCTCCTTTATACCCATACTTCCACAAATAGTCACGGTAAATAAACCTTTTCCAAATCATTCGAATTTGAGTATCACATCTACTTCCCTGACCAATACAGCTCTCATAAAACAAAGGTGGAAAAACTGAAGGACAAAATATTCTCCTCCCTTTCACCTTCAGAAAGAATCATAAATAGAAGGTCCAAAATGCATCATGCCCTAACACATAAAGTACATCATGTCAGACGAGAGATTGGTTTTTAATGTGCCATCTGTTGTCAGAAATCACTTACATAATAAAAGTAGTCACTTTTATTTCCTTTGGGGACCATCCTTTCATCTTTGCTTTCTAATTATACTCATATCTTGGAATCTTTTTGGCCATAGTGTCAGGGTCAGCTTATTAATTGAAATGTGTCTATCCTGAATAATTTTGACTCTTTCAAGATTAACATTTGCATCATGATCAAAAACATGTCATTTTTCCCAGAGTTCAATGTGCTTCCACCAAATGAACAATTTTTAATTTTCAGATATTAAATTTTAATTCATTATGATTATGCTTTACTTTTAAAATAGGGATGGCAATACTTTGTCTCCTGTATTAACCACTGAGATGTATGCCTTTTCACTTCTAGATTACTTTTTATCACATACTATAAATAATCTGAGGAGTTGTCCTGGTCTGATATACTTAAGTATTAGTAGTTTCTATATGATGTTATGAATTCAATCTCAAGGGAAGCAAAGGTGAAACATTTGGAGTTCTCTTTACTTTGGCATGACATCAAACCCTTCTTTCATTTCACTAGTCTCACTGTCTTTGTTTGCCACAGGGCTGCCAACACAAAGTACCAGAAATGGGTTGGCTTTTATAAGGGGAATTTTATTAGGGGAATATCTTATAGTTCTAAGGCTGTGAAATGTCCAAATCAAGACACCATCAGAGATGCTTTCTCACCAAAGTCAGATACTGGTGATCCTGGCATCCTGCCACTTGGCAAGGCAAGATGGTGGGTCTGCACATCTCTCTCTACTTTCTCTTGAGTTCAGCTGTGGGTGATCAGGGCTTCTTCCTTGGCTTCTCTGTCTTTCTGCAGCTGTTGGTGAACCTGGAGTTCTTTCTCTCTTCTTTTTCCTTTCTTTCACATGACAGTATCAAAATGGCAGCTTCCTTTCTCTATGTCTCTCTGTGTGTCCTCAGTTTATATAAGACCCAGCAAGAGGGCAGAGACCCAACTTGAGTCTTGCCTCACTGATGTAGTCCAATCGAAAGCAATCTAATCAAGATCCCTAAACTGAATCTAATGCAGTCAAAGGGTCTCTTAATTGAATCTAACTCAGAAGGCCCCACTCATAATAGGCTTCCATGCACAGGAATAGGTTAGCTTAAGACTCAAACTAGGACAAATTTAGTCATTCTTTACCCCAAAGGAAAACTGTCCATTCATTCAATGCCTACTATTTTCCAGGCATTGCACAATATTTTATTTCATTCTTAAAGCAACCCTAAGAGGCAGAGCTAATTATCCCATTTTCATAGCCAAGGAATCAGGCTCAGGGAGTTGATCTGTCTAACATGATATAACAGATAAATGGTAAAGAATGGAAAGAAATCCAGGTCTAAGTATTCCAAAGATTACAATCCATGCTACCTGGGAAATCCACGGCTGTCTTCTGCAATTTGACGTACTAGCTTCTATCATCGTGTACCTTCACCTGAATCCAGAATACTCAAACTAGGGTGCTGTTCCTCCCATGATCCCCTACTCCCCCTGATTTAACTCCTACCACATTCAGCATCTCCTCTATGGCTGCATTTACACAACTGTGGGACATGGCTATTGATGGATTAATAAACATAAATATGAACTGATCACTTGGTGATATAATCATTTGTTCATGGTATGTTTTTTTCTCCTAAACTAGAACTTCTATTGCTTAAGAGCTGAAACTATATTTTCTGTTCCTTTGACACTGCCCTACCCTCATCTCTTCCCATGGTCTATTTCAGTTCTCTGCATACAGGACATCCTCAACAGATGCTGCTGATTGACCGGAGAATAATAAAACTGGAAATTTTGAAAAGTTTTGCTTGTGAAGAGGAAGTACCCCAGTCCTACTGTGCTTTTTAAAGAAATATTTTCTGGAGAATAATAAAAACATATTTTCCCTGGTTATTTCCCTGAGGAATCAAACAGGAGATGTAAGAACTAATAGCGGATAGATTTATTTGCACTCGGTGCTCTGTTCTGTTCTGTCATGCAGTTATGAATTTCTTAGAAAAGGAATTCTTTAGGTCAGGGATTCATCTGTCAAAAGGCTCCATGCTAGAGCCTGTGGGAAAGAGGCCTGTGGCTTCTTGGGGAATTGAGTGTCAGGGCAATGCTTGTGTGTTTTGCCTTACCACTAACTTTCTTAAAGAGAGCTTAGCAAGATTGTTTACTCTCACTTGATGCCACATTATTTATACATCAAAATGAGGAGAGCTCCTTTGTGTCTAAGGAATTGGGGGAGAAGCTCAGTCTATGACTCCAAGATAAAACTGAATGTGATCTGAAGGGCCCTGGAGAGACTTTCCTGTCCCCAAATATCTACCACTGGCTTGCTCCAGGACAGAAAATGAAACCTCACATTTACTTTGCATCTGGGTTTAAATACAGTTAAAATACAGATACATTATCTAGGAAGATGTGGTACTCTTTGCCTTTGTTGTAAGATGCATACTTTCCCCACATTTCAATGTTTCTGAAACTGGGAAGCATTTTTACAGTTAATGTGAATATTTAATGTAGTAGTTCTTCTTTATTTCCTCTGAGTGTTAATTGTTATTAAATATATGAGAACTACCTGGAAAACTTGTTAAAAATCTGGACACCTGGCCCCATCCAAACAGGTGTCAATTCAGTAGGTCTGGAATGTGATGAGGAATCTGCATTTGCAATAAACATCTCAGGTAATTTTGAGCAGGTGGCTTCAAGCCTTTCTGAATCATTGTTTTCCTGGGTTCAGGAAATGTGGTCTGTACGGACATTAGTAGCATGAGTTTGTTAAGTGTGTCCTATAGAGATTGCCCAGGGGGGACGGATGTGGCTCAAATGGTTGGGTATCAGTCTCCCATACGGAGGGACCTGGGTTCGATCCCTGGGACCTCCCAGTAAAACAAACAAACAAACAAAAAAGAGATTGGCCAGATCCCCACAGTCACTGGGTCTGCCATCCAGAACCAAACACTGGGGAGAGAGTGGTACCTCTCTCAGCATGGCAATCATTGGTCGGGCAGATTCTGGGCTCAATTATGCTGCACCATTGTTCTCACAACTACTGGGTATATCTCTAGGATGCTGATATTTGGTGATCTAAACTCCATTTTCCAAATGCCTTTCACTTTCAACCACTTAACAGATCCTTATGTAAACTCACCCTCTAGTGAATGGGATTTACAAATTCATCTGAGTCAGATTGTTCATGTGCAAATGAACCCTGAGGTGGGGAGAGTGTGAGCCACTCTTCTCCTCAACAGGATAACCCGGTAACGATCAAACAAAGCCACTGTCCAAATTGTGCTACACAAACAGACACTTATTAACTAAATATGTATTAGTAAGCAGGAGAAACAAGCAGTTCCTATGACCTTGCATAAACTATTCCTTCAAAAACAGCTGTCAAGATTCAGAGGCATCAGGCAACCGGGATCCTCCAGAGCTCATGGCTGGACCAAGGGAGGCAGGTTAGTGTAGGAAATGAGAGAAGTCCACTGGTCAGAGCAAAGCTGTAACCATCACAGCTGAGACCCAGCAAAGAACATGGCTGTGAGACCACCCTGAGGGAAGACAGCTACTTGAAAACAAAGACTTAACCTGTTACAGCCGAAAAGCCCACCAAGAACTTGGTCACAAGGTCCTGTTTGAAACTTCCAGGCTCAAAAGGAGTCCTGGAAAGGCCTCCCCTTTGGTTCCCTGAAAGCTAACAGGTGCAACCTGAGTGGTCCACAGTATAAAGCAATAGGAAGGCAGAAAGGCAAATAACTGTAATTCCTCCTCAACATGGGGTATGGGAAGGAGGAAAGAACGCCTTAAAAAGCTTACCCTGGGGCCCCAGCACATGCCTCTTCCTTGAGAATGCCCACACCCATGTCTCTTTCTCTCATGTCTCAATAAACTCGTGTGTACTTTCTCTTTCTCTCCTTTCTCAATAAACTCTTTGCTTGCTTGCCTATCCTATTGGCATGTCCTTAAATCCTTTATGCAAGATATCCAAGAACCTGGAAACCCAGCTGCAGGCAACATCAGGACGAATTTAGGGCTTAACCTAAGGTGTCATTCTAAGGGTTCAAGGTTATACCCTATCCATGCAAAGTTTGAGAGTCTCTGAACTATTTTAACCACTCTGCTTTTCTTGAATATGTTTATTTCACCAAGGAGCTCCCATTTCCAGCTTTCATCAACATTCTACCAATTTCACCAATAAAAAAAGCAATTCTGACATTATGCCAATTATCAAAGCACCAGTTTTTGATGGAGATAGAAATAATAGGAGTGTTTTGTCTCTGGATTGTGCATGCTTTTTTTAATTTTCTTTGAGGTACCAGGGCCTGTGATTGAACCTGGGACCTTGTATGTGGGAAGCTGGTGGTCAACCACTGAGCCACATCAGCTCCCCCGAGTTGGTTTTATTGTTTGTTTGCTTGTTGTTTGTCTTTTTTTTTTTTTTTTTTTTTTTAAGAGACACCAGGGACCGAACCCAGGACCTCCCACTTGGGAAGCAGGTGCTCAACCACTTTAGCCACATCTGCTTCCCTGGATTCTGCATTCTTGATTAGTCTAGAAACATTTGGTTAGAGCATCAGTTAGGTGGCACACCCATAATATCACACTGTATATTCAAAAGTATTTAAAAATTAATAATAATAAATAATAGATACCTTAAGGCTCATCAAACTTGGAAACATATCATGATCCAATACGACAATGCCTCCAAGCCAAGTATGCAGTTGGGTTATGAGAGCACAGAGAAGGGAGTGACTATTTCTGTCTGGCAGGTGGAGAAGCAAGGGGGCAGGGACCAGAATATCCTCACAGAGAGGTGACTGAAATTGAAGTTTAAAGATTGGGTAGGGATATGTCAATTAGACAGACTCAGGGTACCCCAGCAAAGGAAAGTGGCATGGGCATGAGCACAGAGGCCTGAAAAACTAGTTAGGGATGGGTAGATGGCTGGGCACGTGAGGGGGGAGGCAGGGAGAATGGCAGCCAGGAACCAGACAACAAGACTTCCAGATCCCTTTCCAGAGCTTGCTCGTGACTTGGTAGGCATCCAGAAGTGAGTCAAAAACCCTTCACCTGTTCCAATTTTGGTTCAGATTGTGGCTCACCATCCTGTGAGACTAACATAGATCTGAGGCAGGTTAGTATCGGGAATGAGGGACTGGCAGAGAACATGGCTGAGAGACCCCTCCCAGAAACTCCCTCCTACTAAGAATTCCAGAAAGATCCCACCGAGACCCTGGCCACAAGGTCCCATTTGGAACTCTTTCTGGGGTCAAGGAGAAGCCCTGGATATCTCCAAACAAAAGACCTCACCATCGGCCCCCTGAGAGCTAACAGGTGGGGCAACCAATCAGAAGAGCAAACAGCTGGGGCTCCTCCCCAACATTAGGACAGGGGAGGAGGAAAGGTCTTCAGAGGCCTAACCCGGGGCCCCAGGTGCAGGTCTTACAGCACATGGATTACATGCCTGCAATCCATGTCTTGGATTATGTACTTATCCCTTTTCTTGTTTCTTAATAAACTCTTTACTCCCTTGACTCCCTTATAGCGTGTCCTTAAATTCTTTTATGTGACATAAGCCAAGAACCTAGTAGCCCAGAACCCAGAGTGTTCTGCTAACGAACCCAGCAAGGGTCAGGCTTCTTCCCCAAACCCTTCTAACTGCGGGCTCAGAGGCCTGAACATTCACTCCATCCATGCTGTTTATTTCATAAAAACCAAAATGGAGAGACTTGTTCCTTGAGTGGTTTACTGGTTGGGTGATTTGGACAAGATTCTTCATCTCGCTAATCCTCAGTGTTCTCATCTGTAAAATGGGGATAATGCACCTTAGAATTGTTGTTCTAAAGATTAAGTTAGTGCTTAAGGCGGTGCCTGAAACAGAGCAGATGGTCAACTAATTTTAGTTTTAGTGTCTGTGTCTTTTAAATCTTTATCATTATTCTTCCTTGTTTATGAATTTTTAGACTATATTATAAATTAGTGTTTTATCTCATTGTAACTAGAGATTACCAATCACTGACCTTGTACCATAAATCTTACTCTAAATCTTTTAAAATGTAGTTTAGCTCTGAGGCTTCTGACCCTAATTAAACTCCACAAACTACTCTTATCTGCCTGCTGGTCTTATCAGAGTGAGGCTGATTTTTTGTTTCCAGCAGGGAACAGTTTTCTATTTCTAGTCCCAGACCCAACAACAAAATCCCAGACTCCAACTCTAAAGCTCTTTTTCCTTCCTGCTTTGTGCCTCTCCATGTATATATAATGGCGCTAAGCCTTTGAGAACCAAGAGTCAGTTGCCTGGCAGGGCCGCCTTCCACCGTCTTAGTCGGGACAAAGTTCAGCTTCAATGTCCTTCACTTTTCTTGGAGGAGAAGAACCTCTTTTTCTAATGAAACTTCATAGCCCTAACAGGATTTGTCCATGAAGACCCCTCCCGGAAAGCTCCCCCATCCATATTCTCTATATTCTCATCTCATACAGCACCCTGCCCCCTAAAAAGCAAAAAACAAAAACAAACAGGTTCTCTGCCCTTTTCTCTTACTGACTAGTTAAAACAATTCTGAACACGGATTTTAAACAGGCACTTCCTGCTTTTCTCAAAGAAGTTAACAATTAGTTCAGGGGCAGCAAGTTACTACCATCAGCATTTTAATCAAATTCAATGCCTATAGGTGGAGCTTTTGCTCCTCCCCAGTTTACCACTGGCCCCAGTCCTCAGGATTCTGGCACAGCCCCTGAATCGCTCAGTTATGGGCTTGACCTTGAAGGCATCTGGCTAACCCCCACCCCAGGCTCTAGCCATTAAATCCATTGCCAAATTACAGGCAGTTTATCCCACTTGTTAGTTACTTGGCCAGGCCAGGAATATTCAATACATCATGGAGTTTTGCAGTGGGGGAGTGGGGGGGGTGAAGAGGGAGGAAGCCAAACAGTCTCTGATCAGGGGCCTGGATTAGATGCCCTGGGGTGGGGAGTCTGGTATTGGAGGTGGGGGTATTGATGCTAGTGAGGGCAGTGTCACTGCTTGAGAAACAATCCCCGTTGCTCCCCAGGCCCGCTCCCGTGCCCCGGTAGTCAGGGTTTGCCCCTGGTGAAATCAGTGGAGAAGGAAGAGGGACCCAGGGCCCCTAAAAGCTGGAAAACAGACCCAGGCTTCATCGTCTCTTGCAGCCCTGAAATTAAGTGGACATTGTTTTGTTTTGTGATATTTATGACAAATGTAAACCCAGTGTTTTTGCCAATAAGTTCCAAGTTTAAAATCCCAGCTCCCAAGAGGAAAACTTGGGAAAGAATCCATTCTTCAATTGCTCCTCTTCCAAGAACATAACGTGAGTGGTCCTCATTAGGAATGGCTCCTTTTTTTTTTAAAGATTTATTTTATTTATTTCTTCCCACCCCCACCCCCTTGTTGTTTGCACTTGCTGTCTGTTCATTGTCTGCTCGTCTTTTTTTTACGAGGCACCAGGAACTGAATCCGGGACCTCTCACATGGGAGGGAGGAACCCAATGGCTTGAGCCACCTCCCTTCTCGCTTCTTGTGTCTCTCATTGTGTTTCCTCATTGTGTCTCTTTGTTGTATCATCTCGTTACATCATCTTGTTGTGTCAGCTTACGATGCCATTCCATCATGTCAGCTCATATCTTGCTTGTCTTCTTTAGGAGGCACTGGGAACCAAACCCGGGACCTCCCATGTGGTAGGCAGGCACCCAACTACATGAGCCACATCCTCTTCCCAGGAATGGCTCATTATTGATAGAATCAAAGTCATGCTCAGGAGACAGAGAAGTGATAAATTCTCTCTCTGGGTCTGGACAGGACCACTTCTACTAGGGGAGGGCAAGGGGACAAGAGCCTTAGGACTAAGTGCATGATGCTCAAGAGCAGGAGAATGATTTTTAAGAATTGATATATTTAAGATGCCTCTCTTTCAGGGCAATGCATCTTATTAAGGGAGTAGCAGCAGGCTGAGACCCACAGACTTCTCTTCAATTCAGCTCAACACCTGAAAAACAAGAAAAGTTTATAGAGAAAGCACCATTTGGGAGGGGATAAAGGAAAGGCAGGGGTTGAGTTCATTTACCGAACTTATATGAGGTGACTTTTTAAAAATTGTTATTATAGTTTATAGCATTATTCTCTTTTATTTGAGGAGCTGTGAGTTAACAAAACAATCATGCATTCCATACAGGATTCCCGTACATCTCCCCACTACCTTACATTGTTGTGACACATTTGTTACAAATGATGAAAAAACATCATCATAATATTACGCTCTCTATAGTCCATAGCTTATATTTTTCCACAAACCATCCTATTATTAACACCATGTGTTAGTACTGTGTATTTGTTCTAGTTCATGAAAGAACATCGTCATATTTGTACTGGTAACCACAGTCCAGGCGAGTAGTTGTAGCTCAGTGGTTGAGAGTCTGCTTCACATGAATGAGGTCCCAGAATGGCTGGAAAATGTGCTTATTAAAATTTCTTCACTTATTGAAGAATTCACTTATTGAAAATTCTAATACCCAAATTGAGCTGGTTTTCTAGTTCCCTGGAGGATATTAACCAGACCTTTTCAGTTTTGCTTACAGGAATAAGATAATGTCTCAAAGCAAAATCAGACAGAATGGTGTAAATATGTAACCTTTCTCAGAGACAAAAAGCTTGATATCCTTGAGTGGTTGGCTCAGAAAGGAGCCATGAAGACCTTGCACCTGCACAGCTATATCTAAACTGTGGTTTCAGCCGCTGAAATCAAGGACAAGTTAAACGTGCTTGAGACAACACAGGACTGAGAAACTGCACATACTCTTCTCACAAGACTCCTGGCATCAATCGTGTTGGTTCTCCCCTACCCCTCTCCTTTTGCTTATAAAAACCCTAGCTCCCATTCTCATTCTAAAATGGTTTGGGGAAGATTCCCCCAGTTCCTTCTTGTGCACTCCCAATAAATCACCTTCTTACTAAGAGACGCATTTGTCCTTTGTGGCTCTGGATCAGGTGGGCCTGTCTATTGGAAATAGCTGTCCTTACTGTAACAGGTTCAATCCCTAGTACCACCTAAAAAAAACGACAACAAAAACACATAGTCCATCATTCACCTCAGGGTTCACTGTGTTATCTGGTTCTTTGACTTGTTCAATCCATAAAGTATACATGCAATGGCTCTCAGTTTCATCACAGAGTTGTGTTGTCATCAGCTCAGTGCATTTCAGAACGTTTTCATTAATCCAAAAGGAAGAACTCACATATCCCTTTATGCTCCCCCCCCCCATTATTGACCCTTAGCATTGATATAGTACCTTATTTGCCATTGCTGTAAAAATATTACCATATTACTGTTAACTACAGTCTCCATGTTATATTAGTTGTGTTTTTCCCATGTATTTCCATATTCTTTTAAAAAATCTTTGTTTGTAGAGAAGTTTTAGGTTTACATTTACAGAAAAATTACACTGAGAATATAGGGAATTCCCATATAAGTCCCCCCACACACACCCCCACACATTGTTATCCCTATTGATGACCTCTTAGATTAGTGTGGTGCCTTTGTTGCAATTGAGAAACCAATATTGAAGCATTGCTACTAACCAAAGCCTGTAGTTTACTTTATGATTTATAATTTGTGCTGTACAGTTCCATAGATCTTGACAAATGCGTAATGTCATGCGACCATCATTGCAGTATTTTTTTTAATTTATTTAAAGATTTTATTTATTTATTCATTTATCCCCCCCTTGCTGCTTGTGCTCGCTGGGTCAGCTAACCACGCCGCGCGGGCGGGCTTGCCCTCACCAGGAGGCCCCGGGAACCGAACCCGGGGCCTCCCATATGGTAAACGGGAGCCCTACTGATTGAGCCACAGCCGTCTCCCGTCATTGCAGTATTATACAGAAGAATCTCACCACTCCAAATATGCCCTGTTCCACCCATTCATTTCCCCTCTTCTTTCTGAACCCCTGGCAACCCCTATCTTTACATCAACGTGTTCTTCCTCCAACACAAGATAAAATCCACGATAACTAATCTACTTTGGTCCATGGCTACACACACACACACACACACACCATGATTGTTCATTCCCCAATCCTGAGGAATCCGGGACAATGTCTACTCCAAGAGCCCCAGGCTGAGAGGGGACCTAGATAACATGGGGAAGATGGAAGGAATTCTGTCTGCAACTGTAAACACTTCCTATTTTGGGGGATGGGACCTGTCCATCATTGTTTTGTTGGCGGTCCAGGGCAAGCCCAAAGAACTGGAGTTGTTCACTACTCTGCTGGGATTCAGGGCTCAACCAGCATTTGAACAGTCCAAAGATCTAAATCTCTGTGAAGTATATTTAACATTGAAAATTATAGGTTCAAGTAAAAAGAATAGAAGAATCATGATTAGGGAAATTATAAATAACTATGTTACATTGGAAAAATAGATTTTCATATGTTCCCAGATAGGGCCCGCTGAAGGGGTATTGATTTCATGATGTAGTGTGCCTTGCCTCTATTGTCCAGCTGTCCCAAGAGCCCTCAGGAGCTATTGGACAGTGCTACCCTAGAGATGTGGCAAGACCTCAAAGTCTGTGTGCTCCAAGAATGGGGAATTAGCAGCTGAGCTGCCCAGTATGAGAGGACCACATGGGCTGGTATAATGAGTTAGCCCTTCAGTGGCAAACAGTGTGGACCCACAAATATTGATTAGAGCTACCTCCTGTATGTCAGGGGGTTGCATGAGATCCAAGGACTTTTATATAACTTGGTGGCTGGGAGCAGAGCTGCTCATTACTGAATCTGAATTTCCTACCAGCCTGAGATTATGGGAGCTCAGATGATTTAAAGACAATAAAGAAATGCATTATCTTTGCAGTCAGAAGAAAGAATTACCATCTCTAGTTCAGTCAGCCAGCTGCTGGGGAATTCATAGAAAATCTTCCTTGGAATGTCCAGCTTGCAGTCTGCTTACAGAATTCAGACTCCCTCATCCCCACAGTCAGGTGAGCTAATACCTATAATAAATATCATAATATTTACATATATATCCTGTCAGTTCTGTTTCCCTGGAGAACCCTGACTAATATGGATGGCAGATAAGCACATGAAAGATGTTCAATATCATTAACCGTTAGAGAAAGACAAATGAAAAACACAATGAGATATCACTATACATCTATCAGAATGTCTAAAATAAAAAGTCACAGCACCAAATGCTGGCAAGAATGCAGAGAACTGGATCACTCATACATTGCTGGTGAGAAGGTAAAACTGTAGTCACTCTGGAAAATAGTTTGTTGGTATCTTAAAAAACAAACAAACATGTGACGACCCTATGGCCCAACAATTGCACTCCTGGGCATTTATCCCAGAGAAATGAAAACTTAAGTTCACACAAAAACCTGTACATGGAGTTCATAGCAATTTTATCTGTAATAGTCAAAAATTGGAATCTACCCAGATGTCCTTCAACAGATGAATGGTTAATCAAATTGTGGTTGATACATACCTTGATATCTACTCAGGAACCAACTATTGATAAATGCAACAACTTGGATCTCAAGAATTATGCTGTTGTAACCATCCTGTATAACAGAATGGAATCTGACCCAAAATTTTGGTTCAACTGTCAAGACTTTGATACCACAACACCCCAAGATGGTATGAAAAGGTCTCTTACTCTCACATAATGAAGCTTTCGGGCAGCCTTCACAAACAAGTCCAGAACGACCTGAGACAACAGGGGAAGGAGCCTGGCTGGGGGGTTTTACTGTGGTTAGGGGTTGGGATGGGGTTCCTCTGTGAGAACAGGGTCTTACAGGGTTTGACTCTCCCGCCCACTCAGGCTTTTTCATCAGCTTTCCCAGATGTGGGGCACAACAGGGAAAACGGACGGTGAGGCTTAAAAGCTGCCAGCAAACGTCTAAAAAGTTGAGTCAGAGTCTCTATTACAGATGCTGAGTGAAAAAAGCCAATCTCAGAAGGATGTATACTCTCCGATTCCACTTACATAACATTTTTGAAATGACAAAACTTTAGAAATGGAAGACATTCTTATTAGTGATGACCAGGGCTAGGGTTGGGGTGAGCGTAAGGGAGGTGAGTGTGGTTAAAAAAGACCAGTGCAGGGATCCCTGTGGTGCTAGAGCCGCTCAGGACCTTGACTGCGGAGGTGGGTGCACAAACCTACACAGGTGATGAAATTGTGTAGAATTTAATACCACCACACACACACACACGCACAGAGAAAGGCATACAAATAAAAACAGGGGAAATCTGAAAAAAGATGGGTGGATAGTATCCATGTCAATATCCTGGCTGTGACGTTATTCTGTAGTTTTGCAAAATGTTACCATTGGGGGAAACTGGGTACCCGGGATCTCTCTGTACTGTTTCTTACAACTGCATGTGACTCTATAATTTTCTCAAGAAATATTTCAATTTAAAAATGCTGAGATCAGGGAATGGATGGCTGATTTGGATTACAGGACCCTCTGAGGTGGGGAGAAAGAGGAATGCCTCTGGAATGAGCTGACTGATCCATGGCCACTCCCAGGGTCCTTGTAGAGTCATTTTCAACACAGTAATGACCAGCACGGGCCAGACATCATAATTATCATTAGGCTCAAAACCTGGGAAAATTTTCAGAGCGCCTAGTTTGGAAGTACAAAGGAAAGAGAAAATTGAGTGAAGGCATTTTAATAATTTGAAAACTGGTCATGTTTACAGTATATGGATCAATAGCAAAAAAAGGCTCATGAAGGGATTATTTGATAACTATCTATGTAAGGACAGCATTTACACTTCAGTCATTCTCAAACTTTTTCACTGAAATGTTGCCTAACAATAGAGAAAAGTAGATGTTTATATGAATGGGGGAATCTGGTGTACAGCCAGAGGCAGCCCTTCAAAACCCAAAATACCTGTCAAATGTATACAAATGTTGCATTAACTCCATAATACATCTGCACTTATTGTAATATACAGTACAGTGGTACCCTGGTACTCATGGTTAATTGGTTCTGCGATGAATACCAAACAAAATTTTCCCATAAGGAATAATGCAAATAAATTTAATGCATCCCCAAACCAAAGACAATGCACATTTTAAAGGTAATATGTAAAAAGATAGGGTTGTATATCATTACTTTACATGAGAAATAAACCTAAAATTAATAAATACTTAGATTAAATAAAATAAAACTTCACTTTCCCTGTACTGAGAAGAGTCTGTGGCCTAATGGGGTGGTGGGAGGAGAGTGGTGAGCAGGAGAGCTCACATGGAATGTGGCTTGGAAGGAGAGCCCCCTCCAATAGAACATCGGGCACTTGCATTTCAGGTGTTCTTTCTCTTTTCTGCCTTTTTTCAACTTGCACCACAGGCTCTGACATACTCTTTGTCACCTTCACTAAAAACTTATCCAACGACGACTGCTTCTGTCTTCTTTTCAGAATTCCTCAAAGAAGTGAAATTGTTTGGTCATTCAATAAATTCACATTTCTGCTTGTCAGAGCTTTGTCCGGATGGTACTTCTCAAAACTTTGAACTTCTGCCCATTTTGCACACATTTCTTTTATCACAGAACTGGGGACATCCTCCCTTATCTCCTCCTCACCTGAAGAACCTCTTGAGCCACCTCTTGCTGCTGCTGCTTCTGTAGTTCCTGCAGCTCCTCAGTGCTCAGGTCTTCACCACGTTCCTCCACTAACCCCTCAACATGAGCAGCCTCGACCTCCAGACCCATGGACTGGCCTGGTAACGCCTTCTCCTCTTTTTTGATGTAGGTTCTACTTGACATTTTTTCCCCAAAAAACTCTGGTCTCATCACAGTTAAAAACTTGGCGGGGAATAAAACCCTCAGTCTTGACATAGTCTTGAAATTCACTGACGAATTCTTCAGCAGCCTTTTTATTAGCACTAGCTGCCTCCCCATGCCTCACGACACGAAGAATGCCATTCCCTTTTTAAAATTATCACACAGCCGCAGCTGGCCTTAAAAACTTCAACACTCTTATCCCTCAGTTCCGGTTCGTTTTTCAAAAGATCGGCGCGCAACACTTGCGCTTTTGCACATATCATGGCTTCTGATACACTGTTGCCCGCCAACTGCCTCTCATTTACCCAAATTAATAACAGCTTTTCAACTTCCTTGAGTGTTTGGGAAAGCTGCTTTGTTACTGCTTTAACTCCTTTTACAACATCAGCCTTTTAAATCGCTTCTTTATTCTTAATGATGGTGGAGACTGTTATTCTAGGCATACCGTATTCCCTAGCAAGATCAATAATGTAAATACCACTCTCATATTTACCTATTATTTCCTTTTTTTTGCTCAATGGTGGTGTGAAGTAATTTTCTTTTCTGCTCAGCACTATCATTGCTCATTTTCTTAGGACCCATGATGAGAAGAAAAAAAAAAAAAATACACAAAATGACCACAGAAGCTAAGACTGCAATGGGATGAGCACAGGGCAAGAGCTACTGCATGATTAATGTGTGACCCTTTGTTTCGGCTGGAAAGGGTAGCGAGTCACAAGGCAACCGACACCGACAAGTTCTAGGTTGCACATTGAGTACCAAACAAATGATGAATATGGGACAAAATTTTCATGTCAAAATGAGTCGAGCACCAAATTCAATGAGTTTCAAAGCAGTTGATTACCAAAGTATGACTATATTTGTTTTAATTTTAAAATTTTAGTGAAAAATTATATGAAAAAGTTAAGTATTTTGAACAAAATCAACCTCCCAGAAGATGATGATTCTATAGCCCATGGTTAGCCGGTACATAGCACCCTTGCATTGGAAGCATGGCACCACATTTCTCTAGAGTCTTTCAAACTTTCTTTTAAAAAAATGTCTAAATTCCTAATTCCTAGTCTTTTCTCATACTACTCCTTCCATCTGGAACACTTTTCCTTGCCTTTCTCCCCATGAATCTCCATCGACCTATGGCTGAAGTCCCAGGCAAAATGCTACTACCTCCATGAATCCAACTCAAATGTCCACAGCCAAAGCATTTCCTACTTCTCTGTACTCTTAAAACTCTTTAATCATTGTCCTCCCACTTAGGTATCTAAGTAGCTCTAATGAGGAGCATGTATATGCACCTAATGATTTAGAAACGTAGCAGGAGGGCCCCAGGCTTGATTCATCAACATTTCTCCCCATAAGTGATCTCATCCTCTCCCATTGCTTTCATAAATACAGTCCAAATGCTGAACACTCAAAGTTCTATCCCCATTCCTGTCCTCTTCCTCAACTCCAGACTTGCATATATGATTGCTTTACTCAACACATCCACTTACATGTACAATAAGCATTTCAAACTTAACCAGGTCAAAACAGAACTCTTAAATCCTCACCCTATCTCAAACCTGCTCGTCTTCTAGACGTCCCCATCTCACTCAATGGCGCCACAATCCATCCAGATGGTTCAGTCAGAATACTGATGTTCTCATATTCAATCCACCAACAAGTGCTAGAAAAGTCTTCCTCCTTACCATTCCAAATTCCCTCTAAGTCGAGCCACCATCGTGGCGCACACACACACACCATAGCCATAGCTTCTAAACTAGTTCCCAGCTTCCATTTCACCTTGTATCCAGCTGCCATTCAACCTGTTATCCATAGAGTAGAGTGATCTTGTGAATCAAATCATGTTATTCCCCTGCTCAAGACCCTCCAGTAAATTCCTGTTACAGTTAGAATAAAGGCCAAACTCCTTCCCTGACTCCAAAAAGTTCCCTGCTGCTCTTCCTGTAAGCTGCCTGAGGTAATCTCTGAAAATGGCTAGCTATTCCATTGACCCACAAAATCATGCAAATCAAGAGATTCAGCGCTCTCTCTCTCTCTCTCAAGGTACCTGAGAGTCCGGGGATTGAACCCAAGACCTCTCATTTGGGAAGCAGGCACTCAACTGCTTGAGCCACATCCACTCCCCTCAAATCTTCATGTTCACTTTAAGAACACCCAAGAGGTGGTGCAGAGTTGACAGGTGGGTAGATTGGGAAGGGTGGGTTAGAAGGTCCAGGATACTGGGGGGAGGATTGGGAGAGGGACCAGGTGGACACGGGATTTGTAGGTATGAGGTTGAAAATACAGAGGTGGGAATGCTCTTATGGCAAAATGACAAGGAAGGGTCACTGGTTTAGGGTGTTGGTTGGGGGGCCATTCGGGACAGGGCACACCTAGACCAGGCTTCTAGGGAGTGTGTGAGTGTTCATTCTGTCAGAATGTGTTGTATCAGAGGGTGGAGGCCCTCATAATGAGTGGAAGGAGTTGGACTCCCATCTTTGGGAGTACCGATTTGTTCAGAAATAGACAGGCAGGAGTCTCATTTAGTGATCAGTGGAAATGTTCTTCATTACCATACAGTGATGGACATAGGACATGGTAAATATCATCAAAATTTATAAAAGTGTACAGTCTAAAATGTAAACCATAGTGTAAACCATTGACAATGTTTAGTAGCTATGTTTCACTATTTGTATATCAGTTATAACAATGCTACCATACACATATAAAAAGGTATTAATATTGGGGAGAGGACAAGGGGAGGATGTTGGGTACATGAGAGTCTCCTATATTCTGTGTATGACTTTGCTGTGACCTAAAACTTCTTTGAAAACAAAATGAAAAATAGTAAGACACTGGGGAATGAGAGGGGGAAGGTACCATGGTACAGACTAGATAACAGATATTGCAGTGATGAAAGGCAAAAGGTCAAAAAAAATTTTTTTTAATATTTTTCATTTTTTAAATATCCCAATCTTTTAATTTAATTTAATTTAAAAAAAAAAATTGTATGTATTTTATCTCTTTCATTTAAACTTATTATTATTTCATTTTCCTATTAATTGTATTCAGCTATTATAATGACTTCACCTTTGAAGAAGCTTTGGATCACAGAAGGGTTACAACTGGGGCGGGGGAGTATTGTTGGTGTGGGGTGTCAGGGATGGGGGATGCATGGGAGGAAGTTCACCTAAGCATAAATATAAGGTATGTAAAATGTTCAAATGTTCATGGGGCATTGTCACAGTGGGTGGAGAATCACTCAATAAATGAGAGAATACTGAATTCCCATCCTGGAGAGCTCTGCCACAATCTCTAAGGTAGCAGCAACAATACCCCAAGTGCAGGAGCAGTGACTGGCAAAGGAGGATGATCCACTGATGGGCCCTTGATATTGATGACTAGCCTTATGAGTCTTTGCTCTTGAAATTGAAACTTAACCTAGTGTTATGGGGTGCCTAAGGGTCGTGTCCTGAAGCCTCCTTGTTGCTCAAATGTGGCCTCTCTCTAAGCCAAACTCAGCATATGAATGCATTACCTTCCTCCCAGGGATAAGCCTCCCTGGCACCGAGGGATTGCTACCAAGTGCCAACTGGCAATGCGACTGGAAAAAGACCTTGAATGAAAGGGGGAAAAGATAAAGGCAAATGAGTTTATATGGCTAAGAGACTTCAAAATGAGTCAGGAGGTAATGCTTATGCACATCTCAGTAGGATCTCATAGAATTCCAAAGTGAATATCACCCTAAATAGTGGAACTCCTGAGGGCTCTGGAGACATCCAGATCCTATGTCAGGGTGGATAGCTCTGGACTTTGGTGCCTTGCCAGTGGGCCCTACTTTGGAGTTTGTGCTCCTGAGAGTGACAGAGTTGAACTCAACTATGTCTTCCCTGCACATGGTTCATCTGTCCCTTCTATTCAAACCTATACATGGTGCTGGATTTTGTAGGTGTACATACAGAGACTTGAGTCTTTGGGCTGTCCATGTGTCAGCTGGGCCTGGAACCTCAGTGGAGCAGCAACTCCTACTTTACAGCTCATTGAACTCACCCAGGACAACTGGCAGGGAGATGATGATGGACAATGGCCATCCCAGGGAATGGAGAGAGTCTGCAGCTGCAGGCAGGATAATCCCATCCATCTTCCCCATGGGATACAAGCCTCCTCTCAATTGGAGGTGGAGTGGACATCACCATCCCAGACTCATCAGGATGGGGGGAAGAGCTATGGACTAGAGTGGACTTACTTGTATTCTACTATAGATATATTGTGATTCAAGCAATGGAAGAAATTACAACATTGAAGTGGAGCCAGTGGCCACTGGAGGCTCTGGGGACAGGGAGAGGGAAAAGCAGCTGTAATACAGGGGCTTTTTCAGTACTTGGGAATTGTCCTGAGTGACATTGCAGTGACAGATATAGGCCATTTTATACCATCATATAACATGCAGAACTGTGTGGGAGAGAGTGTGGTCTACAATGTGAACTATGGTCCATGTTTTAATGAACCAGGATATGTTTATCAATTGCAATTAATGTTCATGTGGGAGGTTGTGGGAGGTGTGGGAGGTGGGGCATATGGGAATCCCTATATTTTTTGTGTAACATTTATGTAGTCTAAATATCTTTAAAAAAATTTTTTTTTAAATTAAAAAACTAAAAAAAAAAGAACACCCAAAAGATGCCCAGGCCATCAAGGATTTGCACATTCAAAAAGCCACCAAGTATGCCATGCCGTCATTACAGTGGTGGTGTTAGGAGTGGTGCCGAGGCCAAACAGTGGGTCTGGACACAGGGTCAGTGGCCAAAAAAGAGTGCTGGATTTTTGTTACACATGCTTAAAAATGCAGAAATAATGCTGAACTTAGGGGTTTAAAGGTATATTCCCTGGTCATTGAGCACATCCAGGTGAACAAAGCCCTAAGATGCGCCACCATACTTAGAGAGCTCATGGTTGGATTAACCCAAACGCAATCTCCCCTGCCACATTGACATGATCCTTACTGAAAAAGAACAAATTGTTCCTAAACAGAAGAGGAGGTTACACAGAAGAAACAGATATCCCAGACGAAACTGAAGAAACAAGAACTTGTGGCTCAGGGATAACTACAGCATACAATAAATGCAAATAAAAGTAAAAAAAAAAAAAAAAAGTCCCCTGCTTATGCCTTTAGAGCTCATCTTGACCACTTACCCTCCTTACACTTCCTCTGCCCTTTTGACCTACTTTTTGTTCCTCAACTATTTCAAACCTGTTTCTACCTTCTGGACTTTGCTCTAACAGTTTCATCTTCTTGGAATGCTTTTGTCTTTGATTGTTCATTGCTTGCTTGCTTCCTATTCTTGACATTCAGGTCTCAGCTTAGGTGGCACCTCTTCAGACAGGCCAGTCTAAAATTAATAGTCATTCAACCTCTTGCCCTACTTAAATTATCAGCATGGCATTCTTATAATGGGTTTGTTTGTCTGTGCCACTGGAATGAAAGCTCTGTGAGAGGAGGAACTACATCTACCTTTTCCATCCCTGTATCCCCAGCACCTAGAATAATTGACAAATAAAAGGCACTCAAAGTTTTTCTTAGATGAATGAATGAAGTAGGTCCTCTGCAATTGTTAGTGTGTTTTTCCTTTTCCTCTGTGGTCTCCTTACATAGACAGCAGACTCCTTGAGGGCAGGGATAGGTCTTCTCACCTGTGTAACCCCAGCACTTTAGCATGTTCAAGAAACTCAAAAAATCCTTGTTGGGAAGTAGATGTGGCTCAAGAGGTTGAGCACCTGCTTCCCACATGGGAGGTCTTGTGTTCGGTCCCTGGTGCCCCCTGAAAATAAAACAAAAAAACAAACAACAAGAAAATAAATGAAAAACTAACTCAGGGAAGACGATGTGGCACAGTGGTTGAGCACCAGCTTCCCACATAGAAGTCCCAGGTTCAATCCCCAGCCACAGTACCTCAAAAAAAATTTAAAAAATTAAAAAAAAAATTCTTGTTGACTTGAAGTAAATCTCCATTCCTTACTTGTAGTTTGGTTTTCTCAGATGAGTTAGGGAAAGCCAACTTTCATGATGATTATTCATTACTAAGACTGGAGGACTATTCCCTGGTTTTTCAGTGAGCAAAGAAAAATGTCTAATGAGAACCACAAGTAGATTGCCTCTTGGGCATCTCTGCCTCTCTTTTTTCCCTTTCCTTTTCATTTTTGGACTCTCAAGTCCACCAGAAATGAAGGAAGTTATAAACAGCTGAAAAAACTTAAGCTATATCATCTATTTCTGGGAATTGAGGCATGCTGGCTGGATTTAACTTTAAAAACTAAGATTTGAATCTTGCATTCCAATAAAATAAAGTTTCTGATCTCCCATGACTTCTTAAAATTTGGTCACATTTATTCGATTAAAATTTTATTTTTAAATTATTTTCACACAACTTTGATCCTAGAATTTCTGATTATACAAGTCATAGAAGTAAATTATTTTACCTCCCTATATTATATGTAATAAATTATACACACACACTATGTATTGCATTTTACACATAGTAATGGGTTGCTAACCAAAGATGGCAAAACACAAGCAAAAAGTGCCCAAATGATACCTGGAGCCATTTCCATGGGTTTTCTCCCCAAATCCTGATGGCCTCTGTGGCAATTTGATATTATTGATGAATTCCAAAAAGAAATACTGATTATATTTGTAAACTGGTCAGTTCCTCCGGGCTTATGACAAACCTTTGATTGTACTGGATTCAGCTTAGATGTCTGATTAATTTATGTAAAGATTAGGGCTCTGATCCAACCATGTCATTAGAGTGCAACTCAGTGTCGAGTCCCAGCCCTTTGGGCTGATAAAAACACTCTCACATGGAAGTAGACGCACAGAAACAGATATACAGAAAGAGAGAGTGCTCCATAGACAAGGCCCAGGAAGAGAGATGAACCTGATAGTCTACAGCTGACCTTGTGAAGAGACTAGAGCAGCTGATCCCAGAAAGAAATGAGCCCCAGGAAGAGAGACGAGCCTTATGCCCAGCCTACAGCTGAGATTGGAAGAAGCTTGGACCATGGAACCTTAAGAGGAGGAATGAAGGCTGAACACTCACAGACATCACCTGTCATCTTGCATCAACCCATGGCAACAGACTTTAGGTAAGAAAATACCTTTTATGGTACCTTGAGTTGGACTCTTTATGGCCTGGTAACTGTACACTTCTACCTTAAATAAATTCCCTTTACAAAAGCCAACAGAGTTCTGGTACTTTGCATCAGCACCACTTTGGCTGACTAATACAACTCCATTACTATCAGAAACTCTCTTTACTTCAGCCAGTGATGTTTGTGGCAAAGGAGAGTAAGAAGAACCCACTAACTCAGCATCAGCAGGCTCTAAAAGCCTGCCAAGCTACTGCCATTTTCACCAGTGCTGCCCACCAATCCTCCAAGCCCTCTCCTACCCTCCATATTGGAGCCACTGGCTACTTCTGACTCCTGCCACTGTCTACTTCATTCCTGGACTGACAATCTCAGGTCTTTGACCATTGATTACAGAGCTTCGGTCTCTCTTTTCTATATCTGCCTGCGTTTAAAAATCTCCTCAGACTTTATCACTGCCTGGGCTCTGCCTTGGGTGGTGGTTATTGTAGTAAGGCTTTGCTCAGTATGGAAGGGCTTTGCTCAATTGGTGTGAGGAGGGCATCTGAGATTACTGTTTCTCAAGAGGATGTTAACAATCTTCCATTAAGGGTAAAAAAAATTTTAAGGAAATATACAGATTAAAAGAAACTAAACAGAGAAGCAGATGTGGTTCAACTACTTGGGTACCTGCCTACCACATGGGAGGTCCCGGGTTTGGGTCCCAGTACCTCCTAAAAGAAGATGAGCAGATGCCACCTCCTGCTGCAACAGAGCTAGATGCCACCTCATACCACGAGTTAGACTTCACCCCCACCGCAACAAGCAGAGGCTACAAGCCAGCAGATGCTGCAGCCCACGGGAAACGGATATGACTCAGTTCACTGGGCACTCGTCTTTTTTGTGGGAGGTCCGGGTTCAGTTCCTGGTGCCTTCTGGAGAAGGTAAGCAAAACAATGAGCAGACAGAAGAGCAAACCATCTGGGGGAAGGCAGGAATAAATAACAGTAAATAAAAAATAAATCTTAAAAAAGGAAACTAGACAAAAGGTATTATACATTGTTTGACTCCATCTATACAAAATATAAATACAAATAAACTAGAAAGACTGAAACAGAATAGCAGCTGTGTATGGCAGGGGAAGCCATACATAAAGAGAGACTGAGAGGTAATTATTAAGGGGTAGAGCTTTTTTGGCCTGTTTTTTAAAAATTATTATTATTATTATTGGAATAATGAAAATGTTCTAATAATGATTGAAGTGATGAATGCACAACGATGTGTTTATACCAAATACCACTGATTGTACACTTTGGATTGATTGCATGCTTTATCAATATGTGTCAATAAAATTGATTTTTTTGAAAAAAGGAAATGCTTGGGGGAGTGGGCAGTATATGGGAACTTTGCACTTTCTGCATAATTTTCCTATTAACTTGCATCTGCTCTAAAAAATAAAGCCTTTTTTTTTTTTTTTCAAAAAAGAAATGCTGGTTTCAAACAGTTGGCAAACAGTGCAACAGAGAGAATAAGGAGTTGTGTAAAACTCAAGGCAGGCCATAAATCACACCCAAAAGCTGTCTTCAAACCCCTGGTATCTGCTCATTTTTCTATAATAAATAATTGGCCATTTTTTCCCAACCATGTGTCATTCTTATTATCTTGTGGACTGGAGTAGGTAGGTGAGAAATAAGAGAAGAGGAAAGTCAACCATGTTTCAATTGACAGAAATCAGTGAGGAGGGATTGAGCAAGGTAAGACAGAGGGGTCAAGAGGAGCGGAAGAAAAAAAAAAATAAAATTAAAAAAAAAAAAGAGGAGCGGAAGGTGGAGATGGAATCCGGGTAGGGAAGACAGCCTTAGCAGAAACTCCATCTGCCATCCCTCCTCCCAGTCAAGCTTAAACAGTCCAGAATGCTGCTGCCACTTACTAACTGTCCTGGGTCAAAGGCTATTTAAAGTGAAAGGGACCAAAGAGGTAGTCAGACTTTTCCCCTGCAGGCCAGGCTGCTCCCTGCCCCAGGGCATCTAATTATTTAAGCAAAAATGCTTCCCAAGACGTCCCCCCAAAAAAGACAAAACAAAGACTGTCCTTGTATTTTCCCACTGCAGGAGTTTAGCAGACACCCAGCCACATCCTGGGTACTCAGTTCAAATGCGTCAAATGAATGGATAGATAGATCGATGATAGATGATAGATAGATAGATAGATAGATAGATAGATAGATAGATAGATAGAT